>JACJUM010003129.1:3316209-3827856 GCA_020976665.1 Heortia vitessoides
TACGGTCAATAAATTCAATTCAGTATCTATTACATGCGTCGTTCCAATGCAAAACCTAACTTATATTCACTTAACCGCAAACTGTGTTAGTTAACCCCAAATTTACGTTAGCTGTTACAACTGGAACGCATAATTCTCATTTGGAATATGTATTTAGGCCTACCTATTTACCTGTTTTGCATAAAATTTGAATGTTACGCAGTTGTGCCACGCATCGGCCTCCCCATAAACTTTGATGAGTTCTAAACTTGTAAAGATTTACGAACGTATAAAGTAGTATAATGACGTGTTTACGTACTCGGAATTGCGGAGGAATTAACGGGCCAATGCTCGCAGTTGGCGGCTGTTTCGGAGTTAGAAATCGACGCGTGCGGAGTTAGTAGCGCAGGAGCGGAGTATATATACTCCAGCGGAGTATATATTATTGTTGTCACATTATCATCTTAATATCACATTAAAATCTTATAATACTATTCTTTAATCTTTCTATCAAATTCACACCATAATTCAAAGTGCTATGATTTCAAAAGCATTTATTCTACTCGCCTTTTTCTGCCATACCCAACATTCACTACCATATGTTAGTGTTGGAACCAAAAAATGGAAATGGATGGATGGGAACAAAAAACCACTATGAACAAAAGCCCCAAAGAACTAAAGCCGCAGGATCATGCTGTACACAGGCCGCATACAACCGGTCGTAGTGGACGTCTTATACCCGATATAAAGATGATGAATTCACTTAGGAAGCCTATGTGTACAGATCGGCAAATTGGTTCCTTATAAAACCGGCTCGACATTGATCAGCATCGGCTACGACACCCATTTAGAGCTAATATTTATCCGATAAAAAATTGTTTCTATTGTGGGCCTGGGTGTAAATATATATGCTTTGAATGGCAAATCGACATTTTGATTTATTTGTGCATTTGAAAGAATAAACATTTTAAATTAACAATATAATTGAGGAAGCAATAAAAGTGAACTTTATATATCGTTTAATAAAAAATAATAGTTATGTATTTTCGGGGAAACAATTTGTGGTTTATTTTGAAAATGCTTAATAATATTTGTTATGTTTAATATCAGCTATATTTCTTTAATATACTGCATTGAATTGATATATTATTAAAGGGGTCCAAAATTACCCCTTTAATATTTAATAAAAACTAGTTACGGCATGTGAATTAGAGAGCAAAGGCTTCGGAACTTATCGACTAATAAGTTTGAAATCTTGTTTCTAATACGTTTTACATAGATACATATATTAAAGATTTCCCATAGGATGGCAACAGGCGATACAACTTAGTTTTCTTAATTACCTTGCAAACTTTACTAACTCAAAACCAGTTTCTTACACTAAAATATGAGGAAGATTGTAAAAGTTTTTTAATCGCCTGACGGTGATTTGAGAATGTAGTTGCAGAATCCATGAGTATTTTCAAAATTAAATTTTCACGGAGTCGCGTTCATTTCTTCTTGAATCAAAACTAAAATGTGGTAATAACAGACATGAGGATTAGTGAATGTATTCTTAATTAAACATAAGGAATGTGTTTTGGCATACAGGGCTACAAACAAAAAGGCATTCGGAAAAATATTCAAAAAAGTTTAAGCCATGAACGCAATTTGGGGTCAGTTAGTGAGGTAACTTGCAACTTAGACCAGGATTATTAGGTATTTTACTAAAGCTTACCCGATAAGTTTAAATAAAATATTTTTAATAAGGATAATTTTTTTTTATGTGTGAAATATTGTTTCGTGTTCTTAATATAAGGTTAATTAACCGTAATAATATAGCTTTTCTTATAAGTTTATGTATAAGCATTAATAATATATTAATGGATAGAATATGTCCATTAAAATTAACGCCATGCATCAGGAACGAAATAATATCAGCCATTGGAATCCTCTGTTGGACATAGGACTCCCCGTGATAGGTGCAAGTTTGCCCATTATTGCCGCGCTGGACAAGCGTGTTGGCAATCGCAGAACTTAGCTTTGCGATGGAGATGCTGACCACCCCGTCCTGTGCATTTGATCTACACTGCTACGGATGTTACCGCCATCTGTCTGATCTGGTACCTCAGTAGCTTCTTACGATACCTAGTACAGGGATAGGTACTATTCTACACTGCCGATACAACACGGCCACATTTATTACACAGTTAAATAAAAGTTAAATAGCCATGAGGTACCGGCCGAGTAGAATAGTACCTCCCTCTGTAACAGGAGACGTAAGAGGCGACTAAGGTACCAGAACCGACAGAGAGCGGTATATGGTGGTCTATATCCAACAGTGGACTTTTGATGGCTGGTTTGATGATGATGAAATAAAAGCTAACTTTTTCTACCAAAATAATAATATTTTATAAAATTATTTGTATTTAATTTTCTACTAATAGGATTAGAATTAAATATGTTTACTTCGTTGAAATTTATGCTGTGGTTTTATTTTAATAACTTTTGAATAAAATACATCAACAGATTATTTTTCTATCGAAAAAATTCTTCTCTGACGGTAGTATAAACCCAAAAACTGGATACAGTCTCAACTACTCACACAAGCTAATTACGATTATGACCCTTGAAATATTTTCCAAGTAACTCCAGCAACCCAACGCAACTTTAGGGCAACCGACAAATTCCAAAATTAGAAATACAATAAAGGCCAAAAAAACCTATCAGCCGAGTTCGAGGGAGACATATCGCATGTCGTATTTTTCAAAGACGAACAGCCAAGCCCGAGATTAACAAATGGTTCGGGTGAAAAACTTCCAGCGATAAATTCGGGCAAGTCACAAACTCAGCAACGACACGTTAAATTTTATTAGAGCTCCGGGCGTTGCGTAGCTATTAAACTTAGGATATTATTGAAATGATCCCAGACAAAGGCTGTTATTGCTTGAAAATATATGCCGAGTTTGGAGTGCGAAGTTTAAGCGATCGGAGTTTCTGCCGATAATGCCACGGAAAAACTTGGCATATTATACTTATACCTTAACTTGGCCCGCAGTGTACGTAAATAGGTTACTATTGAGTGGTTATAAAGTGTACCTTGGAGTATTGTGAAGTTACCGACATACACATCTCTGACAGGTAACGTTTTTCTTTTATTTTCTGTTTATTAACATGGAGTTTTGTATTTGAGACATCCGGACATTAAAAGAAACATTCGTTACTTAATTAACTTAATACAATGTGGGTGCTGACGCGGTTGTGGGTTTCAATAATACCTAACATTAGGTGTTACTAGAACCCTTATAACCATTCAATTACCTATTTGTTTAAATGACTAATATATAAGGTTGTCAGGGTCATCAGTCATTTGTGTATCATCAGTCATTAAGTAAATCTTTACTCGATGTTTTTTTTTGATGGTATGACATAAAAAATCATATAGCCTAATCATTCAGTCTTTTATACAAACCTTAAACGTTAATAATAACAATAAAAAGATTATTATTATTTTAACTATGTTTTTTATTGTATTTTATAGGATGGCATGTTTGGAGTACAGAACGTGATCGTGTAATGACAGAAGTATTATAATTATTTAACCAACAAAAATTAAAACTAAAGGTTTTATATTGAAACATTCAAATTTCCAATTGATTTAATCCGATCCAAGATTTACGAGAAAGCCATCCAATCCTATCATACATTCAATAAATCTCGATGCTTGCGTCCATATTACATGTAAAAATATTATCGTTTTAAATTCTTCGTGGGATTTTGGCTGCTCCGCAAAATTGTAAGTGCGATGATCTGCAAATAACACAATCCCACGTTCTTAAATTTCAATTAGTTTTACTTGGTTTCAATTCAGTCTTCTTTTTACTTTCATAGGTTAATTCCAAGTCATTCTCAATAACTAAAGTATACACAAACTATAAATCTCTATAAAAATAAGACAACTGATGACACTTTTCTAATTGTCTATGTTCAAAAAAATATCAGGTGGTGAAATTGATTGTGTAAACATTAGTGGTTAATATTAAGAGAACTCCACCGGCGTATACTTTATTAAAAAAATACAGACAGACAGTGGTGGTAATTGAAACTCGTTTTAATTCCAAAGATGATATAGATTGCGCCATTTGCTTTAGCCGCCATGACACATAGTTATAATACATTTATTCTACACCAGACTTCATTCAGGTGGTATTCTGTTAATTCTGCCATGTTGCGAGTTTGGATTGGTTTTGTTTAGATTGACGTTGTTGATGGAAATTTACGTACAATGTTTAATAGAAATGAAAGTTTTGTTCTTGTTTTCATCATCATCGTATCAGCCATTGGATATTCACTGCTAGACATAGGCCTCCTTAAAAAGGGAGAATTTTGCCTATAATTGTCGCGCTGGCACGTGTTGGCAATCGCAGAGCGCAGCTTTCGTATCGGGGAAGCTACTACCCATTCCCGCACTGTATATATGAGATACACTGTTTTGGATGGATATACCGCTATCTGTCGTTTCTGGTACCTTAGTCGCCTCTAACGACACCTAGTACTGGGATTTTTTAGTGTTGGATAGCCATTTTAGTTAAATTTTCTTAAATTCATGTAACTACTGGCGATTCGCACCTTCGTCATAATACGTTACTTTCAAAAGTATATCCTGTTTGTGATCTTTACACCTGAGATATATTTTGCAGTACTATATAATTGCACCGAAAGTTGTAGTCCGGGAGTTTTAATTTTATTTCTGTGTCCGCATAGAAATACTTTATTTTAAATCACGCATGGAAGTTGCCAACATTCTTTCATTAGGCTCAAACAAAACCTTATTTTATAAATCGGTTCACTGATGAAACCTTGAAAGCTGAACAGCGAAACAGCTAATTTTTCAATTGTATTCATGAAAGTTTTAGGTCCGCGTGAGATTAACTTTAGAATGCGTCTCATTAGAACATTATTTTAATCTTGAGAATCAAAATTATTTCCTGTCCTATTTGAAAGCTCAACACATAGACAGAGTCATTTTTATATCTATAATATTATTGGTAATCTTATAAGATGCCGCGGAGTACTGGCAGAGTAGAATAGTACATGCCTTTGTACCAAGTGTCTATCTCTTTGTAAGAGGCGACTGAGGTACCCTAACCGACAGATGATGGTATATCCATCCAAATCAATATAGCTAAACAGCCAATAAAAGAGGATATATTCAGATTTGATATAACCCTGAAACGAATATACTCTTTACCTGAACCAGAAAAAAAATATCACCACTAATTTATTTACTTAGATCGAGCTAAATTATTTAAAACCGAATCATTAGTCCTTTAAATATTTAAAGAGAACTGACTAACGTGTTTATAATTATTTTATTGAATTTTTGTTCTTACTTTTGAATTATATTTTACATACATCACGCCTGTGTCCCATTGGGGTACTATGGCATATGAATCTCCCCTTGCTACAATCTTGGCATGCCTCCTCTCTTACTTCTCTTACTCACATTAATCCTTTCATACATGCTCATTTTCTCTTGGTACTTCTGATCTGGATATTCCTTAATATCTTTATAACTGATTCAGCGATTTTCGCCTAAGTAGTATACCAACTCTTCTATTTACTTCAGCTCTATAAATTTTCGACTTAATTTTAAGCTCACCTTCCTTATCCTATTTTTTAATTAAGCAAAATAATTCCGTACGAGGTAAACATATCATTAATATGCGTTGCGAGTTCTAAATTTTTGAATGTTTGAATGTTATCTCGGGATATGGTGTGATTTGAGGGTTGAGGCTGCTATTAAAAGGAGGGAGATAATTTAGTTCCTTTGAAGTGAATGAACGATAATTCTTTTTATTGGTTTTAAATTTGAAAGATAGATTAAATAATAGTATGATAAAATATCAAGGTTGTATAAAAGATGATGTTGTGACAATAATAAAAAACGGAATGTGGAAATGGTGTGGATATGTAGAAAGAATGGATAATTATTATAAATAGATATATAAATTCCCACAACATCTCATACATTGAACTGACACTGTGTTACGCACTATGTAAGTCGCTTAAAGCACTTGTGTTACGGACGTCACACAACAGAGAAATGACAAATATATTTCTTAAATACATATATTTAATACACAAACTCAGAAAAAAAACAAATACCATTAAATATTTACTCTGCTTGGAAATAGAACATGCAAACCTTGGCGCTCAAGATGGGATTACTACCATCTGCACCATCAGGCCCGTCAGAATAGATGAAAGTAGAATGACTGCGAAAACTTATAGAGCTCAAGTAAATAGAAGAGTTGGTTTACTACCTAGGCGAACATCGCTGAATCAGTAAGAAAGAGATTAAAGGATGGCCAGATCAGAAGTACCAAGAATAAATGAGCGTGTATGAAAGGATTGATGTGAGAAAAAATAGCAAAAAGATTGCTAAAATTTGCATTGAACGGCATACTTTCCTAGCCTCCTTTACATTCATATAGTTTTCTTTAAGAGAAAACTATTAAACTTCTTAGAATCATATAATCATCATAATTACAGCCACTAGAAATCCACTAATGGACAAAGGCCTCCCCTAAAAAAAAGGAGGGGGAATTTCGCCCATAATCGCCGTGCTGGGCATTCGTGTTGGAAACCACAGAGCGCAGCTTTCGCAACGAGGATGCTGCTGCCAATCCCCACCCTATGAAATTAAGCTACACTGGATATACCGCCATCTATCGTTTCTGATACTTTAGTCACCTTTTACGACGCCTGGTACAGATGGAGATACTATTGTACTCTGCCGGTACCTCACGGCTAACTTCTTACAGTTTTTTTAGCTTCTTAGAAATTACAAATTAATTCTACTTTAACTTAATCTTTATTCCAGTGATACTATCAGACTTATTTTCTACACACAGCGATAATTTATACAAAAAAAATGCCAACGTTAGTATTAGTTTATATCGTACTATGTAAAAAAATCCTAAAACGTTTCCTAAACGTCATTCAATAAATGACGAATACAACATTTAATAGCAAAAACGTAAACATAGTAAACCTAAAAAAAGCAAACTCTTATGTTTGATTGACATCAACTGACTAACTCAACACAGGATCTTAACCATAAGGATTGGAATCTTGATATTTTCTACATGGGTTGTTTTTATAACATAGAAAAACCCTAATGATTTTGTAAAATTTACTCATAAGGTTAAAATAGAGGCGCAAAGATAGTAAAAAACTTTTCAGTTTTTGAAGTCATTCGAATGGAATTCAGTATAAACGTTACATTAAAAGTTATAAATACGTATAAAGTATTTTAATTTACGTATAAAATCATTTTAAGGAGGTAAAAGGAAAATTCACACTTCTACAAATAACGCCGGGCGCTTCTAGTCATACATATTTTTTTTACAAACAAATTAAATTACTTATTTTTTTACTATTTTCATTATTTACATTGGCAGTAATTAAGAATAACTAAAGTTTATGCCCATATTTTTACAGAAACTGGAACTATGGGTATGAAACCACGGAGTTCTGTATGTACCCATCCAATGCCTGACATAAATGTATTAGAAAAAAAATACGGTTGCCACAAACTGTAGTGACCTTTATTTAGTTCGACAAATCATTGTTAGATGTCGCTTTCTGCTAATATCACTGTATTCATCAAACGAATTTTCAGTTAATGTTCTAGATAGGCGGCCAGGAAGTAAAACAAATTTAAAGTATCCTCAACTTGGATAAAGCAGGTTTGTTGACGTGAGACAGTTCGAACTACTCATTAATAGGAGCGACTTAAAACAACATTCAAATTCCTATTCACCTGTCCTATCTACTTCTCTTTGATTGATCCGTTCCTAAAACAATAACATGGAAACTTGCTCTTTAACTACAATGGCGTGCAAAAGTTTCGCCAATTATCAACTCGGAGTTTCTGAGAACTCGATTCGGCGACTCGGAGATCCAATCGCCCACTCTTCGGCGTAATTAGGACGAAAATTCGACTTGGAACGAACTTGTGCGTTTCAAACAGGTGTATTCTATGCGTTCGAATTTAAACATTTTGTATAATTACTTGTATGTACATCGCCAGTCAATTTGCATAACGTGCATAACAGTGTTATGCAATATTGCATAACAGTGAGCAATATACTGTTGTGTTAACGGGAAACTTTCAATTTCTTATTTATCTAAGGTTGTCTTTCAAAGTATAAAAAAATTAAGATGCACTCTCCAATTCCTAATATATTTAGATAAGGTAAAAATTACTTTTTCAAGTTTTCCATATCCTTGGGGTACCCTGAATATTGACCCACTCGGTGATGACTAATGATATAGCATAGCACATATATCTAGAGAAAAGTAAAGTATGTTTGTTCTTAGATTTTTTATTAATTACTAGATTTTATTGCAAAAAATTTCACTTCTCGTCTTTCTTCATAAGTTTATTGATATATGTATATTAAAAAAAATATGTTGACCTTCCAATTTTTATTTTATTATCATCGCACCAGCCATTGGAAGTCCACTGCTGGACATCAGCCTCTCCCAGGACGAAGGTTTTTTTATACATAATTGCCGCGGTGGGCAAGCGTATTGGCAATCACAGAGCGCAGCTATCCTGACGAGGATTCTGCTGTCCATCCTTTCAGCATTTGAGTTGCACTGTTTCGGATGTATATAACGCTGTCAGTTCTGGTACCTCAGTCGCCTCTTACACCTGGTGCAGTTGGAGATACTTCTATTCTGCCAGTACCTCACGGTAAGTTTTATTTACATTCTGAATATCGAGTTTGAAATTGGCCCACATTTTATAAATATTAGCATAAGGTGGTCTTTATCCATGTTTATTTTTCAAGTGTGACTAATATATTGAGTTAATACACATAACGCTAAACAAATTTTTGCACTGACCACGATTAAAAACCAACCAAATTTTAATTAACCATATTTAGCGAGAGCCCTATCAAAACAATTTTAAAATCAGGACGCAACTAAATGAACCGCGCCATAACTCAAGTCAACCCTAATCATTATAAATAATAACCAATTTATGCGCCCCCGAGTGTATCGATACTCTTCCCATCAAGAATATTGGAATAGTGGCCATAAATATAACCCTTCACACGGCCGTTACCATGTAACAAACATGTACAAAACGGTCAGCTAATCCCGGCATCGATGCCCGTTATTACCCGTACTCAGATTAAGCGAAGTTACTTAACATGACTCCGAACTAAGAGGTGACGCTTTGAAGATCTTCATATATAGAAATTAGCAACGTCCCATAATTTTCGATACGTTTAGTTATTATTTAAGCTCCTCTGTAAATTATTGTTATAGTAAACTATAAGGTCAGAAAAATTCCCATTATTAAGTCCACAATATAAAATAAAACAAAAATAAAGCTGTAGGGTACCGGCAGAGTATAATTGTATCTCCCCCTGTACCAGATGTCGTAAGAGGCGATTAAGGTACCGGAACCGACATATGGCGGTATATCCATCCGGAACAGTGCAGTTCAAATGCACAGGGCGGGAAGTGCAGCAGCATCCCCGTCGCGAATGCTGCGCTCTGCGATTGCCGACTCGCTTGCCCAGCGCGGCAATTATGGGTAAATTCCCCTTTTCTTGGAGAGGCCTATATCCAGCCGTGAACTTCAAATGGCTGATATGATGATCGATAAAGATTATATATAGGCTATAAAACATTTTACTAGGACCAAAAATAACAGGGCCTGCATTGATATGTGAGTTAGTCAGCATCTCCAGTTTCATACAAATATTGCACACCTAATTAAGCTCATTAGGGGCTAAATATTCAGAACATTTTTCTTAGTACTGGCATTTATTATAAAAAGTACCTCTGTGTAAAATGTTATGTTTCTAACTCTAATAGTTCAGGCCCTACGTTGTTATGTCAATCAGTCAGCTTCTCAACCCAAACTCTCAAAAGTTGACCTGACTCCGAGATAAGTATTTTCAAGCATTTGTGTTACAGAAATCAGATAAAAGAGGAATTTCAAATATATTATATTTAATACATAGACCAAACAAACATAAATGTACAATACATGGTGTTCATCCTGAGTGGGGATGGATTTTAAGGAATTTAGGGACTCTGCGAATGCGCTATCATGCGTGTATATTTATTTATAACTGTGCTCATTGTAGTCTAATAACTAATGTGACGTCAGGAGCGTTGCTCATATAATATTCAAAATAAATTTTGGTACGGCTAAGAATTTCATTTTATTATTTTTAAAAATCACCATGATATTTCAAAGTGAAGTTCTAAAACAAGTGAGTTTTTAATATGTTGTCTGTGGTTACTAAACATACTTGTATTCAGAATATAGCCAACCTTCATGACAAACTTTATATTATCATCGTCACATATTGAATGTCCACTGTTGGACAAATGTCACCAGAGTAAAGGAGGAATTTTGTCGCGCTGGGCAAGCTTGCTAGCAATCGCCGAGCGTACGGATGGATATACCGCCATCTGTAGGTTCTGGTACTTTAATCATCTCGTACGGTACTAAGTTATTACTAACGATAATTTTCACAATAGATAAATAAAGAAAGCATTGTTAATTCTCGTCTCTCTGAGTTATTCCAAACGTCAGCGGGTAATTGTCTCTGGAAATCAACTGTCACCTTCATTTCCTACCTTTACTTACTCTGTGCTCAAGCCGTTCATGCATAAAACACGGGCCGAAAACTAATAAGAGTTAGCGGCACCTTGACGGCAGCGCGATATTATGATAAATAGCACAACCCTCGTCACCGGCCGAAAAACTCCCGTCTCCCACCTGTTTCTGCGACCCTGGTACTCCAAGGCGATGTTTGTTCAGTTTCCTTATACCTATTCTAAGCCATTTATTGATTAAATTCGGCAATGTTTTTAAAACTTTACATAAACAAACGTTACTTTGAAAAAATCTGACGACTGACCTTGAAAATTGTTTGTTAACGATTTAAAGGTATGAAATGATTGCGTATAAAAAGAACTTTCATCGACTTATTTTATATTATATTATTAACTGGGCTAATTGCGCAGATAGTAGTGATCCTATTTTGTGTGCGCAAAGTCATGGGTTAGATCATCTCAACCAAAAGCAAATATTTTATATGATGAGCATTTTATATTTGTTCTGTGTATTGGTGTTATTTGTATATATCTTTGTATTGTATTTATAATTCTTCTGATCTATACGTAACACAAGTGCTTTAAGCTATTTATCTTGGTTAGGTATAGCAGGGTCAGTAGTAATATTATTTATTTAAAAAAAATATCGTTTCATTAGTTTTATTGAATAATATTCGTAGAAAATCTACAACTTTTCTCTCTATATTTCTCTTTTTAAGTAATTAAGCCACCATCCAGCTAACACAGATTAAAATACATGGAACTTCAGTATTCTTAATTATAGACATCCGTAACGTCGGTTCCCTTTACGCGTTAATAATTGCATTAGACTGTAATCTGAACCTAGTAATTACATCGCCTTTTAATCTCTTTAACTTATTACAGAAGTGTGATTTTATATTATTTACCATAGGTTTAAGTTAAAACTACATTCGAGAGTCAACTGTTAAGTTCACTTAAAATAAAAAACCCCTATAATGAAAAAGATTGAACAGCAAAATTAGTTTGATATAAGAAACAGTGAAGTTTCTTTATATTTTTGATTATGACCCGAGAACCAACTTGTAACATGTTAAACAAACTTCAAAACGCGCTACTCTTGACGTTTAACAAGGCGCTGCCAAAACTTGTCGTTAGAGTAGAAGCTCTTAACTCGAGTTGTATTCAAAGTTAACTCAAATACGTTGTCTTTACTGTTTTAAGTTAAAATAAAACCTTATAAAGATATAGTGTCGCTCAAATGCGTAGGGTGGGGATGGGCAGCAGCATTCTTGACGCGAATGCTGCGTTCCGCAATTGACATTACGCTTGCCTAGTGCGGCAAATATGGGAAAAATCCATGGGAGGACTATCTTCAGCAATAGGCTTTAATGATGGTTAAGGATATAGTTTAGGTATAAAAATTTAAAATAGATATTACATTCATGATCATATCAGCCATTGGAAGTCCACTGTTAGGCAGGCCTCCCCAGGAAATGGGGATTTACCCATAATTGACGTCCTGAGAACGTGTAGGCTATCGAAGAGCATAGCTTTCAGTTAGAGCTACATTTTTTTGCATGGATATACCACCGTCTAGTTTATTAGTTTAGAAGTGACATGACACGTTATTTTTATAAAAACTGTTGTTGTACTATATGAGAATAAATTAACAAATCGTAAGCGTCTTGTCATAATGATGTTGAGTACACTGCAAACCTTATAATCTGAAGATATAACATACAAGACATTACCTAGTAATTTTACTACCTATTTCACCCTAATATCTACTACTTACTAGGTACTTTGTAAGAAAAGGTGACAGTATTGTATCAATCCAGATAATATAGGACAGGTCCAAAGAAGCAGATGGGTTCGAACCTTACCTAGGAAAAATATTTTTACGGTACATATTTGTAGTTGTTATGTGTCTGGGAGTTGTTTATTGTTATATATATATTCAAGTATCTTATTTGTAATTTCTCTATTTTATAATATCCGTTACAGAAGTGCTTTAAGCTACTTATCTCGGAGTTAGGTGAACATAGGAGTCGTCTGAATGTATTTACTTTTGTAAGTGTTTACCTTTCAAAACAATTAACTCTATAACATTTCAAATTCACAATGACATTTTACAAAAGACGCCATTTGTCGTTCCACTAAGCTAGTTATATTAATGGCATTTACAAATGCGGTGAAGCTATTTGCCCTCCGGACCCTTGCGGTTGGCCCTAGATTCCTCGTCGTCTCATCCGACGCCTGAGGTAATTTGGGTCTTAATCGTTTGACAGGGTCTAGGGTGCTTGTCATCGATACGTTGAATCAGTCCACAATCCTAAAGGGGCATTCATTGATCAATCATGCAATCACTTAAACTATTTGGGTGGATGTTGGTATGCGCTGTGGAAGATGTGTACATATAATAGTATTGGGCAAATGTAGTCACACTATACATTGGTAGAATCTAGTGCTGGGCAAAAGTCTCTCAAAGAAATGGGGAATTTTGCCTATAATTGCCACGCTGGTAAAGCGTGTTGGCTATTGACAGATTTCGCAGCGGGAATTCTGCTACTTATCCCCGCCCTGTGAATTTCAGCTACATTGTTGCTGGATATTTTGTCACCTGTCAATTCTGGTACAGGGGTAGGTACTATTCTACTATCGGTACCATTCGGCCACACACACCGTTATTTATATTGTATTATATTTGTTAATGATATTAAGAAAAATAGAAAAATCACAATAATATGTATATATAACATAGTTCAATTGATTCAAGTTCGAATTTACCAGTCATCGATGGATCCAATGGCGCTGATGGTAGTAATTTTCATATATAGTATAATAGTCACAAAATTGCTTGACCTAAAAACTTATTACATAATAGTCTATGTAAGGATTAATATAACACTAGAAAAACCTTGTATAAATGATTTTATCTTGTGCCTAAGGTAGGTAGGTTGTAGATATTTATGATTGTTGTGTTCATAATACATTTTGTATAATATAATTATGTTTACAATCATTTATTATATAATTTACATTGATAAAAAAATTTCTGTTCGTGTAATACATATTTGGTGAGGTCAGGTACATGAGGTCTACCCTCATAAAATGTCGTCTGCATTGGTGCCTACTCTTACTAATGATATGCCGCCAAACTGCAGTCTTTGAATTACTGTGTTTTGATTTCAAGGGGAGAGTGGTAGTAAAATTACTAGGTAATGTAACAGATATCATCATTTACACGGTAACAACGCACTAGTGATATCCTTGTAATATTATGAGCGTCTACAGGCGGTGTGGTTATGCTAAATAGCACTCAGCTTGTTGACCTGATCTTATAAAAAAGAAAGTAGACCCTCCACACTTTGTTATTGGGTCAGGATATTGCATAATTCAACTCTTCAAATAACCAAAAAAGATTCAGATGAAGCTGATTAATTTTCATATCTGTACGCTCTAATTAATTTGAAAAATTAGCTTATTTAAGTATTTCTTTATACGTTTGATTAAAATTAAGCTTTAATAACTACGCTTAATTCTTGTTGATCTGCTATTTATTACTAAACTGAGTATGTGGACTAGACTACGAGTAAAAAGGTCACAGAAATCATAAGTATACAGAACGTCGTATCCGTGCCAAGGTTCTTTGAAACTATCTGGAATAGAGATTAAAATTTGAGTAATATAAAGCGTTCCGACTCATTGGTAAGGTTTTAAGCACATTAAGTTCTCGATCGGAGTACGTCCATTATTTTGAACTATTTTGATGTAATCGATATTTGAAAACAATTTTACGGTTTCCTTGGCAGAACTTCGATTGATGTCTAACATTGTTGACTAACTCTTAATTATTTCCGACGCCAAAAAGTAGTGTTCGTGTTTCTGTGTTTTGGTTTAAAAGATGCAGACGGTAGTATAATTTTAATGTTATTTAGTCAGAAGACTTGAAAACGCCGTGGTTAGATATTTTCTATTATGTGATATGTGATTCTGAAATAACTCGTCTTTAAATTTTAGCGATCGCTTACTTTTTCACCCTATTAGCAGGTTCATCATCATACCAGCCATTGAAAGTCAACTTTAGGACATAAGCCTCACCGAAAAAGGAAGAATTTTGTCCATAATTGCCATGCGGAGCAAACGTGTTGGCAATCGCGGAGCGTAGGGATGCTGCTGCCCATCCCCACCTTGTGCATTTGTGCATTTGAAGCTACACTGTAACGGATGGATATACCGCCATCTATCGGTTATGATACCGTACTTGGTTGCGATTCAAAATTGAAAATCAGATAAGCAAAAGCACATATAAAACATTATTATAAGATAAGATAAAAACATGGCAGTTTAAAAAGCAATGAATATAGTCCGCATATTGTTTCCCACATCGTCACTAATGCGTTACTAAAGGTGTGTTAAATTATAGGTTATTTATTATATATACTTATGAAGGCAATAAGCTATTGTCTTGTCGATAGGACGGCTGGAGATCACTAAAGAGAACAGTGCGGTAGAACGACCTATTTACAATGCTCAACTTGATTGCAGTTACGATCTGCATGCTCTTTGATCAAACTCAGCCATTTTGGTTACAACAGTCAATCGATGTGTTAGTTAACTCGACCGCTTTCAATTCACTTGTCACTTCATCACAGTCCTCAATCTCTGAAATTTTGGCTAATACAAATATAATCTGCTTTTATTCTATTTTAATCTATTTTTCACAGTATTTTATTATTATGTTGTGCTAAGAATATGAAAGTCTATTGTTACTAGAACGTTAATACACAGTAATACTAGTATATTTTTGGAAACCATTAACTTTTTGAAGGATAGATAGCATTGTTTTTACAGGATAAATACCTACTATTTCATAATCATTATCATCATCAATCCACACTGATTATATGCCAAGATTCGTGGGTTCCGTTCCCATCAAAGATTAAAATTCACGTCATGAATCGTCTTTGTTTGTTATGTGTTGTTTAATATGTATTTAAGTATTGTATTTATAATTCCTCTGTTGTCTTATATCTTGCCGTGAGGTACCAGCAGATTGCCGTGAGGTACCGGTACAATAGAATAGTACCTCCTACTGCACCAGGTGCTGTAAGAGGCGACTATGTTACCAGAACCGACATATAGCGGTATATCCATGTAAACAGTGTAGTTCAAACGCACAGGGCGGGGATTGGCAGTAGCAACCCCGTCTCGATAGCTGCGCTCCGCGATTGCCAACACGTTTGCCTAGCACGGCAATTATGGGCAAAAAACCTTCTTTATTGGAGAGGCTTATGTCTAGCAGTGTTACCTCGGAGCTAGATCATCGTATAAGATATTGTGCAAAATAATTTTATATTATTATTGACTAGCTGTGCCCGCGACTTCGCCCGCGTGGAACAGTTTTTTTGGGTACCACACCTCTTTGCCTCAACTTATATAAACTTTGAATGTCATGTTTATTTATATCGAATCAATGGCCTGCAAAATAAGTTTTACATTTCTAGCTCTAAAATAGCGATACTTTCATACAACTTTTCATCCTCCCTTTCGACCCCTTAAGTATGTTCTTTCTCTGGGTCTAAAGATTGTCTGTGCTAAATTTCATCAAAATCAGTTGAGAGGTTTAAGCGGGAAAGCGTAACAGACAGACAAATAGACATTTACTTTCGCATTTAAAATATTATATATATGTATATAATATTATACATATGTGTATATATAGTTGGGATAAGATATTCTTCAAAAACTTAGCGGACACGGTATTTTTATTTTAAAAAGACAATTCTTATAACAATTTTCCACCCATTGTGACACAATCCTAACACTGTGCATTTATAAAAATATTGACAGCTTGCTTGACAAATATATATGGTAACTTTGAAGTGAATACTGTAGCATCACTTTGTTCTATACAAAGTGAGCAAAACAAGAGACGCCGAGTCCTTGAAAATATGACTTGAGCGTTTAACATATAAATATACATATCTCTGTGAATGTATTCAATGCTACAAATATGTCAGACATGCATTTTAAGCCATTTGCGGTGACATAGGAATCGTGATCGTTCGGCATATTTGTAGAATTTTCCAATAAAACCGCTATGTGGATACAGTCTTGTCTCTCGAAGTATATCGAATTTTGGTTGTTTGATTCCTCTTCAATTTTATTATCACTCAACCAGTCTTCTAGAAATTTGCGTATAAGAGAAATAAAACAAAGATGACTATTTTTATTGATGTAAAATTTAATATTTTCAAAAAATATATGACCGCCACGGCTAGCTCAGATGTAGTCTAATTTGGAGGTCCAAATTTGGTAATTTTTTCCAATATTTGTGATCATGTATCGGCAATGACGCGGCAAATTTTATCCTCTAGAGGTCAATCGTTTCGGGTTTATTGGCGTAGACTAGCGATTTTACATATTATCAAGCAGCATCAAATCGCACGATCTTGGAGGCCAATTCACGGGCCCGAAACGTAGAACTATGCGGATACCAAACATTTTATTGAAATAAATCAATTTTAACACGAGCTATGTGACATATTATGCCGTCTTGTTGAAACCACAACTTCCGCACATCATGGTTGTTCAATTGGTGAACAAAAAAGTCAGTAATTATCACTCTATAGTGGTCACCATTGACTGTAACGTTCTTAAAAAGCATAGTTTTTAAAAAGTACAGTCCAATTATTCCGCTGGCACATAAAGCAGACCACATAGTCAGTTTTTATGGATGTAACGGTACCTCAACATACACTTGAAGATTATCATCACTCTAAATACGGCAGTTTTGATAATTGACGTATCCATTCAAACAAAAATGAGTTTAATTTTAATTATCGCTAAACAAAATACTCTTATGAAAATCGGAATCAATGGAAATCTTATTTTGGGCTAATTCACATAATCTACACCTTGGTAGGTATCATGTATGGTTTATATATAAGTATATTTTAATATCAATACCTGCATATTTTACCCCTTATATAATCATTCTTCATTAAAAGTGAGGTTAGTTAGGTTGTACATATATATTACATAACTAATTATTAATTTATATATAACCTAACATTGTAACTTTATAACCTTCGTAATCAATGCACAAAATAATTCTGTTCGACCTATTATAAAGAAACTAACCATGAAACTAAAAAACCTGTTAAGCAGCTTAGTCATTAAATGCAAGAAAAGATATATAAAACGCTATCTTTTTCTCTATTAATGATTGAATTATGGTTAAATTAGGCAGTTGTCAATATTAAAAGACATCACGTAAGTAATCGATATAAAAAAAATATTTTAGAACAATATAACACGATACAGAACAAGCGACAAATATTAGAACAAACCAAGAATTCCCTCGTTACAAACATTATTATTATAAAGTAACGAAAATTCCCCAAGCTATAAACTTGTTTCTCACAAAGACATTTTGGAACGTTACGCTAAAATGCCTGGAGTATTATCGGAGTGCGCCATATTTCCTTCGGGGTTTCAACGATATTTCATTAGTGTTTTACCACTAAGTATAAAGGACCAGATTTCTACTCTGACTTACGTAAAAACTAGGTTTTCAACTACACATGGCACTCACTTAAAGTATTTATATATGAAAAGTTCGGGTCACTATTTTTGCCCGGGATGAACTTCTCAAATACTAAATCGATTTTAATGTTTTTCTGCTTTATGTGATATTTAATAATATATCACACTACTAGGCGAATGATTACTCAAGACTAATTTTTTATAGACCTTTTGTAGCTGACTTTTTCGGAAAGAAAACTTTTCTGAACATGTTTCATGAAATGTCGCAGGCCAACGTCTTATCCAGGCCAATATGTTATCCAATGTGTAATTTGGACGACACAGTCAATCAAGCACAATTGAGTTTCTCTGTAAGAAAAGAAACGACATTTAATGTTATTATTTACAATGTCAGTTCTAAATCTCAACTATTTTAGTGGTATTTTATTTAAACAAGTAATTTCGCAGATTATGACAATGTGACGTTTTTAGGTTAGACAGCCCCGAACGAGCGTCATTACTTGATTTCGTCATTGTTGCGTTAGACCATACCCCCGAGGGTAAGAAAATTTTCAATGTCCACGCCATTTTAGGACTAACTTCACTAAGCACAGTCACCAAGGCAGCTGGGCCAGATAGCACAGTGCCACCGCTGCCAACTCTATAGCCACTCGTCCTTTAAGTGTTTTGCGCGTCTGCGCTGCGTACAGAGCCTACCACGTGCGTACTAGGGAGACATCAATAATGCTGCTCAATTCCCGTCTTGACCACACGCCCGCGTCCAACAGGGACGGCGATGCCGCTGCATCCCGGTCCTTCCGCCGTCAGTCAGTCACGAGCTTTGCGCCCTTAGGTGCGTTTTGGCCCTTGCGCCCGGCTTGCTCACGGGGTCATGGGTGATGTAGAAGTGGCCACCATACGGTCTGCGGCGAGTGTGTACGCAAGGGGGTGTATTTTATTTTTATTTATTTAATTATTTATAATTTATTTTATCTCGATTTATATTATTTTTGAAAATTGATATTATATTTTTTTTCTCCATGCTTTATTGTCCACCTTGTATCCACCCCTTCTCCTTCTCTTTTTACGACTGTACGGGTTCGTCTCCGATAATAACCTTAACAGAGATTAACAGAGTTTTTGTAACCGACATTCGTGCATCCATCAACACCACTACTCAATAAAAGACATTATTTCTCATTATTAAGGACTTCCACTCGAACCGATCTTTCCGGTATCGTGTAGACTTTCGTTACTCTCACAGTCACCCAATCGCAGCAGGTGTCTCCCAAGGATCCATGCTCGCACAACTCCTATTTTCGCTCTACGTCAACGACATGCGTAGGACCCCTGGCATAGAGCTAGCCCTGTTCACAGAAGACACGGCCATCTACTGCCAGTTGCAATTTCTAGCCAGCATGAATAACGATTTACAATTATTAACAGATTTTATAGCCTTTGAAGTTATAACAAAAGTTTAGTTACTGTTTGTAATATATTTTATGTCCTAAACAAATACATATAGATTTTGAGTTTTATTTGTAATGAAAACCTTGGTAGTAGGCCCAAATGTAATTCATAAAATTAAAAACAAATACTAAAATGGTTTCTTTTTTATAGAATCAACTTACGAGGTGCCCCGCGATTTTAAGGAAAAGAAGAAAAAGTGTTTTTATCTTAAGAAAGAGGATCGCTTTAATATTTACTACCGGTTCCAGCCATATTTTAGTGTCCCTCTGTACTAGGTATCATAAGAGTGACCAAAGTACCAGAACCGACAGATGGCGGTATATCCATCCGGAACAGTGACATTAAGTTTAATCTCTTGTGTGTGAAAATATCATGTTTTTGTCTTTATTTTCAAATAATAATTTCCTTGTTCTGTTAATATGTAATATTTTACGATATTATCATCATTATTATCACCATTGGAATTTCACTGCTGGAAATAGGCCTTCCCAAGAAAAATGGTCTTTTGAACATAATTGCCTCGCTGGGCAGCCGTGGTAGTAATCTAATCAAAGGTATTATAGATAAAATTCCATCTTTTTCACAGAGCCTTATGTTGAGCCTTGGACGTTATAAGGCTGATGATGCGGTAAAGACTTTTGTTTTAGTATATCTTTAAAACGTGATACGCGTGCCCAATGGTCGACTACAGTACCCATCGCAAATATACATACTGTAATTAATGCCAGCTTACCGTCTTGTTTTTGTACCGCAAATTGTTATCTCGTTTGGGTTTACACGCGCCGCTCATAAATGTTGTTTTACAGCTGTTTTATTGTTGGATAGGATATTGTTTAGAAAAAGTACTTTTAACTGTCCTAAAGTACACCAGGGACAATATTACGCAGGTGTTACGAAAAACAAAATTTATACGTGTAAGTAAACAAAATAGTTTTTAATTAACCTTATTTATAACTGAACTCTACCTACATGTATACGACTCTTATCATAATTATTATCACAGTCAACGTACACTGCGAACGATGTTGACTTTATTTGTTTTTTATTTGATCGGATTGATAAACAAGCATCCAGTTCGCGTGATAGTAATCGTCACCGCAGCTATATCAAAATGATATCACTAAGGCGTTAACCTTGAAACTTGAAGAAATTTTGTGATATTACTATGTATTAATATGTGAAATTACTAACGCAATATTTTAAAAATCTACTGGGTATCTTCAAGGTCATGCAATCCTAAGGGATTAAGAACGACACTTCTAGTCTTTTGACACAGTAATGTCTTGTGAAGCGGGCAATATCTTGTAATTATCATTAATGTTAATGCAATTATAAAAGATCTTTGCTGTGCATAGATCTTTTCAAGAAAAAAAGGAATTTTGCCTTGATTACTGCGCGGGCAGGTGTAGTGGCAATTGCAGAGCGTAGTTTCACGGTAAGGGCACAAAGACTTGTCTCCTATAGAATGACCTACATGTTTGGTTTATGGCGTTCACTCATCTTCATCCTTACAATAATATATAAAGGGCCCACCGTCTTTACGGAACTTTGCGTGTACCAAAGCCGTCTCAACTCGTTTCTTAGAAAGGACATACCGCCTTCTGGAACAGACCCAGTAACCTTATCGCCTCTTACGACACCTGATTAGTGGGAGGTACTATGATGCCGGTATTATTTATTTAAAAGACCATTGTTCTCAACCTAACCGAATTTTCATCTAAGAATAACGATAAGGTCACGTTCCGTTATTAAAGATGATAACAGGCAAAGTTTCTAAGTTACGATCGCTCAACTTATATCCCAGAATGGGATTGCGCGAGATTCAATTTAAAAAGGCTCCCGGCTATTGGAGCGGCTCTGTAGTGGTCTGCGGAGGCTTTTTATTTATAGTTCTTTTTAGAAGTGTATTTAGGACGTCAGGTCTAATATTTACCAAACGTAAGACGAGGTGAAATATATCTAATTAAGTAGTTAAACTTGTGAATTTGTTAAAACATGTTGTACCGGCCTCTGCCGGAAGAATAGTACCTCCCTTTGTACTAGGTGTCGTAAGAGGCGACTAAGGTACCAGAATCGACGGATGGTAAGATATCTATCCGAGTCATGTAGTTCAAAAGCATAGAGTAGGGATAGGCAGCAGAATCCCCATCGTGAAAGCTCCACTCTGCGATTGCAAGCACGCTTGCCCAGCGCTGAAATTATGATTGAAATTCCCCCTTTCTTGGGGAGGCCTCTGTCCAGTAGTTGACTTCAAATAGCTGTAATGATGATGATCATATTGTTACAGACATTTGATTTACAAAATGGGATATCTAAATTTTAGAGTGATCTGAAATGCAAAGACGCCATATGTGAAATCAATGTACATGTAAAAAATAATTAAGTGAATGTTTATAACAGGAAAAAAACTGGCTTTTCACCTGAGCAGTTCTGAGAATACGTGAATTTTTATCCATGCGGGGACTGTTTAAAGACAATTAATATTTGTTTATTTCAGAAATAAATTGAACCGATTTTTATGGATTTACACAATAATAAGCAATATTTATGTACAGATAATAAAAATAATATTTTACGGCTTTGAAATACGGTGTATGTAACTTTTTACCGGTAACTATTTTGCCGGTTCGCCATTTGGTCGGCCGTTGTGTCAACTGTTCTCAAGATTGATCTTTAGTCAATCTTGAAAATGGTTGCCACAAGATAAAAATACAAATAAACTACATGTTAAAGCCTTAAAACATATAGGTATATTATAAGTAGTGAACGCATAAATCTTAAAAAATATATTATATTACTATCAAACTCCACCTAAGAATTGGCTATAATTTCTAAAGATATGTCCGAAGACGTTACTTCGGGTACAGGTAATTAATTTTTACTGATTTTATAATGATTAACTTAAGTCTACTCTTATTAAGAATGACACACAACCTTGCAACTATATTAACACTTGATATTGTGACCAACTTTTATTGATTTAGAGATTAATAAAATCGATGTTCACGCCGACAAAATACTGAGTGCCAGATTCAATTTAAAAAGGTAACAATGTGTTGTAGCTGATTCCTAAAAATTAGTTTACTAGATTGCAGTTGCATGTGCGCAAAACAATTTTCCAAAAGACTATACCTACGATCACTAGGAAAGTAATTTTAAAGCACCTTTACAAGAAGAATTGCTAGGTGAAAACACACGACGGCGTTTTTTGTACGTTAACGCATTTGATATATATAGGTAGTTTTTATTCTTTAATTCTAACAATTATTGTTTTTTTAATAGTCTTGTCTTAAGAAGTTAATAAACAAAAGATTAACTGCAGCTGCAATTGCAATGTTATTCTAGGACAATATGTAGTTTGGTAGGCAAAATGAACTGTTGATGCATTTAAATAAATAAATATCTGTGAGATTCTCTTTCAAATTGCTCGAACTCACCAGCGAATATTTGGTTTTGAGCGTCCAATAATTATTCTAGTCACTGAAGTTTACGTATATATAAAGGACGTTATTCAATTATTATTATTAAAATCACGGTTTTTGAATGAATAAACCGTTTCTATCCATAGCAATGCACCATATATCCTCACTAAACCCGATAATTGTCGTCGTAATTCTGTGAGATTCACTTTAAAACCACTCTGAGCCGGCCAGCAAATGTTAGACCCTATCAGTCTGGTAATAGTTAGTCCGGTCAGTTAAGCTGATGCATACGGGTAAATGAACAACGTTAGTTAATTATTAATATCACAGTTTGTGAATAAATAAATCATTTCTATCCACAATAGCGCACCGTATTCCCTCACTAAACCCAAAAATTGTCGTCGTAATTCTGTGAGATTCAATTTAAAATCGCTCGGAGCCGGCCAGCGAATATTCGGCCCTGTCCGTCCGGTAATTGGTCCGGACCGTGCAACCGATGCATTCAAAAATCGAGAATGCAGCCTGCCAATAAAACCGCGGCCGTTCCCGATTTCACGGAAAATCTGTTGATTGTTTTGCGGTGGGTTGTTTGTAAATAAATTTCTGACGGAAGATTCACTGTTGTAATTATAATATTTTTAGGTTAATCCTTGTTTGTTTATTATACGTACGAATTACGAGTTTAAATCATCCTTACAAAGATTTATTCGTACAAGTTCTATTGTGCAAATTGTAATTGCTTTTTAATGAGCATTTTGTAATTGCTACTAAAATATATGTTGTGTCCATTTGTCGTATATAACTCGAACGCTAAAAACTCCTTATAAACATTAGTTGTTCGTTTAATTAACAAAATTTCTAAAGTATATCTATGCCTAGCTGTAAAAGTTCTACGGATATTTTTACAATGATAAAATTGAACATGTCGTCTCAAGAAAGAGGGAATTATGCCAAACTTGCTAGAAAGAGCGAAATTGCATTTGAGGTTCACTGTTTTAGGTGGATCTGCCAGTTCTGTTACTATAGTTATATGCGACATTTTTCAAAGTACTTGTTATTTTTTTTAACTAATAGTCGACGTTTGCCTGTAATATATGCCAACATTTATCTTAAAGTGGACAATTTTGCTTAGATTTGCAATGTATCCTTACTACATAGTATAATCGCTGTAATAATGATAATGGTGATGACATAGTATATAGTTGCTTCTCGCTGTCTGTCCCTATGTAAGCTTAGATCTTTAAAACTACGCAACCATATTTAATGCAGTTTTTATACATGCATAATATTGTAGAGAAACGAAAAGAGAAACACTTATTATTTTAGAAGTTTCTAATATAATATCGTAAATAAAAATAATATATTTTTTTCGATTACATAGCAAAAGCTGGCTGAACATATTGAGATACAACAAAACATTTAACTACAGTATTATAGTCCATAAAAAGTACTATAAAAACTCTGCGATGGTATATATCTTTCTTAGGGATAATCTAGAATAACAATTTAATATTTTCATTGAACCGATTTTAATCATTCTTTGCTTACCATACAGTGTGATTCAAGTTGATATGTATTTAAGACGGTTCAGCGGTAGTATATAAAATGTCAATTTAGTGTGATGAAGTAAAATGAGTAAACAGTACAAAATTTTCAACACCATTTTTCTCTTACCTATGTTGGCGATGCTCTCGAACTAAAAGGCCGGACAGGCTGCCAAAGTCGCGGTGTCGACCACCCGGTACTTCTGAGCATAAAGCCTCTAATGTAAACTAAAAATGTCGCTGAAAATTTTCACCTAGGAGAATTTTAAGTAAGCTATTTTTATGTAAGTGCTTAAAAGGTGCTGCTATTTCTCTCCTGTACTTTTGACACTTAACTTGCAGGTTTAATATTATTTATTTATAACTAGCTTTTCACCATGACGTCATTTCCGAGGAAATAAATGTTAGTAAGGGGCTAATCTATCTCTATTACCGTGACGTACCGACAGAGTAGAATAGGCTCACTGCAACAGGTGGCGTAAGAGGCGACTAAGCTATCGGAACCAACAGATGGCGGTATATCCATCCGAAACAGTACAACTCGAATGCTCAGGGCGGAGATATGCAGCATCATCCTCGTTGTGAAAGTTGCGCGGCAATTATGGGCACAAAACCTCCTCACTTGGAAAGGCTTATAACTAGCAGTGGACTTCAAAGGGCTGGTATGATGAAGGGGCTGATTATAATAAAATTAATATTGGATATAACAAAACGAGGCGGCAGAAGTCTTTAACAAGAAACACAATGAGCACGTTTCTCAATATAAAATAGAATTATTTTAAATTATTGAAACTACTTCTTTATAAATTATGTAAGTCAGCCAACTTACTTCCAAATATAAGGTTTTTGTGCAATACCTTCGGTATGTAATTTTTTCTTATTTCAAAAGTAAATATTTCCGACTATATTTATGCCACAGATAAAATAATAATAATACTCACACAACATTAAAACTCTTTTAATTCAATCCTTAGTTCCGACCATAATCGATGATGTTGATATGTGGTGCACTAACATCTCTCAGGAATAACTGAATGAGCAAGATCGAATTTAAATGATAGCTTTTCCTTTATCTTTTGCCTATGGAAATATGATCATATTTTAAGAGATATTCATGTTTTAACTACCCTATTTTCAATTCTTAAAACTATATTTCAATTCATGTTCTCATTCCATAATCGTAACTTCCGCTCTTCTAATACTTCACTTCTTATTCCTTGTCACGAATCATGCTTCATGATCCATTCTTATATTGTAACAGCTAAACGACTCTGGAATGTGCTTCCTCTTAAAATCAAACAATCATCATGTAAATCTGTATTCAAGAGAGCCTTACGCATTCTCTTTAGTTTTTATGTTCCTAATTTACTTGTCCCCTCTTTCCTTTCTCACCCATATCAGGTTTATACACGTAATGTTTTATTTTATATAAGAGTTGTATATATTTATATGTTAGTACTTTTTTTTGGCTCCACCTTGGTCCCTTTTCCGCTTTCCCCTATGATTGACTGGTAGATAATGACACTTGGCATTAATTCCGCCATACGTACATCAATTTATACATGTTAAAAGTTAAATAAATAATTTTTAACATCCAGGCACAACACAATTATCATCATATAAATATCTCCTGGATGGGGATTGATTTCAAGAAGGCATAAAATAGAATCACTACCATCTGCATTATTGAGTCTGTCAAATCCAATTACGTTTGGCTTCACTGGATCAATGTTCTTGATATATCATATTAAAATATTAATTCGGACTAAAGTAGATTAGAGGTAAGCGTACTTTATCGGACTGATACATACAATTATCTGTAATTTTCGGATTAAAGCAGTAAAATTAGTCTTACGTATTTCTACCGCCAAAAAACACTGTTTGCATTGCTATATTCCGGTCTGAAGGATGAGAGACGCAGTGAATTTACTAGGTAATGTGGCATAATATCTTCAAGTCACAAGGTTGGCAATGCCTTAATGATCCTTGGCGTATCTGTGATATTACGAGCGTCTATAGTCTGCAGTGAATCTTACTATACGTACTATGTATCTTACTATACATACGTACTTACTATACTCCTATATATTACGGACTGCTTTGACTTAGTATCCTTGCTTGTCGATCTCGTCAATTAAAAAAATCTTAATGTTCTAAACTACTATTACTAATCTTGTAATATTCCGAAAATCTATCATTTTAACTGTAATTTTAAATTTTATATTTCTTAAAAATGTTTGTATATTTTATAAATATTTGCATATTTTTGGTACCATGAGGTACCGGCAGAGTAAAATAGTACCTCCCCCTGTACCAGGTGTCGTAAGAGGTGACTAAGGTACCGAGACCGACAGATGGCGGTATATCATCCTGAACAGTGCAGTTCAAATGCACAGAGCAGGATGGGCAGCAGCATCCCCGTCGCGAAAGCTGCGCTCTGCAATTGCCAACACGCTTGCCCAGCGCGGTAATTATAGGCAACGTACCCCCTTTCGGGGGAGGATAGATGGCGGTATATCCATGCAAAGAAGTCAGCTTAAATGTACAGGCTGGGAATGGGCAGCAGTTTTCTTGTCGCGAAAGCTTCGCTCTGCAATTGCCAATACGCTCGCTCAGCACGGCAATTATAGGTAATATTCCCCCTTTTTTGGGGAGACCTATGTCTAGCTATGGACTTCGAATGGATGGTATGATAATGATAATGATGATAATTTTATGCTTTTGTTCTTATAATAGCCGAGATCAAATGGATAGCGATTCTTGCTTTATCATGTTATTACTATAAAAGTACGGAGCAGCAAGTAATGCATGCTGTCGATACTAGTAACACTAAGTGTTATCTTGAATTTCCTGTGAAGTTATTTTATGAAATACGAGCTGAAAACGCTGGTATAAGATGTAGGTCGGAGAAATAGGTTACATAAGTGTGCAAACACGATAACATGTACATCTGAGGATGTGTCTATAATTAAGTACCAAAATCCGTACTTGATTATTATATCATCATTATATCTGCCATTAGAAAGCCTCCTCAAGAAAGGGGGAATTTATCCGATAATTGCCGCGTTGGGCAAGCGTATTAGCAATCGCAGAGCACAGCTTTGGTAACGCGGATTCTGCTGCCCATTCCCGCTCTGCGCATTTGAACTACACGACTTCGGATGGATATATCATCTGTCGGTTCTGATACCTTAGTCCCCTCTTAAGACACCTGCTATTCTACATCGCCAGTACCTTAGGGCTAGTAAAATAAATTATCAATTATATTTAAGGTACCGGAACTAACAAATGGCGGTATGTCCACCCGGGCGGGGATAAGCATTAGCATTCCTGTCGCAAAGCTACACTCTGCGATTGCCAGTTCGCTTGCTTAGCGCAGTAATTATGGGTGAATTCTTCTTTTCTTTGGGAGGCCTATGTCAAGCACTTTTTACGGTTGCTTTGATGATGATAATGATGAATGTTATCATAATTATTTGAGTCATAAGATGTCCACTGCTGAACATAGAAAGTGATTTTTAAGAGGACCAGTATGAGGCCTGCAACCAGTACAATCACCTGGCCGTCTTGAGTGGCCATCCTGTACTGCTAATTCACTGGGCTATGTCAATGATGTTGGTTCATTTAGGGATCATTTCCGAAGTAAAATACGTTTTTATTTAAATAGGCCTATCATAGGCACTTTTAAGTTATCAAAAAAACAAATAATCAGTGAATATATATTTGTTTATTACAATTTTACACAAATGATCGATGACCCTGCTAGCCTTATGGTGTTATAAGAGTCATCTAAACAAATAGGTCATTGAGTGTCCCATTTTAATACTAGTCTGCCGGCACCAGACAGGTCCTATAACTAAGTGTATAGTAGGTTTATTACGCGAGCTACCAGAAAAGAACCTGTAAGAAAAAACCAGCATTATCGCCAACAAACCGTTGTCATTATAGTCAATGTTAGAGTTTTATGATTAGTATAATCTTTCAAGCTCTAATAAAATCTATAGCAATAAGTTTATCTTCTACGCAATTCTTGAATTTATTTAAAGCATTATTGAAATTCTACTTGAGATTTCATTATAAAATCTACATTTATTATTCAATCATAGAGTTTTCTATATAGCATTGCCCTCTATATAACTCGAAGAAAGAATGAATAAATAACCATGGTTCAGTGACCGCCTGGTAATTTCTCATTGCTGGTAACATTAATTTGTCGAAATCTTTGGTCTTTGGTATGTTGGACGAGAAGAGGATTCGCAGTTTTACTCCACGCGCAGATGGATTCGGCAATTAACTTAATTCTTTAAATTAGACTTACTAGAGCCTATATAAAAATAACGCCGCGGGGTACCGGCAGAGTAGAATAGTACCTCATTCTCTATCAGGTATCGTAGAAGCCGACTAAAGTACCGGAACCGATTGATGGTAGTATATTCATCCGAAACAGCACAACTTAAATATTACAGGGTAGGGATGGGCAGCAGCTTCTTTGACGCGAAGTTGTTTTCTTCGATTGCCACCACGCCCGCCCAACGCTGGAGTTTTTATAGCTGATTTAATGGTATAAAAATAACTTGATTACACATGTCAATGTACTAGCGTCGCACGTGTCATGAATGAATATTGAATGCGTCATAATTTATTATTGATATTGATATCATGACAAAGGTTTCATTAGGATAAAGTTTATAATAGAATTAAGTTGAATGTCAAGGACTTTAGTTGGGTAAGGTACGAGTCAATTCGATAAGCGATTAATGTTACACTTATATTCTTCCTATAAGTCTCGCAATAGAGTAAACACAATACACAAATTTAGTACTGTTTTTATTGTAAAAATAAATTATACATAACATAAAAATATATATAAAACATTAAGGTAGATTTCGTTTTGTTATTTGTATTTAATTTATACCTTTATATACGATACTTGCTCAAGATGTCAAATGATTTTAGATTATAATAATTTAAGAAAAGAAAAGAAAAGATTATAATAACAATAGATAAAAATATTAATAGTATATCTATTTTTACTCAGATACCGATTAGAATTAATTAAAAAGAGTTCATTGACACCAATTAACCTCTTTAATCTCAAAAATAGCTCATTAAGCTGTTTTGTGTTTATACAGAAATTTGTTTCGTTAAAATACTGGTAGATTGATGACTCAGCTATGAAACGCTCATTGACCTAACAGAAAAATAAATAGCTTGACAAAGTAACAAGTTTTTGAGCGATAAATTAAAAATAATAAAGTTAGCAGCGCCCAGCGGTTTTACTCGCATTAAGTTGTTGAACAAACCTAGTAAATAATACTAGGTTTGTTGCTCCGCTTTCATACAAACTTTGCCACCCTTTTAGCCCTTAAGGGATTTTGGAAAAAAAATATTACACGTATTTCATAACTTTCAACAAAGAACCTTCGCACAGAATTTTATTCGAATAGGGAAATTTTATACAAATTCTGCATCTACGTTTTATCCCTTTGTAGGGTGAATTTTGAAAAATTTACAAATAATATTTTAGACCCTTGCTGGTGATATGTCAATCAGTTTTTCCTTTTATACATATATAGAAACGGTACGATCACTACTAGAGTAAAACTCACGCTTTTCGTCCCATATTTGCTTCTTAAGTCAATTTATTAAAAGGTTCCGATGGTCAGATATCCTGCTTACAAACAAAAAAAGTACCAAAAATACGTCGTAGATCATCAGCTATTAGAAATTCACTATTCGATATGTGCTTCCCAAAAAGGAGGGATTTTGTCCATAATTGCCGCGCTGAACAAGCGAGTTGACAATCGGTTTCGGATAGTACTGCCCATTTCTGCCCTGTATATTTTTGCTACACTGTTTCTGATAGATATACTGAAATATGTCGGTTCTGATACCTTAGTCACCTTTTACAACACCCGATACAGGGGGAGGTATTAATCTACTCTGCCGGTACCGCATGGCGAATATAAATAATATAGGTCATTCATGATAATTCAAAACTTAAGAGATATAACAGCGGCTACCTGTAGCTTTGTTTTCGTGCATATCTTTGTACGTTATAAGCTTTACTCTGCTGATATCATTACCAGACCTCAGTACCAGGTGTGGTAAGAGGCGGCTAAGGTACCAGAACCGACAGATGGCGGTATATCCATGCAAAAAAGTCAGCTCAAATTTACAGGGCGGAGATGGGCAGCCGCTTCCCCTTCGCGTAAGGTGCACTCTGCGATTGTCAACACGCTTGCCCAGCGCGGCAATTATGGGCAACGTACCCCCTTTCTTGGGAAGGCCTATGTCCAACAGTGGACTTTTAATAGCTGATGATGATGATATATATATATTTTTAGATATATATATATGTAAGTTCCAGTCAGTAATTAAGTCATACCTACTTGTACGTAAGATACCTAACGTACATTTATTAGTTACATAGCAAAGGACGATATTCATTTGTTTTATTCACGGACAATGTTTGCAATGTTTGCCTGCGTACGTGTGCGTGAGCCACAGTTTTCCCCATGTCCTCCCATAATGTGACGGGTGCGAACACCGGCTTCACCTTATTTTGGGCTGTTTACCAAACACGGGTAAAACGTAATTAATTGGTAAACGTATAGCTGAACCGAGTGTAAGGATAATTAGGTAAAGATGATAATGCTCATTTGCCGACCCTTACTCGACTTGGCAGTACGTTCGCCTTAGTCGAGGGGTAGGTCTACGAATAGATACCACGTGAGAGTGTGTTTTTGGAAGGTAGGCTCATTGGATGTGTTCTTAGTATTTTTTGATATTATTACTGGTAAATGTTTCTTGATTATTTTTACATAGATCCTCAAGACTCAAGACTATCCTCAAGACTAGTTTTTATATAAAACGCGTTTTTCGTGGTTAGAACTAGTTATATGAACTAGTTATATGTTTCCCTATATTAGAACTAGATATATTTTTCCCTTTATTAATACATACAAGTATCAACTAATGCTTAAATCGAATATCAATTACAAAATAATATGAGTAGGGTCAATTGAAACGAAATGGTTTTTAGGTTAGAACTGCGACCACAGCGAATAAGCTGAACGAGCTAAGCAAGCGTGCCGCGACCGTTCTAGAATCAAAAAATAATATATTTATAGCTGAGCTATTTTATTACAATAGTTTTGTACAGGAAGAATTATAATTAATAGATATGTTAATTATAGAATAATTTTCTTTCTTGGTCATTTTGAGAAGGAAAACAATATGGTGTATCCATCCAAAACAGTGTAGCTTAAATGCGACAGGGCGGGAATGAGCAGCAGCATTCTCGTTGCGAAGCTACGCTCTGCGTTTGCACCAAGATTTCTGAAAGGATTTTGCCCACCATTGTACGTTTTATGGCTATTTTATAAATTAAATAATTACGATAATGATTATGAAAATTAAAATATTTTTGTAATTATTATTATTTAAATAAATACAATAAGAATAGCAGAATGCCAAATTATTTGTTTGTTTGATATATGATAATTTGAAAAATATCACCAAAATTAATGTAAAGCCGAGAAGAGGTCAAATATCAATTAGAACAACATCTTATACATTAACCTATTTCCGTGATAAGTCGCTTAAAGCACTTGTCTTACGGATATCAGAGAACAGGTGAATCACAAACCCTTACCATTTCAATACATATATTTAACACACAGACACAGAACAAACATAAATATCATCATATAATAATAATATATAATATTTGTCTTGGGTGGTTATCGACCCCACGACCTTTGGCGCATAAAACAGGGTCCCTACCATCTGCGCTATTAGGCCCGTCAATTTATATTTTTCTACTCTGCTGTGTGAATTGAGAAGTGAAAATATATAATCTTACTAGTACGAATAGTGTGTGTGTGTATGTGTATTTGTTTGATAACTGTAAGCACATCACATCATTAATGTGTTGATACAACCTTATGTTTTGTTATCCCTTATTCCTATTTAATCGTAACATAGTTACGCCTTTCTTAGAACTTTTATGAAGTCGATTAATTAAATGCATAAAACTATTACAATTTCCTAAAAAACTGTCTTACGATATACCTACTTTAGGCATCATCACTTAAATAGTCTATATACAGTTAATACATCCTTGAACAAGGATTTTACTAAATAAGTAGGTATAAGCTTAAAGAGCCCAATACAAGGTTTCAAAAATAAGTAAATATTTCAAGGGTTCAGTTAAGATTTTATAATAAAATCCCCAGTAGAATTACAAGTATGCCTTTTAAAAATTGCGTAAGAGGTAAACTTATTGTGAAGGCTTATTATTTCTTTAAATTTTATATTAATGATGAAACTGATTTGAGTTGAAGCAATTCAACTAGCTTTTACTTTCCAGGTTTTTTTTGTGGGTTCCAATAGTACGCGTTCCCTTATCGACATCAGGTTTTCCTGCAGGTTTTTTCCTGGTTGCTCGCTTAATGAAACTGTTAGAAACTTAGATTTAAGACCCGCATGGTTACGGCACATATCAAAGTAGGACTCTCAATGATTTACTAATTTAAATTACTCTTACAACACCATAAGGTCGTGAAAATCCTTCGTGAAAAATAATTATTTTATTTTAAGATTAAGATATTTTTAAATTTTATATTAACTATTTGAAAGTGCCTTTGTCAAGCCTTTTGTAATAAAGACATATATGACTTCACTTAACTTGTCCATCCAAAATACAACCCTGTTCGTTGGACTTGTCGATATAGATTATACACTTGCTATACAAATTGATTGAACGTGTTAACTAACGACATGTCTAAGCCCACTGTAGTCAATATTACATATTGTTAAAGGCACTTGACGTACAAGAATATTCGATTTATTGCCTGTCAAGTAAATTTTGGTTGATGTTATTAGCTGTCAAACAAGGCATTGAATGTGGATACAAACAACTATATGGTGTGTAGGATGTATGATTAAGTACTAGTAGGTATGCATATCGGTTGAATAATATAAGGTCATGGTACCGACAGAGTAGAATAGTACCAGGTATCACAAGAGGCGGCTGAGGTACCAAAACTGATAACGGTATATCAATCCGGTGTGCTAAAATAAGTGGTGTAGCTTGAATACACAGAGTGACAGATAATTTTCGCAAGTTTCGCGCGACAGAGTTGCTGCTGAATGGGCAGTAGCATCCACGTCTAAATTTCCCGCGAAATTTGCGCTCTGCGATTGCCTACACACTTGTCAAGCGCAGCAATTAAGGGCAAAATTCTAGGTGGGGAAGGGAAAGGGAAGGTCCAGGTCCGGCAGTGGAGTACTAATGGCTAATATGGTGATAATCCATTGAAGGCCTTGTTGGCATAGACCTGACCGGTCACGATTTTTTTTACCAATCAAAATAAATAGAGAAAACCACGTTGTTTTTCCTTTAAATATTATTTTTATCTTCGGTGATTACGTCATCATCTTAGATGGTACTATTGGTAAATAGGTATAAATATATATATAGACCAAACTAGTGTGGTTTTAGATCACAGATTTATCACATAAGCTAAAAAAAGTAGATTATCGTAACTTGTGCACCAAGGATCTTGGATTCGAATCCAATGTTAAGATTTATATGATGAAGATTTTTGTTTCGTCTTCTGGTTATTATCTATTATATATATATATATATATATATCAATTTGCAACAAAATGAAATCACAAAATAAAATCATACAAAAATAATAACAAATTCTTTCCCGTAGCTAAAATATTTATTTCCAGCAAGAAAGGAGCCTATGTTATTATAAAGCCTATATAATAAACTATCGTCTCTCTGTGTGCCAAATTTCATACAATTCATAAACTTACCCACACAAACTTTCAGATTTATTACCTTAATATATGTATAGTACATAAAATAGTCCAAAATACATTCCTGGATTTATCAATAAAAATAAAAGTTGAAGTTCAAATTGCCAAAAAAATCTCATGCAAAAAGACAATAAACAATTCAAACATTGGAATCGAATGTGTAATAAAATCCACGTCTTAGATCCAGTTCGGTATGTAATATTGCCGACTCACTCTTGTAAATCAAATCAACTTTTTGAATCTTACATTGATCGCGTGACGGCGGTGCGTAATTCGAATAAGCTTTTACGCAGATATACCGAAAGTTTACAATAACAAAATGTACTCTACACCCATAGAAATAAAGGCGTCACAATATATGTGTTGACAAGGAATGTATGGGATGTATTTTGGCTGAGATCCGACACGACATATCTACCTTTTTTTTTAATAATATATGACGTGAAGATCTGAACGCATTTTTTATTTATTCGGTGAGGAGACGTAAATGTTTACTGGGGTGTATTGGAATTATTTAACAGTGGTTACATTTTTCATCTGCTAAGGAAAACTAAGTTGTACGCGGCATTACGGTTTCACTGCTGGGAAGGCATACGTTTCTCTTCACGCAAAAGGTCCTATGTTTCTAAACTGATGTGGACAAATTTAGTGAAATTAATTTTTGTGGATCCTTGCGTTTTTTTTCTGACCGTCTAATACTTTCTTATATTCTCTTAATTCTTATATTTTATAGAAGCAAACTTTCTTATAATCCGTAGGACGGCCACTGCTAGACATAGGCTTAGCCAAGTGATTTGTAGTAAAACCGTTTGTGTATGACCTACGCTGTGATAATATTTAAATATTAATAATATTATTCCTTCATCCTCACCAAAATACGAACACACAGACCTAAATAGAAGTTATTAGGGAAGGAAATGAAGTCACCGTTTTTTAAAACGTGTTTGATTACAAATTTGGTATTAGTATGTTGAGTTATGAAAGATTTGTGATACACGTAAGGGGGGCCTTACATGCACTTAGGTTTTTGTGTAATATATAATATAATGTAAATATATAAATTTAATATCATTATGTTTTTAGAGTTGTTCTAACATTTGCGTAAAATTTAATAAACTTGATATTGTTACCGGCTTTGCCGTAATACAAAATTTTGTATATCGATTACTTTTCCCATAGAACACGCTATGCCTAGTATGGGGAATTTAAATTATTTAATTCTAAAGGTATATACGAAAATAAAGATTTTATTAATATTTTTTATTTATTTATATTAATGATTCTTCTGTTTTCTGATGTCCGTAATACAAGCGCTTTAAGCGACATATTCCAAAGTCACTTCGATGTGTTAGTGACGTGAAAATTTATTTATTAATCGTAACAGGAATCTATTGCAAAATTAGACGTCTTGCTGCCAATTACTATTAGCATTACTATAATTATTTTTTGTATAATACAAAGTACTATATAAAGTCAAGTGAATATAAAACCAAATAGCTTTTATTTTTTAACCATGATTTTTTTATGTAGGCTTTAGTAAATTATCAATAATGTTGTTATCCATACCGATCCTCCATCGAATATTTAATAATGTGACGGTATAAAAGGTAAAACTTCACCGCTAATTTCGTTATGAGACATTTTGCCGATACACTGAAAACTGCTTTCCGCCATAATTGTGTTTGTCGTCGAGCTACGAAATAAAATTCTTGCGAGTCATCGTTGTTTATGTGAATCTGATCAATTTTGATATTTAACATCTATCTTTATATATAAAAGGAGAAGCTGACTGACTGACTGACTGACATATCAACGCAGAGTCTAAACTATAAGGGTTAAAGAAATTTCGCAAAAAGGTTTTATAACGTAAGGGAGCACAAAGAAAGAATTTTCGAAAATTCACCCTCAAAAGAGGTAAAACCTGGGTATACATTTAGTATTAAAATATACCGTTTTTGTAGTTATTTGAATTAAATTCCGTATAAATGTTCTTCGTTGCAAGTAATGAAATATATGTAAAATATAATGTTTAAAAAATCATCTTTTTCAGTGTTAATAAGGATGCAAAGGTAATATAAAAGTTTTATAATACATCCCGGGTGAAACCGTGGGGCGCTGTTTGTCTATATATATATAAAAGTAGAAGCTGACTGACTGACTGTCTGACATATCAACGCAAGGCCTTAATGTGCAAGTGCAAAGAAAGTATATTTTGATGCCATTGAAGTTATTCGAATGATAATAAAACACTAGTAAAATAATTTTTCGAAAATCACTCCTAAAGGGGGTGCAAAGTTAGGATGGAAGTTTTGCAATTTAACGCGGAGAAACCAAAGTTCGCTGCTACGTCTTTACGAATAATGTCTGTACTAGTGTAATAACGTTGAAGAGTTACTAATCTCATGAAACCATCATATTAAAATCCATTTGATAACTTTGTTATTAAAGTACAAATTTTTCCACTCGCGGATATTCTTGTAATTCCGATAAGAAATCTATCATCATCATCCACTATAGGACATAGGCCTTCTCAAAAGAGAGGAAATGTGGCCCATAATAAATATTTTACACAAAACATAACAAAAATATTTGAGGGAAAACTAACCTTTAGATTTTCGTAGAATCTAAGGTCAACCCCTTGCATTGTTCTTCTTCCCTTAACTTCCCCACCCTCAACTGTATCTGCCCAAACAGCAATAACACAATGCTGAATTTCAATTCAAAAGATGCTTGTAATCCTTGTGACTATTCGAGTGTCTATAGGCTATAGACAAACTCATCATACTAAGAAATGCTATAACTTCAGAAGTACATATGTGTTGTCCCTTAAGCAAACTCAGCCGATAGTTTTCTTTACCATCTTTATAGCAGCCGTGGTCCGTCCACTAGTGGACATAAGTTTTCCCAAGAAAGAGGAAACTTTTTCTAATTTTTAATTACAGTGCGTAGATTATGAAGTTACTGCCGCCCCTTTACCACCTTCAAACTACGCCAGTTAGAATGGATATACCGCCATCTGTTAGTTCCTTATTTTGTCGCTTCTTACGACAACTAGAGCAGGGCGACATTTATTCTACGCTGCTGGTACTTCGCGACTATTGCACTTGAAAACGTAATTATACACAGTCATACATTTATCTTCAATCTATATTCTATTATATACATTGATATTTATTATATCTGAAGATAACTTGCTAGCGTGCCAGTATTTAAGAACATTGTTCATTAATCTAGGTATTCACTAAGATAAATCGACGCACAAATTAACAAACTAGCCTCATCGAACCTTCTAGAAACCTCAAGATGATCGTTCATCATTGTCAGGGTATCAAGGTCTGATTGGAGTTAAAATAATTAGAGAGACGGCTTGGCGCGTTCAGGAATGGCCAGAGAAATTGTTTTAACTTAATCGACTCTTCTATTTGAGTTGCACTGCAGGGACTTGCATAAAATGTACCGCTAGAAAAAATACCATTACATCATTTGCAATATTTATTTAGGATTAAATTTTTTAACAAATGAGGACATAGGAATACGTGTAAGTTTATTTATTTATTAAACTTCACCAGCATTTGTGTAAGTCTGCCGCTGGACATAGACCTCCACAAAAAGGGGGGATTTGCCTACAATTTCCGCGCTGGGCAAGCGTGTTGGCAATCGCAGAGCGTAGCTTTTGCGACGGAGATGCTGCTGCCCAACCGCCCGCTTTGAATGTGACCTACACTATTTAGGATGGATATACCGCCATCTGTCGGTTCCGGTACCTCAGTGGCCTCTTAAAACACCTGGTTCAGGGAAGATACTATTCTACTCTGCCTTACCTCACAGCAATTGTGTACATTAAATCAACTAAATTACCTAGAACTAATTACTTATATTAAGGCGAACAAAATATGGAAAAAGTTACTTCTAATGAGTGTGAAACATGTATTTAAGTATTTTACACTCATTTGCAAAAAAAACGGGCGGTGTTGATTTTAATTCTTCTTTAATAAAATACGATAACAATATTATTTCAATCATTTGTACATGTCACTTTTTAAAACGCCGGTTTTTACGCCGGTTTTAAAAATGCCGTGGTGTTTAAAACAGTACGTTCTAAATTCAAATTTTCGTTTGATGCTCGTTTTTACAGAAAACCACTTTTTATCCTACATTTTTGGTTTGAAGTTTCAAAAGATAATATCGGTTTTAGTAAATTTTTATGAATTTATGTCAAATTCCTAATTGTCTAATCTTCATTTATTGCTGTTCAGCTGTCTCAATAATGTTAGAGAAAGTGGTAAAAGCTACCAAAGTTATTGCGCTGCTCGAAGAGGGTTGCAGCCAATACTTCGTGGCTCAGAGGATAAGTGTAAGTCACCCGACGGTTCAAACGATCTGGCAGCGGTATTAAGACTCCAGTTTCGTCGAGAAAAGGTCTGGTTCTGGAGGAAAACCATGCACCCAACCACGGGATGATCGTTTTCTTGTGAGTCGCGCATTGAGAAATCGCAAGTCTTTGTATTTTACCTTAAGAACAACCTCGAAAAAGTAAGAAATGTTCATATTAGTCTATGGAAGGTCAGGAGGAGGCTTCTCGCAGTCAATATATGCAGTCATCGCCCGGTCCGCGGCCCTAAGTTACTCCGAGAGCACAGAGTTGCCAGGCTTAAGTTTGCTCGAAATTGTGAATCATGAAAAATCACAGCTTATGCTGGGGGCTTAGTTATGTTTTGGGCAGAAATAAATTCAATGGATCGTACAGAGTTAGTTCGGCATTCGTCGTTGGCCCGCTCAAAGTCCCAACCTCAACCCTATATAGCATGTCTGGGACGTTCTGAAACGACGCGTGAGATCAGTACAACTGGCCCCGCAGACCATCAGAGAGCTGAAGAATGTGATTACCGCAGAGTGGGAACGCAAGCAAGTATCCGAGATCGCTAGCATACCCAGACGGATTCAAGCTGTGATTTTAGCTACAAGAGGTCACACTCGATACTAAACATTTATTAGCTTTTACTTTATTAAAGAAAAAACAATCAAAAATCTTTGTTACATTGAGCATACACTACTAGTGAACTTTAGCATTAAAACCCATAAATTTTATCAAAATTTTATGATAATACTGACGAAAACGATTATTTGCTTATTAATTTACAAATTTGTGAAAGTAAAGCTACCTATAATTATCAAACAAACTAATAGTAATATTTGAAATGGTTGATTGCTTAGGTGCCCGTTTTTTTTGTGCAAATGAGTGTATTTGGATGCATCTTCATCTCTCTTGTCTGATATCCGAAACACAAGTAAACATTATATCATAATATGTCGCAAATGAAAACAGAAGAGGCTAAACCTGAAAGCTTTAGTGCAATGTATCGCTCAGCAAGACTAATCTACACACCACAGCTACCAACTTACGTACAATGTATTAACTTTATCACCTCCCCAAAATAGGGGGGAATGTTGCCCATAATTGCCGCGCTGGGCAATCGCGTTGGCAATCGCAGAGCGCAGCTTTCGCGACACTGCTGCCTATCCTCGCCCTGTGTTTTTGAGCAACAATGTTTTGGATGGATATACCACCATCTGTTGGGGAAGGGGACAGGGAAAGATACTGTTCTTCTCTGCCGGTACCTCACGGCTTCCGGTACCGCCCAGCTGCCGCTATCTCACGTCTCATATATTGACTTGGGTCAAGAGAAAAGGAGGATAGATCTTATGGTGGATGTAACATATATGGCACATGATTGAAAAAACCTTCATTACATAACATAAATACGAAACTTGAAAAGCATCATAATTACGAAAACCTAATAAAAAAAGGTAAAAAGCTCAAATAAATAATTGATGATATTTTACTTACCTTAAAATTATACATTAGAATAAGTTTAAGTACACTTTTATTCATTATAATATTAATTTCTGTAATGATGAAAAAAGGGACATATATATCTCTTCAAGAATTCAGAAAAATAGGAACGTTTATTTGAGACATTCATTCAAAGGAATTTCGCGTTCTTATTTTTATAAAATTATCCAAAACTACCACAAAATGGCGGCAATCACGGAACATGGCTGGAGTTGCATAAATTTCGAATAATATATACTACCATCTGTCGCTTATGTTACCATTGCTTCTAACTTCACCAGGTGTCCGTGAAATGGTAAGTTACAGCATATATTTATTAATTGAACTTTATTGCATAAGATATTACAAAATGTACAAATGGCGGACTTAATCACAGTTGGCATTATCTCCCAGTCAACCATAAGCGTATATAAATTAAAATATCAAAGGAAATATAGAATAACGTTAGATATTCCTTTAACAACACAAAACAACGAATATAGCTCGGGTCTCATAGTATATATCATTTCATGCTTGTCATTTTTGCTGACGGTCTATCAAATTTCCAACGTTCACAGGCCGAAGACGCCGAGCTAACGTAATTTGTCGCGGACGTTTCTGTGATGTCGCTAAACAGTTTATCGGAACTTTGTGTTTGTCATAAGAAGCCATATGGCTCTTTGCAACATTGTGTTATATGTTGCAGAATATTAACTCTAAGGAGTGGGCCTGGTGTGAAGAAAACACGATTACGTAAATGTTGGTAATTACGAATTCTTACTCATTTCTGAGAAGTTTGATTCAACTCATACATGTGGTTGACGGTGTAAATGGTAGGGAACCTTTGATGTGCGCTAAGGGTTGTGGGTTTGATTCCATCCTAGGACCATCATTAATATAGTGAGTATTAATGTTTATTCTGTGTCTCGTCATTATTATCATTATATCAATCGTTAGAAATCCACTGTTGGACATAATTCTCCCCATAAAAGGGGAAATGTTGTCAACTGCTGGACATAGGCCTCTCCAAGTGTGGAGGTTTTGTGCGCATAATTGCTGTAGCACAGCTAGCGTGTTGGTAATCGCAGAGCGTAGCTTCGCGATAGCTGTGTATTTGAGCTACACTATCGGTTCTGGTAATTTTATCGCCTCCACCTGAGGCACATTCTACTCTGGCGTTATATAACACGGCAGTTTTGAGTTTGAGTATTAAAAATGTATTAAATACAAATAATATTTGTGTTTCCTCTGTTTTTTGATGGTCATAAATCTAGTGATTCGAGCGACTTATCTCGGAGTAAAGTCAATTTATGATATAATGTGTTAATTTATTATTATATATTGTAAAAATCCCATCTAAACTATTTCTGACACGTATTAGATCTGTGTATATTTACGTATCTCAGAACTTGGAAGATATTCTAGGTACAGAAATAACTGATTAATGAGACGTTAAGAATTATGGGTTAAGGTAGCAAAACGCTCAAGGCTAGCTAATTTATAGGCTTTCATCACGCAAACAGTGTACTTCTTTTTTAAAGCAAAATAACATATGTAAATATAAACAGCAATAAAAATTGTAAATGCCCATGACATTGCCTAATATACATATATACATTATTTTATCAACCATTGGAAGCCTGCTGCTTGACATATGCCTCCCCAAGAAATGTGGAATATTGCCCGTAAACGCCGCGCTGGGTAAGCGTGTTGGCAATCTCAGATCGCAGCTCTTATGAAGCGGATGCTGCTGCCCATCCCCGCCCTTTGCACATGAGATACACTGTGTCGGATAGATATACTGCCACCTGTCGGTTCTGGTGTCTTAATCACCACTTACGACCCCTGGTACAAGGGGAGGTACTATTCTACTCTAGGAGTACCTCACAGCCAATATATATTGATGTACATTCATATATTTGCCTAATATGGTCCACTTTTGGCGTGAACCAGCATAGGTCACTTAAAATTATCGCGATTTAGATGAGTCTCCTAGTGATACTTTTTATATTATGAAATTAGCAAACAAACATACGGTCTGCTTGATGGTATACGTAACCGCAGCCATAAATGCTAGTGTTGTCACAAAGATATCACTAGCATATCGCCAACCCTGTAAGCTAAAGATCTCTACCATTCAAATCGAATCACAGCAATGTGAACACTGCTATTTGGTGGTAAAGTGAGGTACAAATACAGATGACAACTGTAAAAGGTCTACTTCTAGAAAAATTGTTCAAACAGACTTGACTCTGAATTCTCAATATAAACTTATACATAGATTATACGCGGTTTGCATACAGTTTATATCTAGCAATCATTCTGCATGCTACATGTTATTGAATTTGGATGTAAAACATATTTTTTCAAATAGGCTTATTATACATATCAATATCGTTAGAATAAATAATATATTTTCTATTGAAAAGGATGCTAATTTTAATATTACTCAAATGACCGATGACTTTGATGATGATCGTATCCAACGACACTTGGTACAGGAGGAGAGACTCTCACTTTACTGGTACCCCACGGGCTTTAATAATGAAAACAAGATATAAAAGCATAGGCGCAAAATACATATCAAAGACAAACGTATATGGAAAAAGTACTTTCATCGATCGATCAATAATCCATAAATACATACAAACACAAATACACTGGATAGCAAACTTTTAAAATTTTAATGACGCTCAGTCATCTTAGTAATGTTGGCTCATCGATTCCAACTCATACATAATGTAGCAACTACTCGTAGATTTCTGAACTTGAAATATGGGGTCACTTCTACTAGAAATATCTGGATTTACATATTTAAAACATTTCAAGGAATGTATTGCGAGTTACGTCTGGATTTTCCTTTGCAACGGATGAGTTGGTGCCGGTAAAATTTGGCATGGATATTCTAGCTTGTGACATAAGGGTTGAATCGTGTAAATCAGTTAAAATAAAAAGAATATAATGGTTATGTACCTAGACACAGAATAAACAAATATTATAATTTTAATGTTTATCTATGTGTTGTACAAAAATTATATTTAAGTATTATATTTGTGAAGCCTCTGTTGTCTGATATCCGTAATACAAGTGCTTTAGGTGACTTACCTCGGAGTCAATGTTCAATGTATAATATGTTATGTAAGTATAATTATATTATCATCATACCAGTCATTGCAAGTCCACTGTTGGATACAGGCTTCCCTAAAAAAGTTAATTTTGCGAAGGATTGTGCACACACGCGTCAATAATCTTAGATTTCTCAACGGGAACGCTGCTGCTTATTTTCGCCATGTGGATTTGAGCTGCATTATTTTGTATGGATAAACCACCAACTGTCAGTTCTATTACCGCCTATCTACCTACCTATCTACCTACTTATTATCGCCTCTTACGACACCTGGTACAGAGTAAGGTACTTTTCTAGTCTGACTATACTTAACTATATAATAATTTTAAAAAAGAAAATAATTTCCAGTATTAGGAAACAAGTTAAGATCATATTGGTGCATTTATACTGTTATTAAGTAAAGAGCACCCTAACAATATTATTCGTATGGACGCATACATTGACCATTTATTATGTAGTGGGTAAAGTTGCTGATTGTTTTTAAAATTTACAAGCTGACTGTTTGTATTTTTTGGTATGTTTTTCTTTATATTCGAACTTAAATGTTAATACCGTGATTAAAAGATCGAACTAATTTCTTTATGCGTGACTATTAACCGATGTCAATCTAAGTATTTACTTTAATGATATTTTGTAATCCTTGACTGTATATTTTGTAGTTTGAATTCGCTTGTTACACAAAAAATAGTTTTATTTTAACCCACTCAGTGTTTTAAAGCATTGGTCTAGTTTTAATAACCTTACTGGCGAGATTATATTGGCAGAATGCCTACTAACTAGGTAACATTAACTCGTATATACTTATCGAATATTCCTACATTTTTAATTTTCTTATTTATTCGTCATCATACTCTCTACATACATCTAAACTCTCCAAGAAAGGAGGTTTTTTGCCCAAAATTGCCGCGCTGGGTAATCGTAGAGCGTATCTCCGTGCATTTGGACTGCTTTGTTAGATGAATGTACCGCCATCTATAGGTTCTGGCACCTTAGTCGCGTCTTACAACACCTGGTGCAGCTATTCTATTCTACCGGCACCTCACGGCACCACTATTTTTTAATTGGTTGAATTTATTATATATGTGGTCTCACATTTCATAACTTGAATTTCAAAACATCTCATACGTTCACTTGATTCAAAATAAGTTGCTTAAACACTTGTTTTACGGAAATCAGGTAACGAAGAAATACGTATGGGTTGTTGTGTAAATTATTTACTTTTGTAATCTACATCAATATAATAGATATATATTTATTTTCTGGTGCTCTAGGTATAGAATGGACACAAACAAATTATGCAACGTAATGGCTACTGAATCTCTTAAAAATTCATATTATTGGCAATTATAAAAATAATAAGTACCCCGTTTTTAAAAATCGCTAAAAATTCTATATGTATTCTGGTTTGAAGAGTGAGAGAGGCAGTGAAATTACTGGATAAATGTGACATTGTATCTTCAGTTCCCAAGTGACACGCCATTGATATCTTTGTGATGACACGAGTGACTATAGGCTTCGGTTATATTAACCATCAAGCGGCATATTCGCGACATCATAATAGAAAAAAAAATAAAATGTTTGTATTACGCATAATATTTTCTTATAATAATAACTATCCTCTGATGAAATTCCTACTATTTAATAATTATTACGAACTTATAACCCGAATATAACATTTTATTGTAAAAAACTTTAAAAATCAGAAAACTTTCATGCTAATTTTTCACCCTTAAATGGTGCAAAGTCCCCTAATATATATATATTAATATACAACACATATGATTTTTTATATGACAATTCATTAATCTATGCCACTAAAGCGTGTCAGTTGAAACAGTAGTACATAGATAGTATTATAGCTTTATGTGGTGTCCAATGCAATCACTGGTAAAGACCATCCGTAAGACACGGCCAACCGTATAATCCTGGCAGGCGGTCAGACCACGTTGATGCGAGTACATTACCGGTCCTAGAAACGGTCCTGGCAGGACGCCAGTCTTGCCCCGACTTGTTCAATTAAATACGACCGTATCAAAAACATATCCCCATATAATGTAGATGCTTAAATAAAAGGTATTTGTTGGAATTGAAAGAGCAAGTTTTGAATTAAAATTTGTGCTTTGTACAAATTTATTTGGCTCTTTGTCATGTTTATTTTGACGGAAATTCGATTAACTGGCTTGCGTTAGGGTTAGGGGCTATTAATGAAATGTTGCTTTACATTGCGCGTTGCGAAATGTGCGCTTTGAATGGCTTTGTGGGCACAGTAAAATAGTCGAATACAGCGCGCATTGCTTATTGAAATCGTAGCCTGAAGGCCGGCATGTAATTTTGTCAATTATTTGAGAAATCGTCAAATCTTACTCTTGTTATGACTGAATAAAAATACGAATGCTTGGTTGAAGTGCAGTGGCGTCAATGAGAAATAAGATGAACGTCACACGACGATTTTAAAGACATCTTCACACTTAAAGGTGTTTAAAACCCATCGTTTTACAGACACGACATAAAACAGTAGGTAATACAGTGACTCTAGGATACATCCTCACAAATACACACGATAAGTATACTACACCCCATACATACATACTTACATACACCACACACACACACACATACCTGTGTTAAGTATTTCAAGGAAATGTTGTTGATTCGGAGTTACTCATTGTAATATAATTCATGTAAGTCGAAAAAGTTATGTTTGCCTTCTGCTATGTTTATAAAGGAAAACCTAGGTATTCCCTATACAAGAGTCATTTGACTGCTTTTTGAAGCTCCGGTAATTTAAATGCTTAAAATAAATACTTTTTTTTTACTATGTTTATGGTAGTGATTTCTTGTGCGCCAAGGGCCGTGAGTTCAATTCTCACCCAAGGAAATTATTTATATGATGATATTTGTGTTTGTTCTGTGTCTGGATGTTTAATATGTGTATTTATCACAAAAATACTATTTTGTGATTCCTCTGTTATGTGGCATCTGTAATACAAGTACTATAAGCGTCTTAATACGGATTCAGGTCAATGTATGATATGTTGTGGGAGTTTATTTATTTATTTATTATTTGATATCATGCTGATCCTAATTTAATTTTAATTATTAAATACAAGCTGTGGTAACCGGCAGAATGAATTGGTACTTTCTTCTGCCTCAGGTTTTTTTTTATTACCCGATTACGGCTACAATTAAACATACCTACGGTCCGTTAGTAAGCATTACCGCAGCCTCTAGACGCTTGCATTATCACCAAAATATCGCGAGCACTTTGTCAAACTGTATCTTGAAGATATTATGTTAGATTACCCTACCTAATTAATAAGTAATTTCACTACCTCTCTCACCCTTCAACTTGGGACACTGCAATGCAAATACTTCAATTTTGCGGGACAAATAGATGAGAGTAAGGTCTTAAAGCACATAGCCTTTCTTTAAAAACTACTTCTAGTAAATTATGGTGCTGATATTCATGATGTCAGCCGTCGTACATCTGGACACAGACCTCAAGTGTCTTTGGATGCGGCTAAAACATAGGAACCCTCAAATGACGGTATATCCATCTAGATGAAGACAGAAACATCCTGGACATACGTTCTGTCATTACCACCACACCTTCCCAAAAAAGCTACGGTTGATTTTACATCGGGAGGCCGATGACCAGGTTTAGACGTATCATGGTTGATATGATAATAGAAGTGTCATAATTAAAGTGTCTTTTTGCAATAATAAAATGACAGCTTTATAATAATTTCATATCCTTATATATAAAAGTCATGTCACGGTATATGTCTAAAAAGAATTTTAAACAACTGAATCAATTTTAAGTAATTTTTTGTTACTGTTATGGTACAGTTTATATTCTAAGTTATTGTTGCAGTGATTCCTTTCTAAGGCGTTCCTTTTTTAATTATTTCTATTAATACCTAAAACTAACAAAACAAGCTGAGTTAGTTTTTATACTAACTTTATAACCCTGTTTTACCCCCTTAGAGGGTAAATTTACACTTGTGCAAAACTTCATGATGTGTCAGTCAGTCAGTCAGCGTATCTTTTTATAAATATATAGATTAAATTAGATTTTTATGTGAAAACAAAGTACATAATATAGCTCAAAAAATCTGATATTCGTTTCAAATAGGCTTCATCATTATCACTACTACATATAGACTTCCCTAAGAGAGGGAATTGCCTAATATTACCGCGCTGGGCAAAAGTGTTAGCAATTGTAGAGCGTAGATTTTGCGGCGGGAATGCTGCTGCCCATGCGGGTAGATATACCACCATCTATCGGTGCCGGTACTTCAGGCGCCTCTTACGACACCTGTTCCAAGGGAGGTACTATTCTACTCTGCCAGTACCTTATTACAGTAACATAAACATGTTTACTATGACATAAACTGGGTTTCAAACAATGTTGTCTGTCCATGAATTAGATGTACTTAAAAAATATTGACTATTTTTCTATTTTTTATGAGGAAAGTTAACGTATACAATGAATTCATATTTCGCATACACAGGTGACTCAAATTGGCGAAGCTCAAAATATTAATTAAAAATGATTGTTTGCGCACGCCAACATTTCTCTTAATTTAAAGCTATCTAATATTTTGTGAAACGTATTTGATCGCACTCCGAAAACAATATCTTTATTATGAAATAAGAAACTCGAAACGAGACGCCTAATTGGTTTCTTTTACAGTAATTTACGTTTGCCGTTATAATAATTCATTGTTCAAAATTTACTCTCGTATCTGCCGAGTTCTTAAGGCACGGTGTAATATGTACGTAAATTAGCTTAAGGGCAGTTTCATAAAGAGAACTTACATTGGAACGTTCACGTGTAAGACATAATTAAGATAGGACCCTCTGAGACTCAATTACATTAAAGTTTATAAAAGAAAATATAATGCCTGTTTAAATTTTGAACAAACGGGTTGGAAGTCATATTCCACAGTTTTCCTACCTTGTCAAACAAATGTTGTGGGTTCAATGCCCATTTATTCATTTATTCCCCATTATTGTGTTATTTCTACTTTTTTCGGTGCCGTACATAATGTCCTCGTGAAATCAAAAAGGCGGCTGATATACCTAATCCTTCAGATTTTGGTATATCTATTCCCAATAGTTTGACAGGCCAAATGGCATATATATATATATGTCTATTTCTTTTTTATAATATAGATTTCTACTGCAAAATAGCAGAGTTCGCAATACGGTTTTTCTTATGTATAATCTTTAAAAACTACGTATCATATCTCAACTGTGAGAAAGAAACTCACAAACATGTTCCAAACCCGATCTTTCGAGTTGCAATTATCGGTTTTGTGGTAAACAACAAACAACTCTTGTTGTATATCATCTGATTCGCGAATCCCTGTTGACATCCGAGGTCAGTTATGAGGACATTTGACCTCATTTTGATGGCATTATGGATTGTTTAATGTCATCAATAATATTTTTTGTCATTTAAGTTAAAATTCTTGCAAAGAGTGGTTTACACGTGAGTTAGTAATTATCTCCATTTAATTATTATAATTTTTTAGTAGAAGGGTTAATATGTAAGTTGGTGGTGATAGATGAGACATATCCTGGCTTAGAGTACTGGTTACAGCACCATCACAATCACATACTTTCATTAAAGTAAGCAAATAAATAAATATTCATACATTTTATTATAAACTTTCTCATGAACTAAATTTGATGGCACAGGTGGTAGTTATTTTAGCTTGTTAAAAAAAGGTCGTGGATTTGTTGCCCACCCAACACAAATATTAAATGATGAATATTTGTATTTGTTCTGTATCTGGGTGTTAAATATATGTATTAAGGTAGTATATTTGTATTTCCTCTGTTGTCTAGCATTCGTAGCACAAGTGCTTTAAGCGACTTAACGGAGTCAGGTCAATGTATGAGAAGTTGTGGGGACTTATTATTAATATAATAATAAAAATAACTTTATTCAACAACAAAAGGAAACTTAAACTAAAATACACTTTGGTACTTAAGTACCTAAACTAGATCTAGCGTGTTCTTATAGGCACCTATTATTATATCAAAGAACAGAATAATTACGTATACCTACGATTATAGCAAATTTAAAACGCCAACTGCTAGACAGAGGCTTCCCCAAAACAGGGGAATTTGCCAATAATAGCTACGCTGGGCAAACGTGATGGCAATCGCAGAGCGTAGCTTCGCAACGGAAATGCTGCAGCCCATCTTCACCCTGTTGCAATTGAATTACACTACTTTGGATGGATATCTCTTACGACACCTGATACTAGGGTAAGTACTTTTCTACTCTGCCGATACCACACGGCCTATAATACTAAAATACAAAATTTTTCCTCATCATACCAGCCATTAAAAGTCCACTGCTGGACATAAGCCTCTCCAAGAAACGAGGTGTTTTGCCCATAATTGCCGCGCTGGGTAAGCGTATCGGCAATCGATGGGATGTTGGAGCTCACCCCCACCCTTCGCATTTGAGCTGCACTGTTCCGAATAGATATACCGCCATCTGTCAGTTCCGGTACCATAGTCGCCTATTACCACACGGCCTATAATAAAATACAGATTTAAAACCTAAACACGGGACAAATACTTATCAGATATATGTTTGTCGTTGGTTGGGATTGAATCCATATTCGAAACAATACAATACACAGTCAAAATTATTTAATATATAGTGTTTTATACCCATAAATAAACTATTCAAACATGCAATGTATTTTCACATAGTTACTGTACATTCAAATGGTCTATCGATAGTAAAATATGCCAATCAGCATTCATCGTACCCGCTATTTTCTAGGGAAGGCTCAGCGACGTCTAGAACGGTAATGGGAATATTAAGTTACCGTTTGCAAGGGAGTCGAATTGATTTCACAAATCAAATAAAAGGGGGCTCCGGTCTACTCCCAGGTGGCTTGTACCTCGTATTTGCTAACTATATGACGAATTTTGTGTAGATTGCGGGTTGCAATTGTCTTCTTGCTATTTGGACGCATATTAAAGTGGCGACAGAGTTGTTTTTTGACGATACTTTAAACGTTGCTGTGTCAATCTATTTCATGTGAGTATTAGGATATGGTTTTATCCCAAAAGAGTAAGAACCAATATTGCGTGTTGAATTGTATAGACAAACTTTTTATGTATTTTACACAAAAAAAACTAAGATTTTTCCTGTAAAGAGACAACGCAGCCACGGCCACTAGGCGCATTGTTTCCAAATGTAATCCTAAATGGTTTAAAAGTTTGAGCTCCGACTTCATATCCTCAACCAACACGAAGGTCAATAAAGGCGTTACAGGTGATACAGGGCTGTTCTTAATTTGGAACTAGAACAATGGATTTCGTGTTGTCTTATTATGCTATTTTATGGTTTGTTATGAAAAAATTCTTTATATTTTATTTAATTTTAGTTAGGTACCCGCAATTTTATCGACCATATGTCAAAATTTTTTTTTTTTTAATTTTTTCTTATATTTTTGACTTATATATTACATGATATATTTCATAATTCCAAATAGTACAGCTCAAATGCATAGGGTAGAGATGGGCAACATACAGTATCCACGTTGCGAAAGCTACTCGCTGCGACTGCCAGCACACATGCCCAGTGCGACAATTATGATTAAAATATCAGGCCTATGACCAGTGGTGGACTTCCCATGTCTGATATAATATGTACAAATCTTATTTTAAAATTTGACTACATTTTCTTGCTAAGTTTGCACCTTAAAAATAACATATTAATTAAGATGATAATAACAATTAATACGTGTTTTTTTTAAATTAAACCTATACACAGATTTGTATTTATCATACCAGATCATGGAATAACCTCAGTCTGAAAGTTAGTGTACTTTTGATAAAATTATTTGAAGTATCGTGAAAGGTAATACTTTTTTGGGCATTAATATCATACCAGCTGTAAGACAACCACCATTGAATATAGGCCTTCCCAAAAATTAACTATTTGATAGTTATCTGCGGCTTGCTTCCATTGCGATCCTGTTGTGTTTATCGTAGATCGACCTGGTGTTTAGACGATCCCCGTTGCGCTTGCCGGAGCGTTGTCTTCCATCCAGAAAGTTACTTTAACTTTTAACTAAGTAATTCACTTAAAATTTAAATTTGACTCAAAAGAGTACAAAACATATATCTCTTTTTATATCTTTTTTTAACTAGTTTTTGCGCCAGCTATTTTGAAATTTCGGTGAAAGGTATTGTAACTTTGAATTATAAATAAAGTAGATCTCATACAAATAATAGTCTACATTAATAGACTATTTTCACTTATTTCAAATAGCAATATTTCCATTGCAGTGTTTTAGTTAAAAGGGTCAGAAAGGCAGTGAAACTACTGGGTAATTTGATATAATATCTTCGGATCACAAGATTGGCAACGTGCTAGTGATATTAAGAGCGTCTAAGTGGTATTGTGACGATTACTATTACGCGGACTGTACGAAAAAAAGAAAAATCCTAAAGTCTATGCTTCAAAGGTGATCAAATTGCTTCAGTTACTACAGTGAGAAATATTATTACGTAATGTAACCCAATAGCGTCAGGCTCCAAGGTTGACGACACGATAGTGATCCTTGCAATGTCACGGGCGTGATATCTTACTCGTGCCATAAGTTTGTTAGCTAACGTATTATATAGAAAAAATGTTTGCTGTTCACTTTTTGTAATATGTGTATAATGTATACATATTCTACAAGATCACTCTATGTTATTTGCAAAATCTATATTAATTTACCGTCGGATAGTGGCAGAGTAGAAGAGCACCTCTCCCTTTACTAAATGTGGTAGGAAGCCATAGAGGTACTTTAACAGACTGATGGCACTACATCCACCTAAAATAATATAGGTTAAATGCAACTGGGTGGAGATAAGCATGATACGCTCTCAGTCTGGGAATTATGAGTAAATATCCCCGTGCAAGGCCTGTGTAATTTCAAATTATTTATATTTAAACTTTCAATTTATCAAAATAAAATATTCCACTTACCCCATTACTATCTACTCCAAAGAAATACCCTAGCAATTATTTTATCGAGACATTAATAGATACTAAATTTTTAATTACCAACAGTTATTTGTCTAAATTGGCTTTAATTAATGTAATTAAATTTTGAATGTGTGATTGAAAGCAACAATTTACAGCTATTCAATTGACCTGGAACTATCGGATTGTTTGGGACTTGTAACCTGATATTGTTTACATTTTCAAGTACTAGTCAATCACAACTTCAGATCAGCGTGGTGGCAATCACGAAGCGTAGCTACACGATGGGAACGCTGCTACCCATCCCCACCTTGTTGCATTTGAGCTACACTAGTTCGGGTGAACATACCACCACTTGTCAGTTCCGGTACCTCAGTCGTCTCTTATAACACCTGGTACAGGGAGAGGTACTGTTCTACTATACCTGTACGGCAGATCTTTATAGGTTCATTTATTTAATTTTCAAACTTGTGATGGAAAATATAGAAATACTATATTCTATTCTAATTAATCGCTCATCATCAGCAATGTATCTGCCTTAAGAAGACTACTGTAGGTTATAAAGTTAAGGGGAATAGTACCAGACTGTAGCTTTGCGACTGCTGTCTATGCGGTTGTATTTAGGCCTCCCTGGCTGAATGGATAGAACACCATCTGTCGGCTGCGGTATTTCAGTCGTTTCTTCTGCTATGTGCCATAGAGGAAAGAACTATTTTATCCACCAGCATTAATTATTATAACGTTCATATTTTAATATTCAATAATACATGAAACGACAAATGTGTACCCATTATACAAAAAATGCCGCCAAGAAACAAATTTACAATTTTACCCGGTTAAAATTTTTAAGAGGAAGAATGCATTATATGAAGTATATTTATACAATATAATGTAATAGATTGACTTACATACTTTATGGCCAGTCAAAATGTGTCAAAAGAGGCACTAGCTGTTTATAGGGGTGTGTAGGTTTCATCACTGACATATTGTAGTGAATGTTGGGTATAGCGGAAGTAAATAGAATAAATGCTGTTAAAATAACAGCACTTCAAAGTATGTATGATGTAAGTTTGAGAAATCCATTAAAGAATAGTGTTAAGAGATGATCTCTTGGGAATGAAGGATGGGTGAAAGTAGAAAGACTGCTCAAATATATAGAGTGGAAGTGAATGGAAGGGTTGGTATAGTATTACCGAGGTAAACATATCTTGACCAGGTAGAAGAGGAATTAAAAAAGGCCAGGACAGTAGTACAAATAATAAATGAGCGTGTATGAAAGCGTAAGTAAGGGAAACGAGAACGTATACCAAGATCGTAACAAGTGGAGTTCCATAGTCTCTGTCTACCCCGATGGGACAGGCGTGATGTATATGTATGTGTTTATATACAAAATGTACAAAATAATTAAAATAATTTTAATATGCTTAAATAAAGTAAATATGGATTGTCTATAAAATTTCAAGCAAATTTATGTAAGAGTTTTTACATGTCTTTGAATTATGGTTGAAATTCGACGACCGTGTGACCACTGCACTATATTTAAATCAACTTCAACAGATTATAATTAATAACAGCTTAGTATATTTGATAAAAAGTTCGCAAGAGCGAATAAAAAAAAGTGTACTATAAAAACAGTCTAGTCGAAGTTCATAGCGGGAGAGTTTAATATTTTGTACGGGACGAATTTGTCCGAACGCCGGTTCAATACCAAATAGGTATTGGATGAAACGGCTGCGATCGTCTTTCATTTCGTCGGATATCCAATGCTATTATATTTATTGCTTTTAGAGAAGTGGCCCGGGGTGATGCGGGAGGGGGAATTAAGAAATCTCCGTTATTGTCGTGACTTTATCACGATCTTGGTCGCCATTTTTGTTGCGGAGTGATTCGGTCATATAATCACTTTTGGTCCTACTGAGCCATAAGCATTGATTGTTGGACTTCTTTATGAGTTTATTTTTTTTAGATTTGGAATTAAATATTATCATAAAATTTTGTATACCTAATTTATTTTTGTAGTTCTAAATTTGTATTATGTCGTGTGCTTAATAAGGCTATTTATAATAGGTTTGCTAGTTCTGTAATCTTGTTTGTTTGTCATTTAGATTGAATTAGATTAAGTCCATATTTTTATGTTGTCTACAAAATTGTTGATTATTTATGTGAAAGATTGTAAATCCAAGGATCAAGACGATATATTAGCGACAACACTAGACTATACAACCAGATTTTACTGTCATATGTTTATTTATTTGTATTAACTCTCAAGACGTATACACGTCAATGGTAAATAAATAAATTCATGCAAAATCTCATAGATTAACTTATAAAATATAAAAATATAAAATATAATATTTAAAATCATATTTGACACCCAGACCCAGAACAAACCCAAATATTTATCATATAAATATTTGTCATGGGTGGGAATAAAACCCCCCATCCTTAACGCACAAGAAAAGATCATTACTATCTGCACCATCAGACTAGTAATGGCAATGTTATGCAGTCAAATAATTGTCAATGTTTGTAATTCATGTAAAAAAATCTCTAAAATGTAATTTTTCGCGAGATATTTTCAGACAGAAAATTACAAATTAATATTTCAAATTCAAATTCTTTGAATCAAACTGTTGCCAGCTAAATAGATTTTCTCATCACGTCACATTCGATTTCAGTTTCATTATCAAAGTGACGCGATGTAACATAGTTATAAAGATTCGCCAATGTATGCCGCTAAAAGCGTCTTTGACAAAATCCAATATGTCGGTGCTTGCTGTTGGGATGACTTTGTTTTTGTGAAAAATAAACTGTTTTTATGATGAACACTACATAATACGAAACATAGTCTCATCTCCGTGTCTTTATATATGCTCACAATTAACTTTAAAACTATAGAACAAATTTTGTAAGGTTTTTACTAATAATTTGGATAATTAATTGTAAAAGTGGACAATATCTTCTGTAAAAAAATGTTTTTTTTAATGAATAATCTAATAAATTTAATCAAGCCGTATGTGACCTACACTCCAAATGAGCGAAAGTCTAGGGACCTTTCAAATGACTAGTATCATAAAACCAGCCATTGTAAGTCTACTGCTGCTTGAAATTGTCACGCTGGGCAAGCGGGAATGATGCTGCCCATTCCTGCCCTGAGCATTTGGGCTGCACTGTTTTGGATGGATATACCGCCATCTGTCGGTTCCGGTACCTCAATCGCTTTTTACCACACCTGATTCAGGGGAGATCTTGCCTCACTTTCACCTATTTCTACCGCCAAATAGTAACATTCGCATTGCTGTGTTCCGGTCTAAAGGGTGAGAGAGGCAGTGAATTTACTGGGTAATGTGGCATAATATCCCCAAGTCACAAGGTTGTCTGTTCGTTAGTTAGATATACTTATAAAATTTATAAGCGTCTATAGGCTGCACCAACGTTTACTATAACGCGGACTGTATGTTTGTTTGTCGTCATGGCCTAATAAAAAGAAAACACTTTTTTTACCAGGAACATATCACAATTCACGGACACCAGGGAAATTTATTTGTAATGGCTAGTACAACTTTTATCAATTTGGAATTACAAACAGAATCTTCCATTTTATTTATCTGTGTAGATAATGCCACATCCATTAACAGCCCAGTTATGTTTGACAGTGATTTGAAGTTAACAGGATTTGACTACCGACTAAGAAGAGCTGTAATGGGACTGATAAGCTTTGCGATCCCGTGGGAACTCATGGTCGTATAAAATTGCATTACTTCGCTCCATGAATATATAATAATAATCATTAACTATTTATTGCTCACTAGATATAGTAATACATGTAAATAAGAACAATAATTGTAGAGTCCAAAGTCTTAGACTACATAAAAATAAGATAGATGTCAAAGACGCTTTTAGCGGCATACATTAACGAATCTTTATAACTATGTTACATCGCGTCACTTTGATAATGAAAGTGAAATCCAATGTGACGTGATGAAAAAATCTATTTAGCTGGCAACAGTTTGATTCATAGAATTTGAATTTGAAAAATTAATTTGAAATATTCTGTCTGAACATATCTCGCGAAAAATTACATTTTAAAGATTTTTTTACATGAATTACAAATATTGACAATTATTTGACTGCATAACATTGCCATTACTAGTCTGATGGTGTAGATAGTAATGATCTTTTCTTATGCGTTAATGATGGGGGGTTTTATTCCCACCCATGACAAATTTGTAAATTACTACAATAAATTTGGGCTGCACTGTTTTGGATGGATATACCGCCATCTGTCGGTTCCGATACCTCAATCGCTTTTTACCACACCTGATTTAGGGGAGATCTCGCCTCATTTTCACCTACGAGTATTTCTACCGCCAAATAGTAACGTCCGCATTGCTGTGTTCCAGTCTAAAGGGTGAGAGAGGCAGTGAATTTACTGGGTAATGTGGCATAATATCTTCAAGTCACAAGGTTGTCTTAGATAACGTTGGCTTAGATCAAAATACGATTATTGAACAAAATTATATTTTTCTTATAGTACTTGCGTGACGTCATTCGTGGGCAATAATTCAAGAGTTATTTTTAGATAATTATTGAATTGACTGATGTCATTTATCGGTAAAATAGACTCACGTAACACGTGGAACCGCTTGTGTCGCATATAGGAAATGGAATCATTAAAAAATTTCAATTAATACAATGGTTTATCTTCAATTTTTCTTTAATCTGTTTGTTGGTAGTGTTTGTGGTATAATAGAATGTAACTTTAAAGAATGTTCTAGGTGTTTTTATTGCAGACATCTTAAGTTTTATCAGGGTCATAAATAAAGTTCCTCGTAAACTTATTCTGAGACTGCTTTGAAGTACTGTATAATAAAGCGTAACTCAGAGATTTCGTGTTATTTTCGGGTGAATTTTTAAAATATTCAATTTTTGCTTATCGTATATAATTTGATCTAACTTGAGAAATGAAATACCTAGATTAATGGTACCAATATTTTTTTCATATAAAACATTAGTATATTCAAGGCTGGATAACGTTGCATTAGCTAGTAACGTATAGTACATTAACATTATATATTCAGGTAGGTATTCTAACTTTTGAGAATCCCTTTCAAGATATATTACAAATCATAAGTTCGCTGAAAGTTTCTTCGAGTATTTTGATACAGATTCAATATTAAACAATACAACTAACAATACCGTAACACGTACTCAACAAATTTATTATCCATTGATTAAAAACAAACTCGCAATAGTAACAGTGTGCAGTTGATACCGGATTCAAAACTTTCGCTAACAAATTCTATCGTAATTCAATTTAATACAGAACAACGATATTGATAGCTCGCAAAACCAATTTACTTATTCTTAAGGAATAACAATTTAAGTCGAGTGGTCTGATTCCGATGACAATTTGATTCGCAATTAAATTAAATTGGGAAGATGGAGCAATGAGGGCCTAAATCACATTTAACGTTCCATTTTTTAAATTAAAAATAAATTAATGACTCCGCCAACTTAATAAAACGAGGACGGTAGTTCGAAGGCGATATTATTACAATTAAGTGAGTAAGTTACAGCTTTTGTCTTAGTCTTTGTTCGGGTATAATGTGGACCCTAATAGTAATTGACCTATAAAATTTGTTATGATAAATGTGTTCGAGACAAAGCCTCTGTAAAGACCTTCACTGTATTTTCTACGCAACTTTGCTCACTTATGTAGTTATTAGATGACTGTTCGGAAATCAACTTCTCTAAGCACAGGCTTTATTTTGACTTGCCCGATGGCGCAGATGTACGAGTATATTTGTGTTGTTTGTTCTGTACCTGGAAATATGTGTTTAATTATTATATTTGTGATTCCTAATATCAGTAGCACAAGTAGTTGTAGTAGTGTTAGGCGAGGCATCTCAAAGTCAGCCAATATATGAGGTGTTGTGTGATTCTTTTTTATTAGTTTATACAAATAAAATAAACAAAAGTAAATTGGAACAAAAAAACGTCGATTAAAATGTTTTTTTATCAACAATCAAATTTTTATATATTTTAGTGATAAAAGTTTTATCTAAATAAAACTTCTCATTTAAATGCTGTATGTGATGAAGGTTTATAGAAAAAAAATAACAGACACACATAATAACAAAAACATTACAGTGTGAAGCGCGTCAAGTTTAATATGAACTTAATTACTACTAAAGTAAAATCTATAATAATAAAACTCTTAGTAAATGCACATAAAACACGTTTTTTATAATGTAAATGTATGGTTTTATAATGTATGGTTATCTGTTAGTTTCTGATCTCCATGAAACTCTGAAATGGTTTAATAGATCATTAAATAATTCATAGTATGAGCCGTAAGCTACTTCATTCATTCTAGCAATACAATTGCGGATTTGTGGGATTCCAATCATTGAGTGCTTAAGACCCTGTTCTTGGGTTGGACACGATTTGGAAGTCGGGTCATGTCTGTACTATATTATTTTACACTGATCGTACTTTCAATATAAATGCCGAAAACAATGTAAAAAAGCAAGAATGACGTTATTATTAACCGTAGTAACTGCTAACAATGCAATGATTTATACTTAGATGCAGCTTAGGCAGGTTTTTTCAGATGGACGCCTTTTTGCTTTTATTTGGACTGTTGGTGCTTCTTTTTCCAGCACAGTTTCTCTAAGAAGTTTAGCAATCTCTTATATCTGATGGTCACTTTTTAAAGTGACTTTGGAAATTCGATGTATACGTGCCCTATAAGCCGTTTCATTTCGATTGCTGACTTACTCTATACTCTTTACGATTGTTTACATAGTATCTTGTAAAGTCTAAAACATATAGGTAAAAAAAGGTTAATTAATGGAGGTATTTTTCAGGAACGTTCAGAGCAGATAGATTTTTCAAAAACATGTTTCTAACTTTATCTTGGATCTAGTTATAATGTAGTAGTTCACACCTTTCTGTGATTTTTTTAATATTTCTGAAGGTTATCATATTATAACGCCCAACAAGCTATTTATTGATAGTTGTAGAAAGTAATTGTGGAAAATTTAACAAAAAATAAATATAAAAAAATTAAGGCTCGATGGCTAGCACTGTAAAACTTGACAGTTACTAAAAGTTTTAGTATATTGTACACTGGCGTGCCCCATAACAGGTTTATTAAATATCTTTAAATCTTCAACCACCTAATGAAGTGCAATTATCGCTATATATTATCAAAAGGTGTAAAATCACCATTATATCAACCGTCGGACGTCGTATAGTTGGACATATGCCTACTTAAGAAATATCTTTCATTTTGAAGAATATGCTATGTGCCCATAATTGGCCTAGTGGTATCGGTATAGTAGAATAGTACCTCCCTCTGTTCCAGGTGTCGTAAATGGCGACTGAGGTACCAAAACCCACAGATGATGGTATTTCTATCCAAAGCGGTGTAGCTCAAATGCAATGCGGGTCGGTATAAGCAGCAGCGTTCCCGTCGCGAAGCTACGCTCTGTGATTAGCACAACGCTTATCCGGCATGGCAATTATGGGCAAATTCTTTTTCTTCTTTTAAAATTTCTTGTAGATAACTTTGTCCAGCGGTGGAGGTTTTGTGGCTGCAATGATGATGATGATGCCCATAATTGTCATGCATGACATAAAACGTAAGATAAAATAGATACAGCTGCCCATCCTTGTTGCATGGAAGCTTCAAAATTTTGATTGTCTCCAGCCATATATTGGGCTAGATAACAAAAAATACTAAGCTAGGTTCCCTTCTATTTTCAACTACGAAGAGAGCAAAGACCACAGGTACAAATTAACGGTCACTTGCTAACTCACAAACTTTTGCGGTCGATAAACATATTAAATAGGATTATTTGTATGAACGGATGTATGGATGTTTATTATACATAACTTTTTCACATAGTAATGGCTGATCAGATGTAGGTAAATCTAGCACAAATATTATTGATAGTCTGAAATACACATTTAGGCTAGTTTTTTTTCGAAAACACGTTTATGTGGGATAGATTTATTTTTTTTAGGATTTTTGCGCGAAATTTTGCAGTTTAGCTGTTTACAACAGTTCCTTAGGGATGGGACATAAAGTAAAGACCTCGCAGACAAACTCCTGATTAAAAAGCTAGTTTTTAATATTAGCTGAATAATAAAATCAATATGTAGACATTTTCGAATGCACGCAAGTGTATTACAATGGCGTCTCAAAGACGCAATCTTTTTAATATTCCGATAGAGTACCGCTTGTTTGTGTTTGTAAAACAAGTTATTGTAAACCGATTCGGTGTCGCAAGACATGCTTTTATGAAAGCATTTTTTTTTATTAATACAGCTCACTATATATGCGACTCGATACTTCTGTGACGCTGTTAAGTTTCAAAGAGGTTATGCTTTGAATAGTTCGCGCTGTTATTTGTTTTCAAGACTCCAATGCGCATCGCTGTTTGTACTGACAAAAAACTGAACTTTGGTTTTGCTGCGATCGTTTGTTTTTCTGATCTTCATTTGTTTTTAATTTTGTTTCAGGCAGATAAGTACCTCTGTTTCGATCAAAATATTTCTAGTCTCTCGCTTATCAGTAATAACGGCAATAACAAAATATAAGTGTCTGATTTATAAAGCAGTGGAAAATCTTATCTAATGCATTTAAATTTATTTAATGTTAAAATACCTTTTTTATGTTTATAATTTGTATAAGTTAATTTGCAAAAAAGTTAGTGGCTGTTATAAATAAAAGATAAAGTTAAAGTTAATCCCCATAATATCTCATACTGACCTGACTCCATGGTAACTGACGACGTGGTAAGTAAGTGCTTTAAGCAAATGTGTTACGGACGCCAAACAACAGAGGAATCACAAATATACTACTTAAATACATATTTTTAACACCCAGACACAGAACAAACACAAATATTATCATATAAATATTTGCTCTGGGTGGTAATCAAACCTATAACCTCTGACGCACAAAAGAGGATCACTACCATCTAGGCCATCGGGCCCGTCATAAGATACACATATAATAAAACAATATTAAGATAAAATTAAGCTTGAATGTTAAAAATTTTAAGTTTTAAATAATAGAAAAAATAAATCTCATGGAAGATAAACAAAAACTTCATAAAATCAAATTAAATTCAGAAACGATTTCAATTTCATTCTAGTATAATTACTATATAAGTGCCTAAGGCTCATCCAAAAGAAATGCAAATTTAAAAAACGGCTATAAATGATATGGTAAAACTAATAATTTTTTTTTTAAATATGAATTCAAATTTCAGTTCAGAATTTGTTTTATTACGCAAATAGCAGCAATCTATCAAATGCCTTAACTTACATCACAATTTACAAAAAATATAATACATGGTATTCACATGAGATTAGAGAGGGATTTTTAACTCTTACATTTGATATCCAACATAAATTTAGTGTGTATTTACTATTATTTATTCATAACAAATAACTTAAGTGGCTGTAAAAACTCGTAGCAAATTGACTAAATAAATTTTACAGTATCTAATCCAGAATTTTCATTGTAAATATACATGTAGATAACCCAGGTAAATGTCTATAGATCGTTCTGGCACTTCAAATACGAATGAAGATTTTCACAAGAAAAAAAAATGTGGGATCAAATCAAAATTCTGTGTCGGCTGACTTTTGATTTGATCCCACATTTTTTTTACTAAAAGTTCCATGTATACAAAAAATAAATCATGTTATTTATATGCTATGTATATTCTATGACTGGACAGACGCTGTTCTATCTTAATTATGCGTACGAATCGATAGATATTAAAATCACAAAACATCTCATATACCTGAACTCTGAGATGAGTTCGTTTAAAGCATTTGTTTTACGGATACCAAAAACTAGAGGAATCACAAATATAATAGAGGATACATATATCCAATACCTTGGTGCACCTTGGTGAACAAACTAATATATATATATAAATATTTACCCTAGCTTTGGGTTGTACCTCTTACGCACAAGATACAATCACTACCATCTGCACCATCAGATCCGTCAAAGTATTACTAAATTGAAATTGATATAATTAACAAAATCCGACGGTCACCGTTCTTTTTTTAAGGACTATTTTTCATACACCACGATAGCAAGACAATTGAAATTTTCGCAAATGGTTTATTTCTGCTACTACTATAAAGAAAGAAGAAAATAAATATTTTTGATATTTATAACAACAACAGATAGGTACCTTAAATATTCACAGATTATGAATTTGTATATTTAATTTAAACATAAATAAATGTAAATGTAACAAATATTTGAGAGGAGTTCTCATACAACAAAAACAAGTTGTTTGGGCAAATAATGGATGCCTTCGTGCGCGAGTTGTATCTTTATAGAATTATTAGTTAAATATTTGCAATTTAACCTTCTATTTGAATATCTTTCTATTATTACTTTCCAGATATTCAAGTGAGCATCTAAATTAAATAAAACCGCATTAAATAAAAGAAAACTTATTTTGTACAAAATTAGCTTTTGACTTGTTCCCTGTGGAAAGAGTCAATTACTGACCCAAAAAACATCTCATGGTAAACATGAAAACTGTAGTTAACGCAAAGGGTTATATAAAACTTTATTTTAATATACTTTTATTTGTGTAAATGGTGGAATAAAAATATTTAAAAAAAAGTAAAGTTAGAAGGTATATCCATGATAAATTTTGATCACAAAATTGAAAGAATCAATATTTTTATATGTGTTGTTGTGACTTATACTAAGCTGCTAAGCTAAGCTAAGCTAAATGGTTCTATTCAATCCCATTTATAATAGTTAACCAAGAATATCGAGCAAGCAATTTAAATCCGACGCAAATAGGAAAGCCAAAGTGGGAGATACAGTTTTTGCATAAAAGAAAAAGTTTTCCTATCAATTAGAGACGCGGCTGTTTCGAAGTTGGATCTTTTAATGGAATATTAAACCAGTTATTGCGTTTTATTAATCCGTGTACCCCACAGGTTGAGAGCTATGTGTTCTGCGGGGATACAAGTACTTATAGACCTGGCCGCTTACAACCAGTTCTATTCAAAATCTGTTGGGATAGATAAATAGAGTTTTACCTGTTGTCCTCGCGTATTCTGTATAATATTCATCGACGTCAACGTCCACTGTTGGATTTGGCCCATAATAGCCGTGCTGAGCAGGTAGGATACGCAGAAGTTTCGTTACGGACTCCTTTACATTTTTTCAACCTTTGTCTGGTACTGTGACAAGCATTAAATTGCTATTACAAGGTCTGGTGTAGAAAAGGTACTGTTCCACTATGTAGGGACCTGTTATTTTTTTATAATATGGATGATATTCATAAAGAGCAGACAATTTTCAGCTTGATATTTGTGAAAACAAATCCATTGGCCCCTAAGAACCATGTTATATATATAACAGGGTTCTGTTACATGAAAATTGTCTGCAAAAGCGATATACACACATCTATATATGCGGCACTAACATCGAGACTTAATTTAAAATACAGTACGTAGACATTGTAAGCATAGGTTTAAAAATTATAATTATACTTAATTAAATTGTAATTCTGAATAAAAAAACTATTCTTTCAAGAAATAAAAATGTAGCAAAATAAAATATCTGAAAATAGACACAAGTTAATTATTAATACCTAATTTTCTTATCTTCAGCATTAAATAGTTCAAGAATAATATAAAAGTAACCTATAATTCACCTATTCTATACATACCCTATATGTGGTACCACTTATTAAGATAAGTAACGAGGGCTCGATAAGAAACTAATTATCTACATATTTAGTGCAGTACTAAAAGTATGGCTGCAACTTATCAATATTGTACAACTAAACTAAAACAACACAACTAAAATATGATACGATGTCCGTAGTTGCACTCAGAGTACATTTCGTAGCAAATGTGTTGTCATCGTAGATACTCGTAGCAAACTGACTACGACGTAGCAGGTATTACGACTTCGGGGCTACGATGTTTGTATTACAAATCGCAATGCTTATATTTTGAATTCAAACATGTGTATCAAATTTTCTCAGATTTATTTCAGTACAAAAATGGTGAATTTTATTTTCGATTTGACAGTATAGATAGGGTTTATTTAATCTGAGAGAAAAAACTAATTAAAAGTAGGTTTTCAAATATGTATTTGCTTTGATTGGTTGGCGTCTATTTTGCAGTGGGACATTGTTAAGCCAGATTAGTGCCTAGTAGTGTCCAGTAGTGAACGGTACTTTGGCAGATGTAATGATGATCTTTTTTTAAATAAATATTTGAAAGTGTGTTTATCCGTTCGTTGAAATTTGGTACGTGAATATTAAAGAATATAACCCTTATTGAATTTATCACGCTTTAAATGAAAACCGAATGTTTAGATTATTGCACAATGTTGGGTTTCGAAAGTCTCTCACGTATATAGAAGACTCTTTATGTGGCATGGTATCATTTTGTTCAAAGTCCTAATATAAAAGTAACAATAATGTACATCGGTGACTAATCATTATTATTTGTTACGTTGTCTTTTACGTTGTGGCCGCAGTTAACTATCAGTTACGATAATAATTATCAAGAATATCTGCATTGGCGCTTATTTTTTTCACCTATCGCCAAACAGCAGTTTTCGCAATGCTGTGTTTCGGTTCAAAGCGTGAGACGCAATGCAATTGATGGTTAGCATGACAAGTTGAAGGTGTTATTTTCAAGTTACGATGTTAGCAACGCACTAGTGATACAGGGTGATATAGGGTGCGATGACTTAATATCACATGGACCGTATATTTCTTTGTGGACTAAGTCAAAGGAAAAATAAACGCAGCCTTAACCAAGCGGCTTGTTAATATTTTAATTTGTCTTTTTTTTATTAGATATTATGTCAGATTAATCATCAATTTCACTGCCTTTTCACCTTTCAGCCTGGAACGCAGCAATGCGAACACTGCTATTTGGCGGTGAAATAAGTAAGAGTGAGGTACTAATGCGGAAGCCCTTTTGTATAAGTCTACCTCATATAATCTTTCACGGAGTCATATTAGAATGTATATACATTATATGTATTAAGTTTAAGTACATACTGTTAATAGTCGTATGTATGTAATAATTGGTCAGTAATCTGAAGTTGGTTAACGAGCTCCGCTGCGTACAATAATTATTTGGACAATGGCCTATTTGGCGGCCGCTCTCGGACAGATAGCCGGGTGCAGTATTCACTCGATCATTGCATCTATTGCAATTTCACAAAGCGATACAATTACGCATAACACACCGATTAGCTAGTCCAGGTTAACATTAAGCTTGGAAACGGCCACACAGTTAAATGTTTTAACATCTTTGGCGTTAATCGTGCAAGTTAACTGGGTTAATAATAAAACATGTTCACTAAATGTATAGTAAAATTCTCTAAAAAATAGATTATATTGTAAATTTATTTTCCTATTTACTACTTATAATTAAGCTACTATTTTACGGCATTTAAACGCGGTTTATTTAACTACTACGACGGGTCCGATGGCGCAGATGGTAGTAATCCTTTCTTATGCGCTAGGAGTCGTACGTTCAATCCCCAACCAGGACAAATATTTATATGATGATATATCTGTTTGCCGTGTGTATCAGTATTAATATATTTATTAAAGTATTTTATTTGTGATTCCTCTATTGTTGGATGCCCGTTACATAAGTGCTTTAAGCGACTTACCACGGAGTCAGGCCAATATATGAAATGTGTGTGAATACTTCTTATGTAAATACTAACGTGACGACACTCAGCATTATTCTTTAATTGCTAATATTACAGACGGTATCTTGACAATTTTTAAGTATGTGTCTATACACACAAATAAAAATTGTACAAATGAAATAATACCTTATAATATAAAGATACTGAGTTTGCATTAGTATAATTAATAAACTATCCACCACAATCTGTATATTCTCTCAAAACAGCGTTACTTAAAAACATGGGGGGGGGGAGCTCTATGTCCAGCAGTGAATTTTATGCGACTTTTATAGGGATGATGACGATTAATAAAAATAATAAAATATAAACATATTTGCAGCGCTCGTTCTCTCTCTTTGTACCAGGTGTCGTAAGAGGCGAGTAAGATACCGAAACCAACAGTTAGTGGTATAATCCAAATAAAAATAATGTAACTCAAATGCTAAGGAATCATACAGTATCTCGTGACCACGCTTATTCAGCGCGATAATTATGGTAAACATTTATCTTTCTTGCAGAGGACTATGTCCTGCAGTGGACATCCAACTGCTGCGATGACATTCTGACAAATACTATAGGGTTAACTAAAAAAAAGTTTCAATAACGGCTAGTTTCGCTATTCTAATTTTCTTTGATTTTGACGCGATTTTTCTCTATTTATTATTTTATAAGTAAATTCATGCGTAATATGACTAAATGAACTAGGAGTTTATTTTGTATAAAAATAGATTTTTAACAATACTACTAGATTGTGTCTGTGACTTAATTCGCGGGTACAATGATTTCACTGTACATCGCATCATGTGAAAATTGTTTTCTTCCTAATATCAAATCCCACGAAAGACAGAAATGTATAATATTAGTTTGGGTATATATGTACTGTTTTGTTTGGTAATCACGATACGAATATTTTAAACGAATTATCTCGTAGTTAAGGAAATATATGACATGTGTGAATTTATTTTATTATTAAAATTGTATTATTTGGCGCAACTGTCACATTTTCTTTGTAACTATAGTAGTATTAACATTATAACCGCAAAAAGCCAGGGCGTGTCACTAGTAGTATGACAACAACGCTCAAAGTAATATTATAAATTCGTTTCGGAACACTAACAGCCTGCGATAATATAACGACAAACCAATTATTGTTTGAAATAGTATATCGCATTGTTCTGCGCTATTAACGTTCAATCGGGAGTTACCACTTTGATATTGCGTAATTGATTAATATATACATACACACACGCACACACAATATTTTACATGAATAACGTTTAAAAATCATAATAGTATATATATACAAATATATACATACATATACATATGTGCACATATACATATATATATATAATATTGTATATTACGTATATCGTATATTGACGGTTCGGGTCGAATAATTACGCATTGATACTTTTAGTAAACTACTTTTTAAAAGATGTAAATAAGCAATTTTAAAAAATATTGAGTACTGTTGCCGCTAGGTAATTATAATCAAAACTACAAACTCAAATGTAATAAGTATAATTAACCGCATTTTAAAGCTGTCATAAAGCAGTTTTATTGTCACAATAACCAATACGTGCTTGCTTTTATAAATTAATTATATGAATCTCAGTGATACCAATTACATATCCCTACTTTATAAATAACTTGTGGAAGGTCATCAGCAAGCGTAGGCGTCTATTTGTAAGGTGGATTCATGACTGACTAGAACGAATGAAATGATCACAGGACGAAGGTCACATACAATCGCTCAAATCTCTTGGTGATGTACAACAAACGTCTTAGTTTTCTACGATGATGATGATATTGACAGTTACATCATTATTTATTCGTCATTTGGCTTAGACTAAGTTTAAGGTTTTGGCATCCTTTCCTTTCTAAGAGAATTTATATCGCCTTTTAAAGCGGTTAAAATAATATCGCTTTTATTAAAGCCGATAATAGCATTTCTATAATGAATATTGAATGCGTGTAACTGACTTTTTTTATTCGCACACCTGCCTAGCGTGAAAAAATAATAGAAAACGTCAATTTGATTATGTCTGGTAGATGTTCGAATATACATTTGTGAAGTAAGCAATTTATCAATTAGCGAAAACATTAAATAAACTTTCTGATACTTGGCGGCCCCGATGACGCAGATAGAAGTTACGTTAGATAGATATTACGTGTAAAGTGGTAAAAGTAGCTTAATAGATTATGTAACGCTTGAATGTAACTAATAATAATATTTATCTACTGCAAACATTGCAAGAACTCTTTCCCTAATTACACAAATAAAAATAAAAGGAAACCCACAATTGATTAAACTGATAAGCCAAAACGACGGCAACTGTACAAGTATAAACTGGGTTGCAGCTGCCTGCGTCTTCCACTCTAATACATTTACTATTTAAAATTAACAACACACTAACAAGGGACATATCTATGCGCTTTCGTGGTCCATAGGGAAGTGTATATTTACTAACTATATAAACAATTATAATTGATTGAAATCTGTCTGTCCGTCTCGCATTTAATACTATTCCCTATCAATTCCTGTGTTAATCCTTTTGGGAACTATGGGCAGTCTGTGGTTTCGCATGTCAATCGGCTTAGAGCCGGTTGATTGTTTGCTATTGAATACAAATACTTATTAGACACAACTTACTAATAAAATATTTGTTTAATTTATCAGATTATCACAGGAATGATGTTAACACGATTTACAATTATTTACATAATTTTTTTTATATTATAAAGTCAGTAAAAAACATACGGTCCGCTTGATAGTAAACATGACCGCAGCCTATAGACGCTATTGTCATCACAAGTATATCAAAAGCATATCGCCGACCCAGTGCACTGAAGATCACATTTGCGTAATAATTTCACTGCCACTCTCCAAACCGGAACACAGCAATGTGAATACTATTATTTGGCGGTAGAAATAAGCGGAAGTGTAGCACCAATGCAGGCAACCTTTGTAAGAGTAACCTGATATAAAATGAGAAGATAAAAAGTTTGTTAATGTCATAGTACCGCAATATACGTGTAGGAAATATCAAGTTTAATATCCAATTAAAAAAAACAAACAAAAAAACAGATTTTAATAGTTCGATGTCTATATGTTTATGTTATTAAAATGATAAAATTTTCATTTTATTAAAAAATGTAAGATAATTCACCTGACTTAGCGGTATAGTATAACATTATCCTTCTTCTGTAGTTATTGAGGTTATGGCTAATACTTATATAATAATTCGATTTACCATTGGAATCAACTGCCGTAGACTAAAATAGGAGCTGGTGCATCTTTTTAAATTAACTAAAATATATTTTTGTAGGGAATATTATTGAGGACTTTCAAAGTGAACCAGATATATTATCTTTATCAAGTTTAATACAATATTACAACAAATACAATTTAACTACGCTAATTACACAATACTCTTATAAAAAAATACAAACAAATTTCATTTAAAGTTAACTTTTATCGCCTCTCCAATTATATCTTTTTTTTAAGATTATATAATATTAAAATACACAAATCAATCTAAAAGTCAATCTGCCATTGAATCACGTGCAGATCTCTGAGCGACATCTCGACATTTTTAAATTAAAAATAATTATGGCAATCATATACATCTTCCTTGCAAATTTATAACGGCAGAGTATTGTTTTTGTAAACAAATTATACTGATTGTAAAGAAATCATAACGAAAAAATGTTTACGTTCAGTCTACAAAAATATAATTAGATTGTTTTCAGTAGATTCATATTCTGTGGCACCGAATGCCACTGGAGAGTCAACAAATCAAAAATTCATGTGATCCCAATATTATTCGAACTCCTCAAAAACTATAAAACGAACGTATTTTCCTTTTACGAACGTGTCTCTGCTGTATAGATAGGTAAATATCTTCACTCGTCTCCAAACATTTCAAAAAGTAATCTTCGTCTGACAAACTCTTTGACACGCCAATATCAACTGTTGTTCGTCTGTTTTACTTATCTGATGATTATCTAGCCAAGCTAAACACGACCTTATGCCCCATACGAGTGTAAGAAATTAAGTCTCCATAAAACCGCAGACAAACGTGGCGCGATCAAAACGAACGCACGCAAGTATTCAAACAGATTCAATACAAATAAGTCTAGATTTATGCGAGAACTTAGTTCCAAAGATAAATTTAACAAAACTCCCCCGGAAAATAAATTAAGAGGCATTGCGGAGGAAAAAATTCACGAATGATTTCATTGCAAGGGAAGAAAATGATGTTTAAATGTTTTCCGTATTTCATCCCAAGGGAATTTTAAATTGAGAGACCGAGACGAAATTGTCTATTTGACCTTTTACACACATTTAAATATTTTTAAGGGACCGACGTAGACGTTTCTCTTTTTTACGACGACGCAAAGTTTCATGACACTCGATGAGTAAGTAAACAACGTGTCAGTCGCTTTGGGAAACCGGATTTTTTTAACCATTGATGCATGAAATCGGACAATTAACGCTGCAGCGCCATATGCCGATTATACAAAATAGTCCAGTTATCCTTAATTAAATGTAATTATTATAGGTTAGTGTCTTTGTTCGGCAAGTAGAGACGGGCTTATCGACTGGGCGGCGCCTGACGGGATCGCTCGGCGGCGGTCGGCGACGCGCCGCTCGGCCTTTTTCGCCCTCCTTCGGCAAAGTTCGGCATGTTCCACTAGAAATTTAAGGGCTGCGTTAGGGGTTTTCCGACAGGCGCGCTGCGCCTGCAGGATAGCTATGGCTTTCGCACGACGTTATATAACCCAAACCCCTATATAAATCCTTACAACCTTACTAAAGCATAAAATCTTAAAACGAATGTAATATCAAACGATAATGAAATATGAATCAAAAAAGAAATTAACTTAGCAAACCGCCTTTAGACTCGCAGTTGGGGCGAAAGCGAACGCTCAAAGAGGCCGAAAGCACGGCCAATTGTCGTCACGACAAAAAGACGATAGTAGCAATTTCCCTTTGCCGACAACCCTTTGCGAGGCGAGAGGCTGAGCGCGCTCCGGGCACATGGCGGGTGGTGGGGCGCGGGGGCGCCGGCGCGGGGGCGCGGGGGGTCTGCCCGGGCCGCCCCGCCTCAGTGGCGGCCTGCAGTGGCAACGACGCGCGTGTCGCCTCCGACACTTCCGCCCCGCGCACACCTAATCCGCTCATTTAGCAAGCAAACGCCGCATACGGTGTGCTGGCGGTGGCAGCCCTGTGGCTCCGAGCCCAGGGCCGAGGCTCTGACGAGCGGGGCCCGACCGCCGGCCCGAGCTTCGATCCGCGTCCGACCGGCATGTGATATCGCGGCACTCAAAATGATTGTGTGTTCAATTGTTTACGTTAACGATAGTTGATAACAGGGAGGCCGACGCTGGCATGCTAATGTGAGTATCTAACCACGCGGTCGCTGGCATCGATGTAATCCTGCAATGCGACAATTTATTAATCATGGCAGCGGCCGCTCGCCAACCCAATCGCTAGCGACTACAAATGTGATGGTGTAATTGTTGGCAGTCGGACTGTTGGTGGGGCTACGTCTGCAAGCGGGGTCGCGGCACGTGCGCTGGGGTCGCGCGGGTTTCGCTCGCGCGGGCTCGTCGCGCGCGGGTCGGAGCTAGTAGCGCGCGGGTTGAAGCTAGTCACGCGCCGGTTGAAGCGGGTCGAGCGCGGGTTGAAGCTGGTCGTGCGTGGTGGGACCGCTCGCCATGAGGCGGTAGCGCGGAGGCGCGGCCGAGCGGCGGGCGGGCACTCGTACGCTCTCGGCTATGTGCCCCCCTTGCGCTACACTGTAAGTATTTCACGAGTAGATAACGTAACATACTAAAAAACAAATAATTCAAAAAATATGATAAATATACGTTTTAGCCTTAAAAGAACCCTCATTTTGTATTTAATTAAATATACAAGGCAAGTTCGGTAAATATATATATATTATTCGATAATATATATATATATATATATATATATATTACACATTTTATGTTACAATGTTACAGTATTAAATCAACACACACATTTATTGTTTAAATTGTAACCACAAACACGTCTTTCACTTTATTTTTATTTACACGAATGCATTTTTATTTACGCAAATCGTACACATTGCCGCTGTGTAAATCATATATGTATAAATATGTAAATCAAAAACACACCCATCACCAAATATTTGTTTTAAATAAAATAATCACCGAATTAAGTTTTAAATGTAAAAAAAAATATTATAACAAATCCCGCATCACACGCATATGTCTAATAAATATTAGAATAAAAAATCTTTTATCGAAAATTTTAAATAACTTACAATGTATATTATTAGTATTTCATAAAACAATTACATAAATACTAAAACATAACTGTTATACATATATTTTTATAAACACTATCTAAATTTTATTGCCAGTCAAACACGAAGTATTTTTAAGGCTAAGTCTAGAAAATACATTGATGTTTGTCTAATGTTAAACTCACTTTAATAAACATCAAATTGAAACAATATACCGTTACCACAAGTTTTAACTAGCCGACGATCGAAAAAGAACACTTGGCATTGTAATCATAGAATTTGTTTTTCTATTTTAATTTAGTTTCTGATAAGTCATTCTTGCAATGTTGGGGATGTGAGTTTAAAAATTACCCCAGAGAAGAATTTTAATAAATAAAAATAATAAATTGTGCTGAGAGAAGCCTTCTATTTAACATTAGCTCAGCATAGAGCTGTAAGATGAATAAACTTTATTTTGAATGACCAATTTATGTATTAATATATATATATATATATATTTTATTTACTGTTATTTTATACATTATTTTACAACCACAATTATCAGTATTACAAACATTACATTGCCTTTATTATTTATTACTTGTTGATAAAAGTACTATCTAGAATTACCTATTTTAGGTCTATTATTTCGATTAATTACAGAGTTGAACTGATATGTCACGTGTCGATAGTCAACGTATCATAAAAAATCCATTATACACCGGTTTTTAAGCCTGTAATATTCATTATAGTACCAACTATCAAAAATGGAAAAGGCCCAATTAAATTTGCATGAGAACATACCTTAACCCCGTTGTTTATTGTATTTATTTTGGAATTGTTGTAAAGGTTAAATGAAAATAAGGAATTTCACAATTTGTAAGTAGTTGTAGATTAAAAAAATACTTTATTTGACCTCGAAACACCGCCAAAGGTAAATAATTCGAGAGATAGATCCCTAACAATAAATAACAAATGAAGGGCGATAAATAACAGTGTGACTTAGCATATTTTATTGTACCATACACATGTATAAACGACTACATATTGAATTATTTAAATCCGTCAAAAATCTCTAAGTCTACTTAACACTACTCATTGTAATCTTAAATTTTTATAGAATCGTGTAGGTTGAACTATAGAATGTTTTTTTATTTTAACAGACAAAATACCTACACCAGAATTATTTTTATTATATTGTACCATATTGCACGTGACATTACTAAAATATATCCGTTCGTATTTTGTCATAACATTATGTTGTATGGAACATATCAAAATAAACCTGTTTTTTTGTCTGTAACTAAGATGTTTTTAAAGTTATGATAACAACAAAAAATAAATCATCTCCAAAAAAACAAATTGAATCTGAAAAATATTTTAAATGTCCTAATAATACGTTTTCGAGCAAAACACATACACATGTTTAAAGTATCATTAAATTTATTGTAATATTATTAAAATGCTTTTGTTTTATTTTAAATATGATAAATTAACTATAATTATCTGTGCCAAAAGCTTTACTAATTACTAATACCATACTTATGTCGCGGTCATTGCACACTCTTTATGAGACGCGTCATTGAAAAATAAACAAAAGTACATAGGAAAACCTAGTAACATCAAAAATGGTAGCAGACAACAAAAAAATAAAAAAAAAACACAAATAATGATGACTATACAAATAAATGCTTGCTTACTTTTCTCTTGTATTATTAGACAATAAACAGCAGTATTCCTTTACGCCAATAATTAAAAGTATCCAAAACCATCCGTCAAAAAGTGTTTTGAGCCTTAGAGGGCATCAATCAATTTGTTCAGTGCTTTGGTTGTAAATATGTATTTAAGTGTCATATCATATTTAATATCATATTTGTGATAGCTCTGTTGTCTGATATTCTTTAAATCGAAGCCAGGTCAATACATGAGGTGATGTGTAAATTTATTTATTTGTATTTCTTATAATTTTATTTTATGTTCGCTGGTAATGCCTACAATTAGTTTAAAAAAAAAGGAATATTTATTTACCAAAATAAATTTAATAAAGATATCTACTTTATTGAATTAAAGTTAAAAAGCCACGAAACTTTATAACGGCTCACGATCAATGTTTTGTCATCGTAAAAATTTAATTTTAGATGTAAGTGATGGAAGAGTTAAGATCACATTTCAAAGGGGATTTAGAAGAAATAAACTTCTAAATATTCTCAATGTTCTGCTCTATCGAACTCTCTTTGTGTAAACAGAAACCAGTTCTCGTTTAGTTCTGCCTCTGTGTTATAAATGAAATCGCGAGGGAAAAGACAGGTGCCAGGTTTTACGTTAAAAGGATACGAAGTGACTTAGCCCGTTTTAAGAATTAATATTTTCTGATTTATATGCGTTCACTGTCCATAAGACTTCATTATGCTTTTCAAAAAAAATTATTTCCTTTTTACATTTTACGTTGACGTCTCATGGGTGCAAATTGGAAAATTAATAATTAAAATTTAATCACAAACTTGTTAAAGTATTCATAATACGAGTACACGTCACACATTCTGGCATACAATTTCTCGTCAACCTTGACTACGATAGACATACGATAATAGAAACGTCGTCATAAAATGTAAAAACAAAATATATAATAAATAAATCCACAAAATCTCATACATTGACCTGACTCTGTGATAAGTTGCTTAAAGCGACATCAGACAACAGAGGAATCACAAATATACTACTGTTTGGGTGTGGAACATAGATTTTAAACATATATTTTACACCCAGACACAGAGCATACATAAATATCATCATATAAAAGCTTCATAAAACATGCTAGACAAACGCATGTTAGCTAAAAATAAATAATAGGTAGAAACGTATTGGTTTAAATGGAAGAAGTAGTTTAAAGACTATTTTTTTTTTGAAGTTGGCCATAGATTTGACTACATGAATGCAAAAATATTTTATTGTACACATAATATGCCTATTCGAGTATAATTATAATATATCTGCTTTATAAAAAGAAAAATGCTTCGTTGCCTTTACCGAGAACTTTCGGTGGGCGAATACTTCAATAATTTTTGGTCAGGGTTTAAGATGTATTTTTGTTACCTTATATAAATAACCATCGATACAGATGATTAAAAAATATAGTTATAAATGTAGCGATTATATAAACGTATATATTAGAATCTTAGAGAATTCACATAAAATATTAAAAATTAATATATTTTTAAAGATTATAATAAAAAAATAAATCTAAAAATATTTGTTAATACGAAGGTATACCTATAAGGCACAAATTGCCTTATGGGTAAGTCAGGAAATCATGCTTAAAGATCTTACTTATAATCTTCAGTATTTTATTTGACTGTAGCGTCATTAATATTGGCAATATATTTGACGCAAAACCTCAGAAATTTTTATGAGTGGTGAAATTAACTGTTTTACTACTTATAATAAAACTTTATCGACTTTAACACTTCAACATTTTCTGTTCGACGATTCGGTAACCCAGAATATCTATTGTTTCATAAATGACAAAAACATAATTAAAACATAATAACTAGTTTAAAAATCATTTTTCTATTTAACTAAATTACATGACAAAATATATATTTACTTTATAAAACTGACGAACAATCTTTTTTACAGGAGCTAACTGCAAATTTTGATATGAAAGTCTGAAATTGATGTTGTAGAATAAACACACTTTCCCGCTTCGTATTCACTACAATCCTAAGCCTCGCCAGCCTATAAAGGCATGCAAGAATGCCGATGCAAGCTTGCACCCAATCATGCCTGAGATCAATAACGAGTAGTGGAGGGCTCTCGACAACCGACAGGCTCGCCCTTGTCTATTATGAGGAAAATGTTTTTATGCGGAAAACGAGCGTGCTTATATAAAAAAAAACTAAACAAAAGACTATTCAAATATTCCGAATTGTCTTTTGGAGGCAATCATGACTCGCGCGGCAATTGTTTCGGGCCTGTCGATTTTTTGTAATGTCATTTGGGCGTTTTATTTTTTGGATGCGATAATGTACTGAGTACCTCTATATCGAATATTTTTATCACAAATTTAGTGTTGGTAACATGATAATTTAGGTTTACATGGGTAGATCAAGTTTGAAGCAACATTTACAAAGGAAACTTCATGAACGTGAAGTCTGGCTTGCTTTAGGTCATAAATAGTAATATTTCATTATATTGTTAGGTTTTTAACTGAATAATAGTTTAATGTGATAGAATTACATTAAACAGTTATTTTCATGAATAGCAGTTTGACTACAATTTATATCGGTAAAACTAAAAATACCGGATATAGCTTATTTTTGCATAATCTACACTAATTTTGGTACTAGCATAACCATATTATTTCGCGGCCTACCTGTATCAACCGCATAGTAATCAAAACCCACAATCAGCAGATATAACTTTTAAAATGTAAAATAAAACCCATAGTGAAAATATTTTGTTTAAATATAAAACGTGTTTTACATGAGTTATTACATGACTTATTCTTTGATACGAGTTGAGTTTGAGTTGAGATTGAGTTGTATAACTAGATTGCCGTGAGGTACCGGTAGAGTAGAATAGTACCTCTCACTGCTCCAGGTGTCGTAAGAGGTGACTAAGATGCAGACAGATATATCCAACCGAAACAGTGCAGTTCAAATGGACAGGGCAAGGATGGGCAGTAGCATCCCCGTAGCGAAAGCTGCACTCTGCAATTGCCAACAAGCTTACCCAGCGCGGTAATTATGGGCAAAAAACCTCTTTTGAGCGGAGAGATTTTTGGAGAGGCCTATGTCCAGCAGTGAACTTCGAATGGCTGGTAGGGTAATGAAGTCAAACTCTATACCCTAATTTGGTTATCATAATTTAAATGGGTCTATTTCATCGCAACAAATTAAAGTTAATTTTCTTTTTCACTTTACCATATTCAATTATCCATACACTGGCCTAAATATCGAATTTATAAAGACAATCAGTAAGTGATGGGAGTTTAGAAAAAACATCACAAACTTCAGATCCAAATACTAACAAATTCAAACAGTTTGAATAAAAAATATATACAGCGTTTAATTTCTTCAAAGGAATTAATGTAGAGAATTTGACATGGCGATATTTAAAGAATTTCACAATTCTTATTTGAATATTTTCTAAGAGAATTCTTTTTAATTAAGTTTGTCATTTGTATGAGCCGGTGTTTTTTTATAATGAATCACTAGACTGTGAAACGTCAACGTCTCAGAAATGAATATTCAAAAAAGTGGTGGAACGTATTGGATTGGACGAGACTATTGGTAAAATTATTGTCAATAGAAAATATTTTGTTAGGGTCATTACTGAAATAAGTTCGAGCAAGCGCAGCGTAGGGTGACCCTTAAGATGAACAGACGATCTGACTAAAACTACAGGATCTCGCTGGAAACAGGCCGCATACAACCGGTCCTGTTGGAGATTACTTGAGGAGGCCTATATTCAGCAGTGGACGTCTTATGGCTGATATGATGATGATAATAACTGAAATCCCTTTCAGGTTAAAAAGCTACCTCTACTGAAAGACTAGAAATTAACACCTTTATAGAGTTTTGATTTAGCATTGTGTTTAGAAGTATATTCTCTAAAAACGCTCACACTACCTCAAGGATATCACTAGCACCTACGGTTTGACTTGAGTGATAATATACCAAGTAAATTATTACCCAACAAAAAATGCAGCCTGAGTTGATTTTCGATATAAATAGGTGCAAATTTGGTACCTATGTATTATACACCCTGTGCAAGAGAGTGTTCTTCTGTCTACCATGAAACTACTAAAACACTTTAAAGACTTTTACACGTATATCCATGTATTTTTGCCTTTTCGGCATACAGCTTACTCTAGACGCTAACACTACTGGCTTAGTGTAGTAATTGACCATGATAAGTACATTATATGAAGAGTAAGCCTGCCTGAAATTTGTTAAGAGATTATTTTAATTAATGGGCTGTTTGTGAAATGCGTTAATTTATTTATAAAATGTATACGTAACTAGAGGTCCCAATATTGTATCCCCTCGATAACGGTATAGCCGTGGGTTACAGGTAGAGTAGAATAATACTTCCCTCTTTAACAGGTGTTGTAAGAAGCGACTGAGGTACCGGAACCGACAGACAGCGGTATATACATTCAAAATAGCGTAGCTCAAATGATACAGAGTGGGAATGGGCAGCAGATTACAACCACACCTGCCCAATTGTAGGCAAATTTACCCTTTTCTCGAGGAGGCATATGTCCAACAGTCGATGTTCTATGGCTACTATGATGATATCGTTATTGTTGCAGTTTTAAACTGGTTTTTGAGTCTTTTACCTTATAACTACCTAATGTTTGTATGCCATTAATTTCACAATAATATTATAGAAAGTCGTTGATTCTGTAATAACCTGATCAATTACAAAATCACTGTATTTGTTACAAGTCATCAAACTTTTGTGTGATATTATAATAATCATTTCTGTAAATTCAACGTCATATATTTGTGATTATATAATATTAGTCAGATCCTATATACGATATCAAGATTTTGAGGTACCTACATCATATTAATTTGAAGGTGTACTAGTCTATTGTGAGCAACACTGATTTATTTTATAATACATTTCATAGGAAAGAACGCAGCATAAAAGGCGTTGAATAGAAGCAAGTATACATTTTTAACTTAGCCTGTCTGAACCTAAAAGATATTCCCACCCGCAAATTCCGCAACAATATACCTCGGTCCCTGCTGACTAAACAATCTGCCCGATAAGGAGGTTCTTCAAAAACTTATTTTCCGTACTCTATAGTACCCCTCTGTAAAAGAAATTGTATGGAAAAAGCTAATTTAAAATTTAAAAAAATTAGAAAGAGGATGACAATGTTTTAATCAATGCATATTTGAAAAGACGTTAAATTTAATTATAATTATAATATCATACTGGCTACAAAAGAGAACCTAAAGTTTTACATCATTTATGACGCTACTGTACTTTTCATAATAGGTTTGATTTTTTTACTTTTATTTATTGCGCAAAATAGGACAAAATGTACAAATGGAGGACTTAATGCTCGCTGGCATTATCTCCCAGTCAACTAGACTAGTCGCTACGAACCTTCCACTAACCAGGGACCACGTCGAATCCTTCTTGGCCAACAGAGAAAAAATACTCACTCGAACAGAAAATAAATTTTAATAACATACTTATCAGTATCAATTATTAACATTATTACTCAAATTGTTGATTTTTGTATGTTTGTACAATAAACATTATTATTATTACTTTAGAAGAATATACAACCCTTATAATATAAATCTAAACAGGTTATGAATCAATGTGATTATAGACAATGTCAGCAATCTTGAGACTCAAATTATGGCATACAGATCAAATTTACATATTAGTGTAATTAAATTTACAAAAGTTTTTATTGATTCCAAACTAGTTATAAAAGCACCTAATTGTTTATTTAGTGTTTGTTTGTGACGCAAAATAAGTCATAACATTGTTACGCACTATGACAGTTTGTACAATTATAACAGAAAAATAACTAACTATTAAAATGGATGCAAGTATGAGGAGTAATATAAAAGCTACATGAAGTTAATCTAGGTTCTAAACCATTTTAAACATTCATTCTAGAATATCACTCTCTCAAGTTTCACATTACAATATATCAGAGATAACTTCTTTGCTACAAAAAGTCCAACTCTAGAATGTACAGTTTTCCATACGAAAATGAGTTTATTGACCGACTGCGTCTATATTAAGCAGAGTATTCTGCGGTTGTGCCTAAAGAGGGCTTACGTCCTCCATTTTAGTCCATTGGGCCTCTTCCTCTATTTGAATATTTATTAAATCACCTCCCTCCCCCTCTTTGATCCCCCTTGGTGTTGTGACAACGAATTTTTCCCTTTTCCCATTTGTTTCAACATTGAAATGTTTTTTGACGAAGCGTTTTCGAGATCTCTCTGTGGCCGTTGTAATTGGTATTTAGTTGACTATCAATTTACTACGTATTTTTTTAATAATCGAAAAATTGTTTAAAATAAATTGTTATTTCTAGTATACCTATAATACATATTTACTACATTTAATTACAGAACCACCTTTTATTTAATACGTTTTAAAATAAAACATACATACATCCACATTACTCACGATGATCTGACTCCGAGGTAAGTAGATTGTGTAGCATGTGTTACATAAGAGGAATTACAAAAACAATACTTAGGTACGTTAAAGTAACTCACAGATACAGTACAAATACAAATATATTTATCATGTAAAATATTGCTGGAGATGGGTATTGAAACCACGACTTTGGCGCACACGATCATCATTTCTAATTACTATTTCACCAAATGTTCACAATCGACATGATACTATGCTGACGGTAATATTACAATATTTAAAGATATTCGAGCACCTATACTATTTATTTATATATATTATTATTTATTTAAGGACCATAAATATGTATAATTGGCGATCAGAAGAATTAAAAGAAATTAGTATAACTAATAGTATCCATTAGCCAAGGATATCTTACTAATAAATATTATACATGCGAAAATTTGTAAGAGTGTATGTTTGTTACTCTCTTTTTCGCAAAGACTGCAAAATATATATTTTTTTCAAACCTTCATAATAGTATAGTTAATATATATAAAGGTTTGTCTAAAAAGTAATGATAAGTTGTGACCCTAACGCCTGCTATGTTTCATCCGCAAATCTGTTTCACGTCATGTTTTGTTTGAGGTGCAGGCAGAATTGAAAGGTTGTCTACAGTTAAAGTGCCAATATTTTAATACTAGGTTTTTAAAAATAGGCATGTTAAAGTATTACAGTACTTTAACAAAAACATTATTATTAAATTTTTCGAAGTAAATTGCTAAATGACTGGACTTTCGCTATATCTATGTCCCAAAAAGTACTTAGGTAACTTTAATTATTTGTTATTCGCACAAGAACGGGTACTACGTGGGTGTAACCGTGGGACGTTGCTAGTTTTCTATAATATCTATCTAGCTTCCAGTATTTGTCTCTGCTAAATAAAATATAGTCCCAGCTAAGAACGATGCCTTTAGGCCTCCGCATAGAAAATTCATAGCCTACAAATGGAAATGAATTGACACTTTAAATCCTACTATTTCCTAGAAATTTACGCAAAACTACCGATACACAAACATTTCAGCTCAACCCGCATATAAATATGGTTATATCGTCGTATATCAGTAATCACGCAAACATGGACTTTATTCTTTGGTAATAAACGTTACTTTATTATATTTTGAGCCCCTGGGAGGACCCGTCAAAAGTTTTGATGGGTCCTGTGCTTAATTTACAGCAGTTGAGATTTAATGTTCATAAACTGACTCGGATAGTGGGGTTATTAATGGAATCAAAGTTTTTGTTGATGTGAACTTTGTGTTCAGTGGTACTGGAATGTTTTACATAAATTCAATAATTTTTATTTCAGTAAGAGTAAACTATTGAGAGTTATTTATTTTAAATAAATAACTTATCTCTAATGACTTGAAAAACTTAAGCTTTGAAAGTATCTTGAGACATTTTGTCAAAAATTTAAGCATCGAAAGTCAAAATTTTTGTTTATTTTGCTTCTATGTTCATTAGAGCGGTGCCAATGGCTATGGTCAAACCAACTTATGCATTCTTAACTAATATTAATCTCTTTATTTCGGAAGTAAAGCTTAAAATTTTCATTGCAGCAGGCGAATAATATTTACAATACTATTTTAAAAAAATAGTCTCTCTTTTCTAAACAAGCTTAGTGCATATATTAAATGCGACAGGCCGGATGGTGCAGATGGTAGTGATTCTATCTTACGCGCCAAGAGTCGCGTGTTCGATTTTAGTTTGGGCCACGCTAAGCAAATATTTATATAATGATATTTGTGTTTGTTTTTTGCCTGGATGTTAAATGTATTAATTTAAGTAGTATATTTGTGATTCCTCTGTTTTCTGGCATCCAAAACACAAGTGCTTTTGGCGACTTACCACGGATTCAGGTGAAGGTATGAGATGGTGTGGGAATTAATGAAATAAAGCCAGTAATGCAGTTATTTTATATTAGTTATTCACCAGGTATAATAAAAAGTATTTGAATTTCTTCAAACGAGGTACACTTGAACTTTAATATTCAAAGTTAGGAACGATTTGGTGAGTGCCAATACTCAACTAATTTGAAATATAACTGAGGAATTGTCTAGACGATGCATAGCTTCTGAATTTTATTAGGAATCTCGTAGCGAGGTCTTACAGCGTGCGCATCTTGATTAAGATGAGTTTTGTAAGATTAATGCTTAATGCCTTAATTCTTTTATCTTGTGTGCCAAGAATTATGGGCTCGATCTCCCCTTGGCCAAACATTTTTATGAATATTTGTGTTTTTTCTGTGTGTAAGTTTTAAATAAATATTTAAGTATTATATTTGAGATTATATGTTACGTACATCTCGACACATGTGTTTTAAGTTAAATATTTCGGATTCAAGTCAGTGTGCGTGTAGATATGGTGGAAATTTATTCTTAAATAGTTCTAGTTATTTAAGTCACACATCTAAAATGTAATCCTAAACAAATTATTTTGCAAGATATGTATAGTACATTACCAATGCTTTTGACAAAACTACGCAACCCCACTACGCAGTTGGAATAGCACTTTAAAACCTTTGCGTGCTAAACTGTAAGATTGATCCGCGTCTATCGCAAATTAATACCGGTTCAGTCAGAGTGCAAGGAAATGATCCGATCCGACCCGGAAAGTCGTAACCTAACCGGAAGTTTCGATCAGTCGTACCGCGCCAATTAAGCTCCATTTCGATTACTCGATTGAACACGGATCGATTCAATTCAATGAGATTATCGATTTGTCTTCAGCTTTAAAATGCCTAGAGTTAAATGAAGGTACAGTAACATTAATGATATTTTCCATCTCATGACTTTCATGGGTGAGTAACGCGTGCTGCAATTAAATGTATTTAAAGAAGTTTCTTAACATTAATGATTTAAATGACATATTTTATGATAAATTTAGTATCTTATATTATAAGTAAAAATTGATGAATTTTGTAATTATAATAATTCAAGTTGTACCCTGAAGAACAAAACAACAAACCAATGGAACAAAAAAAATCATAAGTTACAAAAAAGCTGTTTTGATCCGATAGCAGAGATCTAATACAAGAAATAAATAAAAGCATTTTTTTAAACTATATGAAACATATAAAACATATATAAACATTATATATATATATATATGTATATATATATATACATATATAAACTAAATCAATTAAGATTTTTTGTGTTTCAGAAGCGTACACAAGCCGACACAAAACCTTTATTCTTTTTATACATGTGCCTTTTTGAGTCTAGAATGCAACATATTCGAACATAATTTCATAGTTTTAACATTCAACCTTTTCTATCCATTAACATACATATACCTATTTGTATACTATTATAAAGTCAAGCAAAATCAAAGAACAGACCCATTTGAATTAAAGAAACAAAAGTTCTGTTAAATTCAGCAATAATTCCGACAATACACATCAATAATAGGCCACTTTAACCCAACACTGACAATTCTAGATAACTGCTACCAAACCAGATTACCATTAGATCAATCGTAATTAGTCGGCGATGCATGTAAACGATTCTGTAATATTATCAATGGGACATGTGTCGGGCGTGTTAGCATTGATGTATTTTCTGTGAATAGTGAAGTACTGCGGTGAACCTAGCCTTGGGTACTAACTTGGCATTTAATACAAATAAGTTTGTCAAGTTAATGCTAAGCTCATTTCAATTCATTTGATTATAAAAAATTGATTCTTGACTTATTAGACTGCCACAGGAAGAGTGAACTTTGTACATAGGTATTTTTATTATGAATTGTGATATTTAATTTCCCATAATTACATACACTATATTATGCTATCCATTAAATATAGCAAGCTATTTTTTTTCATACGATGGATTTTTTTGAGTGCAATTAGTTTGACTGCAATTTATATATATATTTGTCTAGATTTTCATTACATATAATTTTGTTAGTTTTATTTATTTTTAATATAACGTAAAGTGAACAATTTTGATCCAGTTAATGAAAAAAAATCCTGAAATTTTTAATATAAAATTTGACATAGGGGGAATTATTCTAGGGAAAAAGATTTCAATAATATAAGTAATTGTTAGAAATAAAAAGGTTACCTTATTTCAAAATATTTATATCACGTTTAAACACGTTCGCCGAAAACTGTTAATAAAAACAGTGCTTTGAAGCCGTTACAAGGAAGTTTTATTAAATTTGGATTATTTAAATATGAGAACTTATTAAAATGAAGCTGAATGACATGTATATTTATTTCGTGTAATATTTATTAACTATAATAGTTTTTATGGCATAATGTTTATGTTTGCCGTACGTACTGCGTTTTGCAAAAAATGTTATACGTTGCCATAATACGTTGAATAATATACTTTTTAAGTAAATAATATGAAAAAAATGATGTCTATTTATTTATTATTTTATTATTAACATTATTTATTTCTTCTCCGAGAACGTTCGGTTTTATTCTTAGGACATTTATGCTAAAATAAATTATGTACAAAATACTATACGTATTTATTACAAAGAAACACAATTGTATATTCCTTTTTTTGATATTAATTTTTTAGAAATATAAATAGGAAAATTTATGCAACACGAATAGTCACGTAATAGATCTGTCCAAAAAAAAAACATTAACTTAGCCTAGTCCTAATAAGCTAAAGATTTTTAATCGCCAAATATTCTTTGTTATATCTCCTGAAAATAACACGCAGCGATTTTTGTATCAAGGTGAAAACTTACTGAACTAAAATATTTGAATGGATTTTCCCTGTTTCAAATCAAGCGCATTGAATTTCAGTATTGGCTTTATAAACCGTCATCCAATGTCCCAGATTTAATATATTCTCCGAGCTATCAGTGTATATTTAGTACTAATAAATATGACCCCTAAAAAATAAAGAGCCTAATGGACTAGACGTGTTTCCAAACTGGGTCAACGAATCGTCACATTTTCGTTTATTTCAGATGTGGACGCAATTAATTCGTAATGAGGAGAACTGGTTAAATTCGTATGCATCATGGATCGGCTTGCTTTGATATGTGGTTTATATATTTGAAACATATATTTTCTTGATTCTGGGGTCTATAAATTTTAAGCCTCATATTTTGAGCAAAGCAATTTCATAAACATGCTTATTCAAAACTTCTCCTGCTCAGAAATGAAACCTGGAACCAGTTGTATCTACACAAATTTGAGGTTCTGCTACTCATCCTCATCCGGTGCATGAGCTACACTGTTTTGGATGGATATACCGCCACCTGTTGGCTTGGAACCTCAGGTTCAGTCACGGAAACCTTCACTCTATAAATTCCAACATGCTTGCCGAGAGCAGCAATTGTGGTCAGAATTCCTCCTGGAATTTCAATCGCTGATGATGATTCTAGTTCCATAACAAAACACCTCAAACAACATTATTGTTTAATATCTTCTTCCTTTTTACACTAGAGGTTGACCGCGTACAAAGATTGTCTGTATCGGTACCTAACTCTCACCTGTTTCTACAGCCAAACAACAGTGTTCGCATTGCTTAGTTATAGTTTGAAGGGTGATGGAAGCAGTGTTATTATTGGGAAAATGTGACATGATATCTTCAATTACAAAGTTGGCAAGGAGTTAGTGATATCCGTGTAGTACATGCGTCTATAGGCTGCTAAGTCGTGGACTGTATGCTTGTATATTGATTTAGTCAGATAAAAGAAACTTCTTTTCCGTTCAGACATTGATCCATTTTTTATATTATAAAGACAAGAAACAAACATACGGTTCGCTTAATAGTAAACAAGACTGTAGCCTGTAGACGCTCGTGTCGTCACAAAGATATCACTAGTTTGTCGCCAACCCTGTGCGCTATGTTACATTTACCCAGTAATTACTGCCTCGTAAATAGCCCCTACTCTTTAAGCCGGAACACAGCTATGCGAACACAGATTGCAAACTGATGCAGTCAATCTTTATAAGAGATCGACCACTATTTTTAATCTGCAATTGTCTTAAAGTGTGTTCTAACCCTTAGGCCCTAAGTTGATAAGTCAGTCAGTCAACTTCTCCTTTTGTATTCATAGATGGCCTTTGTTTATTTCTCACCGAATAAATTAAAAAAGTTACATGTTACCTTACATTGTATCCGAACACATAAACTTGTGTGTCACTCCAAGAATACATTTCAGAGTCCACAAAACGGTAACCATAAATCTATATTGAAGCATCAAAATTATTACCACCCGTGCGTCATAACTGAACTTGTGCGCTAAACCAGACGGGAAATGGAACTAACAATGTAAAATTGTTGACATTCGAGACGAGAAGTGTAAGTGTGAAATGTTACATAATAAATTGCAAAAGTTAGATAGTATAGTGTTTTAATTGTAATAGTTAGATAGTAATGTAAGCCCGTGATAAGGCAAGAATGAGTCGACTTAAAGGCAGAACGGTACAAACTTAAGACTGCTCTAAGCTACACCGTTAAATAAAACAAGGTTAGTTTCCGACAGAATAGAAAAGTCCCCCTGCACCAGGTGTTGTAGAAGGCGAAAAATGGCGGTACATATATGTACTTACTAGATTGTATGCATGTATATTAAAAACTATGCAACGGATTTGTGTATGTATTGATGTGGTTTGTTTAATAGATATAGTGATTAAAAAGAAAGGTTTATATGTATAATACATGCATAATGTAATAAAGAAACACTCATAATTTTAATGGTTTCTAATGCAATTTCGTAGATAAACACATCTTTTTTTCCGTTTATAAGACGTTTCACTGCTAAGATACTGATGAGCTAATGGTTTACTATGTTATTGCAATGATATTGGTACCAATTAAGGCTTGTTGGATAGCGTTAGTCCAGCGTGCTGGACTAATAACTAATTGCTTAAGGTATCATTATTATCAACATCATATCAGTCGTAGAGTGTTTACTGCTGGATAAGGAAAGTGGAAGGTTTGTATGAAAGTTCTAGAAAATAAAGTGGGTAAAACCGAGCGGTGCTGCTAGTAACGGTATAAATAAAATAATAGCAGATCAGCGATAGATTTTTATACATACTTTAACATTTTAATTTAAAGGCAGTCGTATGATCACGACCTTTATGAGAGTGAAGTAATCATGCAAAACTCTCATTGAACAGATTTACTAGTAATAGAGATAGCAACTACTTTATCATGAAGCTGCCAATTTTTTTACCAAAATGTCAAACATACGACGACAAAATTCGACGGAAAAATAGCAAAATCTATTTATATTGTTGTTGTCATATATTAAAGTATTTGGCACATTCGATAGTCCCCACCCAAAACAAATATTTGTATAATAAATATTTTCGTTGTTCTGTGTCCGGATGTTAAATATTTATTGAAGTATATTTATAAAGCCTCTATAACTGTCTGTCCGTAACACAAGCGCTTTAGGCGACTTATTAGGGAAATGTATACTTTATCTTTTATTTGCATTTGAAAACTTCTTCCTTCTGCTATTACATTACGAAATTCAAAAAAGGTTAACCAACAAAATTGAATGATCGTTTCTATTAAAGTTCATAAAACTGTCCCGGAATGTATGAAGGTCTCAAGTGGTTGTGAATACAGCAATATCCATAGCAATTGCTACAAAGGCAACCAAACCTCATATCAGTCTGGCCCGCTTCCCCCCAATTGACTCGCAACAATGCTCCAACTGGCCCAAATCAACTATTTGTCGGAGTAAACACGCTTTTGTCATTTTCTCTAATATCTTTATCATATTTTGGCTACTCTGTACCAATGGTAATTGTATTTTGATTGTCAAAGATATTTGATCAAATTAGAATAAAAATGCGTCGCAGAGCTCTACTCACTAGAGTATATCATCATAGCAGCCACTGCTGAGCATAGGCCTACCCAGGGTTAGGGAAATTTTACCCAATATTGCCAGGCCGGGCAGGCGTGATAGCAATATCTGAAGTAGAACGTGACAAGAAACCTGCTGTTCAACGCGTTTTATAATAGGGTCCAGTACTTCAGTCGTCTCTTACGACACCTAGTATGGGTAGAACGCGGTTGGTTCTATTATATTCTATCGTATCTCGTGGCTAATAAATCATATTGAAAGAATTTGGTATATGTTGGAAAACTGATCTATAATACTTGACCCTTGGCTATATACTCACAAGACGCAATATATATGTAAAAGTAGACAAAGAAGCAGACAAAACCAAGTCCAAAACATAACACTCGGGACTGACTAAATAGTGCTTAATTAATTATATAAGCTTAATTATTTGGTCTCAAACTTAAATTATACAGAGATCACATCGAGATATAAAGAAAATGGAATCTGGTATTATTGAAAATGAAACTAAATTTCTGGTTTATTTTAACGTAGCTACAACTATTTACAGGACTTCTGGCCAGATTTAGATCTAATAATGTGTTAGAAGGTATCAAATTTAAAATATGGTAAAGAAATGGAAACCACATACTGCCACAAAGACGACAATCTGGTTGGAACCGCAGGATGATGTAGACTTAAAATAATAAGACGGCTAATATGATAATGAATCTTTAATTGAAATAATAGTTTTTTTTATAGGCCGGGTCGACAGCTTATAATACGCATCACAGCAGCCTAAAAACACTCGTATTATCACTAGAGCATTGCCAACCTTGTAACTTGAAGATATGATGTAACATTGCCCAATAATTTTACTTTTTTATTTATAAAACCAAGTCGACAAACAAGCATGAAGTCCGCGTAATGGTACGTTTCACTGCCACATATTATCACATGAATATCACTAGCGTTTTGCCAACTTGAAGATATTATGTTACATTACCTAGTAATTTGCCTTTTTTACCCTTCAAACGGGTACACAGTAATGCTATTAACAGTAGAAATAGATGAGAGTGCGGTACCAGCACAGACGACCTATGTACGAGGTCTTCCTGATGATTTTGATGATTAAAGCATCAAAAACATAATATTAGCTACAAAATATTTTAAATTTAATATAGGGTAGTGACGTAATCCACAAAAAAATAACCCGAGAGCAGAACTTTGTTATATTTTAAATCATGTTTTGAGCCCAAATTGTGCCTTAACCCCTTTTTTTATTGAGTATTCTGATAACAGCCCGTCTATGATAACATCCAAAGGAATATTGTAAATGTAAACGTGTGTCTATCCATTTGCAAAGTTTTCAAGGTTGAACTGGTGACCCAATTTGATTGGAATTGTGTAAAGTTAAAACCCTAAGTAACAATATAGACAACTTTCGATAGAGGAAAATTTTAGCAGGATGAAATATAAATGTAAGTCTTGCTGTAATAATAATGTAGTGTTGTAATCTTATATTTTTGCGTCAAAACAAGTCATGTTTTGTGAGACTCATCCCTGCCCTATTTGATTTTAGTTATTTATTTAGTTAGTATCTGATGCATATTTTCCCATCCGTCGGTTCTAGTACTTCAGTCACCACTTAGTACAAAATATGTTTTTCACAACTTCAACATAACCAATTTCAAAAGTATCAATTCTCTAGTATGTATTTTTGCCTTTTATATATCCTGTTTTATTTATCCTAGTCGAGAAAGTAAACGTTTACAAATCTTTACTGCCAATAAACTTGGAATAACGCTTCGAGTCGTGTACAAAAGTCAAAGAGCATACTTCAAGAGTTCAGGACGTGCTACAAAAAGTTTCACAGGTGTACCGCATTTTACAGGATGCCTTGAGGTCTGCAGATTTAAACTTTTAATTTCGAAACGCTTTTTCAAGTTATTTACACGACTAGCCCGAGTTGTAAACTTCGTCTGGGCCTTTTGTTTGTTATATAACGTCTCGTGGCGGAATGTAGGTTTTGATTTGCAATTTACTGTCTAAAAGAAAAGGCATGTGTACATCGAGTGAATTAATTTTATTTGAATTGGGCATGTCGTTGAACGTGAGCGGAGGACACGGACTACTTAAGCCGGGGTCAGTTTCTATGGGATAATTTATATTTTATTTTATTTTATGTGTGGTACCGCAGACGTACACGTCCACGATTGTCACCTCAATGTGCAACAGCCTTTCTAGAGAAGGCCTATGTTCAACAACGAATTCAACGAATACACGCGCATCCAACGCGAGTCCACGCGGAAACAATTACTAGTGGAAATCTGCTAAAATTTGTTAAATTTGTGTCGTTTATTATCCTAGGGGAGAAGTGACGTGGCCTGTGAAGAGATTCTTACGTCACATCTGTAAACTATGAAGGCGAACTCTAAGGGGAGAATTCTGTATAGCAGCTTTGTCCCTACGGAGACCGTTGTCTATTTCGTAGGGGAAGTCCAATTTTGCCATTGTAGTGTGCGATACGATTATGGTTTAAAAAAAGTAGAAACAGAAGTTGCTCTTAGAAGTTTGAGAACATATGTGATTTGTGATACTTATTTTTTTTGTGGTCAACAATAACTTATTCTTTGACTATAATAGATCATATGTAATTTTAAGTACAACTGTTGCCAAATATTAAAATTTATTCTTTTTTAAATCTTGAATTACTCATCTCATGATCTTACTGAGCTATACCGTAGGCAGTCAATCAGTCTACGAGCATCGATGCCGTTACATTTGCTACGAACTTTATTGCTACGAGGTCTGACTTCATTGAATTTGTAGTGCCATTGGACAACTATATTGACTATAAAAAAGCCTTTAGGAATGTCAAGTGTTGTCAGGGTTGTAGATGCTTACTTGTTTTCTTTATTATTTGGTTTTTATGTAATATTGTAACATATAAACAGCTATAAATTATTTGATGCATACAATTTTACTTCTGTAAATGTTTTGCATATAAATGCTGTTTTTTAACTCTTTTTTTATAAATTGTCTTATTTATTAGTAAAAAATTACATATGAATCTATAAATCGTGACAAAGTGTTTTACAAATAGATAAATATAATAGGATATACTATAATTAAACACTAAGGCTTAGGTATTTTAGAAAGTATAGAATAAACCTTCTAACCTTGTTCTTTAATTACAAGCCTATTGAAACCTAGACCTCTTTAACATCACTTTCGATGTATACTTAAATTAATTAAACTTGGCAATTATCAAAAATAATTTAACACAAACCTTGACATAAAACCTTTGTGTTTAAAACAATATATTATTACCCTCTTTACACACTCATAATGCTGTTTAATTTCGCACAAAACACTCATACATTTTTACGATGCCATCTTAAAAGTGATTTTATTTTTTTTCATCTACGTTAATAAGCCTTTACAGTCGTTAAGGGTTCCTTTATACATATAAACCTTTGGAGAACAAAAAAAAAACACTAAATTTCAGGTTCAAACTTCTAAAAACTTGACAATATAATCCATTACAGCAGATTCAATAGTCTCATATAAAATTGAACCCTAGATTACAAATCGCTACAATAAGCATTGTATAAGTAGTAAGACTTTCACTACTGGGCATTGCCTCTCAGAAGTATTTTTAATAGTATCGGATTTATTAAGCTTATACCTTGCTCATCTTGTGGTTTAACAAGTTGAAGTGACAGCGGGCAGGACACTTAGCGATCGGAATGGAAGGGCAATGCAGTCATAAGGTTCTAAAATGTAAGCTATATACTGGCAAATGCAGCATGAGGCAAGGTTCACGATCTGACTTAAACTGCAGGATCGTGCTGGACGTAGGCCATATATAGTTGATCCTATTGGAAACCATTTGGAGAGGACTATGTTCAGCAGTGGATGTCCTGTGACTGAAATGATGATGATAATGATTCAACTCAAGTCATTACTGCGTCTAGTCAATGAGTAGATGTAGAAGACGTCTAACGCTGTGTTTGCCGGTGCGTAAGTTCTGTTCCAGACTTAGACTTACAGAGCACCATCTGAAAACAGTTTTGTTTACATACTTTATGATATGCCACTGATATTTCAACTGTCTAACCCAATTGCCTTTTCTATTGTTCAAGATTTTTTTCGCATTGTATTAGAATTAAAAGGCATATGTTAATAAACACTATATTTAGCTATATGGCTAAAAAGTACTTGCTGTTATAATTTACCTATGTTAAAGATTGACTTACTTGTATTATTTTTCTGTTTTTTAACAAGGTTTTAAGATGTAAATTTACTTTTCTTAATGAAATGTGATATCCTAAAACAATACCTACTATTAGATTGTCTCTTTTAAAATTACTAACAAAGAAAATAAAATTTAGCAAGTCGTAGTCAGCGTTTTTTCTAATTATTAATTAATAGTACACAATACAACTACACTCAAAATAATATACATAAATCCTATAATTATCTTATGTATGAATGCTCAGCTTACAGCACTAAAACCATCTCTTTAATCGCTACAGTCCCAGCAAATTTAAAAGTCACGAAAATATACATCTTAAAGATTAAAAACCAAGCGCAAAAATTTCCCAGCGCCCGCTCCGAGTACAAAACGATAGATTGAAAAAATCAGGCATGACCTTCGTACATGTAAATTTTTATGTTGTGCCCAGACTTGGCGGTAAACAAGGGAGGACCGTTAATATTTGAGGTTATGTCAGACGTATTGGGTCCCTGGCCCTAAGGGTGTGTGCTTCTGTTTCGTGCAGCGGTCTGAGTTAAGAGCGAAAGGACTTATAATATAAAAAAAAAACTCGAATAGTTATAAATAATAAATAAAATTTGAACGATGCATCTGAATCGAATGATAATTACAGAGCACATTTTATCAACAGCACCAACAGTCTTTAAAAGACTGATATTTAGGTGAAACGTACGGAATAAATAATGTTTGTAAATTTTTTACAATTTATTAATTTGCCACCTTTCTAAAAGTTTTTTTTTTTATTTATAAAAACCCGCTGATGTTGAAGCTCTTGTTATTTCTATATCTTTAGACTATTTGTTTAATAAATATATAAAATTTATATTATTCTATTTACTACGACTATGACCAAGTGAAATAGGATTAATTTATAAACATATTTTATTTTACAAATACATATTAAATATCATTTTAATTAGAGCACTAATTGTAATCTAATTTTGGAATACATTTTTCTTTATAACAGAAGTTATGTTAATATCAAAACAAAACAATATTTAACAACAATAAATATATGTTCAATCAACTTTATTATCATAAAATTCAACTGCAAGATATTCAATGCCATGTCCAGCACAGTAGTTGATTATGTTAAATAAAACTAACACGCTTATTTTTATCACTTGAACCAAACTTCAGACATGAGCCACAAAGCCCGCGCCCCCCAGTGGCGGGGGCGCAAAACGACTACAATAAAAGTGGGGGCGGATAAATTTTGCGTTTCGCAGCCCCCGTGTACACTTTTTAACCGGATACCCTGGTAATGAACTGGGCCAATTCAAGACCCGGCTTGAAATGCATGAGGCTTGGAGGCTGGATTCCTACCAAATTAAGTGGAGATATGAAACACGTTTAATAAATAAATATATCTAGAGTTGTATTAAGAAATTTTAATGGACCCGAAATGGGGTCTAAAATATTCTCTATTATAAGTAATAAATTGCAGTTATGTAAAAAAAATACTTTCAATTAAAAGCACATTTGGCGGCCTTTTTATTAATATATACGGGCCCGATGGCGCAGATGATAGTGATTATATCTTGTGTGCTAAGGGTCATGGACTCGATTCCCACCCAGAGCAAATATTTACATGATTTACATAGTTTATTTGTGATTCCTATCTGGCGTTCGTAATACAAGTGCTTTATACGACTTATCACGGAGTCAGGTCAATGTGTGAGATGTTGTGGGAATAGAATTATTAAATTGGTTAGAGGGATCTTTTCTAGTTAACCTTTGAATGAATATAAGCAAATAAAATGTGAGAAGTAAATAATTCATTTCAAAACAAGTAAAAATGTAGCGACACACCTTGGAAATGGCCACGCGATTTATGTTACACATATTTGATATTTTTTTGTTGAATCATCTTTAGCTTCTTTAACAATCAATTGTTATAATTCAACTTAGTTTGGAGATAAATGGTAATTAGATTTAACAATAAACAGTATCTCCGATGGTGTCATTATCGGTTGTTTTCATTATAATTCTTACAAGACGCACTGTTTTGGATGGGTACATCCTCCATCTATCGGTTCAGGTACCTTAGTCGCCTCTTAAGACTCCTGGTACAGGGGGAGGTACTATTCTGCTTCTCTGTATCTGACGGCACAACATCGCAGTAAATTATTTCTCAAAACATTTATAATAAAAATTACACATAGCCCGCTATAAAAAAACCGGTGAGTGTTCCTTTGTTTTAACTCCTATACATTCGACTATATATTAAAATTATACCGAAAAATATATTTTTTTTAAAACATTATATTTGTTACTCTTGTGATATTTAATTCGTTGATGGTGCCTGTGTTAAGCTCCTATTAAATCTATTTTGAGTGGTAATATTGGGATACTTCTGGCAGTATCCGAATATTAATAAAGTAATTTCAAAGACTGGCCAGAGTCTTTATTACTAAATACAAACCGTTTAAAACTCTCATTTTATACCGCAAAATAAAACTTAACACGGGAGTGTAAACAAACCTAACCTAGTTTTGTATCAGTCTCATAAAGCAACCCTACCGCTCCTAACTCCGACCATACAAGCATATAAAATGTATACCTTCATTGCCACCTTATACCCTGTTTCCGTGTGATAAAGATCAGAATTCAGTGAAAAACTACACCCGAGATATCTGATAGCATCCTAGCCGCAAGTATTTTACATATAGTAGAAAGAAACTCTTTTTGAGCACAGAATTCCTCCCCTGTTATTTTCAAAAGGATTTCGTTCAAGGAAAATATATTTTGTTATATCTGGATTGATTGACAAAAAAGTTTTTTTGAGGCCGCATTTGTTAGTTTTGTTTGAATCTGATGCTTGTGTTTTTATACATATACATTTTTATTTTTATTGGCATCACACATTCAATGTTTAATATAAGACTTAATTTGTTTAATTTCGAGTTTATAAGTGGTAATATATTTGTTATTATTTATTCTATTTAACTGGTATAATTAAATAAATTGTTGTAAATAAAAAAAGTCGGCATGAATCTTTCTGTACAAAAAATCACGTTGTCTGTCCGCGATAAAATCCTAAGTTACCGAAATAATTTTATCACTTCTTTCCTCTGTGTGAGTTCCGCAAGATGCTAATTGTAGCATACAGTTTCATCATCATCATACTAGCCGTTGGAAGTCCACTGTTAGACATAGGCCTCTCCAAATGAGGAGGCTTTTTGCCTATAATGCCGCGCTGGGTAGGCATAGTGGCAAGCGCAAAGCGCAACTTTGGGTCCAAGAAGCAGCTACCCATCCACACCTTGTAGTATTTAAGCTGCGATATTTCGGATGGATATTTAATCTATCGGTTGGTTCCAGTGCCTCTATCACCTCTTACGACACCTGGTACAGAGGTACAATACTACTCTGCCGGTACCTCACGGCTTTTATAGCTTACTGTACTACAAGTGAGCATAAAACTCAGCCACAGAAACGCGTAGCCGGGTCTGCCAATATATATTATTTACTAGACCAGCATTATATAATACTTATTATAGTCATTACATCAGCCATTGGAAATCCACTGCTGGACATATGCCTCCCCAAGAAAGGTGGAATTTTGCCCATAATCGCCGCGCTGGGCAAGCGTGTTGGCAATCGCAGATCACAGCTTTCGCGACGAGGATGCTGTTACCCATCTCCACCCTGTGCAGATGAGCTATACTGTATCAAATGGATATACTGTCATATATTGGTTCTGGTACCTTAGTCGCCTCTTATGACACATGGTACACGGGGAGGTACTATTCTACTCAACCGGTACCTCACAGCCAATTACCTCTTATTATAGTAAATAAAATTGTAGTGGTAGTTTAGGGTTTAAAGGGTCTTTATAGTCATCGCCTACTTTGATCATGTGATCAAATCGTCAACTCTCACATCACACAAATTTCCTCGCAAACAAAGTCGCGGGCAACAGCTTGTCAAGTATGAAGCTGAAACAAGTCTACATAAAAGAAACTGCGGCGTATTCCTTAAAAAAAATGTGAGTTAAGTGCACTTAAAAACTTAAACAAACTTTATCCATGTATCCAATCTCAGAATCCTTCATGCTTATAATAATTGCAGTATTAGTAGAAACCGAGTGACTTCAAAGCTTTTGTTCATAACAAATGTTTGATTACATTGATGCGGATAATGTTTAGGCCGTAACAGGTATATCTAAAGAAAAGACAGCGGACTGTAATTGATTATAATAAATCGTAACTGCCATCAAATTGAGTGAGGCGGGCTTATAGCCGAAGACAGCCGAGAACTTCCGATTACCGCTCGGATATCATTCCAAGCAGCAATATGAAGTAACACAAAAACAAATTAAAGTGTTACATAACACTTTTACGTAATGTAAATACATATATTACATTCCGAATTGGTACAATACGGAACCGGTTCCCTAGCGAGTTCCACAGGTTTCCTTCAAATAAAATGTTGGTGCAAACATCATTAACGCGTAGTCGTGTTAAGCAGCACTAGCTGGTTATATAGCCAGCATATTTATTTGTTCATAGAACAAAGTATGCGACGAAAACGCAAAGAAATATGCTCTGAGCTATTAAATGGACATCGTAACAATTTGCACATATATGTAATTTAAAAACGGATTTTATACGGCTACCTTATAATAACTTCAAATTAAAGTTATTTAAGCAAACAACAGCACAAGTAAAAGCTAAGCAAAATTGAACAAATGCATATTTGAACAACTTAGCGAGATTCGATACACAAAATTCCAAGAATTCGGTTTCTAGGTTTTATTTTCTAGTGCGTGAATGAGTAAGAACGTTGCCCTCGCCAATATTGCGCCTTATCCCAATGTACTACGGTCCAACTTCGCCTGTGTACAGCTGGAAAAAAATACACATTCCCTCATTTATTTACGAGTGGTGCCTTTGGCTCGCTGCTTGGCCATTAGGTGGATATATCTCTCTCTCTCTGCCAGCCACAGGCTTATATTAATCTGTCTCTATCAGATTTCTAGCGTGGAACCAAGACATTTCGCTTGCAAGGCAATGTCTCATTGAAAATTCTTTATGTCTATTTCAATGTAACATTCTCGTTCGTTATATTTGGCTAGGTGATTTTACCTTTGCGTAGTAGAGATGTAAGTTCAGCCTTTGGGGACCATCCGGGATCGTTTATGAATGACGTCACACTATCAAAGAGCATTGGCGATTTTCAGGAACTTTAATGTGGCACGTACTCCCTATCTACTCAGCCTCCGCCTTTACCTATCTCTCCTAGGTGTCGTGTAAGAGGTGACTAAGGTACCATAACGGACAGATGACGGTATATATCTATCAAATACAGTGTAGTTCAAATGCACAGGGCGAAGATGGGCGTCATAAAACCTCGTCACGAAAGCTGCTATATGCTGCGATTGCAAACACGCATTTCTAGCGCAGCAATTAGGGGAAAATTTCCCTTTTTTTGGGAGGCCGGTGGACTTCCAATGGTGACGATGTAGCACCAGCATTATTTACGCGACAACTTCAAATCGTTTAACTGTTATGTTATAATCTAAAAAAAAACTTAAAATTTTAACTTGATAGGCAATCTCGGTATTCCAGATTATAATTTACACCTACGTTTTTTCGTTCCGCCGTTGCCGTGAAAGAACATCTTTGTACTCTGAAATTCTTTAGTGGTATATCTAAAAAATATAATCAAAAGACACCGGATATCGTTGATTAACAGATGCATTACATCTACTGGTATGTCTAAAATTATGCAATCATTTTACATAGATCTTCGATTAAAAATAAAAGAAATTGGATTGTTTTAAATAATTAGAATGATTATTTATTTCATAATAGTTTTCTTTTACCACAATTAAATGTACTCTGCCCGCGTTAACAAGATGTAGATTAGTTTTTCTTCTTTATATTCTACTAAGTTGTCAAACTGTTCGCGAAATGGTAAGCGTCAGGGTAGCTTACAGACGCTCGCATCGTCACAAATATGTTACATACACGTCGTACACCTTGTAACCTGAAGATATTCCTGATAAAGTGATCAGTGACCCAGCAATTTCACTTATCCCAGCCATCAATTCGTAACAAAATTCTACCTTTTTTGCTTCGCTACCTTATTCTTATCATTACATACGACGTTTATGGTATACATCTTATGAATACTTGCTACACTGATGTTACCTTTCATTTCTATTCTTATATTTATTTGCTATTTACGTTATTTTGTATGGCGCCGGTTCAATCCGCCGTCAACAGGTGACCACTGAAAATTTGCCTCATAGTGCCTGCATTTGCACTATAGTATTGTGATAATATTCCAAGATGTTCAGGTAGGTCTAATAAAAATATGTGTGTTAGATGACTTTTATGAACCCTTGGGTCATTAGGGTCGTCTGTATAATTTATAAGTATGCTTAGAATCACTTGTTTATTAAAAATAATATTAATATTTCCAATAAGTTATTATTATTTTATTGACGATTTAGAATTGATTGTAATGGGCCTACTTGAATAAAGTATATTTGATTTTGACTTGAACTTTAATGGTCGCTTTTTGTACATATCACCTGACTTAATTTTCCTTTTAATTTGTGTGTTAAACTTATAACATTATTATTATTAAAAAGATAGCTTCATTTGTTTATGATATGGAATTAAATAATAATATAATATTTACTTGAAAAAATATATTAAAACGCCATTAAGCGGACAAACAGACTACATGCATTATTATATTACTTGGGATAATTGAGAAATTTCGAAATTATAAACAGAATTTCCCAAGGGTGATCCCAACACGCATGACTGCTGCTCTATAATTTATTCAGAAGATTCTTTGATTAAACAAGTACAAAAGTTTACATACTCATTATATATAAATGCAAGTTTTAATAAATCTAAAACAATTTGTTGTTTCAAAAATCACACAATTTTTTTTTGCATACTTATTCTTAATATATGTCTTAATAAGTAAATATAAGTGGTTAAAAATAATTACAAATTGATAAAAAATAAAATACATAGTTACTATAGTAAATAGCTATTTACCAAGTAATAAAGTACTCGAACCAATACTGTTATTATAAATGGGAAATAAAAGGTTTTTTTATAAATATCTAGTAACTAAATAAATGACGGGCCGGGTAGCAAACCGGTAATGAATCTTATGCACGAGAGATCATTGGTTCGATCGCTATCCAGGACAAACATTCAAGTGACGAACCTATGTTTATTATCTGGGTCTTAAAGATATGTGTTTAAATTATTAAAGTTGTAACCTCTGTTATCTAAAAATTTGTGAATAAGTCATCTTCACACCAGCCATTAGAAGTCCTTTGCTAGACATAGGCCCCTCCAAGATAGGAGTTTTTTGGCCATTAATGCCACACTGGGTAAGCGTGTTGGCAATCGCAGAGCGCAGCTTTCGCAACAGGGATGCTGCGGCCCCATCCTGTGCATTTAAGCTGCACTGTTTCAGATGAATACACCACCATCTGTCGGTTCTGGTACCTTCGTCGCTTCTGACAACACCGGGTGCAGTGGGAGGTACTATCCTACTTTGCCAGTTCCTCACGGCAACAAACACGTGCTGAAACTGAAAAATGTGCACTTAAGCACTTCAAGGTCATTTAGGTCAATGTATGAGATTATGTATAAAATTATTATTAAAAAAAATCGGTGGGTAATATTCTTTAAGATTAAAGTGCAGAAAAGGTCAGTACACCACACCACAGGTGGGAAACAATTAAAATTCTAAGCCAACGAACCTGTCAAACACCGGTATCGAAGCCTTTTTTGTAAACGTGCAAAAACCCCTCGCTTCAAAACAGGCGCCTGATATTTTATTTTTTCCTATTTTCAATTTCATCCGAACTGTTAGTGTGACGTGTTCCGAATAGCCAATAGCTCCAATTATGGGCGGAGTACACCTTTGACTCGGTAGCACAGTATTACTCAGCGGAATAGTCACCGAGTCAAGTGCTCGTTCTTTTAAACAGGTACTTAAGGTGATAGATTGCGCAATTCTTTACCGCAACTTTGAAAAAGCACGAAAACTAAGTTACCGATATACATCCACTTATTTTTAACTAGCAGCGACCAGCGGTTTTTTTTAGTTATAGAACTTTCATACGAACGTCACGTCCCCGTTATACCCACATAAGGAATGATGTTTCGAAAAATATTTTACAAGTGTTTAATTATCTTCAACAACAGCAAAGTAGTATACTATCTTTGCACTTTTATCCATTTATATATTTAGGGTGAATTTTAAAAAATCTTTCTTATTGCTCCCAAGGAACCAGTGTACAAAATGTCAAGTTTCTAACCCATATTGTTTGTGTTGATATGTCAATCAGTCAGTCAGCATCATGAATATATATATATATATACAAATTGTATTAACACAAAAGACAAAATAAAATTAAGCAGCAAAATTGGTGCTTTCATCGCAGAGCAACTCCTTCCAGGCCACTTTTGAATAAAAACAAAAAAATAAGCGGAAGCTATATGAATTAATGTATGAATACTTGTAGCAACCAAGTTGTCAATTCTAGAGTAGAAATTTTTTTTCAGGGCTTTCTTTATTTTATATTGGATTATCTGTCTAAAATTTACAAAGTTTTGTCTATTAAAACGGGATATTTTATTAATGTTGTGAATGCACCTGAAAAATATCCAATGCACAAATTTTAAAATATCAACACTATTTCAGCGAATCCCTCCAGAATTTCACAAAACACGCAACAAAAACTGTATCAAAGCCTTGCAACAAATGCTTGTGTAAAACCCCTTAGTTTTAAAATGTATTGAGCCTTTTGGCGCGTTTAGCTCGGTTCGGGGTTGACGTGTGTAGGAATTTCGGATGACAACATTGTTGTGAAGGCAACAGTTGCGTGTTGATTTTTATATTTGGGTTTTAATATCGTTATTTTTAACAATTGTATCATTGTTTGATTCATACTGTATCTTAAACAGTTGCATTTCTGAAAATTTCCGAGTCATATCTTTTTCATGGACTCATTTTTTTTATTAGACCAGGTCAATAAAAAAGTACATAGTCCGCGTGCTAGTAATAATCTCTGCAGCCTACAGATGCTCGTAATATTACAAGTATATCTCGCTTTTCGTATTTCACTAATACTGACATAGAAAAAATTGTTCCTGGCGCTAGAAATAGGTGAGAGTGAGGTACCAATGTAGACGCCCTTTGAATAGGGTCTATCTCATATAATCTTAGTAGAAGTGATAAATTAAAACATACTTCAACTCTTGTTTACTAAAATGTTGTTTTGAATAATTAAAAGGAAAATAATACATGCTACTCAATCATTCGTTAAGCACTACTGGCATTAGATCCAGCCAACAGATATTCTGGGGATTTTTTCACAAAACATAGCTTTGTGCAAGATTGCGTTTTGGATAGATTTATCGCTATCTGTTTGTACGGCGAGAGGTACTATTAAAAACAATACGAATACTGCCTCCTTTTTCGTGGACAGCACATTAATTTTGCAGTGTAGTCGCAAAAGGAGTAATAATTTAAATGTTATATGTTTTTATACATACTTAAAGAAAAATATGTATTTTTTAAACCTTGAAATATAGTTCTTATAAGTCATTTGTCACTGGTTTTGGCAGCGGATTCTAATTATATATTTATAAAATAATATAATAACGCATAAGCTACTTTTATTTCTAGATAAATACCAGTTCCTGTTGAATGGATTTGGTTGTTTCTATAAACGGATCAACATGATTTTTTATTCAGTAGTTGCCTAATTAAAAATAATAATATATAAAGATTTATATTTCTTTTTAGACCGGAAAGACAATCGCAAAACAAACTAAGTCGCGATAAAAAAAACTCATTCAGATTTCACATGAATTAAATAAACAAATAAACATTTTAATCCAACATTATTTACCATAATAAAGACAATTTGTCAACTATACATAGTATTTGAGACCGCGAATAGTTGAGTTCAGTCCAGTATTGGCATCGTGGTGCAAACATTTGCCAAACTAAAGCCGGTGCCAAGTTGTCTATCGACCAAGCCAGATAGCGGGTGCTTGACCAAATAAAAGATTAAATAAGTTTGTCTGTTTTTTAAAATATATATTTCTTTCTAGGTGACGAGGTATCTTAAAATGTTAAATTGATAGAATATGTTTTACTAATAGTTTAAGTTGGAACCTTATCAAATTTAAAAACAACTTGCTCAAAATGTTTGGAAGTGGTTCATGTTTATTTACTTAATGATCATATAAAAAGCGTGTGGAAGATGTTAAAATATTTATTTTCAATATCTTTAGAACACGTCAATTCGAGAAAATAACTGGATGATAATTTTTATTTTTGATTTGAAAATATTAAATGAAGATATGTTCGCCTCGGTCTTCCTATGCCAACCTAGACCATATCTTAACCAGGTAGAAGAGATATTAAAGAAGGGCCAGGTCAAAAGGGCCAAGAATAAACGAACGTGTATGAAAGGACTAATGCGAGCGTGAGAAGCAAGAGGGGTATGCCAAGATCGTAACAAGTGGAGATCCATAGTTCTAATGTACATGATGTTAAATATTTCTAGTTCAATTAGGATTTCGCAAGGATTTCGTACAAAAATCAAATATTACCTTTTTGCTAGTGGCACAAAGGAATGTCAACGATAAGCAATTTGTATTTATTTGTATTACCGTGATATCACAACACACATTACGCACACGCACATTACCCAGTAATCTCATCACATCTCTTATCTTTTAAACTGGAACATAGTAATACTAATACTGCTATTCAGCGGTAGATGCAGAGAGAGTGAGGTACCAATGCAAACAAACTTTCATTCGAGATCTACCATTTATTTATTTATACAGTAATCATAAAACGACTATACTGATATATAAGAAAGTACTAAAAAATGTTTGCCAATAAAATAAGAAATTATAATAGTACGCTCCGTTTCAGGAGTTGAAGAGTTAAGAAAAATAACTCATTTAGACAAGAAAAAGTTTGGTCGGGAAACGGCCACGTCTAAAATCCTCGAGGAGGAGCGAACGGGAAGATCAAAGGATTTCCTTAGAAAGAATAAATCTATGAAAGTTTTATCGAGATGAGGGTCACAGTTTGGTACAATGCATAAGAGAAGCGTGTTTATTCAATTGGGTACTAATTGAAATACCTTTTGGTATTTCTTCAAGACCATGTGCGTTCTGAAAACTTAAAATACAATATATGGAAATGTACTCAAATGTGTAAAAAAATTATACACAGCTTCCTAGTGTTGAAAGATATTTTTAAATCAGCTTAATAGTTTTTAAATTATTTTTGTTCTATATAGACCTTGCCGTGAAGTACCAGCAGAGTAAAATAGTACCTTCCACTACACCAGGCGACTGCGGTACCAGAACCGACAGTTAGCAATATATCCTACCAACACGCTTGCCCAGCGCGGCAATTAAGGGAAAACATCCACTTTTCTTGGAGAGGTTAGACTTCCAATGCATATATGACGATATAATTTTTTTCTCTTTATGATAGTAGTGTAGATATAGAAATGTAAAGTGTACTTACATGAATGAATACTAAATTATTCAGCTACTTGTCAGGATTTATAGTTAAATGTCAAAGTTGGCCTCTTAGGGTAAAGTAATCCGAACACGTATCAATACTCTCTGCCATAAAATCGCCTTCAGATCATCACTTGAAACGATGGAACGAATTCGCGGTTTCGGATCTCTCTTCACACTATAACGGAGGCAGAGGTCCTGTAGGATTTTGGGGATAAAATAAGTCTTCAGCCGCGTCGATCGCTGGACGCAATTACGAGTGGTAAATACCCTCTAACTTCTTTGTAGGCCAATGATTATTACTTTTGGTTGGTCCGATCGGATTTAGATTGTAGTGAACAGTTTTTGTACAAGTTTTAAGGCGATTCTTGTGGTTTTAAGATAACTTATATTCTTATACTAGTCCGATAGCGTTGAGTCTCATAATAAGAATTAACGTTGTCTAAACAAAGATATCATTAACTTTGCAACCGCCATGTTGCTTTTATTTTATCTAGTAATTTCACTATCTCTCTCTACTCTAACAGCGATGCGGTCACTGCTATTTGATGGTGACCTATTACCTAGTGACTATTGGTAGAACGATATTTTATTATTTAACGATACATATATTTTATTATTTAACGATATATATAACGATTTTATTTAACGATATTTTAGATTAGTTAAGTGATACAAACTCATATATCTTTCGTTTTAACTATTTGCAGATATATTCGCATTGTTATTAAATTCAATCTTTATTATAATACACAAAAATAACACAAAACATGGAATAGTGCAACAGGCAACCATATCGCTAATTGCAATCTCTTACAGGCAGGCCTGGTAATCTCTCAACCTTTGGGTGGAGAAAATGTTAAAAGCTGATGGTAGTTTGAGGTATACCTACTAAATAAGGACGTACCAATTAAAAACATACTTACCGACATACATGCATATATGCATAATCACACTATACGGGAAAAGAAAAATGTGTACCCCGTTTTGAGTGAAATTTTGTGAAATGACAGTTTTTTTATAATATTTTTTTTATAAAAACAACATCTTAAGTTAAGCTTAAAGCACTCAAGTTACGAACGCCAGACAACCGAGAAATCACAAATATACTACTTAAATAAATATACTAAACACCCAAACACAGAAGAATCACAAATTTTATCATAAAAATATTCTCTGGATGAGAATCGAACCTACGACCCTTGGTACACAAGATCACTACCTTCTGTGACAACGGACCCGGAAAGAAGAAAAGTGACTAAAGCATTTAATTTTAATTGCCATATAATTGCTTTAAATTCATTAAAATAACCATTTCATACACTACAGTTGGGATAGCATATTGACGTTCTTAAATGAAGTACACATTAATTGTCGATTGAATATGAATTAAATAATAAAAGCTCTTCCATTTTAAATTAAATCAGTTAAGGATGAATTTAAACTACCAGGCGACCAAAAGTATGATGACTGATATCTGATATATTAACCAAATCTCCTGTAAGATTTTATTATACACGACTTGCCTCATGCCTTCCCTAAAGGATACAATTTCATGAAATCAGCCATAGAATTCCAATGCTGAACATAGACCTGTCCAATAAAGGGGATTTTATTACCATAATTGCTGCGTTGGACAAGAGTGTTATCAATCGCAGAGCGTGCAGCCTTGCGTCGGGGATTCCGCTTCTCTTTTCTGCCCTGTATAATTAGCGTTACTACTACTCGTAATATATTTTTTTCCTATTTGCGTTTTGTTCATGTTTTATTGATTTTCCCGTTTCATATACATGAATAAATTTGCTGTGGGCTACCGGCAGGGCAAATTAGTCCCTCCCTCCTTTATACCAGGGGTCACGGGAGGTGGCTAAGGCACTGGTTCTGACAGATGGTGGTAATTCCATCTGAAACAGTGTAACACAATTGTACAGGGCAAGAATAAATAGGTCGCGAAGTTATGTAATTGCCGCTACGCTTACCCAGTGTGACAACTATGGGCAACAGTGGGCAACATTATAACCATCAAACTCTTTCTTTGAATATGGTTTGATGGTTATAACGTAAGTGACGGGCCCGATGGCTCAGATGGTAGTGATCCTGTCATATGCACCAGGGGTCGTGGGTTCGATTCCCACCCAGAGCAAATATTTATATGATGATATTTGTATTTGTTCTGTATCTGTTTGGGTGTTAAATATATGTATTTAAGTAGTATATTTGTGATTCCTCTGTTGTTTGGCATTCGTAGCACAAATGCTTTAAGCGATTCGCCACGGAGTGAGGTCAATGTATGAGATGTGGGAATTTATTATTATTATTATTATAAATTCAAGTCGTGAGGGACAAAGTGCAGGTTGACAAGAAAAATAAAAACAATTAATTCGTTACAACTTTGTTGTTTGATAAGCTATTTTGTATAAAGTTTAAGCTGTTTTAAACAAATATAATTAAAATTGAATACTCTTTTACTTGAAACTATTAACAAAAATTTGAAATAAATACATACAAAAATATTGCCTATCACCAATTGAATTTCTGACCGTCGATATGTCCAACAGCTGATATTGTGTACAAATATTTCTCTTGATTTATTTCGTGTATTTTATCATCAATGAAAATGTTAGGAATTAAAATACTAGAGGCGGTTATTGAGTATGTCTCTTTTAATGATATAAGAACAGGAGTCGGGCGGAAGGAGGCTTAAAATTCATTGGTGACTTTATATTTAAAGCTTGAACTATAAATTAACACTAGTTCGTTAAACATCATAATGAGTTAATCACTTTCACTTTAACCAACTAAAAACCTCGTTAACCTGCAACATTATGAACAAACTGAAACATTAACGCTTCGTCATTTTTTCCCGCAGAATTTTGACGCTTTAATAGATTGAACAAAAGTGCCGTAGTAAATCCTGTTTATCTTCATAAATGGCATCATAAACTAGCGTCTCTTCCCCATAAACAAGGATGGGGGACAACGTATATAAAATTCATTGGTAGCATGGGCCCATTTATAATTACTGAGCCGGCTAGGGATTGAGCAAAGAAAGGCGAAACGCCTGTTTTGCGGTGACCCGAAGATTCTCTGGGGGTTGGCACGCAGTGCGCCAGATTAATAATAAATACAAAGTTCTTCGCTTTAAATTCTGAATTGAGCACTGACGGTGTGTGCTCCGTTTTAATTTTAGAAGTTATTTGAAATATGTATGTGTTTATTTGTTATGTTATAACGCTGGTATGAATCACGATGGAGAAGTTAATTTCTTTTAATAAAATAGTTGGATGATGCGTTCGGTAGTATTGCTAACGTTGCTTGGCGGCACAAGAGTGCGATCTGCATCCTTGACAAAAATTTGAAGGATAAATAATTTGTGTTTGTTCAATTGTGTGTGTTAAATACGTAGGTATTATATTTGTGATTCCACAGTTGTCTGATGTCTATATCACAAGTGCTTTAAGTGACTTGCCTCGGTGTGAGGTCAATTTCTGAAATGCTGTGTGTTTGTTTTTTTGGCTAGATAAACAAACGTGTAGTCCGCGTGATAGTAAGTGCCACAGCAGCCTTTGGCCGCTTGCAATATTATCATTAGCGCATTGCCAACTGAGTGATTGGAAGATATTATGAAATATTACTCAGTATTTTCACTGTCTTTTTGGTGTCTTCCATGTGAGGAATATAGTAATGAAAACATTGATATTTGGCGGTAGAACTTTACGTAAAGAACGTATGAAGGCTACCTCATGTTGTAAATGATGTGAAAAATTATTATTGTTATTATTTTTTTGCCAAAAATATTGCATGTTTAATATTACTTTTATAGTTTCTTTTATTATTGAAGTTTGTAACACGCGGTTGTTCCTTACTTATCGTAGACTTGACGCTTAATGGTGGAGCTCTAAATTTCAAACTCAGATAATACAAAATGTATAACTAAGAACAATAAATATGACAGACGTAGGCTGAGAGAGATTGCAAGTAAAACCCGCCGCCGTCCCCAATTTCGATCCCGTGAGAATTTCTGAAATCCTTCCTCAAACAACAAACCTGCATCAACCACACTTCCTATTTTAATGACGTAAAGAGTGTTGATAACTTTGACCTTTATGATACAAATACTTGTTTAATACCTTATTATTTGTGGTACAAATTATACCGAGTTAATTTTATTAGCTGAATTAGTCTAGGAAACCATTGATGTGTCTGACGGTGGTAAGATCCTTGTACATCAAAAGTATGTATGTTCGATACCCAACCAAAACATAAATATGTCGCAAAACATTTGAGTCCCTTCTACTTGACGGGTCCGATAACATAGATGGAAGTTTTTTTATGATAATTCACACGGAATCTTATGTGACCTGACTCCGAGATAGTTCACTTAAAGCGCTTTTATTACGGACATTAAGAACAGGAACAGGAGTCATAAAGATTCTACATGAATACATATATTTAACACCAAGGCACAGAAAAAACAGATATATCATCATATAGATAATCACTATAATCCTTGGGGCATAAATAGGGTCACCATCGTGCTTAACGGGCCCGATGGCGCAAATGGTAGTGATCCTATCTTGTGCGCCAATGGTCGTGGGTTCGATACACTGTGGGACAAATACTTTTAGCGTAAAACAAGAGCTTTAAATTACTGATCACGGTGTCAGGTCATTGTATGAGATGTTGTAAGAATTTGTTTATTCTGCATTATATATAAAAATATGTGTATATTAGTAATAAAATTGTTCTCTGATATATCTGTAACACGATTGCTTTATACTATTTATCTTGGAGTCAAGGAAATAAATTAAAGAAATGTCGTTTTAATTTACTAAATTAATTTATGCATACTGGCATTATTCATCTATTTGTTACATTTCTTGTGCTTTCTAACAGCGACTCTGTCCACTTGAATTTCATTCTATATGGCTTCACCCAAGGATCAAGCTATCCAAATACCAAATATAATATAATCGGTTCATCGCTTATGCTGTTAAGAGTTGAACAAGCAAATTAAAGACTTGAAGATTAGGATAGTATCTTCCTCTAAACCAAATGTTGTAAGAGGCAACTAAGGTATCCGAGCCGAGAGATCCAAAGCAATGTACTAGTAGCTCAAATACAACAGGGCGGCTTCCGTCGCGATGCTACGCTCTGTGATTGCTTGCCCAGCGTGGCAATTATGGGCAAAGTCCCCTTTTTTGGGAAAGTATATGTCCAGCTAGCTTTAACGGATTACAGTCTTTGTGTTAAGTGCTCATAGATCTATAAATCATGATACGGTAACATATATCTAATCAAATTCAGATTTGAAAATAAAAATATTCTGTCAAAATTAGTTGAACACACACGTATTTTACGCATTACAATCCTTAGCTTTAAAGTACCGGCAGATTGCAGTCAGGTATCGGCAAAGTTGAATAGTACCTCCCTCTGTAGCGAGTGTTATAAGAGGCGACTAAGCTGTGATGATGAAAATCCTAATTGTTTACTGGTATCCGTGTTAGAACTAATCTCGCAGTTGCGTTACACCCGGCCAAAATATTCCGCAGGTAATGTCATTGATATTACCCGCTGAATATTTAGTAACATTATTATGATTACTGCTTGATGGGGGATTGATTCGGGGTTAGGGGTAGTTCAATTCAATTGCAATTGATATTGAACAAATTACTCATGGTACACTGATTAAAGCGCTGCGCGGTCATTGAACTCAAGCAGATTTAGCTACGGTTGGTATTGGTTTTCATCATCATCATCATATCAGCCATTGGAATTCTACTGTTGGAGAAAGGCCTCCCAAAAAAATGAGAATTTACCCATAATTGCCGCGCTGGTCAAGCGTGGTGGCCATTCAGTGCACAGTGCGTTTTGTGCACTAAAGCTACACTGTTTCGGATTGATATACCGCCATATGTCGGTTATGGTATCTTAATCACCTGATATAGGGGTAGGTACTATTTTAGTCTGCCGGTACCCCACGGCATGAATTATGATTGCTTTTATTTTTTTTATTAGACCAGGGTGACTAAAAAGCATACAGTCCGATAGATGCACGTAATATCATTAGGATTTCATTACCGAATTGATCACCTTGTACCTTAAAAATATCATGACACAGTACCCAGTAATTTTGCCGCCTTTCTCACACTTAACAGAACACAGCAACACGATTGCTACTTAGCGGTATAGGTCAGAGTGAGGTACCAATGCAGATGACTTTTGTATGAAGTCTACCCACAATGTTTCACCTACTCAGCAGATAGCTGAAGACAAAACCTTAATTTGTCACTGAGTAAAACAGACTCGATGGCGTAGATGTGGTCTTGTGCACTGAAGATCATAAGTTCGATTCCCACCACGAACAAATATATTTATATGATGATATTTGTATAAATTTTGTGCCTGGGTGTTAAATATTTGTATTTAATTAGTATATGTACTTGTGATTCCCTTGTCTGACGTCGGTTATACAAGTGCTTTAACCGACTTACCATGGAGTCCGGTCAATGTATGAGATGTTGTGGGATTTAGTTATTATTATTTTTATTATAATTACCTCATCGGCGTGAATAATAGTACAACAATATCTGCTTCTCCCGGAAATAATTACGCACGGTCGCTTTACAGCCTCCCATATTACACCAGGCAACAATTTTGATTCACAGCGGTGTACTTCTGCATCGTGTCGAATTAATTGAGCCGATTTGCTAAATGATTTAACCATTACTGATTGGATTTAGTCCTGATTGCGTGTTTGTGTATGGACTACATCTTTCTACACAAAAATTTCGTCACACTGTGTTTGTCCTAACCAATTAAACCTAAATATATCTATATTTACTGTGTACAATTTTAGAGATCATCATCAACATACCAGCCATTAAAAGTCCTCTGTTGGACATAGGCAATAAGAAAAGGGGTATGCTGTCCATAATTGCCGCGCTAGGCAAGCGTGTTGGCAATCACAGAGCGCAGCTTTGGCGTCGGGGAAGCTGCTGCCCATCCCCACCCTGTACATTCAAGCTGACTTTTTTGCATGGATATACCGCCATCTGTCGGTTCTGGTACCTTAGTCGCCTCGTACGATATCTGCTACAGGGGGAGATACTATTCTACTCTGCCGGTACCCCACGGCTATACCGGTACCTCACGCCTATGTCGGTACTTCACGGCTAATTTAAGAGATAGGATAGTTTATATCTTAAATTATTGTTGCTGTTTTTTGTTCTTTTTAAACAAATAGGTTTATTATGAAAAGCCGTTAGATACCGACATAGTAGAATAGTACCTTCCTCTGTATTAGGTGTAGTAAGAGGCGCCTAAGATACCGAAATCGACAGATGGCGGTAAAATGGAAGCTACTATATGCAACTGTCTCCACGCTTTCCCAAATCGCCTTTTAAGGGGATGTCTATGCCCAGCAGGTTATTTTTTAAGGTAGTCTACGTGTTAAGTGCGCGTAGAATTATGATTCGGTAACACATATCTACACAAATTCACATTTGCAATTACATGGTACCTCTCTCTGTATCATGTATCGTAAGAGGCACCTAAGGTATCAGAACCGACAGATGGAAATATATCCATCTGATACAGTGTAGCTCGTGCATTTGAGCTGGGATAAGCTGCAGCATCCCCGTCGCGACTGCTGCCATCTGCGATTGCAAACACGCTTGCCCAGCACAGCAACTGTGGGCAAAATTCCCTCTTCCATGGGGAGGCCAGCAGTGGAGTTCCAATGGCTGATATGATGATAATGAATTGTGAAAAAACGGGGTGAAGTCAGGAAACACGACCATCAAGTTAGCTAGTTTAGTATATTTTAAATTAGAAATAAAAACATACAGATAATGTGTGATAAGATTTTTCTCATTTATATAATTGATCTATATAATAATAAATTCACACCTCATACATTAAGATTAGCCGCTTAAATCACGTGGGGTACAGACATCAAACAACAGAGGAGTCACAAATATAATTCAAAAGTACTTAAATAAAAATCAGACAGAACAAACAAAAATTTATTACATAAATATTTGCCCCGGATTCGGATTGAGCTCACGACCCTTGATTACCCTTATATGATAGGATCACTACCGAATAAGCAATTGGACTCGTCAATATAACTTCATAGATTCCGAATTTGAATAATGTTCCTGTCGATTGAGTATTAAGTAAACATATTATATACTACATCGTCTACTTTATTTTTTTTTTAGATGTGATGAATATATTTGTAGAAATATTAATATGAAGTTACCAGCCGAAGTGTGGTCACTATTGCAAAAGTCACACCCAGAAATTAGTTGCAATTTGCTTATATTTGCCAAGTACTGGCAAAGCGTAGCTTCTCAGAAAGGATGCTACGATCTTTGCCTGCTTTTTTTTTCAGTTTTGCTATTTAGCATGGATACATCGTCATATGTCGCCTCGATCACTTACGGTATCTAGTGTCGGTGTTTTTTTATTGGAGGCCCATATAATATTCAATAGAAACTTTTGACACCTAGTATGAATACAAAGTTTATATGGTGTTTTAGACAACTCAATCAAAATAAATGAAATTTAGATGCCTAAACTATTACTGAAATCTCAAATTATTTCCAAGAGGAAGGGCGCATTCATACAAATGTATTCTATAGAGCCGTTGTTCATAAGATGAATGCATTATTTATAAACCACGCTTGAATTCAGGCTAATAGATGACATAATTGATGTTCCTGTCATAGCCAAACATAGAGTGGAAAAAAACAAACAGAGGCATATAACGGTATATGAGAAATAGGTTTTATGTATATTGGTTCTGTTGTGTGTATGTAAAATTTAGACTACATATCTGTACGTATAAAAGGAGAAGCTGATTGACTGACTGACTGACAAATTAACGCAGAGCTTAAACTGTAAACTTAAAATTTTGCACAGGAGTTCTTTCGATAACGTAGAAGAGTACTAAAAAGAGATTTTTGAAAATTCATTCTCTAAAATCGGGGGTGCGAAGTTAGTATGTAAGTTCTACAAATTAACGCGCATAAAACCACGAGGCATTGTTAGTCTTTACCTATAAATAAAGAAGATTTTTTAAATAAGCATATGAAACAATCGTTCGAATTGTTCAATACACATCGCAAAATAATTATTGTAATACCATAATTCTGCACTTGTTATAGAAATATAGCCAAAATAAATATTATATAATTGAAACAAAAACAAATTATTTGACTAAAGTCCATAAACGCCAATAATAGAATCCTACTTCAAAACATTCTTGTTTTGACAAAGGGTGCTACTTTAAATTTGAAACTGACTAAATTGAATCTCAAGCTCTTTTGCTACTTTAAAGGGCGAAGTACAATTTTGATTCTATTTTTACAACCAATGTTAAATAAAGAAAAACCGTGCCCGTGTTGTTTTAGTTAATTGTAGGATACATACTGCATAGCATAATTAGACGTCGTATCATTATAACTACATAGCATAGTTACAATTTAGTATATAACTCGATTTTATGTTATAATGAAAAATACGACTATAAATTAAGATATATATCACCTATATCTCAAGTTGGATCGAATTGTACACAGTAAGTAAAAAAATATTAAAATCAGATTAGCAATTTAAAAAATTATCCCGGACAAACACCGCTTCCCTGTATTTATATATATACATATATATATATATATATATATATTATACAGTTTGTCTTAATGTCTATATATATTAAGACAAACTGCTCAATATTACAAAAAAGTAGCGTACTTAGTTTTTTAGTTCATGTGTACCTTTATCTCGTAAAGAAACTCTCCCTGTACTAGGTGAAAGGTACCTAGCCGATCCGACAGATGGCGGTATATGCAAATGAAACACCATTGAATAAAACAAGACTGGGGTGGGCCCGATTCAGTCCGAAACTAAACTCTGCGATTGTCACCACGCCTACCCAGCGCGACACTAATGGGCAAGGTACCCATTTCTTAAGGAGGCCTATGTCTAGCAGTGTATTTACTACAAATGGTTTGATGATGTTGAATAAGGGTTGATAGACTTGCTGTTAAACATATTAGCCAGTTGTATTAAGTATATCTATGAATTAATGATATTCTACTCCTATCAAAATAAATGAATTTAAACATCACATTAACTGATCAGATTTCTTGATAAGTCGCCAACAGAAAAAACACAATTATATACTTAAAATACATATATAACATCCAGACACATAGCAAACATAAATAAACATCATATAGATTCTTGTCTAGTTTAGAAATCGAACCCGAACTTAGCGCAGAAGGTATTTCAGCTGCAACTATACGCAGGTTCTAACGATGTTAATAAGAAAATAGTTTCATTTACCTTAAAGGCCAAAATCCACTAACATTAACAGTCTCTCATGTAAATGTATTTACGCGATTTTGACATTTCACATTATGTATATACATACCAAATTCGCGAGCGCACAATCTACATTCCCATAAGTATAATCAGACATTAATTAAATCGGGTACACCACTTTCTTATCCGACCGTGCATTTGGCAACGCTCGCGGTCAAAGACTGCACAATGCGTAACACAGAATACGACGAAGACATCTATTTTAAGGCAATACGTTAATTTCAACCGTACAGCAACATACCTGGCAAATTACACTTTTGGCGCCATGGCGGACATTTTGAAACTCTGCCAGAGGCGCAATCCCTGGTGCTACCCTCACAATATATTTGTGCAGAATTCGTGAACAAGTTTTTGTATGCCATCCAAAAGTAACTTTTATTACAAGGTCTCTGTATCCGTTTGACGTACGTGTGCTCATCTTTGTTATATTTATACAAGATTTTCTCTTGAATTTAGAAAGATTGCTCACTATTATTTATATTGATACGTTAGTATTTTATTAAAGTATATCAACATAATATTTTTGTTATTCTTGAGAATGATTGTCGCAAGAATAAATAATAACGGACATTTTTAAAACGAAATATCCGCGGTTAAAAGTTGTTGAAAATATTTTTTGTAAACATATGAAAATATCAAATTCAGTTTCACTAAAGGTGCTCACTCACCGAGATCATTCATTTGTAATATGACAGCCCACATTCAAGGGTTACAGTGCATTATTTGTAAATTAAATCCGTGTGTTGAGCGAACTGAACATCAGAATGCGCATTTTTTCACAGTCAATGACGTAGATTTTTAAATCGATTTGACTGTTACATTACACATGATAAAATGCTAGTCCATCAAAAAGACATTGCATATCATATACAAAATTAATTTAACTGTTATATTACTGCAAAGTACTCTCCGTTTATAACTTTATTATGAGTAGTATCTGCTATTTTGCATTTCAGCTGTTTGCTGACGTATACTTTTGATTCATACTCTGTAAACTGACCAAAATATATTATATTTTTCATACTATTTCGATAAAACCGGACCCAATGGCGTAGCGTAGTATATTTATATATCATTATCATTATCATTATATCAGCCATTGGAATTCCACTGTTGGGTTCAACATAGGCCTCCCCAAGAAAGGGGGAGCTTTTCCCATAATTATCGCGCTGAGCAAGCGTGCTGACAAACGCAGAGCGTAGCCTCACGAAAGGGATGCTGCTGCCTATCTGTGCATTGTTGATAGTATTTATTATACTCTATTTAGGGCTACTTTTGTGCTCCTTTTTCGGTCTAAGACAAAGGTTGCGCTCCTTTAATCGCTACACGCAACACAAAGCTACCAAGTCTACAAACAAATTTATCTTAACATTTTTTATTCACTTCAATCCGAGCAATCTGAACAGAAAAAAACGAAATCCGTATCAAGTCAAATGCTTACATTACAAGACTCGCAAAAGCTATATTCTTCATTCTTTCAACACAGAACCAAAAAAATATACTCAATTCAACAGACGCCATTCTACTTTAATGTATACGCGCTTTTCTCTCACTCCACACATTCCTATTTGGCATTTTTTCTCCCTTTGCTTTTGTAGAGGCGTTTTATTTTTACGGCCCTGTCTTTTCGAATATTTCCCGTCGCCTCGCCCTCCGTAATTCCCAGGAATGCCCAAATACTTGGCAGTGTTTCGAGGACGATAGTACGTAGCGTGAAATTTCGCAAAGTAAACTTCCCAGACGATTCCCTTTCCATCAGAGTGAAAGGAAATCTGCGTTACGGCGTTGAATTAAAATATTTCCTCGGATTATAGTACTACTAAATTTATTTTAAAATTATAATTTATTTTATTCACTTAGTTTGCAGTATCTTGTTCAATCGCTTAATAATATAACTAATAGCGTCTCGCAGTTTCATTCACGTTATATTGTAGAACTTTCATACAAACTTTACACCCCCTTTCACTCCCATAAAGAATGATTTTAGAAAAAATATTTACACATGTTACATGACTTTTAAACCTTTATACTAAAGTTTCATTCTAACTTTGCACCTCCATTAAAAAACTGCTAATAGTATTTTCGATTAATGACGTAAGATGTTGTGTCTGTGTTATCAGACGGCTACAAGGTAACCGAGAATTCGAGCAAAAAGGATTAGTCATTAACAATGAACAAAAAGCCATCATAATAAAAAAATTTAGAAGTTTATAAGTATTTTTTTTTAAATATCATATTATGATTGAAATAGATAATAATATTTATATTGTATTTATTTAGCAAATGATAAATACCTGCTTAATACGTCTACAACTTAATACAAATTTCATGCTGATGTTTCCAAAATACTCGAAAGCGTGCATCTGTTGTGTGGAAACTCCACATTGTCGATTATGGCTTTTAACTGTTCTCTAAGTTCCTTCTTATATAATATAGTTTCGTGCGAAATCGATCTCTTCACTCGCAACAAAGGCAGAATGTTTCTTGATAGCCTGAGTGTTTTTTGCATTCGTGTTTGTGACGGTGACATTAGAGACTCATTTCTTTCTGTTAATGTGACTAAACGAGCAGCATACATCAATAACGATCTCACTCCAAATATCACTACTATCAAGAAAAGAGAAAATCCAGCTAATGTGTAGTTCTTTACGATTCTATTCAAAATGATAATTTTTTCGGATTGTTCCATTATTCCGACAGTTATCAAATTGTAGATATCCTGAAATGGGACGAACATGCCGAGGTAGACCACAGAAATAAAATAAGCGATTATTGTGAACAAATAACTGACTCTATAGGTGTTCGATGCAATAAATATCCAACCAGTAAGTTCTCTCACATCGTAGACAGGATTCAGCATTAAAAGAACTAAAACCATTTGAATGAGCAATTCGATGATCAAAATAAAGCAGCTTCCGTCCATTTTGATATCCGTGATGAAATTACTGTTCAAAAGGCTTTTTATGGCATTTTTCCGACGCTTTCGACTATTGAAGAACGCAGAATATTTCCAATATTTTCTACATTTTCGTTTGATTAGCTGACAATTTATGACAATATGATTGGTATAAGCAAAGAGAAACATTTGTTCGGTTTACGAAATATTTTTTTGCTTTTTTTGTATTACACTTAATGTTGTCAACTGTCAAAGTGATGCGTGATGATAGACCTAAACCTCGTTTTACCCGTGCTTATTTTCCAGTCCGTCTAGTCTAGTTTTTTAGTTTATAGGTTTGGTTAAAAATAAAAAAGATTTTACAAGATTCATCGTTTTATTTTTTTACCTTTAATTTAATTTTAACCGACTTTTTTTTTCAAATTCGTTATGGAACTTTTATTTCCTTGAGACACAACTATATGCTGACTATAGCCGATGTAGAACAAAAACATTCTCATAAAATACAGAAGGTCACCAAATTAAGTTCAATTTCATTTTTAGTTCAATTAAGTGGATTAGAAACAACTTAATAATCTTTCGGCAAATATTTAACACAGTACACGACAATTTTTATTTAGAAACATTTTCAAAATTATGTAACGCTTTATATAAATCTGTTAAAGTCAACAAAGTGCGATTAACTTGGGTGGTATGATTTCTCGTTAATATTGCATATCTACACATTAACTCAAATTCCAACAAACGAGCTATCATAATCATCATTTGAATAATACGTTCACTTATAATCAATAAAAATAATACCACAAAGGCGCACACATAGCACAGAAACATTTTACTCCAGTAAAACTGGAAAATGAGAACCGAATCGTCCACTTCAATTAGAAGACTTTTATGATGTTTAGCTTCCCAAGACATATATAAAAAAGTATTAAGGACCAAGCATAGCACTGCAAAACCTAGTGCTTTGGAAGGGTTCAGAGAATTGTCTTGTAAATTGCACCATAAATCTCTAATGTAATAGGGCTCTTTGACAGGCTTAAGGAGAGCTATTACGAAAACCAATTCTGAAAAAAGTAAGGCTCCAACAAAGGCACAGTATATATTGATCATCTTAGAGAGTATTCTTGATATGTTTGTTTTGTTCTCCGGGAATCTGTTGTTATTTATCTTTTTTTCTTTTAGAACTCGCTTCAGGTCGATTAGTCTAAGTATTTTTTATTTTTTCTTGTGTACTGACTATGTCGGGTTTGGTTTTACTACTGCGGGCTGGCTTTCTTGCAGTTTCAGGTCTTGGACTATCTAATTCGAATGTTGACTCGTTTTCTTTTCCAGGGTGGGTGTTTCCTATATGAATAATTTTATCTTTAGTTAATCTATGAATAAGTTTATGTCGTGCTTCTTTTAAGAAAGTTTTAATTTGGGTCATTTCAGATGTATTCATTTCAATACAATTTGGCCAATTAATACTTTGTAGATCTTCTTCTTTATCACTAATATCTAATATTGGTTCGAATTCTTCTGTAATGCAAGTGTTATTAAGATCATAATTACCAATAAAAGCTGAAAACTCGTGTAATTTTGCGGAAAAATGCACAATTTCAAAGAGCCTTAATAGTACCAAAGTAAAGAATAATGACAATCCTGCAAGCAGATAGTTTCTGCAAGCATCAGTTGTTTCAATAATTCTTATTAATTTCTCACGTGCAGCCAACTCACGTATTATGCGTCTAGCAATCCTAGGATTGTTTAAAACCCACGTGGGTTCAATTATTCCATAAAAGAAAAGCCATGCTCCATATAAAATACCAACAAAAATTGCAATAGGACTACTTTTTAGTTTCGTTGATACTATTTCAATCTGTTTGGATATAGTAATGACATCTACGATTGGTAAGAGTATCAAAAAGATCATTACCATTTGCAGTGAATTCACAAATATGAGGCAAAATGTTGAAATATCTAAAACCATTTCTTTCAGCAAATTACTATTATTAATTTAGAATTTTTATCAACAAATCATAACGAATTCTTAAAATTACGTCATGTCATGACATAACATCTTTATCGCTGTCTCCTCCATTAGCTATGATTGTATCTGTTCCTTTCGTGTCACTTATCTATGTAAAGAGGTTTTATAGCTGTCACCTGAAGCATCGTATGAAAGTGCGTCACTTTTACGTGATTGAATTCGTTATCAACCGTCACCCACATTGGCGTATTGAAAACGAAACTTGTAACAAGGAGCCTATTTATGTCGACGTCTCGCTGCGAAACAAAATAACGGGCCAGTACGTGGCATATATTTTCTTCGAGCATATGTTGCTTGAAGCCACCCACGCTACCTGTAAGCACAGGCATACGTACGCCATTAGTGGAAGCGGGACAGAAATTATCTGCGTTCCTTTCGCGCAGGTGCCACGTGGCCCCCCTACCAGGTGTGCACAGCCCACCTTTATCACAACCGTTACCTCTGTCGATTCAATTATGCTGAATTGTTGACTTTGCGGACACCAATATTTTCGAAGCTTGTGGTTGCTTAACGAGGCGCGACAGAAAAGGCCAATCTGGTTTAGATGATAATCTTTTAATTAATAGCGGCGTTTGGACGGGCAATAATTTAGATTGGTAAATATTTAGTAAATCGACCGGGGAATTTCCGTGATCATGTCTAAGATTAACAAGCCATTTCAATGATCCCCGTTAGGCAATAAGTAAATAGGGATAGTTCTGGATAGCGGTCGGGTCTTCGCATATTGTATTTTGGGGCGACACAGTGTTGCCTACTTTTTAGGTCATCAGTTATTCGAGACGGAAATTGATATAAAATTGCATGAAAGTAGAGTGGATCATTAATTGCTTTTTAAATTGGGAATTGAAAAGATTAATTGCGTTCAAATTATGAACTGTTTAAATACTTAATGAAAATCATATGATTATAAATAAATGCAAATATATTTTTAGGCAATTGGAATGGGTAATTTGATATTTACAATTGCATAGGCAGAATAATTATATCAAATTAAAATTACTCTTTTAACAGCTTTAAGACGTGAAGCTATTGAAATTAAAAAAAATATCCAATTTAAAGAATCTAGTTGGAAAATACCACCTGTCTGGGATGGGACCATGTCATATGTTTGATTAAGAACCAAGGCCAACAACGCAGCACCACAATATCACAAGATATTGTCAGTACCTACATGGATGAAAATGTTTTAAAAAATTAAAAAAACTAAAAAGAATTAAAAGAAAATGTAGTGGTAATAATAGTAACGTTACAATCTTATCAAAACATTTTTGTCAATCTTGAAAATGAAACGTCGAACAAATAATGTCAGTAAACCGCGTTTTAAAGCCGTCAAAAGAGTATTTAATTGAATAATAAACGCGTAAATATTAGAAAATATCAATTATACCATGCTATTTGAAGAAAATAGCACAACAGGGAACTGTTTTAAATTAATTGAATACAAACCAATAAATTGATGCAATTAAATAGCAGACGAGTCTCATTTATTAATTGCCAATACTAAATATACGCAATTAATTCACACCAGGAATACCCACGTTTCTTCAGTATTTATATTCCGTTATTATATATACTGGCGTCTAGTGACCCGTTTCCTAGAATTTAACCATGGGCCATGCGAAATTCAGAATGGCATTCCGAGGCGAAACAAATGGAAAGCAATAGCCTTTAGTAAACATTGCCCGGAGGGCACTTACTTGTTAGATTATTGATCTATTCACAAAGGCTACCGAAATCCCTCTTTTCATCTGAATGTGTACTTAAATATAAGTATGTCCTTGCCCGTGTATTGTGAAAATATATGTTGTATTATGTCATATTTTGTATTCTCTAGTTCACATCAAAAATATGTTTTAGAGATAGATTTAAGTATAGTGTGACAAGAGATTAATTTGGTATAAAAGATGATGGTGTTACAATAGATAATGGAATATTGAATTGGTGGACATGTAGAATGGGTAGAAATCAAATGACTGCACAACTATATAGAGTGGTAATGAATATAAGATTTAGCATAAGACCTAGAGAAGGCAAACATATCTTTGCCAGGTAGAAGACATATTGCATAAAGGCCAGGTCAGAAGTACCAAGAACAACGAGCGTGTATGAAAGGACTAATGCAAATAAAGGAAGCAAGAGAGGTATGCCAACTAGAGATCCATATAGACTGCCTACTCTGATAGGACACTACCATGATGTATATAAGGATGTATGTATGTTTCTACTCAGATATTCACAATATTTTTTTATCATCGTTTCACGAGAGGATCCTTCGAAAAAGTTGTTAGATGAAGCCTAGCGATTTTAGTTGCATTTACGTTCAATCGAAAGGCAGCATAGCAATTTCTTTAAATATATAAACAAGTTACCAGATGCATACAAATACTTACCAGAATAACCATGTAATGGTAATAGCGTAGATGGTAATGATCATATCATATGTGACAAAGGATGTGGGTTGCCATCGTGGGCCAATATTTATATGATGTTGTGTACCTGTCCTGTGTCTGAGTGTTAAAAAATGTATTCAAGTATTATATTTGTGATTCCTATGTTGCCTGATGGCCCTAATACAAGTACTTTAAGTTACTTACCACGGAGTCAGGTCAATGTATAAGATTTTGTTGGGATTTGGATTTATTATTATCATTAATGTTATTTATTTATCGTAATAAAACCGTTAACTTTAGTTTATGGTAGTTTTTATTGAATTATATATTAGATTGTCTCTTGATATTTTAGATTGAGGCTGATTCTTAGCCTAAATGGCTATCGCTCTTATTTTATAGTTAAATAAAATTGTAATAAGAAAATATTTGATCGACCTATTTAAATAAAGAAAGCTTATTTCATAAAATCAATCTGTAAACGACGAAAATGGAATGTGATGAGGAAGATTTATATTATTGTGCATTTGTAACAAAAAAAAAACACAAAAACTGCTAAATTGATAAAAAAATATATTTTATTCATGGAACGTTACAGTATTATTTAACAATATAAGCTATATTTTACACCCATGTCTAGATGTAAATAGGAACTAAGTGGGGAAAACCTCGGGGCTCTCCCAGTGCACCATAAAAACAAATGATACAGTTTAGTGACTTAGTCAAATGCCAAGGATAAATGTCCATTCAGTGTGCGCATAAATCACTCTTTCACATTTCAAAATTTCACCTAAATTACATACCATTCGTAAGCCACTTTAACCCATTCCGAGAAATACGCAAGTTTCCTTTGTCTAAGCACATTATTATTCTTGTACATTACGCTTATGCCTGCGCTGTGAGGAGTGCGTGCGTGACGTCATTACCTAAGAAACGTGACTGGAGCATGCTGGATTCCCGCTCAATCCGTGTAATAAATGCCGTTCTTGTATTATTATAATGTTTGCTGACTCTACCTCTAGATAATCCGTTTGATTAATTTAGACTTTATTTCGCCTCTGTAACGTCTATTCTTGAAACGGACTCAGCATTAGCGTACATCCGTGCAGGAGCGCACACTACTGTCCGAGCGTCTTTTATTTCTCCATATCTCTTTTTTTCCCCGTAATTAGACGGGCTAGATAGCGCAGATGGTAGTAATTCTATCTTGTGCACCAAAGGTCATAGGATCGATTCTCACCTAGAGCAAATATTTATATGATGATATTTGTGTTTGTTCTGTGTCTTGGTTTTGAATATATGTATTTAAGTAGTACATTTGTGATTCCTCTATTGACTGGGAACAGTAACACAAGTGCTTTAAGTGACTGATTCAGGCCAATGTACGAGATATTGTGAGAATTTATAAAAATAAAACAGTTTTCACGAAATAAAAACAATATTACAAGTCGGCATTATTCAACCTATCGGATTAACAAGTTGCAATGGGCACATTGTATGTAGATACGAGGGCATAGTTTTCTGACTAAAGTCTCAGGTGACAGTCTCAAATGACCAGTCTTATTAAAAATAATTCAGGGAGGCTTGTCTTCTGCAGTGAAAGTGCAATATTCGGTATAAGAAGTCTTGTATAAATATAAGTTTGTTAGTCTAAAGAAAACAAAAACATCGTATGATCCTAGTTCATCATGAAACAATTGAAGATTAGTTTTTTGGTAGATGGCATCTATTCCGTAGGAAACAAGGGGCAATATTACTAGTCAGTAAGTGATAACTGTACTTTTGATTTGTTTCATTTTGATATTAAAGATAGAGAAGCCTGTTTAAAACTAAATCTTAAAAATTTAATATTAACAACAGTATTTTTTTGGCTTCACTAAGTTGTTAGACAAATACACAGCTCGCGTGATGACAAGAGTCGCCGTATGCTTGAGAGACGACAACCTTATATCTAGAAGATATTAATCATATCATAATTACCTAGTAATTGCCCTACTTTTGTTAATAATACACAAGCAAAACAAAGCAATGCGGTCATTGCTGTTTGGTAGAAATAAGCGAGATTTAAAAAAAATTGTAGTAAATGCAAGCAATTACATAAGATCTATTTCTAATTTATAAGAAAATACTTTAAAAATACTCAGTTATAATTTTAATCAGTCTGATCCTTGTTGGTAGTCCAGGTAAGGAAATGTTACATCATACTTGTAAATGATCTCGGAACATCGACACGGGTGCGTCGTGACGACGGTCGGTGAGTTCAGAGAAGGCTTTGAACATAAATAAAGTAATTGTAATTATAACATTCTTCTTGTAATTAATTGTGTAACAATAACGCAGTTACAACTATGTTTATACATATTAAATAATTAACATATTATCATACCAGCCATTGAAAGTCCACTGCTGGACATAGACCTCCCCAAGAAAGGAGGAATGTTGCTCATAATTGCCGCGTTGGGAAACTGCTGCTGCCCATCCCCGCCCAGTGCATTTGAGCTGCAATGTTTTGGATGGATATACCACCATCTGTCTGTTCTGGTACCTTAGTCACCTCTTACGACACCTGTTACAGGGGAAGGTACTATTCTACTCTGCCGGGACATCACGGCCGTTTAATATATAATATGTATAAATTTATGAGTTAGTTACATTGGCCTGATTAATGTTGTCTTATCCTTACTATGAATACTGAATTAAGATTGGCTTAAATAAATAAAAAATATTCTTATTTTTATTTTAATTATATATTTGCAGCGTACATTCGAAATAAGATTACATCATCAAACTAATTGACTATTCAGTCTTATTTGTAAACCTTTTTTTATCATGAAAAACAATATTGCGACTATAAATTAAAATTTAAACTGAAGGGTGCATTTGAAAAACAGCAATGTCCTAAGTAATGTATCTAATACTGTTATAGGTACACTATAGTATCTTTCCTAATTAGAGGAATTGTTCTAATCACGCGTATATATATAGTGAAGTATGTTATAATTTTATATACTTATATAGATTTACAACTTCACGTGTTAAACAGTGTGGTACCGACAGAGTAGAAATGTTCCTCTTCCTAAACCAGATGTCGTCAGAGGCGTCTAAGGTAGTGGAACCAACAGATGGAGGCAATACCCTCAGTTCAGTGTAGCTCAAACACACAAGTTAGGAATGGGCAACGGCATCCCCGTCGCAAAGCTATGCTCTATGTTTACCAACACGATTGCCCATCGCGGCAATTATGGTCAAAATACCCCTTGGAAACGCTTATGTCTAGCATTATGTCATGTTATATCTAGCACTGGATTTCAAATGGTTGATATGATTATAATAATGTTTTAAGTATGACATTTGGAACTCCTCTGTTATCGGATATTTAATATTAGCAATTGAATTTACTTATCTTCGAGTTCGGTCTATGTATGAGATATAGAGTAAAATTATTTAAAATAAAGTTACTAATATAACAGATATTATTCAACAAAAAACATTCAAGTCCCGCCTAAAGTCTGTGACAAGTTAAATTATGTCTAGTAAATATTATGTTAAATATAAAATTTAGTATTGTCAGGGCATATAACCTCTTAAGTTTCTCAACTTGCTAAAAGTACTTAAGTTTCTCAAATAGATAGATTCAATTTTTAGGAAATATATCGACTCAAACTATTATTAACTGTAAAACCAAATTATGATGATTATAATAACCCTTTCTCATAACAACATAGTTACAAGCTTAAATTATGGGTTCGCTGTTAGTTCAATGAACTCCATTTTCCGCAGTATTAAGAGGTCTCTGCCCTTACAGGGGTCGTAAACAGTCAAAAGAGAAATGAGGGAATTATACGCATCCGCAGTGTCAAACCATTAAAACTAACGTTGCGTAAATATTGTGAATTTCTTCACCGCAAAAGTTAAATTTGGTTTGAAGATTTAAGGTTCAAGGGAAGATGAAGGGAGTGTCTTTTGATAAATTATTTGGCAATTACTGAAGAGAACCAGTGGGTTAAGTCCGCGTATATAACTGCTATATATAAAAAGCCGTGAGGTAAAAGCAGAGTAGAATAGTACCTCTCTCTGTACCAAGTGTTAAGTTACGACTAAGATATCAGAACCGACAGGTGGCGGTATATCCATTCGAGACAGTATAGATCAAAAGCATAGGGTGGGAATGGGCAGCAGCATCCCAGTCACGAAAGCGGCGCTCTGCGATTGCCAATACGCTTGCCCAGTGCGGTAATTATAGGCAAAATTCCTTCTTTTTTGGGGAGGCCTATGTCCAGCTGTAGACTTCCTGAGATGATGATGATGATTAAAAAACGAGCATTACCATCACTTTAAATATACGTTATACCCAATAATGTGAGTCGTGAGGTACTGGCACAATAGAATAGTACCTTCAACTGTACCAGGTACAGTTTATCCGTACAGTGTAGCTCAAATGCACAGAGCGGGAATGGGCAACGGCAGCCCCGTCGCAAAGTTATTTCTGCGATTGCCAACACGCTAGCCCCGCGTGACAATTATAGGTCTATGTTTAGCAGAGGATTTTTAATGGCTATAATAATGATGATGATAATTTACTCAAAAACAGAAAATATACAACACATATTTTGCAAATACAATCATTTCATATATAAGAAAAAAGTAACTAACTTTGGAGACAGCCAAAAAGTTATAAAACGTAAAAAATCTGTAGTACATACACACGCACAAATACAAAAGAGCATTCCTGTTTATTATTTCTCCATGCCTACACGGCTAAACCGATTTTTTTTCTATATGACTATGTCTACAAACAAGCATACAGTCTACGTGATAGTATGCGTCATCACAGCCTATATAGTCATTGGTATTATCATAAGGATATCACTAGATGCTGGCATTATCGCAAGGTTATCACATACTCAGTAATTTCACTGCCTTTTTCACCCTTTAGACACAGCAATGCGAACACTGCTGTTTGGCGGTAAAATCTTAATGAATTCAGCATGTGGATTGCTTTAACCCTGGGGAAAGGCTGGGACTGCGTAGTTTCAAGGAACATCGCGGTATGTTGTAATCAACATCAATTGTGGATGGAAAGGAAGTTGTATATTACTATACATCTTTATTACGAAAACATACTTTTGTCTGAAAGTTGCTTGATGGTCTGATCATGTCGCATTTCTCTGTAATACCATTGACTTTAAAACTTTATAAATTAGTTGTAAAGACGATATTAATCTAGAATTAATCAACAAAAAATACAAAAACAACCAATTATTGCCTTGCTCTGAAGACAAATGATAATGTTTTTTTACGTATTCAGAAAATAAAACACGTTTTGTTTATGCAGCATAGTTTGAGACAAGTGATTATGTTAAATGTTTACTATCACGCGGGTTACAAGCTTATTTGTCTACGTTTTAGTTAGTACATATAATAAAAACAAAAGACTGATTCAGTTCTGACAAAACAAACCATATAGCAAACATTCTTAATGCATTTTGTATAAGTCCTCAAATGAGATTGCAAAGAAAGTTGGGCGCTGTGCAAAGAGCCGGTGAATTTGCCTTATGAAACTTTCAGGGCCGTAGATACGGAGGCTGGCTGGGGCTGCATGAGGGCTGATGGGGTGTGGAAGGGGAGTTTTAATGTAACATACTTTCCCAAAGGTTTGAGTACTGACAGTCTGCGTGATAGTTAATATCACCGTACAGATGCCAGCGCGTATGAGCTGGAAGTACTAGCTGGAGTACTAAAAATTGATCAGTATTTTATTGCCTCTCTCACCTTTTAAGAACAGTGCAATATGAGAACTGTTAGTGTGAAAATAGTTGCGGGGTACCGGCAGAGTGGAATAGTACCCCATACTATAACAGGAGTTATATGGCGCAAGTGAGGTACCGGAACTGACAGATAGCGGTATATCCGTCCGAAACAGTTCAGGTCAAATGCAGCAAGGGTGAGGGTGGACAGCTAACTGTATCCTCGTCGTGTCCTGTAAGCTACGCTTACCACCACGCTTGCCCAGTGCAACAATAATGGGCAAATTATTCTTATCCTGGGGAGGCTGAATTCCACCAGTGGTTGTTTTACGGTTATTAAATATTGGTATATCTATCTCTTTTATATACATTGTTTTAGCTAGGATCATATTTATCTACTAGCTCTATATTATTATATTGCATAATTTAGATAGACCCGATATCGCAGATGGTAGTGATCCTACTCTATACGCGAAGGGTCCTGGGTTCACTCACCATCCAATAATAGTAACATGATATTGTTGTTGTTGTGTTTGTTCTGCGACTGAATAATAATAAATTGTACTTAAGTGTTATATTTGTGATTCTAAAGCACTAGGTTTTAATCGACTTTACTCAAAATCAGGTCAATGTGTTGTGAGTTTAATATAACAACATATATATTTGTTTTCAAATAAAAATTAATCTTCATTTATTAGATTATAATAAAAAAGAAAAAGTGTTAAGCCGAAAATATCCCACACAAAAATTTCGGACGCCGGCTATCAATTCTCCAAACTTTTTCCACTCGTTACAAATTTATCTGATTGCGGACCTCCTCGGCTTCAAGAGTTTTTAAACACCGAAGCCTTTACTCATCGGCCGGAATGAAAGTAAAATCTTAACAATTCCCGTTTTACATGGCCTAAGCCGTGTCACAGGATCCTGAACCTTATACCGTCGCATTAAAGTGTTAACAAGCAACAAGCGACACAGCTACACGCAAAAATACCGCAGCGGGATTTTATTTGAAAACTTTTTACAGTTTCTGATTATTGGAAGTTAAAATTTTCTTTTTTGTTGCGGCGTGGATCGGTCACAGAGGCATGATTTGGAAGGAAAGGGATGAATTTCGTATACAGTTTTATTATGTTTCGCAAATTTCGTGAACAACTTTCCTCTTGACAAGGACGAAGAGGGGTATTAACGAAAATAAAAGTTTTGCGTACCGTAAAAGTTTTAGTATTTCTCTTTTTTTGAATCAAAAATATACAACAGGAAATGTATTATTACTTTCGTATTAGTTTGTAAACGTCTTAACGAAAAATTTCTGACGCTATAACTTCTAGTAAGATTCAGATAATAGTGTCTAATTATTGGACCCTCGCTGTAAGGTACCGGCAGAGTGGAATAGTCCTTCCCCCTTTTCCAAGTGTCGTAAGAGGCGACTATAAGAACTGACAGGTGGCGGTATATCCATCCAAAAAAGTCAGCTTAAATGTACAGGGCGGGAAGGGACAGCAGCTTCTCCGTCACAAAAACTGCGCTCTGCGATTGCAAACACGCTTGCCCAGCGCGGCAATTATGGGCAATTTACCCCTTTTTTTGGGTGGCCTATGTCCTACAGTGGACTTTTAATGGCTGGTATGATGACATAACGATGGAACCATAAAATTTTGCAGTCATATAAAAGTGTAAGAATCTTGGCACTGCTGCTGGCAATTTATTAGGCGAAAAATAACCTATTATATCTTTGTTCATCTTATCTCTTTGCTCTTTGTAAAATTATATGAAACATTACTTTTGAGAGAGAGTCATCAGATGGATCCTAGACATAGGGTCTAACTAGTTAGTAGTCTTGTATTCGTTATAATGTAATTATTTCTAATTAATAATGAACTAAGCCAACTAAAAATGCACGTAAATCGTTACAATCTAATCTGAAATGAGGAGATTCGTAAGAGAACCAAAGTTACCGATATAGCCCGGCGGATTTGTGAATTTAAGTGGCAGTGGGCAGGGTAATTGGTACGCAAAACCGATGGCCAATGGAGTCGTAAGGTTTTAGAATTAAGAGCACGTACGGGCAAGCTCAGCGTAGGGCGTCCACCCGCAAGATGGACAGACGATCTCACTGAAACTGCAGGAACGCACTGGACACAGGCCGTTCACAATCGGTGCTATTAGAGATGAGTAACTTTTAATAGGGGGAGGCCTATTTCTAGCAGTGGATGAGTTATGGCAGCTGATATGATGATAATGAATAATGAACAGTCTATTAGTAATCAAATAGTATTTAATTTTTATACGTTGTTCTATGAGCTGTTAGCTTCCATATCTGTAAGTGTCATACTTTAAAACGTTCCATTCTATTCAGAAGACATTAATTCCGTGAGCAGACGACATTACCTTAAGTGACGTGAGCGGCTTACTAGTATGGGGTCGGGGGAGTAATCTTCTTTTATTTCGAAATTCAAGCTTCATCCCTGTCATTCTATAATGTTATCATAAGTTCATTAAAAGAGCCTTTTTCACTTCTAATAAAAATGAATAAAAACGTGAATAAAAGGTTAAAAAGAAACTTCATCATCATCATCACATCAGCCATTGGAATTCCACTGCTGGACATAGACCTCCCCAAGAAAGTGGGAATTTTCCCGCATATCGCAGCTTTTGCGTCAAGGATGCTGCTGCCCATCTGCGCCCTGTTCTCATGAGCTACACTTGAGTATGGGATGGAGATACCGCCATCTGTTGGTTCTGGTACTTTAGTCGCTTCTTACGACACCTGCTATAAGGGGAGGTACTATTCTACTCTGCCGGTACCTCACGGCCGACTTATCAGAGCCTATTGAAACTAACCGATACATATTCAACTTACAATATTCGTGATTATTACTTACAATATAAGTAGCTCTAGCAATAGCAGATGTCACTGGTGATTTATAATAATAAAATCACACAACATCTCATACATTGGCCTGAGCAACAGATAAGTCGCTAAAAACACTTGTATTACAACTGAGAAATACCTGATAAAGCTAAAATACTAATATTTAACACCCAGACACAAAATAAACAACTTTTTATCACTTAAATATTAGTCCGGACTCGGGATTGAATCTATGCCAATATCGTGTTGGTTAGCATCAAAGTAAAATTCCACATAGATAGTAACCACAACAGTTCCATTCAAACAAAGGATACAAAAGCAAAAATATATAGGAACATAAAACATGATCCGAATTCAAAGGCGAGGGCCCTACGCAAACCGAATTAGGCGTAGGAGCTGTAAACTTCACTCGGTGAAATTCAGTTAGGACGTGACGCACATAAAATTTGTTAAGTACGTGAAATATGTTGATCATATGTCTTGTCCAGAAGTTTTATGGGCGGCAGCAGTTCCTTTGGTCAGCTTATATGCCATACGAGGGAAATGAACAAGAAGGTTAGCGCTGCTTCTCATAGATTATGCTGGGGGAATAGCAAATGCGTGACTTCGAAAATGTTATAGACACGATTAAGGACTGGGCGCTCAATGCTATTAAACAAGACGGATCCGATGGCGCATTCGAGCCGACCCTGATGACCTAACATACAGGTTATTGAATTAGGCTTACCTGAAATTAGTCTGCGTTTCCTGTAAGTTAATTAAACAAGCTTTAGAAAGTAATCTGCGGGAAAAAGTCAATAATATTTAGTTAAATAGACTTCATACAAAGGCATTAATATCTTACGCCCGTCTAATTCTACAAACAAAAGTACCAAAGTTCCAAACAGCAGTGTTCACATTGCTGTGTTTTGTTACTGTTACATAAAATATCTGAGAGCCCCATTAAATCTTGGACATCGTGCCCATACAACCTCAGTCAAATATGACATGAGGACTTTATGCAAAAGGTTGACTGCATTAACACCCTCCACCAAATATCGGTATACCGGTTGGAGGGGTTAGAGAGGCAGTAATATTATTAATAGATATTATGCCACATTACCGAATATGGTGATGTGACATAATATCTTCACATCACAACGGTAGCAACGCGCTAGTGATATCCTTATGATCTTACGAGCAAATATAGGTTGCAGTTACACTTACTATCAAGCGGACTATATGCTTGTTTGTCGTATATCTGTATTTTTTGTATATCCAGTAAGTTGGACAAGATAAGTTCATGCCACGACATTAATTACATGAACCATTATTTAATTCACTGCCATCCGATTTCCAAGAAATAAAGGCTTAATGTTGCTCTAAGCTAAGCTTAATCTAAATGTTAAAGCCGTAAGAAAATCCGTTTTCAAGTTTCAGGGATTTGCGTGTATTAAGTGATTAAATATTGTTAAAATATCATTTTTAATCGACTTCATTCTGTATTTATACTGTTTTATTAGATTGTTTTTGTCTGTAAATGGTGGTTTCAGTTTTTAATATTGTTATTAAATAATTAAATAAAATAACATACTTTATATAATAAAAATACTTATTTAACGGAATCAAAACGTGGTTTATTTATTTTTTTACATTGTTTGTTTGACATTTCAAAAAGTTTAAAAATGTTAAATAAATCCCATTTTTAAGCCGCTAATAAACTTCATTATGAGTAGTGAACGTGTTAATGTTAGAAAATAACACATAATTGTGTATTATATGTTATTGTATATTATTTTACGATCAAAACATTATTTATATCTAAATTAAATGCATATGTAAACCATAATACTGTGGACTTATCCATTATCGTCATATCAGCCATGGCGGACCCCTTTGCATTTAGGCCTCCCTAAAAAAGGGACAAGTTTGTCTTTAATTTTAAGGCTAGGCGCTACATCGCTGCAACAGACATGCTGCAGCCCATGCTCATTTCACTCTCTCATTCACTTGACCTACGTTGTTGCGCATAAATAGGTGTACCACTATCTTTCCGTCATCCCCGATATCTCAGTCGCCTTTTACGACACCTGGTATAGGGGGAGGTACTATTATAGGTAGGTTTTGTTAACTAGGTGAAAAGGTGATATTTATGGGGGTGCCTATTTTTTTTTTTATTAAACTAAGTCAGAGACCACAGGTCGCGCACCGCGGCGCCGCCATTGTCTGAGAATATTATTCCCATTTTATTTAATCTGTGCACCGTAAAATGCTTTGTTTCGATTCGCCTTGTCAGTTTTACAGTCGCTGTTTATGATGCCGTACAATTTATAGTTCGGTCATATATTTAATATATTTGTGGATTTATAAAGATAACTTACTTCTCGATATTGAAATAAAAACTAAAAAAAAGTCATGCACGTTTTAATTAAAGAACCGTTTCAAACGTGTTTTTAAACGTTTAATATGTGTATTTAAAATTCAAATTGTTTCTATCATACTTTTGGAATGCTGATTGCAAGACTTAAATGCTAATTAAGAGTTCACTAAAGCACATTTTACATCCGTTATTTGTGATCTGGCCATAATATGTTAATAAAAATTTGGTTAGTAATAATTTTGCAAACATGAGTGATATCCAATAAAAATAAATATTTATGTTGCGTAACTATCATAATAACATAAAACAAAGTCAGAAAGTAAACAAGCTGCCAGTCAGTTTCTCTCACCACGCACATCAGTACGCCGGAACTACATTAACGAGGCGTGAATTAAATAACCAAAAATATTCGGCAAACGCCAACTGGTACGATATAAACAAAATAGAGAGCCATGGAAAAAAAGGAAGTGCGGAAAACAACAGAGCGTCAGAACAGAAAACAAAAAATGGCGAACGGTCGAAAATGTCCAGAGCAATGTATTCCGGCCCAGTAGTTATATTTTGATAAATGATTGCTCGTAATAAACTGTTCGTGAAAAGGCAAGCGTTTCGTTTTTGCGTGGATTCCTTGCGGGCTCCGCAAAAACAGCCGTTGATCGAACTAGAAATAATAAACACATTTATAAGAACTATCAGAGGCAAATTTCAGATTCATATATCTGTATTTTTGTTGGTAAAAAATATACTCAAGAACCACTCAATAGATTACGGAGAATTTGGTAATAATAAAAAGTTACTTTCAGCAAAACATGTGCATATTATATATTCCTACTAAAAATACGTAAGCGGGATTTGTATTTAAAACTCAAAGAATGTTACGTTATAAGCAATTAGCATAAGCTATATTTAGCGGAAAATTTATAGTCATGTATCATCATCATCATAACAGCAATTGGAAGTCCACTTCAGGACATTTGCCACGCTGGACAATCTTGTTGGCAATCGCAGAGCGCAGCTTTTGCGACGGGGATGCTACTGCCTATACTCGCCCTGTAGATTTGAGCTACACTATTTTGGATGGATATACAGTCATCTACAGGTTCCGGTATCTCAGTCACCTCTTACGACCCTGGACAAGGGGAGGTTTTATTGTACTCCACCGATACCTTACAGCATTACATATAATTATATACAAAAATTGTTTTGAAATAAAATTTAAGGGCTTCATTTTTTATTGTGACAAAAGATCGCCTATTGTATTAAGACTTGTCACTTTTTATTCTTTCTAAATATAATTTTTTTGTGTGCAATTAAGAGTTCTATTATTATTATTAAATATTAGAAATTATTGAATATATCCGGCTATTCAAAGTTTTTTAGGTATCTTGTCCATTCTCAAGGTATCTTTGTCATAAAACGGGCTAGATGGCATTTTTTGGTAGGGTCTTCTTCCAGTGCATTAAGGACATTTGACATGATTCTCACCTAACACAAACATTTATGTAATGAACTAGTGTAATTGGTCTGATGTCTGTTATCCGTAATACAACTGACTTAAGCCGCTTATCTAGGGTGTTTGAGATCAGTCAACCTTTTGTCACTTTTTAATAATCATTTTGCACTTCCCGTCTATCAGGGCTAACAAATCGTTTCAATATTTCAAGTAAAAGTAATGTAACGCCTCGAGCGAAAACAAATCGGTTCATGCTCCACCCAACGTCGATCGTCAAAATGAAACATGACGCAAAAAGTATCAATAACTAAACCATCAATCCACCCTAATTATTACAATGACACTCAAGCAATTATCGGATCCAAGGCCCGAGCCTCTCAGGCCTTAAGATCCATTACTATGAGGGCCCTTCACACGTCCCTCCTGCAATTACAATGGCTTCTTTGTCCCAGCGACGAAAATTAATTGACGAATCTTCCTTATAATTGATGAGATCGAAATTGACACATGTGGAGAAAGTATGGGCTCTGTGTGGATTACAGATTCCCTGTATTAACATCGGAGTAATTATATTAGATCTTATTTTATTATGTCAAGGAAAATATTTTTTTTTGAATTCGAATACGACAAATATAATAGCTTTTATGAAAGCAGTTTCGTTTAAAATGAGATTGAATGATTTAGTACTGAGATCATATTTCTTATTGTTACTAGCGCCATCTATTAGCGATGGTCACTATTAATATGAATGCATGTATAAAAAATTGATGTTTTTAAAAGCGATTAGATATTTTTTTCACTTATAAATACCTGCTTAATCTTATATTCTATGAACTATGTAAGTATTACAAAAAACGTTTATTAGTTTGAGAGTCCTACCTAGGAGAACAATGTGACACGAAGTTTTATATACATATAAAGATATTACTATAACGATCGTTTCGATCGATTGCCGTGAGGTTGCCAGAACCGACTGATATATCCATTCGAAACAGCGCAGGTCAAATGCACAAGGCGGGGATTGGGAGCAGCATCTCCGTCGCGAAAGCTGCGCTCTCTCTGCGATTACCAACAAGCAATTATACTAAGCGCGGCAAATGTGGCAAAAAGGGCCTACTTTTTTGGAGATGCTATGTCCAGCAGTGGCATTTCAATGGCTGGTATGATGATGAGAATGATTGTATCACAGGAGATATAATCTTAAGATTATTTCACAACCATATTCACTATACATGTTTAACGAATGGCATAACTTAACGATTGCACGTAACGTTAAACTGTTAGCTCGGCAAACGATCAACATTCGCTAACAAGCAATTTACACAAGTTCGATCGGGGAAGTTGCGGGCTGCCTTCATCTTGCACCGACGAGAGACTGCAAGTTTGACTTCAGCCGTAGTTACAACTTTGCGTCAACTCGCTGTGCAAACGTAAACGAAAGAAACAAACGCAAGCAAACGGTGCGCATTTATGAGTTATTCATTTGAGTAAACTTAGTAGAGGTAGACAGACACAGTTTGACGGGCCCGGTGGCACAGTAAGTGTGCACCAAAGGTCGTGGGATTAATTCCCAACCAGGCAAATATTCATGATTGTGTCTGTTCTGTGTCTGCCACAAAAATCTGTTGAATATGTATTTAAGTATAAAATTTGAGATTCCATTGTTTTTTGATGCGATTTATCTATGTGTTGTGTAATTCAAATTTTATTATAGGTGGACCTCACCTATTTCTACCGCCAAACAGCTCTATTTGCATTGCCGTCTTCTAGTTTATAGCGTGAGAGGCAGTGAAATGACTGAATAATGTGACATAATGTCTTCATGTCACAGGGTTAGCAATGCACTAGTAATTTTCTTGTGATAATACGAGCATGTGAAGGCTACAGTGACTTGGACTATTACGTGGACCGTATGCTTCTACATCGACTTAGTCATATAATAATAAAAAAAATTAATAATAAAAAAAACATACAATTAATATAATTGGATGTCTTTGTAACTAATGCCGTCTAAATGAATTATAGTATTTTACGTTATTTATTCAACAAATATTTCAAACAAGATATAATGTTATTTTATTACACAGAGATAACATTTAAAAAATCGCTCTGTAATGTATTCGACTAGATTCCTATATTAAATTTTTACTTCGGGCATTGATAAGGACAGCACGCGGTAAACGCAGCGTGCTTTTATTTATTTATCATTAGCATTCCAGTTGCGATATTGCCCGCAGAGTCTTTATATTATATCTCATCCCTGAGGATCTCTTGTACTTCCGAGAAGAAATCTATGTTATTTTCTGACAGCTAAACGGTGCAAGAAATCGGGCCGATTTTTTAGAGAAAATATGTTTCCCAAGGGAACATGTTTTCGTGATCGAGAGTAGAATTATTTTTATTCCATAATTTTTTAGTCTATCAATAATCTCTGTTCTAAATTTCGTCTATATCGTCAGGCGTGAAAAAGTAGCAAACTTTGTTTTGATTAATCCACCCACACTAACCTTTGCGTTTATAATATTGGTAAGAAGTCAAAATTGAGTATATACATCATAAGTAAAGTAAATGGTGATTTAAATATAGTAGTACATAAACCACTTATAAAATATTTGGAACATTTAAGTATTCTTATCAAAACAAACCTAGATAACACGATATTACCTTAATAAGTATTTCACCAATATAAGAAAACAAATACAAACGTAAGCGAATGTATCGCTGCGAAAGCATTGCAAAAAGCAATCAATAGTAAACCTGCAAGAATTTAATAAACGAAGCACTCCGCGAACAAACACGCTCAGTGATATCAAACAAAACCAAACGGTATATATCTAGGCAAAGTAAGTTTCTCGACACGTTAAACTTTCTCATCTCTGACTCGGGGCTCACTAAGTCAGGTTTACAGGATTCGTTTTTTAAATTGCCTATCGCTAGCTCTATTCCAACTAGTAATGTTTGACACGACCAACAGATTCGCTATAGACGACGATTTTTGGTTGGGTGTTTAGTTGCTCAGTAATCAGTGTTTAAATTGTTGTGTTACATTTGAAAGGGTGATAGTGGCAGAGTAATTACTAGGTCATCATCATCATGATATCAGCTATTGGAATTCCACTGCTAAACATAGGCCGCCCCAGTAAAGAGGGAATTCTGTAATATTTGCGCGCTACGCAAGCGTATTGGCAATCGTATAGCGCAGCATGCGCTTCAAGGTTGCTGCTGCCTATCCCCGCCCTGTGCATTTGAGCTATACTGTTGAGTATACCGCCACCTGTCGGTTCTGGAACCGCAATCACCTCTTACGACAACTGGTACTGTTCTACACCGCTGGTCCGCTAGTTTGGCGATGAGCTAGTTACATCATCGTTGATAAGAGTGTATAAGCTGTAATGGCGCTTACTATCAAATTAATCATAGAAACCCAAGAATAAAAAGTGCTCCCGATAGATTTGTATAACTTTCTATAAGTAAAACCTAACAGTGCTGTATCAGACATAGTCTCTTTAGTGTTGCTGAAATGTTAAAGAAAATAAGGCCACCCGACATTGCTCGAAGACGCCTGACAATTAGGTATGAGTCCCTTCACATTCCAATTTCAATTCCGATTAACACACACATTCCAATTTCTAATCGATATGTGAACTAAAGCCGGAGTTTGTACGTCATGCTTCGTATACGCATCACAACTTCGGAAGCGTTTCGGTAAATTAAATTTTCTCCATCCAAAGTAGTAAAAAGCGTGTACCTAGTTTGAATAATGTCGTAAGTAGTGTACAAGTTTGAATGCGAAGTTTGAGTACAGTTCCCTGGATCTAAGTTGCAGAAAGAATTGAGTGCAGTTAGCCTGTTTTCCTTTCCAAGTTACCGCTATTTAGCATGAGATGTGAAGAGAAGTTATTTTGAATATTTGTACATCAAAGTAACATTAAACTTAAGTGTCGGGTAAAGTTCCATTAGCGTTTATTAACGCCAATCATTATTACTATTGAATAACAAAACAACAAATATTGAAAGATTATTTTTATATGTTCAATATCTGTGCTTTTTATTAATTTGATCTCACTTCGAAATAAATCGTTTATAGCATTCGTGTTATTGATATAAGAAACTCCCAGAATACAGAACAAATACAAATATTCAACATATACATGTTTTTTCTAGTTGGGGATCACACACTACCGAATGTATTATCGGGTAAGTAAAGAGATATAATTTTTTCTATACTTATCAAACGGAAGTGGTGTTGTTAATGAGGTTTTAGGCGATATAAGGTATGCATTATTAAAATCTTACGTAACCTGTATACATATAAAATATATACGTAAGCAGATAACTTTTTCTTAAACAGCAATATTCTTACTATTTTTAGGCCAGGACAACAAACAAACACACAGTCTGAATGATAAAAACCATCACCGCGGCCTATTGACGCTCGTGATGTAACAATGATATCGCACGTTGTCAACCATGTCACTTGAAGATATTTTGTCACATTACCCAGTAATTTCACTGCCTCTCCCAGCCATTAAACTGTTAAATAGTAATGCAGACACTGCTTTTATCGGTTAATGTAATGAAAAGTGAAAATGTGGTCGATCAATGCAGACGACCTTTTTTTTAAATTTACTTCATGAAAATATAGATTATTTTACGACGATACACAAGTAAGAAGATGTATATACATCATGGCACATTATCTTCAGAAAAATCTCCAGCCAAGAGTCCCCAAATCAAACATCTTCAAAGTAACAGCCGAGAATACATTAAAGAAAGAATCGTTTGCATTATCATTCGAGTCTGGAGGTTGAAGCGGAGCGATGACGTCACAAGAGATAAGTCAATATAGCGGATAATGCGTGTTGTGCGAGAAGGCTTTGACAAGTTTGCTGGAGTCAACTGGCTGAGAAACTTAAAGGGGTGTGGCGTAAGTCATCGAATGTAGCAAAAGGGCCCTTTGGTATATATTTATTACATATTTAGTATATACAATTAAATATCCTGTAAGCAGATAAAATTTCAATATAAATGCTACTTGTATACATCTTCTACCACAACAGTCGCTTACATATTTCAGTCAAGAAACCAAACCAGTTTTCTATACCATCATCTTTATCATAAAAAGCAGCTGAACATCCACTTATGGACATCGGTATCCTCAAGGTGTTATTAAAATCGCAGAGCGTAGCTTCGCGATGTGAATGCTGCTGCCCATCCCCGCTATATTGCAACTGAGCTTTGCTGTTACGAGCGAATATAATGCCACCCGTTGGTTTCAGTACCTCAGTCGCTATTTCAATACCTGGTATGGAAGGATATATTTTTACTCTGCCGGTACCCTACGACAGATTTCCTGCTTTAAAAATACATTACCAACTCATACAGTTTCCGTAGCTCAATTCTTTGAGATATCCACGTTAAATTTCTATTTTATATCTTCATAATCTCATCTCTTAATAATATGTACATTTACATACCCAAAAATTCCTTCCCTTTCCTCTTAATAGGGTCGGCATCGCGTAATACTTTGATCATATAAACGTCCAAAGGCTGCAGAACTAATAGGTCATATGATTGTGTGCCTCATTTTTAGTATATAAAAAAAATGTTTACTTCTTTCACCATACTCTTGACTTGTTTACGTCTACTCACATATGTTTCGATTTATCATTGTAAAAACGATTCTGGCTGTCACTGACATCATCAATCAAAATGAAAGGGGATGTCCTTAGCGGAACCTTAAGTATCCATAGGTACTATTATAAAGGCAAAAGTGAGTCTATTTGTTATGCTTTCACGACTTAACTACATGATCAATCTTGATCAAACTTGACGTGGCATTTCATTTAAATATAAATTGTTATTTATCAGTTTAAACCCAAAAAAGAGAATCTGGTAACTATTTGTATTGTTATTATAATAAGTTTAAATGAACTGAATCATTTCTGGAAACAGAAGAATTACAAATGAACATAACTAGCGGTGAGGCACCGTCAGAGTAGAATAGTACCTCACTCTATACCAGGTATCGTAAGAGGCGACTAAGGTACTAGAACCGGCAGATGGCGGTATATCCATACGAAACAGTATAGCTCAGGGATAGGCAGCAGCATCTCCATTGTGAAAGCTCTGCTCTGCGATTGCCAACACGCTTGCCAAGCGTGGTAATTATGGGCAAAAATGGGCAATAGGCCTTGGAATATATAGGATAGGAATAAGAAAGGAGATTCCTCCTTTCTTGGGGAGGCTTATGTCCAGAAGTGGACTTTGAATGGCTGTAATGATGATGATAATGATACTTAACTACATATCATTTATTATATAAATCTTTGTCCTGTGTGGTGTTCAAATCTATAAGCCTTCGCGTATAAGAGAGAAATGGTACCAAAAGCGCTATCGGGCATCCTATTTTTTTTTTTATTATTACACCAGGTCGGTGAACAAGCATGCAGCCCGCGCTATAGTTAGCGTCCGTGCTGCCTAGAAATACTCGTATTATTACTAGGATAATTGCGTGTTGCCGATCATGTCATTTGAAGATATTATATAACAATACCTAGTAATTACACTACCTCATTCACTTTTCAAACTGGAACTCATCGAACACTGCTGTTTGGCGGTAGGCGGAAAACGACCTTTGTGTGAGGTCTAACTCATATATATTTATTATGTCAGCTATAGAACAGCTGCACATTGACTCATTTAAAAAAGATCAGTTTTACTCATAATTATGGTGTGGTGGCCATCACAATGGAATGCTGCTGCGTATACCTTGTTACATCATAACCGAGCTATTTCATTTGGATATACAACAGTCTGTTGCTTCCGGCTCCTTAGTCTCCTCTTACGACATATGGTACAGTGAAGGTACTATTTAACTCTGCCGGTACTCCACGACCATCCAGCCATTAGCTTCTTTCAAATCGATACTTACGTCAAATCAAGTCGTGTAGGCTCCGTCTCCTCTTGTAACTCGAGCCAATTTACTCAGCACCCGCTCGCTTCAACTCGAGATAAGTTTTGCGAAATCGTGACCAATTCGAGTTTCTCGATATCCAGAGGTTTAGCCTTAAATAACAAGCAAGCCTTTTCCTTTGAATAATCACCGATATTTCCAAAGCGGAAAAGTTTATTTCGGTTTCTTCGGTGTAAATCTCAATCAGAGAATAATCAAACGTCACTAATTAATACACTCGATAAGCTGTTAGATTAAAATTCATATTATTATTATCTGTAAGATCTATGAATTTCGTATATAATCATATATATTATAATATATACATATACATATATACATATATATATATTATAATTAATAAATGCGGAAAAAAATGCATTAATAAATATGTATTCATAATCGCTAAAATTTACAGCATTTTAAAAAAAAATATTTCATCCATTGATTCTTAAAATGCCTCTTTTGATCTTTAACTATATGTTCCCAAAAGAATAATATTATTTATGCGATATACAAATCCAACTTTTTAAGTGTTCAGTACATCAACTAACGACGTTAAACTTTTCTCTTAGACTAGAATTCTAAAACATGAGTCAAAATTACCGAATTCCAATTTATGATAAGTAGTAAGTAAGTTTATATAGACTACTCGTGAGTGATTTGTTGCGTAGTAAAATATAAAGATAACTTATCACTTCATCATTGACCTGATTCCGAGGTACACACAACAAATACACATGTTCGTCATATAAATATCCGCTTTCGGTGGTGATCGAACCCCCGACCCTTGGCGCACAAGATAAAACCACTACCATCTGCGCCATCGGATCCGTTAAATGTGATGAAAAATTTTGTCTAATACTAAACATCGTCAAAAACTAATAACTAACCATAAATAGGGACTAAATCCTTAAAAAGATTTTACTCGCTGCGATTGCTTAAGATACACTTTCCAGCACTTACGAGGACGTGAATCGGAATAATTTTCCAGTAATTGCGCGGGAAAAGTTTTTATCTGCATTCCAACTCGTCTACCCACTCATCCGCAATTTTCTTGGATTCAAAATGAGCTTTATGATTTAAAGTTCTTTCTTTTACAAATCTCTGGTATCCTCTCGTTTATTTAAATTCTATTTTTGAGTCCTTTAATATTATCAAATCTTATTTTTCATGTACAGATTAGTTCTACAAAATTGAACGTATAGTAGATGGGATATTGGATTGATTGATTGGGTGGATGGATTTGAATTCTTCATCATCATTATACTATTCGAAGGAGGTCCACTGCTGCGCTTCAGTGCGATCCTGTGGTATTAGTCTGCTCGTCTTACCATCATGTTTTTGAAATCACGATGATCAAATTCTATTTTATGACTTCACATTTTAAAGTTTTATTAAGTTTAATTAATATAGTTTTTAGAAGAATAATACTATTATTGATGTATAATAACTCAGACATAGCCTGAGCGATTAGTAAGTAGCAGTAGACAGGGATGAATGATGGAGTCGTAAGGTTCTAAAATAGAAACAAGGACGACGAAGGATCTGACTAAAACTGCAGGATTGCGCTGATCGCAGACCGCATAAAATTAATTCTATTGGAAGCACATGGCGTGGCCTTGATCCAGCTGTGGACATGCTCCGATTGATATGATGAATTAATATTGATTGATATGATAATTGTTCAAGAACCCAATACTAAATAAAGCTTGAATTTATGATACGTTTAGTAATTGAGAACAAAGTTAAAGACAAATAAAAAGTACAAATTGCCGATTTTCGTGTGTTAGGTGAAAGTCCGTAAATCAAACCTTTTCATCCATTATTTCTTGGCATCCGACTGAGACCGATCAGTTTAATCTTTGCTAAAAGCCCCATTGAAACATTACATCGTACAAATGTATTTTGTAATGAAAGAAATGTACGCGAATTTTTCAGAATAAATTTCGCTCTTTGTCTTTTCACCCGTTTCCCATTCGCGTATTATCGACAGAAATTACGTATACCGCCTATTTCTACGTAATTTTTTTTTTTGAGTTATGCATGACTTGATGGATCGGCATGAAGAAGAAAAATAGTTCTTCATATCAAGGTGTTTCTGTCAGATTAACTACTAAACTACTGACAGTCTGAATTAATGTTTGCTCAGTGAGGACTGTTTGATCCAACTTGAGAGATACGATAGTTTAAAGTCGAAATGTTTTTCATGATAAACATATAAGTTAAGTTAAGATATGAAAATGTCTTTATATGTAGCTAGTGATTTATAAAGAGAAAAAGTATAAAATAAAGTGAAAATTAATCTGGGAACAATCGTAATTATTTTGTAATTCACTTCGTATTCATAATCATAAACGTCTAAACGAAATAATTGTCGTAAATTACCGGCAGAGTAGAATAGTACCTCCCTCGTTACCAGGCGTAAGGGGCGACTAAGGTTCCAAAATCGACAGATGGCGGTATATCCATCCGAGATAGTGTAGCTCAAATGCATAGGGTGGGGATGGGCAGCAGTGCACCTACCGCAAAAGCTGCGCTCTGCGATTGCCAACACGCTTGCTCAGGCGGCAATTATGGGCAAATTTCTCCTTTTCTTGGGGAGGCCTATACCCAGTAGTGGACTTCAATCGATGTAATGATAATACAATATAATTGTAATGATAATGGTAACACAATCTTAAACACATAATTATAAGATAAAACATTTTAGGGAATGTATCCTCGTTGAATTCATATCATATATGAGAACTGGCGACAAAGATAAATTAAGGCTTCATTCAAAGCATACATACGGACCCTTATTCCCTTTGAGCGCTCGAATAAATTGCATAACTACACTGAATCGGAGAGTTACCCACTAGAACACGTCTAGACGCTTACAAAGAGGCAGATCGATGGCGAGCAAACGCTTCAGTATACCACTAACGGTTTCTTAAGCTCCCATCTTTTTTAAAAGACAATTAGCGCGTTAAATTTAATTTTAATAGAGTTTTTTTTAATATTGTTTTATTTAAACTAAGAGAAATTATTGACTAGAAGAAATTAAATTTAGCTCCAGACGGGACAAAACAGCTTGAGACAATTAGATTTTTTTCTAGTAAATATTATCTTAAATAATATTTAGCATTTTTCTATGTATGTATATAACTCTAAAATAAGTTCTAAGAGAAAAGTAATTTGTTCTATAAAGTAATGCAATATATTTTACATAATTATGTCAACTTGAAGCCGGTCACTGTTCTGTGTATTTCACCTATGATCTATGGTATGCACTTGTGGTAATGAACATTCCAAGTATAATTGATTTTTTTTTAATTATAATTAATTCAAGTACAATTAAAGCTTCACAATCACGATGACGCAGTCTATTTCTGATGTTTCCCTGTACCTCATTCTCTTACCATAAAGTTTATAGAGTAAAGAATAATATTATTCTCTTTTATGGCTAAGTGTGTGCGAAGCCTTTATACATATAAACATACATTACACCACATCTCATGCATTGACCTGACTCTGAGATAAGTCGTTAAAGGTTATCAAAAAACGGAGTAAACACAAAGATAATATAAATCTTCACTCTCATCTACGCCATTGGGTCCGTCGAATGACTGTAGTCTGCTTTGTACTCTTTGTTTAAGACAAAGAGACAGATATAATATACACTAATCTTTTAAAAAATATTAATATTTACATAATAATTTAAAGATACAAAACAGCAACATTGATACTCTATCATTCCATATGGGATACTTCTTGAAACACGTTACAATTATTGAGTTTGATATAATGCATTAATTTCTGATTAAATTGCTTAAATGAAGTAAATTTATCAAAGTGTCGTATAATTTTTAAACCAAGGTCAATCAAGGTCAATAATAATATTCTTACATATTTACTGTTACGTTAATATTCAATTGGAAATTTTGAATATTGCAGTTTACATTTCGTTAAAAAGTAAATAAATCAGACCTCATAAACAGGTCGTCTGCATTAGTACTTCACTCTCACCTCTTACTTTTCACCGCTAAATAGCTTGCATTATTGTGTTCCGGTTGAAGGTTGAGAGAGGAGGGAGATTACTGGGTAATGTGACATAATATCTTTTTATCTTTAAGTCATAGGGTTGGCAACACACTTATGATATCCTTGTGATGTTACAAGCGATTGTCAAACGTTACGGATAAAAAAAAATAGATAACATATTTCGAATTTCCAATTACTATGTTACTATTTTATGGACAAAGTGAAACAAACTTCACAGAATTATTCAGATGCAGAACGAATCAATTATATAAATCAATTATATAATAAAATATAAAAGGTGAAGCTGACTGATTAACTGACAAGTTCTACAATTTAAAGCGAATAAAACTGTGGGACACTGTTAGTTGATCATCAGACATGTTCGTCAGTTTTATTTTTGTTGTGGTGTTCTCTTGTACCAGTCTATGTCGTAATACTATTGAAGTGCTGAAACCGACAAATGGCGATTTCCACCCGATACTATGCAGTTTTAATGAGTGCAACAGGGCGGGGATAGGCAGCGCTCCCATTGCAAATGCCACCGCGACTGCCCAGCGCTACAATTATGGGCAGAAGTCACTAGTTGCGATCACTTGTGAAACACGTGTGTGCGTAGAATTGGATACTTTCTGGTGGTGTATGTCTAACAGTACAGTACAGTACTGCAGCTATGGTGACGATGATAACATATTTCATATTCATAAGTTTTATATAAATTAACCATGAGTAAACATATACCATTAATATTCATGGAAAGTGGAGAAGTGTTTCAGAATTCAATGAAGCACTAAGTCAAGGGCTATCTTAGTATTCGTACACACTCGCATGATATATATTTATAAGACATTTTTCTGTTACATTGACCTTTCTTTAATTTTTTGTTACCAGTAGCTTGTTTCATGAACGCGTCTAAAATATTACTCTTGATATTGATTCATGATCAAGTGTCTCTCTTATTACTTATTTTATTTCATTTTGTCGAAAACTCTTCCATTATGTAGCCACATGTACACTTGTGAACGACGATGTCGCTTTACTGACATTTCATTGGAAATAATTTATGTTTGAAATTCGAAAAAGCTCAATCAGTTTAAAAACCTTTAAAAAATGTGTTAAAATTTAATATATATAATTGCTTATAAATAAGGCTTTCTTATTTTACGCCTTAGGAGCATTATGTATTGCGTTTTACGTCTTTAAAATAATATACATTTAAAAATGTAAATACATTTTTCCTTGTTTGTGACAAAGAATTTGCGGTTTTGTACATACGGTTTTATTATTTCAATTCTTATATGTATATTATAGTTATTAAATATATCGAATACATTTGCTTAAAACTTCCTTAATAGTAGACCTGCTGTACTGATGATGATAGGACTCCCAGAGAAAGAGACATTTTTGCCCATAATCACCGCAATATTACAATGTATATGCAAAATTACAAAAATTTAAATTCAATCGAAATTTCATTCGAAGGAAAAACGAAAAACACTTGATTGTTGATCACTTGTTTACCAAAGGCAAATACCATCGGAATAACAATGGGGGCCATTAGGCGACATTCAAATAGGTAATAATTTCGGCCCACAATCGTCCAACGTTAGAAACGCTCGATAAAACGCCGAATAAAAATTCCGAACGCCAACCAAACTCGAAACATAATAAAGAGCTGGGACACGAACGTTTTCGTTTACCGCACAATAAAAATATCATAAGACGCAAGAACAGTCCACGTGTATAAAATAAACAATGGTAGAAGATATTTAGGCTCACGTCGAAAGTTTATGGGTAATGCCGTTTTTTCTCATGATTGCGAGTGGAATTGGCTACTTTTTGGGAGTGCTCGGTCTCATTCGGGTCTGTTCTCGTTTACCCCGGTCTTTTTTCGGCAGATTTATTAACAGTTTTTGGGACTGGAATAGGTCTTGAACGATCATGTTTAGTTTATGGAAGTAAGCAACTATTTAAGACGATTGGTTAAGATGTTGTATTTGAACCTAGTCTCAACTTTTTGTTATACTGACGTCCAGACGCAAATTTTCAAAGTGAATCTATTACAAAGCGAACATACAAGAGACAATTTATTAATTTGCATTACCTTCTGGATTTAATTTTTGAATTTTACAAAAAGAAACATTGTTATATCACTGGCATGCTGTCAAATAAGAAAGATTAACACAAAGTTACATGTTAATTAGAACAACAAGAATATTCCAACCACAATATTTAACTAACAGAATCAGTTACACATTATATCTTTAAAGAACCGTGACGGTACTACCATCAGTAACCACAATCGGGCAAAAGTATTGTTTTCCATTTCCCAATCGGCATGTGTCGAGCATCAAAAATGTGGTTATCATATTGTAAAAGCGTATTCATTCCGTCTGAACGTATTGTATTGAAACCACATGTATCAAACGACGCGTTTCTAAATTATTATTACTAATAGAACGCGGCAAGGCTTCCGTATCATTCCCGTTTTATTGTTATGGGTATTGCAATAGAAAATGTGTTTGTATTGTGTTACAAAATTTCCTTTTCTCAAATGGCCTGGTACATAGAATTCTGTAAGATTTGCATTTAGTATCTGCCGTACAATGACCATTGCCAACTGTAACCATTGTAATATTCAATATTTTTTATCGTTTAAGTAACATATTTAGCTATACATGGTATATTCTGTCAAACGTACGGATGTGAATCCTACACTTTATAAAAATGTTCAAAATAAGAAAAAAGAGTATTTTATTATCATTATTATCATTGCGGCCATTGGAAGCCCACAGCTGGACATAGGCCTCCTCAAGAATGCGGGAATTTTCCATAATTACCGCCCTGGGTGTTTGCAATCCTAGAGCGCAACTTTCACGACAGGGGCCACCATCATCGGTTCTAGTACCTCAGTAACCTCTTACGATACCTGGTACAGAGGGAGGTACTATTCCCTGCTACCACACGATCATTTATGAATTATAACATAATATTTCTTTACCTTGTTATAAATTGTAATCGACAAACAGCCGATTTTATAAAATTTTGTGGTATTAGCTGTAAGCATCATACCAGCCATTTGAAGTGATATAAACCTCTCTAAGATAGAAGGACTTTTGCCCATAATTGCCGCGCTGGGCAAGCGTGTTGGCAATCGCAAAGCGCTACTATCGCTATGGGGACGCCCATCCCCGCCTTGTGCTAATAAGCTGCAGTGTTTTGGATGGATATACTACCATCTATCGGTTCTAGGACCTTCGTCGCCTCTTACGTCCTGGTGCAGTGGGAGGTACTATTCTATTCTGCCGGTACCTCATGGTACATTATTAACTACCCGTAATACAATATTATATTTTTATTAGCATAACCAATTTTTGTGAAATTTCCACATTGACAAAAACTTGTACTGAAGATATAATAGAACTATTATTTCAAGATTGATAAATTTGAACGAAATATTGTTACCGGAACGTGGAACAAAATATGTTAAATAAACCGGATTTTAAGTTAGTGTACATGTAAATGTTAGGAAGTATTTTTGACTATATGTTTATTTCACCCAAGCATTCTTATAAATCAATGTAAAAAAATATCACAAGAGCAGACTAAAGAAGACCGCGGTCAAAACTTGGGAAGTTTATAAGAAGTGATTTATTAAAAGGTTTGCAAAGATCCTACCGAGCTGTGTAAAAAGAAGACTCTGTTTTCAGGGCGAAGTTTGTTGGCAAGTTCGGCTGTTGGTTGTCAATCGTCGGACCATCAATCGTGCTCGATGTGACAATGTTGGTCGCAACATTTCTGGTGTTATGCTAAGCGGATTCCAAACTTTGTGGCGGATCAATAATTGATGTTGATTTTGCTGTGTCTTGAAAATTATTAAATGGAGTTTGGAAACTTCGTTGTATACGAACTTGTTTGGAAAAGATCGGATTTATTCTTTATAGGGTATTTAAGATGAGATCGTCAATAAAAGTTCCTTTGTGAAATTTTTATATTTTCCTATACTAATGTTTTCGATTTTGTACGCGTTTATATGTCTATAAAAATAGCTCCTTTGTTATTCTAATATATAACCTATAGAACAGTAATATATATATATATATATATATATAGATAATCCGTATTAATGAAATAGAAAACCTGTCAAAATTCGCTATCAACTTTTTACTTTTTACTTTTTAAAAATACAAAAAGAAATGGGCAACAGTTTTCAGTATGTATCTAATATTTGTTTCTTTTAAGAAATAAAAAAAAATACACAACATTTCATATATTGACTTGGCCCTGAGATATTCATTTAAAGCTTGTGTACAAGCGCTGTTACACCAGAGTACCACAGCTATTATACCTAGTTCTTAGTCTGGGTGTAAAATACATATATTTAACACCCAAACTAAGAACAAGCACAGATATCAACATATAATTTTTTTTCTGGCTGGGGTCGAACCCATAATAATCTTTGGCGCATATGTAAGATAGGATTTTTACTATCTACGCCATCGGGCCAGTCATTTTGTGTGTAAAATATTCGCCCGTAAAGAAGTACAGTTAAGTAAATTTTTAAAATAATATAAATAACAATTATTGTTTTGTTTTTCAGGTAAGTCTCGATCTGTCGATGACACAACCAAGGAGGACCCATGTCTTACTGGTAGGCTTCACTTTTATATTTTTTATATCATTACATACACGCCGCGTCTTTTTGTGTGTGGGTTTATGTTTTGAATACCCAACATAACATCACATAAATTGACCTGATTCCGTGGTAAGTCGCTTAAAACACTTGTGTTACGGACGCCAGACAACAAAGAAATCACAAACACACTACTTAAATACATAATTTAACACCCAGACGCAGAACAAATACGAATATCATCGTAATAAATATTTGCAATGGGTGGGAATCGTACCCACGAGCCCTGGTGCTTCTAAGGTAGGATCACTACCATCTTCGCCATCGGGCCCATCTTTACTAACTAAACAACACATTGCACAATGTTTCGCGTCTGAATTCATACTTATGTAGTTAGACAAAAGCATCCTCCTGGGCACACCAACGTGGTACCACTCTGTGTCATGACATTGAATTTTAGAAGTCACCTGTTGATGTCAAAGGTGCAACAAATATAATTGGCTAAAACATTTTTCCATAGCCACGTTTTATGTATGTTTATGTACAAATCACGCGTGCTGTCAATAAAATAGCAAGCCAGTCTACTCACCATTAACACCTTACCATACTACATATTAAACTGCAGCTTTTCTTAATACTCGAATTATAGCAAAAAGCTGTTTACTAGTTTTGCCTTGGCTATGTCACCATTCGCAAGAACAACAAAAAGCAATCTCTACTACCCAGATCCGTCAATTGAAGCTGAGCCATTCCTAAAATATGCCTACTAGTTTTCACCCGCAAAATCTGTAGCCTAAGTCTTTTCTTATAGTTCATATTATCTATATATTATAAAATCAATATAACCATTTGTCCGTTAAAGCGTAACAAGCATACAGATGCATATATATATAAATATTATATGTAGATTTAAAAAACAAAAATAATAAATTGAAATAATAACAAAATATTTTAATACAAATGTTATACTTAATTTGATACAAGTGTCAACTAAATAGTATTAACTGCATTGTGTTAGTAAACTATAATGTAATTTTAGTAATCTAGTGGATTCAAAACATCAAAAACAAGTTTCTTGCTAAGCCGATTAATCGGATGGACTATGTGTTTTAGCTAAGTTATAAAATACTTATAAATACATACAGGTATAAGCCGCGCGGTACCTCTCCGAGTCGAACCACAAATCATTGTGAAATGGTATAACTGAATGGCGATGTGTAGTTTGTGTGGCAAATGTGATGGTCAAGTTACATTTTACGATTGCCACCACAACTTTCCAGTGTGGCAATTACATGCAACATCCAACAATAATTGGATCAGTTATCGATTTATTATCATCAGTAGACACCCAACGGCTGATATTATAGATAATGCAATCGATTACAGTGATTCATTTGAATCCTAATTTGATAATTACTCAGGAATTTATTTATTTATTTAACTTTTTGCACTATATCATTGACCTGACTTCGTTGTAAGTACGAGTAGTTTTAAGCACTTATGTTAAAGACGCCAGACAACAGATGAATCACAAATATACTACTTAAATACATATATTAACAACTTAGATACAGAACAAACACAAATATTATCATATAAATAACTGCCCTGTGTGGGAATCAAACCCATGACCCAGGGCGCACAAGATAGGATCTTATGAAAAAATAATTTGCTTCTATTAATTGCCTGGAGTTAAAATATAAACTACAAAGTTACGAAAGCGGGTCGCAAAATGCCATGGCCCATGGGAAATATTTCATGTACATGTTTACAAGTTTGCTTGGTCTTTAATTATTGATAGATAGTTAATCCTCTTATGATAATTTTGTGTTTCTCTTGGATATTAGCGAACGAGTTTAAAAAAATAGTAAATATAAATATAAATAAAACTTACAATAATTATACTAATAGTAAATATAAATAAAAAATAATAAATATACTATCATTTATTTTGAAGGTTTTTGAAATTTTAATGATTAACGATAATAAATATACTGTTACTGAATTCAAAGAAGCCCAAAAACAAGTCTCAAGCAAGGAAGCATTTTATGCGGTATAGAGAGACTATAACCTATGACGCACACTCAGCTAAAACCAATCTATACAAACGTGTCAATATTCTCAACACATTTGAACTTAATGTTCAACGCCATAGAGTTCGTTTTTTTATTACTTTAATTTTAATTGATTTAAATATATTCGTAAATCAAGTTATTATAATGTATTTATTAGTATTGTCATATTGCTACATAATATCTACAGTCTTTACATGTGGTAGACATCATACAAAAGGTGCCTCAATCTCACCTTTTTTTTTCATCATCCTCATTTCTACCGCAAAACAATAGCAGTTTACACATTGCTGCGTTCCGGCTTAAACGGTGAGAGGTAGTGAATTTACTGGGTAATGTGACATCTTTAATCTTTAACTCTGTAGTTTGGTAATACGCTATTGATATCCTTGTGACATAATGAGCATCTAAAGCTACTATCGAGCGGTTTGTCTACTTGTTGATGACCTGGTCGTAAAAAGTCTGTCTGTCAGATTTGGTTACCATCACAAAACATAAATCACAACTTTATTTATATATAATAACGTTTATTTTAGTATTGACAAAAAATATTGTTGCAGCATTCTACTGAATCATAATTGAATATTAGGAAATTACAATGTATCACATTTTATAATTAAAAAAAATTAGACCTATATTCCAATTACAAAACTTAGAGTATAGTAGATTTTGGGTACCACTTACACTTTCATTTTTGGTGCAGCAGCAAAAGTTGCTGGCACACAACACAAAAAAGAAAAATAGTATTTATATATGGTATCATTGAGATAAGTTTTACATTGGAAATCACGTTGTATGTTTCTTTTTATTTTGTTTATGACTATCATTGAAGTTCCTCAGATAAGAAATTCCCAGAAAAGTCAACGAGTTCAACAGTATTTAACGTTTGTTTTCTCCTCTCCTAATAATTCAGATGACTTGACTTCGAATTAATATGGATCAGGGCCGAGCAACAGATCTTTAATAAAACAGGAATGCGATAGCTCGACTCATGAAATTTATATTAACTCCCGAGATTGTCGCGTGAAAATTGCCAAATTTATACTTACAACGTTTTCTTTCTTGCCCCTTAAAGTTTCGGTTGCGAATAAATGGGATACTTGGTCTGTTAAATTAGATTCGTTTTGGTTTACGTGAGATTTTTACATGCCTTTTTTTGGAATTGGTAAATCGGAATTTTCTTTTGTATTTTCTGACTTATTTCATCCGCTTCTTTTTAAATAAGTCTTAGTCAGTTAGGAAATAAGTGTAGGTTTGTGTGATGAAAATCGTACTTTATATACATAATATTTAACCGTAATTGATATATATAAAAGTCATGTATTTGCTAAATAAATTCACAGTTCACCTTTGCTGCCTATTCATGCTCACGTTTAAAATAGTATAGAACAAAGTCTATTTCCTCTGTCGATCTGTCCTCGTAGGGACAATATTAAAATCTTTAAAATTACGCAATGGATTCTAATGCGGTTTATTTAGATAGAGTGATTCAAGAGAAAGTTTTAAATGTAAAATATATCCATTATACAGTCCAAAATACTGATAATATAATTTAAGAAATTTCCAAATGTAATTTTTTTTTTTTGTGTTTAGATTACAAACGCTGGCTGAACACGACGAGATAGATTAAAATGATGTACTACAGTATTGTACACCATAAAAAGATCTAAAAAAAGTCCGCCTTGATATATGTATATCTTTTAGGGATAACACACAATAACCATTTTTATCCTTATAGCATAAGTAAAGCCTAAGCCGGGTAACTAGTAAATAATATAATTCGAACAATATTTGGCGGTAAAAATAGGTGATAGTAAGGTACCAATGTCCACAACCTTTGTAAGAGGTCTACCTCTAGAAACACATTTAATTCGGATTATTTCATTTTAATGCTGTATGGAACAATGAAATGCTTGAAACTTTTATGAGATCCTTATAAAGCCAATTGGGTGCACCATATCAAATTTTTCATCCATAGTTTCACCATGGCTGAATAAATTTTTAGTGTTCGACATGATACATTTACAAAGAGGGGTCTTTACGACACTTAAATGCTTTTACTTTTCAAACAATTCCTATCATTGCCTTTACTTTCGCATAGAACTATCCATCCCAACAAATCGCTGCTTCTAGATAATCCAATAATTTTACGGCACTCTTCTCTCACAACATAATAATGGCAGTCCGTAAAAAGTTGCCGAAAACATCTATCGGCACGGTATCATTTAGCGAAGTTTCGCCGACCGTTCGTCGAAGTTTTTGCTAAGTTCTTTCGGTGGAGTTGTGTAGTTCGTGCCATCGTTAGGGCCGATCGTGACTCCCCTGATTAATTCATTCTCTGATGAGTCGGAGGGGAGTTATTGTTTTCTTTTTTAGATTATTTAGCAGTGATGGACAGTGTTTGAGGGCAGAGCTAATGTTAATGAGGTCAGGCCTTTTGTTTCAAATATAATATTTTTAGGAAGTACTTCGACCTCATTATATACCCTCAGACGTTGTCGAGTCATTTGTCTAGTTTCATGACATGGTAGCATTTAAAAAAAACGGTTACTTAAATTTCTTTATATTCTTATCAGTACACCCATCTAGTCTCTGCGTTTATATATTACATTCAGTATTGCCTAAGTAAATAAATAATTTGGCGGTTAATGATTTACACCGAGCAGTTAGTGTTGTTTTAAGTACACTATGGGTACAACTTTAGTTTTAGTTTTCTTTTTATTATATGCTAAGAGTTCAATATGTCAAATTAGTCTAGATTTCTATTATACGAAAGACTAAGAACCTGCCTAGGAATCAAAACAGAACATTCATTACGGAATAATGTTTCAATTACTTGACGTAGTTTAAAATTTTTCTTCTAAACTATATCTGGATCTTAAAAAAATTTATAAGGAAGATTTACTGTTCAGCATCCTTTGTTTCGAAAGTAATTTTGTGAACGTTTTTAGATAGAATGCGATGGCAAAATTTCCTATTCCTCTAGCGTTACTTTAAGCACTCTCTATTGAGATTTCGGGCCTTTTCGTACATTTATATTCAGATATTCAACCCCTTGGAGAAAATTCTTGTTGAGTATCGATGTTTGTAATATTTGCTTGTAGATATTTTGCATGATGCTTACACTTGGAAGGTCATCGATTGAAATACATATACATTTTGTAATTTTTTGTGATCGATTAATGTTTTATATTTTTTTACATATAAAATTATCCAATATTTATATTATGGAGACAGAAGATTTATATTTTTGAAAGCTACATTCTTATGAAATAGCATAAACTTTATTTATAACACAAAACAAATGATAACCTTACCTAAAATTGAATATTCACGGGTCTATGTAAATAAATTTAAAAATACCGATTTAAAAATATCTTGTAATTAAAAGTTATATGTAATACATTGAACTTACCCATATTATATTAGGAAAATAAACTAAAATTAAAAAATAAAATGCATTATACATTAAATATTTGGTGGCCAAAAAGTATGGGTTAATGTTATTTCCAATTGATAATTATGCTTACAGAAACAGCTTGAATATTTAGCAGCTATTTGTATTAAAATGCCTGATACTACACTATTCTGCATTAAAAAATAGCTTAGTTTCACGACTGCTTCGGAGAAGCTAACCACATGATTGACAATCAATTCACATTGATATTCGAAGTTATTTTTACCCGACGCCTTATTGTTTTACAGTTATTTACACTAGGCAGAACTTATGCAAAGGTCATTTGTATTGGGTACTGATTTACTTCAATCATTCACTTCATTTAACTACCTTCTTCTACCGCCAACAACGGTGGTAGCATTGCTGTGTTCCAGTTTGAAGGGTGAAAGAGGCAGTGGAATTATTGAGTGATGTAACATAATATATCTATAAGCCACAAGGTGTGGTTAAGCTGTGGTGACGCTTACTATCACGCGGACAATACACTTGTTTGTCGACCTGGTATAAAAATCTTTAGGCCAGATCGTCTGTCAATTGTTTTTACCTATTACATCATCTACATTCTTCGCTGGAATGTTTATACCCTTTTCGCTTCTCTATAAGATACTTTTTTATCCAGCCCCATCATATCTTCGAAAACGGTTTTGTTTTAATGGGTGATAGTCACGAGAGATCCTTAAAGTCATCAGATAATTTAACATTTAGTATGCCTGCGCATTTCTCTGGTTTTTACGGGAACTCTTTCACCGTTAAATCTATACGTTTGCGGAATGCGCTACCTGTAAATATTTTGGGGGGATGGTGAGGTAGCATTTACTGTCGCTTTACGTGTCAATAAACGTGTTTTTTTTGTAATAATTTTAGTTGTATTTATGTATATATTTTTATATAGACATGTTTAGTATTATATTTTAAATTACTTTATTCTCTTCTAATAAATAAATTAGTATTACACATCTAACTGAACTATCATTTTATTTTCTTATATATGCGTCCAAAGGTTGCCTGGTAGAGATCGCCCTGAGCAATAAAGTCACCTATTGTAATTAAAGTTGTCACTTTTTAATCATTCTAATTATGTATTTTTTTGTGTACAATAAAAGTATTACTATTATAAAAAAAATTATCTGTTTAAAATGTGATTTAAATTGTATTAACCTTGACGTGACTAAAATAAATGAACTGAAAATACTATATGCAGCTAACCGTTAAACGCTACGCTCAGTTGTGGCGATAAAACCTTATACGGGTATCATATAAGTTTCCTTAAGAAGGCATCACAAACAGGCGCCCGTAAAAACGCCACGCTTTGAAACATGACCTCTATAAGGACCAAGTACATTATGTTGTGATATTTACTGATACAATCTGCAGTGTCAGCTAACTAGAGCGATGATTCAACGTTCCTAAAAAGAATTTATTCGCAAAATATAGTTAAGTTGACACACTACATACATTTTTTAATGTCGATAAGAAATAAATAAAAACAGTATTTCCAAGATACAAAGGGATAGGTCAATTTAACTATTTTTTTTCTATGTTTCAATATATATATATAATTTTAATAGTTCACCGCGTTTTAAAATAAGTGTTTTTAATACAAGTAGGTACTACGGTTCTGGTACCTCAGTCGTCTTTTACGACTCCTCGTACAAGGGAAGGTACTAGTTTACTCTGCCGGTACCACACTACTATTAAATAATATATTTCTGTAAGTTTTTTATACAAACTACCAGTAAATAAATGTACGTATGTTATAGTTTAGTTCATTAATACTTTGAAGACGTTGACATAATAAACTGACAGTTCACTCTTTAAATAGGACGGTTAACCTAAAAGGTAAATTCAGTTACTAAACCAAAGGCCATGGCTGTGAGTAAAGTAAACACCGACAGCACACATGCGTCTTTTAATTTTGCTGTTATTTCCCGAACCGGTCCCGTGGGCGGCCGTGACGTCACAGGTAACCTTACCTGGTGCTCCCGGGCTGATATTAAATGTATTCCCGGTAGATAATGTTTTATAAGTATATTTTTTTCTTGGTAATTGTTATGGTTTCTACTGTTATAACCATGCACACTTTTTGTGCTGTAAGCTGGTTTTTGTTTGTTATCATGTTTTGTATTTAATTGCGATTGAATGGCTCTGGTGAACTGAATTCTATATTTAAAGTTCCTAGGTTCAATTCCCAGCCAGTAGGATCATTAATATGGCGATATTTGTATTTGTTTAGTGCTAGGTGTTAAATATATGTATTAAAGTAGTAATTTTGTGATTCGTCTATTGTCTGATGTCCGTAACACAAGTGCTTTAAGTGACTTATCACGGAGTCAGGTCAATGTATGAAATGTTGTGGGAATTCGATTTAATTTACTTTTATTCACTAAGGGGGGGGGGGGGGATATAGGTTGTATAGAAAATAATCCCACAATAAACGCACAAAGTCAGCAATATGCTTTTCCACAGCAATAATAATTTATTAGCTATCATTCCTAAAATCTGTTGTCAGTTGACATTGCTATGTCATCCGGTAATAGAACCTTCCACCCCGCCACGTATCCCTTACACAAATGCATGAAACATGCATGAAACATTCAACTAATCTTTAATCATCTTCTAAGCTAAAGAGAGGAAGATTTTTTGGTATAACATTTTATGTGGCAAAAATAAAATCATCATTACCATACCTTAGTATGTCTACTAATGGTCACAAATTATTATCAAACCAGCCATAGAAAGCCTACTAATAAACATTGGCCGCTCTAGGATAGGAGATTTTTACCCGTTATTGCTTGCTGGATAGGCGTGGTGGCGTAGATGCTGCTTCCCGTCTTCATTCTTTAGTATTTAGGTAACGCTGTTTCGGATGGACATGCCGCCATCTGTTGGTTCCCGGTACCTTGGTTGGATTTTACTATTCTTCTCCTCCGGATACTTTAATGAACTGTACAAAATTATTCCTTCATTATACTTACTAATATTATAAACGAGTAAGTTTGTGGAGTCTGGTTATATGTTGGTTACACTTTCACGTAAGATCTGAATGAAATTTGAACCAGTGATTACGATATTCTGGACTAATAAATAGGCAAATTTTAATCCAGAAAACATATTTCCTTAACATATATTTGACCTTTTTTATTTTTCTGCACAGAATTGGCACGACTTTCTGCATAGGTTTACTCTCAGGAACCGACATTGATTTTTTCTCGGAATTACAAGTTTCTCATAAATGTGGTTGAAAATTAATTAATAATTAATAAGTATACCTAAGAATTTCGGAAGTCACGTTATTTAATGCATGAGAGAGTCAAAAGTACAAGATGAGTCTTAAGATTAAGTTTAAAAATACCATCTGACTGGGTTTCAGTCACGCAATTGATCAAAAACTAAGGCCAATATTGCAGCAGTGCCAAATTATAAGATACCTACTGCGTGGATAGGAATGTAAACTAAATTGGAAAGTAACAAAAATAATATTTTGTGAGTGCAGTATTTGTACATATTCAAATTCTTACACAACTCAAGACCGTCGAAACTGCTTTCGAACTCTGCTTTTAAAGCCGTTAAAAAGGAGTTTAATTAGGAACGGTAAACGCGTGAATATACAAAAACATTTGTTTTTTTGTTAATCCATCAAATGTTCTAATTAATTATAGTTAATCTTTTTGATGTAAATGTTGATGTTTATTTGCCAGAAAACGTTTGCACTTACACATATAAAAATGAAGGAACCTTTGTGCAGAAGTTCGCTCACTATTATTACATTGTGTATTTACAACATGGACAGATAAAAAAAAACTGTTGCACTCTACCCGACTTCAAAAGAACAATGTTGCTTTAAAATTCCAACGGAGCAACTCACTTAAAAACAAAGGCGTAACTAACTGAAACACATTGCCAAAACTAAGAGACCAGTTCGAATTACACGAGTGACCTTAGCAAAACGTGACTATTTATTTTTTCGGCTCGATAACTCCGAACCAAGTCAATTTCCAGCCTTTAATTTTTGAACCGTAGCCAAGTTTTCAAAACTAGTTAAATTCGCTTGAAACAGTTCCCGTTTATTGTTACAAAAAAAGTTTTCGAACGTTAAACAATGAAATCAATTGGACGGATTTAGGGTAAATTTTGTTTGTACTTTTTTATTAAGCCAGGTTGAAAAAGAAACATTCAGTCCGGATGATAATAAATATTACAACAACCTATAGACGCATATACGGAACAAATTAATAAGTATGTAAAATAAGCAAAATATTATCGACAAGACATTTCTTATTGCATGTTTATGATTAGGTATCTCCTCAGTGAAATGCAAATTTGCCGATCATTATCGAGCTTGCCTTTTATTCGCAAATAGTTATTTTCTGTACGAAAACTCATTTTACAATTGCATTTACTTCATATATAATTCTTTTAACTACATCAACCCTGATTCCTTGCATCAACGTTACCTATATAAAAGGAATTTCAATTCAAAGAAGGGATGAAAGGCACTAGAAATGAACACCTTGCGATAGGTTGAGCTAGTCAAGTGAGGGAAACCGATCCATACATCGGTGCTCTGAACTATCAGCTTGTGGTAAGAGCTAGAGAGATGTAATCAAGCGACTATTGGCTCTGCCACCGTAATATGAATACAAGCTAGACAAGCGATTCTTCTTCAAAATAAAAGATATAGACATTGTTGAGTTGCTTTTTAATTAACTTATTATCATAATGAAACTGAAGATATAATAAAATGACAACTTAATAAATATTTAGAAAAATAAAATAAGGACAACTGAGTTTATGAAAATAAATTTTTACTCGAACCGGATTATTATTATCCTTTCCGGAGAACTGCACTAATGATTATGCAACCGAGACCAAAGTGATGAAGTCGATTTTTTCTTTGTATGCTTATTACTTTGAGAGTCAGCGCCATCTATTGAATGTTAGGATAAATCGTATCAAAATATTCTTTATTCAAGCAGGCCTATCACAAGCTCTTCCGAATCATCAAAATTAGTAAATATAACAATTTAATTCAGAAATATGAAGTATTACTTTATATTATATTCATAATACTGATGACCCTGATCACCTCAGGGTCCCGCCCTGATGAACCGCAAACACTCGAAAATCACACTATTATCAAGTAAATCAATCGAAAAAGGTATAGACAAATTATTCTACTTCAAATTTGTTTTGCGTATATCATTTTCTTGCCATTTATTTGGTTTCAGCATACAGTATCCTATTTCTTTTGTATTTTTCTACCAAACATTCTTTAGTAAAGCAGTAACGAACACGTCACACTGCGTTACCCTGCTATTCCCCAAATTTTGATTAAGGGTAAAGTAAGAAGTGCCCCTCGCACTTATCTACGTAAGCAGCGACTTAAAACAAAGGACAGACGAGAAGGATTACCATCTAAACAGGCGGTTTTACGGCGTCTCCTTGGCCCGGCGTAATCAGACGAAATTGTTGCGAAAGAGGCACGGGCTTTCTTATTGGCCGATACTTTGTGATTAGTCCTCCTTGCTTGTTCATCTTACATTAAAGATACGGGGTCAATCGATGTTCTGCGTTAGACTAGACGATTATAAGAAAATTGTGAGTCGATTATTTCTATTATATTCAATGTTTGTTTAGTCGCATATAAATATCCGTTAGCAGATATTTGACTGAATTTATTTTATTAATATATTACTGTTTACCCTGAAACGTAAAAAAAGAACATCGACTGAACTGACGCGCGCTTCCACGAAAGCTTAAGCGATTAAAAAACAAACTTTTATCAACTGAGAAATATTATAGGAGAGGGCAATACTACGATTCTTTGCGTACCTTATGATTTATGTCTTATCAATAAAAGGTACTATGATATATGATACAGATATTGAATATTAATTTGAAATTATAGTCGACAGCACGCGTAATCTTTTCGAATGTATATAATGCACCTTCAAGCGCGTATCGATATATGTCCGAAGAGTTGCACTGAGTCGTATCAACTGATTTTATTGGAAATCTCTTAAAGATAACCTGTATAAAGTCATTGTACGGGTAATATAATGAAATATAATCCAAACAACAATTACTGGCTACCATTAGTTTTAATATTATAAAAATGCATCCTAAAAGCAATCCAATACATTAACCCGAGCGGTAAATCGCTCAAAGCTCAAAATGTTACGGACACCGGACAGGAATCAAACTCACGACTCTTGGCGCATAAAATAGGCACCATTTATCCAGCCCGTCAAGTAATTTCTAAAAACAACATCTACAACTACATAAGGTTTAAAGTTGCTTGTATTTAAGATAGATAAAAATACATAAGACCAAGATCCCTCTGCACCAATTGTGTTAAGAGGCGACAAAGATAACAGAACCGAGAGATAGCGGTATATCCATCCGGCACAGTGTAGCTCAACACGGAAAACAAAAACATACTCGATAAAGTTATTGCAAAACGCGAGGATGGACAGCAGCGTCCCGCTGCGAAAGCTGCGCTCTTCAATTGTCGAAACGCTTGCCCAGCACTGCAATTATGGGCAAAATTCTGCTTTATTGGCAAAGCCTGTATCCAGTAGTGGACTTCCAATGGCTGTTATGATGATAAAACACGTGGAGTCAACAGAATTAAAACGTGCGTGAGGTCAATAAACTTAGTAGGGTTGAACATTCAGAAACTGGCACAACCCAGCATCATCGAGTCCGCGGAGTCAGCGGTACGTAAACTGTGTTGGACACCAATTTCGTACTTGAACCGTGCCCCAATTTTATTCCGGCGACGTGCTACGAATGCGTTTTTTCTTTTTATCTCGAGTATCATCAAGTGATATTTAGTACATTTTCGTGTGTGAATAGGTTTTTGTAGGATACAGTATTACAAAAACCTATTCACGTTTCTAGCGTAATATAACGTGATTTTATAACACACTCAACATGTTCATTTATCATATCAGCCGTTAGAAGCCCACAGCTGGACATATGCCTTTCCAAGAAAGCCATAATTTTGCCTGGGCCACTGCGCTGGGCAAGCGTATTGGCCGTAAATTTAGCGACTGGGATGCTGCTGCCCATCCTCACCCTGCGCTTTTGAGCTGCACAGTTTCATATGGATATACCGCCATTTGTCGGTTATAGTACCTCAGTCGCCTATTACGACACCTGGTACATGTTCATTTGTAAATAATGATAAACACAACATATCACACGTTGAACTAACGCTAAGATAAGTACTTTACAGATATCAGGCAAGAGAAAGAATTATAAATATTATATTTACTAAGATACATACACATAACACCTAGACACAACAAATTGTTGTTTCCTGATAATATTTTGCATTAAGGTAATTTTTTTAATAACATGTACAAAATAATTACGGAGTATGGCGTTGGATGCTAAAGTACAGGCTTTTCTTCAAACCTAGTTCGGCAACAAATGCTACTTTACTCAAAATATTTACTCTTATTAGACTGGTAATTTATAATAACACTTTTTGAATAAAATTAACTATTATTTTGAGACATAAATATTTATCATATAAATATTTCTAGCTCTATATTGCTCTTGGTGACCACTACCATCTGCGCCAACGGGCTCCTAATTGATTTTGATAAATGAATATTACAGAAGCGTTTTTGTCCATACAAATTTTAATTAAAGAGAAAATTAATTAGCGATATCATGTAGCTTTAATTAAAAATGAATTCGTCGTCTTAATATTGTAATACCTTTAAGTAGTAAAACGAACTTTCTACGGAGCGGAGAATATTCCAAGAAAAATAATCAAGCCAAATCGAGGGCTTGGCGAAATAGCCGCCTATAACTAACATCGGCAAGTTTGATAGATTCCCCCTCCCCTACAAACCCCCTACCACCGATTGGGTAATTATTTCCATCTGTCAGCATTACGGACTCCATCTGGCTCGCGACGTTTTTTCCCCGAACGAAAGTGCCATTTTCAATGTTTCGCGTCCTGACCTGTCAAAGGAATTTATTGAGATGGATAGCTAAGGTGACAATTTTAGTAACGTCAGAGTTGCGTTCGCAATTTTGTGTTTTCGTTTAAATTTATTATCTGTTCACTAGTTATATTCATCAAGAAAATTGACTCTTTTGTTCTTTCATTTGACCAGGTCGACAAACAAAAAATGTGATATCACTGGCGGCTAGAACGCTTGTGATATCACAAGGTTGTCACTAGCGTTTTGCCCTGACTTAATGATATTATGTCCCATTTACTCAGTATTTTTACTGCCTCTCTCATTTAGCGGTAGAAATATCTGTCTACCTCATGTAAATAAGTCTAATACAGCTGTAAGGTCTCGGCAAAGTAGAACAGTTCCAACCTCTGTGCTACGTGTGCTACGTGTATGCTACGTGCTCTATATATAGCCATGTGCCTAACTAGTAACCTAACTACGGAACCTGATACATGGCTATATATTGAACCCATTTAAAATGTTGAATTTCAAATCCAACAGAGGGCAGAGGAATCTCTGTGGCCTTTACAGCTCCGTGTCCTCAAAAAAATGGTAATCCGCATAAACGATCAGTGAGCAGTGAGCGATCTTACAACTTTGGTACCTCTTAGGGCAAGGGAGATTGGACTTCAGTCTACGCGATTCCCGTTAGTTAGTAATGGACTTCTGAGTAAGTCCTACTGCAACAGGCGCTTGCACTGGTATTGGTCTTCGAAATGAAAATTGGTAATAAATGAAAGTCATAAACAAACAACTAGTTTTAAATAAGGTTTTGCTACCAACTGATCCTGATTAGGCTTGCAATTACAGATAATTGCTATGGAAATTTCTTGCAGCCTATGTCCATCAGTAGATGTACTATGCTTATAGGATTTATTTATTTCACAAATTTTACAAAAACAGCTTCGTATATTTAAATCTTCATAGTCTCATTTATGTACTTTTAAAAATAATGTAGAATAAATTCTTGTTTCACTATCATAAATTTTTAGGTTGAAAAAATGTATTCTCAATTAAGACAAGCGTAGTCACTTACCTGAGAAAATAATAACTAAATTAAATTCTTCCTCAGACATTAGCATTTATCAAATACGTGAGTATTCAATCTAGGACCGAGTCTCAAGAATGTGTTCTGCGAGTTTAAACGGATAAACAAAGTATATATAGCATAAGAGATGCATTTATCGAGCAATCACTATCAAATTCGATAAATAATAACGCATTTTGTACTTGCAATTTCAATACCTCGGCTTACAAATAGACTTAATATCATCTCAACGCTCCAATGAAACCAATGGGTACAGAGAAAACAAACAAGACTGTAAACAATAATAGAAGGTTTCTTATACCAGTGCAATGAAATTCTATGGCCACTACTCATGGTCATATAAAGGCTTTATAGGCTACACATAACTCTGGAGCGAGAGACTTGGCATAATTTGATGCTGTATTTTATGAAGGAATGCTTTCAGTTTATCGCCCAATAATTTTGAATGTTTATTACTGGTATGACAAATATGTTATATTGAACTATCAATATTGCCTTTAAAAAGACTTTATGTCCTGCCTTATGAATGTACATTTTTTATCATTTATTACAGGTATTGATCGCTGTTTTTATAATTAACTAGCTGACGGTTTACTTACATTTTTAAAACGCGGGTTGTTTAACTTTTAATTTTTTTTTGTTGGACAATTGGTTACCTTGCGGCCACCGTTCTCAAGAATAACAAAAGACTGTTGTTGTGTCAGGATTTGAAAGTTTTAATTATTACTTTCACATATTTTTATTTATTATTAGTTTTAAATTTTATGCGTTTGATTCCCCATCGACGCTTTAGGTGCTGACAGTAACTTTTAGATAACAGTGCTGCAATATTGGCCTTAGTTTTCGATCAAATGTATGACAGGATCCCAGGCAAGTGGTGTTTTCCAACCCTCTTCACAATTAAAATAAAATGCCACATATTGCTATGTCTTTAAACAAAAATGTAAAATCATATTAGCTGATTAAAGGAAATAGAGATTTACGTTTATATACAAAGATTTAGTCAACATATTTGTCAGATGGGCGTACACCAAATGTGCACATATAAAATAATTAAGTGGAACAAATTACGCTTGCATATGTCTAAAATGTTTTGATCTTCTTTATATACAGCAGCAACAAGGCATAAATGGCTGACAAATTAAGATCAAGCGTAAATCATTAAGAACAATAATTAGATATAACCACATACTACAGATAAAAATTACTCTCTAGTTACCTTGGTCAAGGAATCGCAAAATTGGATTTTAAGAAATAGAATCATAAAAAAGTTACGTAGAACATCAGATTAAAATAAAATTAACGGCCATATTCACTTTTCTAATATATCCTTACCGCTTTGGACAACATCAAGTTTTCTAATAAAATCAAAAGTCATTTGGCTTACCACATAACTGTCAATAAAATATGGCTTAAAGTATTCGTCTATAATATATATTTTCATTATGTCATGACTATATTCACACTATTTGATTTCAATATAAAGACTCATACAAATTTCTAGACAAAACAGGATAACGTCTGTTAGGACAACTAGTAGTATAAAAATATATAGAGTGAGTGAATAAAATAATTGAGTAATATGGTACGAGTGCCATGTTAACCTCGACCCCACGCAAGCTAAAAAAGGGCCCATGGGTTTGAAAATCGTAAAATATAACATAATATTATATTTATTATGACATAGTACTTTTCTTGGTCAACATAATTTTTAAACAGATACTAAGCAAAATTTGTAAAAAACATATGTTTTCAAACTTATTTTGTAAATTAAGCTAAGTGTTAACATCATCATCACTGGTGAACATAGGCCCCCCAAAGAAAAGGGGAATTTTGCTCGTAATTGCCGCGCTAGGTAAGCGTGTTGGGAATCGCAGAGCGCAGCTTTCGTGATAGGGACACTGCTGCCTATCCCTACCCTGTACCTTTGAACTACACGCCATCTGACGATTCACTCATCTCTTACGATACCTTGTACAGAGTGAGGCACTATTCTACTCGGCCGGTATCTCGTGGCTATATATACATCCTATTCAATATGACACGCATCTCTAATGTCGTATTCAAGATAAACGATCACCTTTCGTTTTTCCTAGAATAATCCTTTGAATTTTCTTCCCAGTAATCCACGGCTCATTTTTCACACCGAAACCCTTATTTTCTTAATCCAACGAGTCTAAAAAGGAGAAAATTAAAGGAAACCATTTCCCGAGAACATATCAAGGTTAAGCTACGCATAAAGCCACTGAGGCATAGTACTTAAAGATAAAAAAGTAGTTGAACTTCAGATAAATAAATTATATAATTGTACACTATAATTTCTATAGCTAATACAAATATAAAGCTTTTTCAATTATCTCTACAATTTTCCTGACTCTCATATACTTAAATCACTACTTTGTCACATTATCTTAGAGAAAACTTGCTTAAAGCACTTATTTTACAAATTTATATTTTTTATTTTTTTATATAAATTAGAGATATCATCATCATCATACCAGCCATTAAAAGTCCACTGTTGGACACAGACCTCTCTAAGGAAGGGGGTATGTTGCCCATAATTACCGCACTGGACTAGCGTGTTACCAATCGCAGAGCGCAGCTTTCACGATGAGGAAGCTGCTGCCTATCATGCCCTGTAAATTTGAGCTGACTTTCTTGCATGGATATACCGCCATCTGTCGATTCTTGTACCTTAGTCACCTCTTACGACACCCGGTACAGGGGGAGGTACTATTCTAATCTTCCGGTAGCTCATGGCTTTGCTCTTCTGGTACCTTACAGCTTAGAGATATCAGACAACAGTTATTTAATACTATCTCTCCTCTTACCACTCTCTCTACTTCTCTCTCAGGCACTCACTGTAGTCTAAAATGCAGTGTTTCCTGTAATTTTAAAGATATCTACATTATAAGAAGATATTTTAGCATTTGGTAATAAAGCGGTTGTATCTCATAATCAACATTTGCATAAATATTAACATCATCATCAGAAAAGACGTTAGAAGTTTGACACTGGAGCTGGACATAGGCTTACCTAAAAAAGCAAGCGTGTCGGCAATCGCAGTGCGAAGATGTTGCAGTGGAGATGCTGCTGCCCATGCCCACCCTATGCATTTGAGCTACACTATCGGATGGATTTACCACCATCTATCTGTTCTGGTACCTTTGTCGCTTCTTACAACGACGATGATAAAGAGGTACTATTCTACTCTGCCTCTAATTTACATAAACACCTTACAAATAGATACAATTAAATACATCCCTCAAGTTGTTCATTATAACAGCGGGAAGATCACTTCCGACCTCGATGAATTTTGTATTACGACAAGTGTAACTTAGAGTCAGTAAAATTGGTTCCAGGAATCCACCCTTTTAACGCAGGTGTTAAGTAATGAACCAACTTCCATTAATTAGTTAGCCAGCAGTAAATTTAAATGCCCTAAGTGAGACTTTTTGCTAAAAACTGCTTGGTTTAATTAAATTTGGCGCGTTGTTTTAAGAAGTTTCTCGACTATCGAAGTTTATCGAGTCATTGTTTACGTTCAAGTAATTATAAATTAGCAAGTTAAACACTGCCTGATGAGTCAACAAGAAGAAAGGTTTTGCCTGCCCAGTAAAGTTATTATTTTTTTTTTACTTTGAAGAGTCGTTGTTGTGTATAGATGCTCTTGATAGCCTAATTGCTCGAGCAGAAATGAGCCCCGAAAAAGTTGTAAGAATTGAATTGAATTTTATGTAATATAAAACTATTTTTTTGTATTGAACTACAATATTTAAGATTTAAAATATTTACTGAATAGTGAACAAAGCTATTATTTTGTAAATAAAGTAATTTTTCAAAATATTGATATCTTAAAGACATGAAATAAGCAGTCAGTAATCCGGGCCATGATGGGTCAGTATCAAAACTTAAAAGCAACTTGCTTTCTTGATTTTTTGAAAAGTCTGTTACTTTTATATTAAAACTCTCATGACATTCTTTCTTTGTTTGATACTATAATAATTGTAAAATATAATAAATCAACCTAAAATCCACCAACGAAAAAAAGAAGTTCTACTTGAAGACATTCGAAGCGAGACAAATCAATAAAATCAAAACAATAGTTTTTTTCTGCCTATTTAAAAGCTATATAAAGCAAAGAGTTTATACAAAAGAGAACGCAACACATATTTTGAAATACAATTTCACCCATAAGGCACTCTCAAAGAAAACAGAAATCGTACAACCGAATAGAGGTAACTAGAAAGAATTGTTACTCACGTCCATTATATTTTTCGCGCCGTGAATTTAAATCCGTTGAAAATAAATGTACGTTGAAACGGCATTTGGTTTGTTTGTTATGAAATAATAAACAAATTATCATCATCATCTTAGCAGCCATAGAACGTCCACAGCTGGACCTAGGCCCCTCCAAAAAATGGAAAATTTAGCCCATAATTGCTGCACTGGATAGGCGTGGCTTGATAGCCATGCCTATCCATACCATGATTGGTATCGCAGAGCGGAACTTCGGTGTAAAACTTTTAGAAATTGTATAGAATATTTTGTCTATTTTATCAAAAAGTTTTGTTAAAATCCATTAAGCGAAAAGAGTAACAACTCTTCTTTACATATTTTCACATTTGTAGTATGAGTATAATTATAAATATGAATATATTTTGGTACAAAAAGTGATTATCTTGAAAATAAAAAAAAATAGTACTTCTTGAAGCGTTTGCAATTGGTTATGACTTTTAATATTTAAAAAGTAATAGTTTGCCTGGAAAATTATTGTCTTTTAATTTATTCTTTAACGGTTCTCAATAGTTTAAATATGTAACTTTCTTGAGAAATTATAAATCATATATTTATCTATTGATTAATTGATGATTACTTTAAGAAGCATAAAAAATTAACCTTCTAGATTAGATGTTTTTTGTATCAGTATAATTTTAAAAACTTTGAAGGCCTTACACAAGGTTTAGCAACACATATACCGTTAGGTGCATCTGTTTATTTACTATTTGAACCTTACGCCTTTTTACAAATATTTTCCGTTCCTTTGATCTCGAACGCCTTCATCTTTGACCTTTGGTGAGACGTTGCAAAAACCAATTTCCTACGTACGTACAATAAGAAACTTCATGCTATCGGTGCAATAAATCTAACAAGAGCGGAGAATAGAGTTCCGGCAAAGTGAAACATCTGCGACTCGGTAGATTTATAAGGTACATGACGGTGATTGCTTGTACTGTAAATACTTTTGTACTTACGTTACTTTGTGGATTGGAAAGGCTGATATATTGCTTTTTTTTATTAATTTCTTATAAATGGAATTTAAAGTTGTATAAGGACAAAAAGCAAACTTTAATATTTCATTTTTATATATATATGCTAAATGACTATAGAAAACAGGGCTATGCTCCGCAGTTGCCACCACTTCTGCCATGTGCAGCAATTATGGGTAACTTTTTTAGTGAGGCCAATATCCAGCAGCAAATGTCTAACGAATTACATTATAATGATGATTAAGTAATCTTGAGAATACCATAATTCTATATATTTGAAGATCCTCAATAGGATATAACTATGAAATTGCTGAGGTAGATATCACCTAGAACTTCTTAGAAATTCTAGGTCTCTAAGAAAAAATCATCTTTTTTAATTTCGCTTTAGTCGATATCTTTAATCGACTAACATAAGAAAACGTTTCGACTCTGATTTCAATCGTACTCTGAAAAAATGTAATAGCCCAATAAAAATGGAAAACTAGTCAGTTATATCAATTAAAGTTATTTTATGGCCGCCCAACTTCCACGGGAAGCTCGTAAAATGTGTTTTTATGTGTGACCTGGGGGGTTGAAGACTTATTTTTATGGTGAATTATGTAATTGCTACTTTGCATCCAATGTGTAACTATCTGCTCTTGCTATTATTGCTGTTTTGAAAATGTTATTTCTATCGTATCCATACATATTGAGGTACCGGATACGTAAATAGTACCTTGCACTGCACCATACTTTCATCGAGAGAGGCGACAAGGCACCGAAACCGACAGGTATCGGTATATCAATCCGAAATAGTGCTGCTCAAATGCACAAAGCGAAGATAGGCAGCAGCATCACCCTCACGATTGTTTTGCGATTGCCAACACGGTGGCTCAGCAACGAAATTATGGACAATAAACCTCCTTTCATGAAGAGGTCTATGTCTTGCTGTAGACTGGCTGGTATGATGATGATGATACTTTAATGTTTTAATTTCTTCTATTTGTCTATTTATTACGTTACGTCACAGCCTAAATGGGGAATCAATTTTGATCCATTTTAGCTTGTTTTTTTAATGACCATATGGTCCGCATGATAGTAAGCGTCGCAGTCTACGGACGCTAGTATTCTCACAAAGATTCAAGTATCATTAGATCATTGCCAACCCTATCACTTGAAGCTATCACTGTCACCTAATATTAATTCCTTTCAAATCGGAATCCAAATACTGTTTGGTGGTAAAAATAGAACAAAGTTCCACAAGTAAATTCCTCCAGATACATTTCATTTAGGAGAAGTCACGGACAAAAACTAGCTTTAAAATAGTTTGATCGGTGTCAAACACTGTTGGTGATTTCATCAATGTTTTTTTTTATAATAGACAATATACGGAAAAGTAGCTAACAACAGAGACGCTATTTTAAATTCTGCAAGATAAGACATGGTATATTTTAATTAACATATATTTTAACGTGCATATCATTATTAATTAATAAAATATGATATATTGATATCCTAAATATATAAATGTCATTCTTAATTAAAATAATAACCGCTTTAAGCACCCCACTACTTACAACAAAGTACCAAGGAAGCATAAACGTATAGGAGGTCGCGCGGGCAGCCATATTTCACTTTTATACGGTAAGGATAACCCCATGTTTGTCAAGGATTGCTAGTTATAGCCCTTTGGAGAAGGTTGTCTAATCCCCTTCGAGGAGGCCTGACCTAAAATTGAAATTCTCGGCCCTCCATACGAGGATGTTTTGAGACGTCCACTTTGTAACGTTTATGGAACTATCTCTGAGTTAGGAATTAATATTTTCTAAGTTGTAAGAAAATATTGAAGCCGCACAATTTAAGCACCAGAAGAAAAAAATATCTCTTGCTAAATTGCATAGCTATATGTAATTTTTTAAGTATATTTTATAAGTTTCTGTTGCAAATATAAAAAGAAAATATCTATAAAGAAAAATGAATACAAATTGATTTGTAAATAAAATAAAAAAACATACTGTGAAAGAAACATTAAATAGTTACTGCTAAAAAAAGCTTATAAAACCATTTAAATGTCAACACATAATATCACATTAGTTCCCATTTCCAACGACTTCTCCGAATGAGCCACTACCGCCACCATAAAATATGAAGCAATATTTTAAGCCGCGCCACGGAAACGTACATTTCAGAAAATTTCACGTCACATGCCGTTTAAGTTGAGAAAATGTGAAGTTCAGTCCGCACTGAAGGGTCATTGGAAATGACGTGAAGCTGAGAAATCGTTACATCGTGGGCGTTGCGACGTTTTAGAGGGAATTTTTTGTATGCACTCAGTTTTCTCGATGCTTTTAGCAGGGGAGTGTTGTGCGTTCTAGTAGAAACGTGGGCACCCGTGACTATAAGTAGGTTTTATGTTCGAAAAGGGTGCGAATCTTTTACTGGGTTCACTTACCTGTGATATGACAATTGAAGTTTGCACTTTTAAACATGTGGAACAGTTTGTGTATCGATTTTTTTGGTATAAATCGACGCATAAGTAAATTAAATTGCTTTTTTATCTATGTAATTAGAGATTCGTTTTGCTTTAGTTTCATTTAATTATTTTTCATAATTCACACACCAAAATAATACACTTAGTCAATCTCTATAAATTGCTCTTACGATAAATGTTATATTTTATTTAGGTTTTTATGTTGGTTCGGTACCTATTTTTTGCGTGTGTCATTTAGGCAGAGTTGAATGAGTGGTTAGACTACCAGATGCTTACTGCGTCTTTATTGTAGCATTAGAAGACTTTCAGATTATGATTATTTAGACCATAGGACAAAGATTTAACTATACACTATGAGGTTTCTTTTAATTTTAATAAGTAAGATTTAAGTTTTGTGTAGCTACGACCTTATATCTCAAAGTCTCAACTTTAGTGTTCCGCAAAGATTTCGTATTCTTTTCCCTTATTTTATGTACCTAAATATTATAAAACAACGCATTAATTAAAGAATAATTATCTTAGTTAAAAACTAATTAACTCCCCAAAGCGTTTTGCAACGGAAAATCCCTTCGCGAACGCTATTAAAGGCTATGTAACTTGCGGGGAAAAAACAAAGTTAAATTGCTATTTACAGTGAAGTCTAGCAAATTAGGAACTCTGTTTGTTCACTTTGCCATGCTAGTTGTAACTTTAATGACATGCGCCTTTTTGAGTTAGCCAGCGGTACCTGGTTACAAAAGCGCATGTCTTTAGAGAGAGCCTTCAAGAGAATTATATCTCTAGAAATATGTAAAAATTTCTGTCTGCTTGTTCTGGTTTTCTGAAAATACACTGATATATCCAGGACTTATTTGAAGTGGTATAACTTTAGCTTTATGTGTATCTAAATATATGATAAGACATCGATACATAGTTAATAGATAATGATATATTCCCACAACATCACATAAATTGACCTGACTCCGTGGTAAGTCGCTTGAAGCATTTGTGTTACGGACGCCAGATAACAGAGGAATCACAAATATTCTACTGAAATGCATTTATTGAACACCCAGATACTACAAACGCAAATATCACCATATAAATATTTGCTCTGGGTGGAAATCGAACCCACGACCCATCGACCCGTTAATATATTGGTATTATTATAATTTTTAGTTTTTATCATAATACCAAAAAGTATAACATATTTTAACTACCCATGGGAACATTTGATGTGTCGTTCAACAAACAATAATTCGTCACATCCAAAATAAATCACGCCTCTCTCAAAGTGGACATATACGATTAAATATGACCATGAACGCATTAAAACTGCGTGTTATTCAGTAGAAACAAGTTTGTTGTGTTTATAGCACATCTTTGTTACTCAATATAGTTCTTGAGTTTTTCTTGAATCAAACGATGCATGAAACTGAAAGCGTTCCAAAGGCTTCAAGCGCAAAATATATCATATTCTTAGGTTTAACTCCTACCTAAAGATAACGTTTTCTTCCTCTATCAAAGTGTGAAGCTACATTAACCACATTGCTATTACCTCGTTCCAAGAAAAACACGATTAGCACAGGAAGAAACCGTAATTCATAGCAAAAATCCACGTTCGCTGACGTAGAAACACATATGGTGCTCGTAAACGGTGGGTATCACGCTTTTGTACCTTTTACACCTGGGGCCTGAGTCCTCGTGTAGATCAACTCTGTAGTTGACAGCAAGTGCAGAGATCAAGCGATGTTACCACGTGGAGAATGTTACGCTCTGATTAGATATCGATTTGCAGTGTAAATTTTGTTGATTTTACAATGATATTTATGTTTGTTCTGTGTCTGGGTGTTTAATTTATGTATTTAAGTAGTATATTTGTGATTCCTCTGTTGTCTAATGTCGTCTTATCACGGAATCAGATCAATATCAATGTATGAGATGTTGTGGAATTTATAATTGATATCTGATTATTCTCATCTTTTAGTAGGTGAAATGATCTGATGAATTTTCAGAATATATTTTTTTTATTCTCGGAAAACAAGTGCTCCCTTGGGACACAGTATAAAGTGAAATCAGAGAGGACTACGTTGCCGATGGATACCTAGCATATAATATTTATAATATACTAGCTGTGCCCGCGACTTCGTCCGCGTGGAATAGTTTTTTGGGTACCATACCTATTTACTTCAAATTATATAAACTTTGAATGTCACGTTTATTTATATCGAATCAATGGCCTGAAAAATAAGTTTTAAGTTTCTAGCTCTAAAAATAGCGATCCATGCAAACAACTTTTCATCCCCCCTTGCAACCCCTTACAACCCTTATTTCGAGTTCAAAAATAGCCTATGTCCTTTCTTAAGGTCTAAAGATTGTCTATGCCAGATTTCATCAAAATCGGTTGAGAGGTTTAACCGGGAAAGCGTAACAGACAGACAGACAGACAGACAGACAGACAGACAGACAGAGTTACTTTCGCATTTATAATATTAGTAGGGATTATATCTCTATATAAGCATTATGGTCTCCTAATGATTTTCGTTTATTTAATTTATAAATATATATAACTTTAGAAAGTTCTAATTCTATTTTGTGACTTATCATATAATAGTTATACTTAGTACAGCAACATACTTCCAAATAAAATGGAACAACATTATCAAAAACGTGCTAGAACTGTTGCAGTCTTGAGTTTTATACATTCAGCAAAGCAAAAGACGTGACTGCGAACTGCAAGAATATTAAACTTGTACAAACTTAATACATTTAAAAATAATTTTAGCGCAAAATATGTGGTGAGCTTTATTGTAGCAGCGCCTGCTTGAAATAAACATTATTTATCACAAAACTGAAGGTGGAAGAAGTTTATGTGGTAATAGAAAATTTCAATAATGGCGCAAATAGTAGAGTTCCTATCTCAGGCGTCAAAGGTTGTGGGCTCGATACTCACTAAGGACAAATATTCAAATAATTAATATTTTTATTTCTGTCTTTGTGTTATTTATATATATTTAAGTATTATATTTGTAATACCTCGGTTATTTGATATCCGTAACACAAGTGTTTAAAGTTACTTATTTTGGAGTCAGATCAAAGTCTGAGATGTTGTGTTAATTTAAAAAAAAGAATTTAGCAACACACAATGCAATCTGCATCGTCTTGAGCCAATTACATGGTTCACTGTATCCATCTGTGTCTTATAAAGAAGGACATTTTTATATTCAAGACTGGAGAGGCAATGAATTTGTAATTTTAAGCTCATCGAATAAAGTTGCAATCTACGTTTCTCCGTAATGTGACTTAGTTTGTAATGTATTTCAAGATTAGGTAGAATAAAAAGTGCATTTTAATCATATTACATAATTTATCATCCAATGAGATTGTTAAATTTATAATGGACTAGAAAGGAATGTTGTCTTTTGTTCCGTTTCGTGATCTCTTTAAAACCCGCTGTTTCTATTTGAGTTCATTGCTTAGCAAACAAATTAATTGTATTTTGTTTCATTGAATGATGTTTGTAAACATTTTCTTGATTGTTTAAACGTTCCAGCAAATGAATTTGTTTACAAATTCAGCGATCCTAAAATGGGTTCTTGCTGTTATATTATGAAGTGGATATTGTGAAGTTTATCCTAACTCTGTCTCCGGTTACACGGATCCGGGAAGGATCCACAAAAGTGCTGTACCATGTTTTCTAATGATTCGAAACAGAGTAGCAACGTTGGTGGCCTTTAACGATAAAACTTTTGACATTTGTTATAGAAGTTTACATTCAACAATGACAACTTTAGCGTAGAGCGCATCATTTATCGTGACAAAACAGTGAGTTAGTAGGAAAACAATATTCGGTATTTCCTTACAGAGCGTCATGCTTTATCATGTAGTTTATTTTGCGTACTTTGAGTGTGCAGTAGAAATAAACAATGCAAGTAGCATTGTTGATTCTCTCAGATTTATTCTTAATATTCAACTTTGGAATAATAGCTCACATACCTATGCTAGTGAAATTTTGTTTATTTTTATGTCCCAAGTCTAACAAGCATAGATTGAAGGCGAGCATTACTGTAGCCTATAACCTCGTGTTATCACTAGCACCTCATTCATCTTGCGACAGGAGCATTTACGTTATAACTTCACGGCCTTTTTTATCTTTCAAATTTGAATACAGCAAGAACATTTCTATTTATCGGTAGAAATAAATGAATGAACCAATAAATATTGAATTTTATATAAACAAAATAATAGCAAAACATTATATTGTAGAAAAAGTCCTACGTATACGCTAATTCGTAATTGCTATGTGTAACAGGAAAATAAGGAGTAATATCAGTATCTCAGTAGCTCCTCCCAATGAAGTCAAATATAAGCTATTTGTCAGTGTGTCACAACACGCAAAATTCTAAAATTATCAAGTCTCTCAGAACCATAAAAGATATTCGAAATTCAATAATATGTAAAATCGTTTTATGTAAATATATTATGTAATTCTAGCAACATCTCGCGGTTTCACCCGAATTAAGTTGTAGAACAAATCTAGTACCATTTATACTCCGCTGTTCCTTCTATCTTAAATAGTTTGTAATCTTTCTCGATAAGAAATTATGTTATATTGATTTTTTCTAAGCTTATTCATAGTTTAAGTCCTGCTTCAATGTATGTCAGTTAGTTAGTTTCTTTTTTATATATAAAGTTTATATATTATCATTATAGATAATATTATTTTGGAATCTTGGAACCTGTGTTTAACTACAGCCCTAGAATGTAGAATTACCGAAGTGGTTATGGTACACCGTGAATTTATGGGTATTACTGACCGTATACGGATAGTACCGGGAAGGGTGTTGTATAATGGTGTAAGGATATAAATTTACCCTGGAAATATTATGTTTCCAACATTTATAGACTTTAGTTTCTGAAATATTACTAATACTACGATTTACCAGCCAAATAATGAAATTCATAGAGAAGACGAAAGTATATTATACATAATTAATTCCGGTACTGTATTTAACCCCGTGAGTGTGAGTTGAGAGACGCTGTTGAAGTTTTTAATATGTACGTTTACCTAAGATAAAAAGTCCAACTAAGAGGGGTAAGTCAAACTTCAAGAATGAGGTCAATAGCTTAATCCAACATGACGGGACGGCGTTCGGAAAACTGAAAAGCAGCTTCTAACCTTACATAACTCAGTGCCTCAAGTTGGAAGACTTCGATTTAACGGTTACAATATTAACTTATAATCATGAAATTGTCTGTATTATAGGTATACCTTCCGAACTGTAAAGAAGGAAATACTCGTAGGGAAAAATAATTACCTATAGTTTTAAAATAATTTAAAACGTTTTATTATAACAAAGCATAAAGCTAGTATTGTATTAGTACAAGTTACTGTCCCCAGTACTAAGACTAGGGTTGCCAGACCGGGCAGGAAGTAAGAATTTATGTTCGTTATTGACCGTTAGGTGCTGTAGGACCGGCGCTAGCTTCCTTCGTCTTCTTTTATGTTGTAATGCTCACTAATACCTTCCAGTGGGGTAGATTTTGCTAATAAAAGAACGATCGATACTCGGTATACTTATTCGTTTAATAAAATTTAAGAGGAATGTTAGAGAGAGGTATTTGTCTTATGTGTTATATTAGAATATGATTTAAATTAGTTTGGACTAGACTGACTTAGTTCAAGATAGTTGTTTTATTATAGTTACTTTAGACGCTCACTTTTAACCGCTTTTGTTGTTACGCTTTTAATTATTATTTGGTGCACGATTTGTTTGATTAAAATAATTTCTCTAAAAATTTAAATGATTTTAAATTAGCAAAAACCAAAACTGAAATAAACTGTTGTTTATAAGAGTGATAATTAGTAATCAGAAATTATTAGACATCTAAATAACATTTCCGCGTTTCTACATCCATCTTATTATTTAAATTCTAAAGACAATGCATGAAGCATTAACTTAATCATTCTAGTAGCATTATATACTGACTAAAGCATTCAGTCAAACAGAAGCATTCAGCTGTAATGAGCATTCTATCGTAAACTGCAGTTTATCCTTAACTCAATGTGAAACAGCTCGCAGAGCTTACATGCACGCGCTTAAAGGTATGCTACGATAACAGAGAATTTAATGTAAACGAATGCAAATAGAGCGCTAGACCTGATTGCAATGCGATATTGATAAAATTTTCTAGCATTTTCGCGTTATTAAAGGGGATTTTTAACGGATTTAAAACGTGCTTTGTTCAACTTTTACGTTGTAATTCTGACGCATCAGTTACCTTTTAACAATTTTTTAAAACGATTGCTGTTAAGCAACGTGAAAGTTTCATAACCTGCAAAATCAAAGTTCAGAAGTAAAAGGAACACTACCAACAATTTTCTAAAAGTCAGATACTTTAGCGTAAAAATTATACATAGAAAATTTCTAAAATATTAATTAAATAATAATAAAAACATATTACATATTTTTAAATACCTTTAACCAGTAATTGCAAGAGGCACAAAAAAACAATCTCTATGCTAAACAAATTCTACAAAAATAGCAACAGTTATGAAAAAACAAAAAAAAACAAATGTTCAGCGGACGATACGAACTCGTGCTCAACAAAAAACAAACGAGAACTAAACAAAGTCGAATCCCAGCTCCACCTTATTGATTTCGACTGAATCCTTGCAATAACTCCGCAATATTTCATTTAAGCTTGGCAACACTGTCAGAAGCCACGTACTGATAGATGCCTAAAGCTTTTGTGAGCTTGCCTGGTCAAGTCCGATGTCCAATATTTATTGTTACCCTCGACAGTTTTAGTGTAGCTCGCTTTATCGTAATGTACGATTCTTTTTGTTGGCTCCGTAGGTAATGTTTGTTCATGAAGTCTTAATCTAGTGAGATCTGGTTGTTAGTGTTTTAACACTGTCATCTGGAATTAATTATATATTTATTTAACAATATATAAATATGAAGTACAAATAATTTTCTTAGAAATAATCACATAAAAATTATGCTCAAGATCAAACATCAAAAGGAATTAAATATTTAATAGCAATTGCTTTAGGAATGAAACTGCATGGAATTATTTAAATACGATGAGATGGTACCATTAATTTTATTCCGTTTTAGGGGAGACGATGTCTCTGCTTCTAAAAATTGATAAAACTATAAAATCACACTTAATTTTTTGATTAGATCAGAACGACAAATAAGCCTACAGCCTATCTGAGTGGCAGTCACATTAACCAGTAATTTCACAAAATTTTCCCCCTCAAAATCGAAATACAGCAATCCTAACACTGTTATTTGGCGGAAGAAATAGGTGAGAGTAAGGTACCGATAACGCAGTGTAACGAACTTGTCCATTTATTTAAAAGCACAAGGCATAGTCCATATATTTGGTTGATAGAACGGCCTCAATGGAACAATCTATAGTATTCCTATCTTATGCGCCAAGGTCGTGAGTTCTTTCATCGTCATCACATCAGTCCTTGAAAGTCCACTGCTGGGCATAGGCCTTCTGAAAAATCAAGATTTTTAAACAAAATTGCTGCGCGGGGCAGGCTGGTAGTGCAATCACAGACCGTAGATTTGCAATGGAAATGTTGTGGCCCCTCATTCCTGTTACATTTCACACTGTTATATTTCAGCTGTTTTTGGTGGTTACACCACCATCTTTTAGTTCTGGTTCCTCAAACGCCTCTTATGATACTCGGTACAGGGAAGGTACTATTTTACTCGGCCTGGTAAGTGGGTTCTTTATTATATGTATATATTTGTCCTCAGTGGGGACTAACATATATATGATAACTTATTGTAAATATAATATATTTCGTAATCAGGTTGAAGTATGGGGTGTTGTCTAAATTTAAATTAATAATTCTATTACGAAACCTTAAATAACTAACTTCAAACAAATAAATTATGTCATGAATTTCGCAAGCTCATTTACTAATTTCATGTATTATCTTATGATCAAAGCACCAGCCGTAAATCATTACAAGTTGCGTTAAAACTGAGTATTTTAAGTTTTAGTACAAAACTACGCTTGCATGATAAAAGCACCACTCACAAAGAGCTCCAGACTAGCTGCTACGAAACGAGCCAATCTGAAACTTCAAAGGGTTTCATAAACTAGTCTTTAAATAGTCACACTTAGGCTTCTGAACTGACTCAACTTATATATAATTCTCATTCGAGGCATGAAAATGAATATATGTAGACTATACGTATTTAAGATGACAATAACTATGAAATGACGATTATAATTCAGTCTGCTTCACGAAATTGCATAGTTAAAATATGTAAAATCAGTCTCGTACTGATGAGCGACAACGACGAAATTATGTTATGCAATCTCTGGAAGCCAAAGAGTCAAAGTCTAGCCAAATAACAGCCTCAAAATGAAATACACTCTTTAGACAACTTACATGGCTAATCTAGCTTAGCTGTGAGGGTATTAGCAGAGTAGAACAGTACCTCCTCCTGTACCAGGTGTCGTAAGAGGCTACTAACTAGCAGATAACAATTTATCCATTCGAAATAGTGTAGCCCAAATGCACAGGGTGGCCATTATAACCAATTTTCTCCTTCTTTGGGGAGGTCTAGGTTCAGCAGTGGACTTCCAATGGCTGTTATGAACATACTTATGTTATGAACATACTTTAAAAAAAGGTAGTTCTGGATTCACATTTATTTTTATTTACACTTACGCTGAACAACTTCTCAACTGAATTCTACTTCAAAACTCCTCTAAAAGAATATACTCAACTATACAATATGTTTTCTCTTTACTGATTGATAACAATGGATCAAAACACGGTGCGGAATACTTAAACGTATCGAGAAAGAATTTCCAAATCAAAACTATCTAACGTGCCTATTAAGCTCTTAAGTTTTAATTACCTTACTCAGAATAATTAGCAGCCAATTTAAACTTTAACAGCGCTGCGTAAGACGTACAATCAGTGAACAATGCACAAGTGAAAGTTTACATATCTATCGCTGTCATCGAGAGTGACATACTCGTGGCTACGGTATGAAACCGTACCGTTTGCGAGGCCTCGGTGGAAACTATATCAATTTCTCAGTGAGTAAAACTCAATTTTGCTGAGCATTAACCTTAGCGCCAGCTTGTTTACTAATATCATCTTCTCTAAACTATTTGGTAGATAGTTTAAAGTTTGTTGTTGTGAACTACGCCCGGCCGTTGACAAAGGCAGTCACGCATAAGCTTTACGTGTACAAACGTTCTTATTTTCGTAGCAACATTTTAGTTTAAGGCATCCGTAAATATTGAAAACAACAATGTTAACAAAAATATAATTTTCTAGACAGTTATATTTTGAAACAGCTTCTGCCTATGAGATTCTTTATGAGTGGGAATTAAAATACTTGAAAGTAAGATTAATCCGGCCGTCTATGAGAAATTAAATGGTTTGATAGGTTTTTTGATTTGTGACTTTTTAAAATGGTTAAGGGTTTTTTTTTAAAAATTGCACCTCAACAAGCTAAAATAGTATTATTAAATAATCATTTCATATCAGTCACAAGAATTCAACTGAACATAGATCTTCTTAAGTGATCGATTGTTTGCGGCATGCATCCAATACTATCCTACGGTTTTAGTCAGAACGTCAGTCAGACCTTATGTGCAGACGTCATTCACTGCACTAGCTGGTGCATGGTCATCGTTACAATGTTATTCTACTCGAACTGAATACTTCGATGCGGAAAAAAAAGTCTTGAGTACTTTTCCAGGATTTATTTATATGTACATTTCTATATGTACAAAAATTTTGTGTCACGTTTTTTATGCTTTAATAGTGAAACAATTGGAATTCCCGCTGTTTAAGGTAATTGAATAGTAAGCATCCCATCCTACTTTTATAGGTATTTCTTTTTGTTTAGTTTTAGTGTGTCACGTGTCGTTAATTAGTTTTTACTTTATTAACTCACGTAACGATAGAAAGAGATACACTTTTACTATATACTAGTTTAATTTTTAAAGCAACTACTCCGCGTTGTTTTATAAGACTAGCTCGACAAACAAACATACAGTCTGCGTGAGTGCTACTAGTGAGCGTCACTGTAGTCTATAGATACTCGTAATATCACAAAGATTTCACTAATACGTCGGCAACCTTTTGCCTCATTACCCAGTAAATTCCCTCACTTCCATCCTCTCACCCTTCAGAACGGAACACAGCAATGCGAACGCTGCTATTTGTCGGTAGATATACCTTGAATACCTTACGGTAGACCTTTTGTATAATGTCTACCTCATCTCACACCACTTTACACATTACCATAAACTCGCGTCTGTTTTCAATGACGGTTAGAATAAATGATTGATTTTTCTTGTCTTTAATGCTATTGTATTTACCTTGCTTTTAGAGCTGCACTAGAGCGCTACTTGAAATTAGACTTTGTTTGACATTTTCTTATGATTACATTTAATCTAAACCTTAATTGTGGTGCTCAATACATTTATAATAAAATTATCATTACGAATTTAATTCTTTATATCTCTATAAGAGATTTTTGTTTATTGGTGTACGGTGAAATACACTAACAACGGAATTTACATGCATTGGTTATCCACAACAATTATTATAAATGATTCGTTAATATCTTTCATCATTCTTGAGAACGGTTCCCGCAAAGATACTAAATGTCAAACTAAAAGTGTAAAAACTTAAATAAGCTGCATTTTAAATCCGTTAAAAGATTAGTTTTATAATGTTAAGCATTTTGCTTGTGTTTCGGAAAATCAGATCTAATATTGACTGCCTACAATATACTAGTACATGATGCATTTACTAATTGTACTAAATTTATGATCTAGAATGTTACATTAATACTATGATTACAGTTAATTAATTTTCGTCTTGCAAATTAAATTATAAATTTTTCCAATATCAAAATTATATTCACTTTATATCTGCATGCCACATTTTAGTGTCAGTTTTCAATTTACAGTTATACATTTTTTTCAACAATGTAAATCTAGATTTCAAATATCGAATACATAAGAGAGCAACCTAAAAACAGGGGAGAAAGAAATTTTACGACATAGTCTCATTTGTGTTCATGAAAAATGTGGTGGCCAAGTTACAATTCAACGCCATTCTTCGCACCTGGTGAAATGTTCATATTTGAATTGCGCATAATATGAGCTAGTTGACAATATCCAGAAATTGTGAATGGGTCTGGCAAAAATTTATGAGTCTGCCAGCCTGCGTAATCAGCCTTTACTGCTTGCCATTTGTTACGTTTGGGGCAGTATATATTGATCTAGCTGTATGCCGCAGCTTTGCCTCTGTGTCACTGAAGACTACTTGCATTATTATATTTTATATATAAATAATAATTTACATAACAACTCACACATTGATCTTATTTCGAAATAAGTAGCTCAAAGCAGTTGCATTACGGACATCGGACATCAATGGAATCCCAAATTTTACTTTATCATAGCAGCCATAGAACGTCCTACTGGATCCTACGCAAAAACGGGAAGTTCAAGAAAAGAGGAACCTTGCCCATAATTACCACGCTTGCCTGGCGTAGTAGCAATCACAAAGCGTAGAAAACTGCTGCCCATTTACTCTCTGTTGCATTTGAGCTACACTGTTTCAGGTGGGTATACCGCCATCTGTCGGTTTCTAAGACACCCGGTACAGGTTATTTCCGTTTGAATTAAAAAAATATTTTTTTAATATCAGTTCATAATTCTGTTACATGTATACAAAAAAATCCTAATTTAAGAACCTCCTTTCTTTTAAGTCGGTTAAAAATAAATATCTTTGCCTCGTTGATTCCTCATTATCTTTTATTGATCTTCAGCTTACTCTCACGTTTCCGTATAAAATTTCTGAACTCATTAAATTCGGAACAGTATATTTTTGATAAATTGTACCCGTCATATAATTATTGAGTCATGTTTAATGACAAGATGAGGAACTGTGCAAAAAGAGTATAATCAGATGTGAAAGTTGTTGTTATTATTATGTAAAAGAATAATATAGAGAAAGAGAAAAATAATTTTATCCGTTTATTGCAGAGTTGACCTCAGCGTAGCACTGTTAGTTTACAAGACAACGTCAGCACAAACTGCGTGTATTACAAAGAAACATATAAAAAATAAAATTGTTAAAGTCATAATTGTATACTTTCAGTTCTTTCAGGAACATTTTTGTTTATCTCGAAAGCGGTGTATGTAAAGTAACCGAAACGTCAAACAAAATATATAAAACATTAAATAAGCCGCGTTATGAAGCCGTTAAAAAGGTAGTTTTCTCTAGTACAGGAAAAGGAATATTATTGGGATGAAGTAACAGATAAATATTAGTTTATATGATGGCGCTTGTTTAAAAGTACACCTGGAAGGACTGACTTAATTAAAAAGGAAGACAAGATTCAACCTGCACTCGCGTATAAAAATAACAGGATGTTTAGTGAGTAAGAAAACTATAACAAGATAAAAAATTAAGATACGTAGATATCTTAATTTTTTTATCTTGTTCTGGAAGGTTCAAAATCTGGAATAGAATTGTAGAAATGTAAGTAAAACAATAGTTTAACTTAAAGCAGACTTTTATTTATTTAATCAGACGTTTTTTTTATACACTGCACAATATCGGCCATGACAGTGCGGAGAGGAGTGTTACCAACATAACAAAATAGAAAAATATTACATTGCTACCAACACCCCCTCTCAATGTAATACACCCTTACAGTCACATATTTATTCATACAAACCACAGTTTTTAATAAATCTTAACAATAAATTTTTATTTAATGCTTTTGTGAACATATCTGCGGTTTGGTCTTCAGTTTTAATATATTTTAACATTAATTTTCCACGTTTAATCAACTCTTTTATGAAATGATATCTGATATCAATATGTTTTAATCTTTTGACACTTTCAGTATTCGCTACCATTATAGCACTCTGATTGTCACAATATATTGTGACAGGACACACTTTTACAATATTAAAATCTTTAAGCAAATTAATCAACCAACATGCTTCGCTAGTAGCCATACTTATAGCTATATACTCTGACTCGGTAGAAGATAGACTGACACTGGCCTGTTTTTTAGATGACCATGAAATTAAGCAATCTGCGAACTTAAAACAGTATCCAGTTGTCGACCTTCTATCCTTCAAATCCCCTCCCCAATTTGCATCACAGTATCCCACTAATAAGTTGCTATTACATTTGTAGACAAGTTTGTAATTTATTGTATGTTTTACATATCTTAACACTCTTTTTAAGGCAGTTAATAAAACATTATTTGCATTATTTTGATATCTGCTCAGAATTGACACAGCAATACACAAATCAGGCCTTGTTCCTAATACAGCATACGACAAGCAACCTATAATTTTTCTACATTTATTTTCAATGTTTTTATCAATCACAGAATCATTGTTATCTTCTAATATTTTAGTGTTAAAGTTCAGATCCATTGGTGTACATATTTCTTTACAATTTTGCATATCAAATTTTTGCAATACACTTTCCAAATATTCCTTTTGATTAAGTTCAGTGATCCCTGTAACTAAATCTTGTTTTACATGAATACCTAAGAAATTTGAAACTAATCCCAAATCTTTCATTTTGAATTCATTATTTAATAATGACTTAAGGTCACAAATCTGCTTTTGATTATTTCCAAATATTAATAAATCGTCTACATACAGTAAAACATATGTTCTGGCGTCGCCTTCACATTTTGTGTACAGACATGAATCACTTTTTGATTTTACAAAACCTTGTTTCATAATGACTGAATTAAATTTGTCATTCCAATATTTGGGTGATTTTTTTAACCCATATATAGATTTATTTAATCTAACAATATTTTTATCACCACAATATGCACCTTCAGGCAATTCTAAATACACTTTTTCATCAATTTCTCCATATAGGAAGGCACCTGTAACATCCATTTGACTGATCGGCAAGTTTAATTTTGCTGCTATACAAATAAATAACCTGAAAGTTGACAATTTAGCTACTGGTGCATATAAATCACATAGTTCCATTGTATCACACTGCTCAAAACCTCTCGCCACTAGTCTCGCTTTATATTCTACATTACTATTAGAGTTTTTGATTTTAAATACCCACCTACTACTTACAGTCTTATCAGTTACAGGTTCTTCACAAATAGTCCAAGTATTATTTTCTTTGAGGGTATTCAATTCTCTCTGCATTGCTTCTTTCCATTTACTCGCATCTTTCCGTTGCATGGCATCTTGGTAAGTCTTCGGTTCATTTCCCTCAACATAGACATGATGACACTTGTAAAATGAAGTCTGTTTCCTAATTCGAGTACTCTTCTCACGCGTCTGTATCTCTCCATTATCATCATCGCTGAATTCGTCATCACTGGAACACGGTATGTAGACACTGTCACTTTCGCCAGACATATTAAGGGTCTCCTCTACCTTTTCCTCTTCAGTCTGTGCTTCTTCTTGACTAATGACCTTCTTCTCCTCCATTGTAGTGTCCAGTATAACTAATTGTTCCTTCTGTTTTTCACCTTTTTCTAGAAATATGACATCTCTTTTAACTTCAACAGTGTTCTTTTCTGAGAAGAATATTCTGTAGCCCTTGACATTTTCCTCGTAGCCGACCATGACTGCTTTCTCCCCTTTTGGATCCCATTTTCTTCTCTTCTCTTTTGGAACATGGACATACACAGGACTTCCAAAGACTTTAAGGCCTGTTATATCAAAATGTTTGCCTGTCCACGTTTCATATGGGGTCTTTCCGGTTTCATTGCTTTTACTTGTTCTGTTTAGTACAAATGCCGCAGTATGAACAGCTTCTGCCCACAGCTTCTTAGGTAGACCTGCTGCACACAACATTGTACGTGCTGATTCTATTAGAGTTCGATTCTCTCGCTCCGCCTTGCCATTTTGTTCAGGAGTATATGGAACCGTGGTTTGATGGGTTATTCCACGTTTCTCAAACAGATTTTGAACCTCTTTGTTCATGAACTCTAACCCATTATCACTTCTAAAACACAATACTTTGTGTTTGGTTACATTTTCAGCCTTGTACAAAAAGTTCTCAATACACTTCTTAACTTCATCTTTGCCTTTAACAAAGTAAACTGACCTGTAGTTAGAGAAGTCATCTTTTAGAATTACGAAGTATCTGGATCCTCCCACGGACGGCACCTCCATAGGCCCGCACGTATCTGCATGTATTAACTCACATGGCCTACTCGTTTTATTTTCACTGGCACTGAAAGGCAAACGATGTATTTTGCCCTCCAAGCAACCCTCACAATCAAAGTCAGAGTCTTTCACTTCAATGTTGTTGTTTTTAAGCACCATTCGCACATACTGTAAGTTTTGATGAGCAAGTTTTTCGTGCCACTCTTTAAGTCCAGATTTCACTTCAATCGCGTTCGCTATCTCACATTTGTAACGCACGTCCATATAGTACATATCTCCGTTACGACTCGCTACGGCACTCACAGTATTTCCTTTGTAGATTTTACACAAGTTATTGTCCATTTTAACAACATAACCCCTCTCTGTAGCGCATTTGACAGATAACAAGTTTGTTTTCAATTTCGGAACGAAGAGTACATTGTCTATGGTTGTGTTTACCCATCCGCGGCCGTTGTAGACCTGTACCGCCACCTGTCCACACCCGAGCGCACTAATCTCCTCGCCATTTCCGACTATCACTGTTTTATTGTTCATCGTTAAGTATGTTGCAAATAGGTTACGATCACGGCACATATGTTGGCTAGCGCCTGAGTCCACTAACCACTTAGATTCTTGAACGTTACTATTTGAGTTCATCACCATAAATGCATTACTCGTACTGTCTTTTTCCCGATTCTTCTTGAAGTAGCACTCACTTTTAGTATGTCCCATTTTTTTACAATAATAACACTTTTTAACCGGTCTATTGTCATGTCCCGAACCCTTGTTTTGATTACACTCACTTTGATAGTGTCCCAGCTTATTGCACTTATAGCACTTAATGTTTTTCTTAGCTACAAACGCTGATGCTGACGAGTTTTGCGGCTCCTTGTCGTTAATACGTTCTTCTTCAATCAGTAATCTCGCGACAAGATTTTCTAGCGTTTGTTTATCGTCGGGCGCGGACTCCCACGCCGACACAAAATGTTTATAGGCATCTGGAAGAGACATTAGCACTTTTGTTATTACGAATCTTTCTGAAATGTCTTCTCCCATCTGTTTGAGCTGGTTTCTTAATTCCTCTATTTTAGATAAGAACATAGACATCGCCGTGCCCTCCTCGTACTTGTATTGGAAGAAGCGTTGTTGTACGATATGTATACTTGTTTCAGATTTTTGCTCATACACGCTCGCAAGTTTTCGCCACATTTCAGCTGACGTAGTACATGTTATGATATGCATCATCACGCTTTCTGACATTCTTGTAACAAGCCATGATTGAGCCTTCGCGTCTTTCTTTTCCCATAAAGCCTTCTCAACCGCCTCCTCCGGTTTCACCCTGCTTCCGTCTGTCACTTCCAGTAAGCCTTGACTCCGTAACAAAACGATGGTTTGGAATTTCCAAATATTCCAATTGGATGTTCCCTCGAGCTTTATGTACGTTTGGAGTTTCAAAGAATTGTCGTCCGCCATCTTCCTGTCTGTTCGTCCCGACCTTGCTTCAATCACTCGCAAGTATTTTTTTTCTTCCCGCCGGTTTCTAACCTCAACCACACGCGGACAATTTTCACTTTTTGGTTTTTGACGAAAAAAAAGTTTTGATTGTTTTACTTTTTCTCAGGATTATGTGCCTGGGCCCATAACCTGTAGAAATGTAAGTAAAACAATAGTTTAACTTAAAGCAGACTTTTATTTATTTAATCAGACGTTTTTTTTATACACTGCACAATATCGGCCATGACAGTGCGGAGAGGAGTGTTACCAACATAACAAAATAGAAAAATATTACATTGCTACCAACAAGAATTATCTTAAAAAAAGCATTTAATCAATTTTCTTCTATTTTATTTAACATTGTTATATACTATTAAGTTGGACATACACTGTGGATAATGTTATCCTCTCTGATAGCAATCGCCAGCTGCCCATTCACGCCCCGTGTATTGAGCTATATTATTTCAAATGGATATATCTGTCGATTCCGGTATCTTACTTGCCTCTTACGATACAAATACAGGTACTATTCTGCTATACCCACATCACAAACAAGTATGTAAATAAATAAAACAATAGGACAGGCCACAGTCGTTTATCATACCTCCGTGGAAAAGTTTGAACATTATCGTCAGCATATCGTGCTTTTGAATTCCCCGCCAAAGCGTCCGTACCAAATTCACGGTTGCATTTCTGCTTTGACGGCCAAGTTAAAATCAGACCACCACAAATTTAATTGCATAATTTCAATCTACATGTTGTAATAAGCAACCAGTAAAGCGGGACGAACCGAGCGCGCGTTTTCAAATTACACACACCACATATGACAGGTAAAATAATTTCAGACTAACCTAGAGGACAGTCCACCTAATTTCACGTCTGCTAAATAGCTTTAATAATTTATACCGTTGCAGCATACTGGAGAAACGTTTGGCTCCTACCGTTTAGTAATAAGCTTAGGATACCGGTTTAGCGCGAAGATGGGTTTTGTTGGTACGTCGCTAAAGCTTGTCGCAATAATGGACGTTCTATTCATAAAATATTGGTTAGAAAAAAAACTATTTGAAATATATTTTATTTCACTTATTTCCTAAAGCGTTCAACTACACATGGGACACTAAGAACGGGGTAATTTTTCATATATTGCTGCGAGCGAGCGTGTTGGCGATTGTGGGGCATAGCTCAACGATGAGAAAGCTGCTGCGCATCCCCATCCCTCCCACCTCTTTGAGTCGGTTTTAGTACCTTAGTAACCCTTTTCAAGGGTAGGTATTCTACTCTGCAGGTATCTCAAGGCTTTTACCAAATGCAAGAACTTAAAATTTTTTCGCACAGATTTGTAATTTAATTGTTATGTTTTTGTTACAGGTAAGTTCCCTTTCGCCATTTTCGCTCAACTTTACGTAAGGTAAGATCCTCCAAATAGAAAAAAAACATAAGCTAAAGAAGAAACTTACAAAAGTTATTAAATGAGTTCCGAAAAAATGCGCTCCTCTATAATACAGATACTATAAATAAGATACATAAACCAACTGTAAGCAAAGCAATATATCTTCAGCCGTATTAAAAGTAATCCCATGCATTGGCCCATTGTGATGATGTATCCAATACATTTCCCGAAACATTTGTCGGAACAACCAGTGTAAGTGGGCCCATCTACCCCTACTTTTCACTCAAGAAAACTGTACAAATGAGACGCACTTTACAACAAACCAAAAGGTCTCACGAGTTGGTCGTTTCCTACTATCAACCAATATAACTTGGTCCTCGGTATCGTCCTATTGGTTGAAAACCGTATCGTATCGGAAGCCAGATCGTGATGTTTGAGGGTTTCATGTTTGTTGGAGCTATCGGAAGGGGGGTTATATATAGGTCAAATATATTTTCTGATATAAGTCACGGTGGCGTTTTGCCGCTGGATTGCCCGGTAAACCCTGCTCAAATATTTCAGAATTACTGCACGCTTCCTAAAAATAGCATTATATATACATATTTCTATTAATCTTACGTCTTGGCTGTTCTTTATATTACAGTCTGTGATATATAATTTTTTATTCCAAAAACATGTTTATTCTTTATTCAATTAGGTCCATTATAAGCACTTTCAAATCGTCAAAAATAATAACTAGAACAATTTTAATTCAGAAATATGAATTATAAAATTGACGTGACCTGATGATCCGACGGGATCATAAAATACATCTAACATTTTAATTAGGCTTACCTTGTTCTAATAAGCCGGCACCAGAAGGATCTTAAAACTAAGTTTATTGCAAGTTCATTACACGAGCCACCAGAACCGACAAGAAAAACTGGTGGTGATTAAGACACATTTATCTTTTTATTTTTCTCAATGGATCTATGCAAATAACTTCGTGCACAGTTTAGCTGTTAGCGATCGACATAGACTTCTTACCAGAAAAATAATACTCGCAGGGTCGTTATATAAAGTAAATATCTCGGGTAAAATGCTAGTTATATATACATTGTATGGGTCTCACATTGAATTATGCTGGTGAGCATACTATACCATCATTTGACATTTGACAGGCCCAATGACGCAAATGATAGTAGTTCTTTCTTATGTGCCAAAGGTCGAGGGTTAGATCCCCACCCAAGACAAGTATTAAATATAATGATATTTTGTGTACTAAAGTATTATATTTGTCATTCATGTGTTGTCGGATTTCCGTAGCACAAGTGTTTTAAGCGACTTATGATGGTGTCAGGTCAATGTGTTCGATGCTGTGATATCGGCTGCAACATGTCCACTACTGGATATAGGCATCTCAAAGTGATCTCATAAGGATCGGTTACATCCGGATACATCCGGCCTGTGTTCAGCGTGATCTCGAGGATTCTAGATCGTTCATTTGTATTATAAAAATAAAAATCTTCTATATATAAAGAAAACCTCAAAAGAATCGAATCATTTACTGAAGCTATTTTTCCAAAAAAATCACTCGGTAACATTGAGGATTTTAACAAAATAATTATGTTTCGAAGAACCGTATATACTAAGTAAAAAGCTGTTATTAGCGTGCTGTTTCCGTCTAGTCTAGACGACTGAAAAACAAAATTTGAATTTAGAAATCTACCGAAAGATATCGCCATCGAAAGCACATTGAACTATATTTTTTTCCGGAAGATAACTCATAATAACCGTACGTCTTATAAAAAAGAAATAATTCATAAAGAATTACGGACTTTCCTCTTAAAGTTACGTTGTTTTTGGTCTCCACCGGATTTCCTACACAGCTTTATTGCTGTTTAAGAAATATACGCGCCCTGTTTAAGTTTGCAAAAATAAACTTTATGCAAGTATAAACAACATATTGAATACGATAAGCAAAGCAGTATTTTGGAGGTAAATCACTTGGACAACATTAAAAATCATATGAACAAAGATTTAAAAGAAGAGAGATTTAATTGTTTGTTTAAATAAATATGAAACATACTAAACTTATTTGAAAAACTCTTGCTTGTGTACGAAACTACATTGTCAGCAAGTAGCATGGCTATGTTTTATTAAATTTATATAAGCGTGTCAATCTGTTAGTTACATTTTTGACTTTTTTTTGTTGGACCAGGAAGACAAATAGCCTAAATATAGTCCACGTGATAGTAAGCGTCATTTCACAAGGATATCACTAGCGCGTAGTCAATCTTGTTTTTCGAAGATATTATCACACATTATTCAGTTTTATCACTAGGTAATGTCACATAATATCCTCACCTATGCGACCTCTTTCCTCACTCACCCTTCCAAATATAAATAAACGAGAGTGCGACTAAACAAAGGACCGATCCTAACGAAATTTTACATGTTTGTAAATTAAACTGATCATAGACTATTTTTAATGATGAAAAAGTCCTAAAGACGATATAATATTAACACTACGCGAAGGAATCTATAGATGCAATACTAGTGTTTATTAAAATAAAACAGTTGATATTCGAATGTGCTGCGAAACTTGAAATTCCTACTCAACTTAGCATTTTTACAGTAAGTGTTTTTGCAAACTGTTTAAACCGAAGTTCCCACGGGAATTAGACTGAGCCATGGAGAAGCGTGGCCGGGTTTAGCTAGTAGATAAATAAAAATAGGAAAAAATGAATGGAAGAAGGAAAAGCGTTTGCTCGTGAGAAAACATTTAACGTTTCAACAATAGAACAGATTTAAGAATTTGATGGAGATTCCACTTTAAGTCATTACTGAAAGGACATTTGCATTGAGTACAGCGACACTTGAAAGCAGATTTCTTTAAGTAAAAAAATAATAATAGGCTATCCACACCATATCTGACTAATAATCTAGCAAGGTAACCGAAATTTCGAATAAAAAATGTAGAAATATAAATAAACCGTGTTTTAACGCCATTAAAATGTTTTTATTATGAGCAGTGAATGCCAGTTACGCGTTTAAAAATTATTTCAAATATTTATGTGTTCATTTTTAAAACTGATAAACTAATAATAGTCTTCAACTATCGTAAAATAGAATAAAAAACGTAGAATTAATAAAAGAAACAAAATCAAATGATAGAGAAGGTTTAAAATCAACAATCATCTTTTCAAATCTCGTGAAAACGCATAGATAACATATTCTCGTTAGATTTACATTTGATTTTTTTTTATTTTGGTCATGTATCGTTGTCCGACATAAAGATAAAGGTCGGACTATTTATCGTTATCTTATTTATCGCTAATATATGTAAATTGGAAACAAGAATTCGCAAACTTTAAATATTTCCAACTTCATTATCAAAGCCACCTGCTGTGGGATACTAGTAGAATAGAAAGCAGCCCTGCATATCTGTGGAACTAGAACCGACGAATTGCTCTATATTCATTCGAAACACCGTAGTTCAAATACTCGTCGCAAAGCTACTCTCTGTGATTGCCACTATGCTGTTCTGGTCGGCAATTTAGGGAACAGAGATCTTTCCTTAGAGAGGCTACCTTCCTGTAAAGTTTGTAGGGCTGCTATAATAATGATGGTATATATTTAGTGTATTAAGACATATACCTGATTTAATAAACCGATGAAGTATTCATGATGAAATACATCAATCCAGGCCTAAACTCCCCAGCCAATGGGGAGGCACGCTCAGATCCGCCGAATATTTTATGCATGTAATTCTTGACGGAACTAAATTAGTCGCAATGCAGGCTCGTCAGTGTCACTGCATTGGCTCAGAGCTCTCTTGGTGAATTATTAACCTGCACTTCAATGTATGTTTGCATCCAGTTTCGCTCAACTAAAGCCGTTAACACCTTTTTGACGTTGATCGACGATTCAGAGGTGTTTTATTGCTGTAAAGTTGGAGATTATATAAGAGTTCAAAGATTAAGTCCGATGTTTGATTGGAAGTGGGTTTATAAAGAATCTTAACGCTTTCGGCGGCAGAAATTCATCATAAGCCCCGTGAGGATCTGTACTGGGAATTGGTTTGAGACGTAACAAATACAGAAGAAGAGAAGTATTAGATAGCGAGTATACATATCATCAACGTTTAGATATAGGATTTCCCGAGGGATGTACATTAGAAAGGTTATTTCCTACAAAAGATGCACGCTTGTGTATGGTACACTCGACAAGTGACAAGTGACAAGGATCTTGCTGCTCATATACCATCACAATGTGTCATCTGTCTTAAATAATTACGATACCTAGTCTTAGAATGAGACATTTTTTTTCTTAACCTCATGGCACTTTTACATTTAAAATAATACAATCTTATATTCTCTACCTGAATGTAGAATTTTTCTTAACTCTACTATCCTCAGATATTCGGCAATACAGTAAAAACGTTACTACGCCAAAATAAATCGCGAACAGAGTCAAGTAAGCAAGTAAAAAGAACTTTGACAATAAAATATAATACGGCGATAAACAACATACGACGATAAAAAAGAAATGCGAAATAAGAGCCATTAAAATTAAGTAATTTCAAACTTTTAATTTGCCTGCGCTCATATTTATGTTTCGAGCGCATAGTTATGTTGAGAACCAAACTTGCTGGCATTAAGAGAACAAAATGCTCTCTATTGTGTACGTACTCTGTTTTGTTGTTTTACCGCTCCATAATTGCATAATCTTCGTATATTTTCGTTGTTGTTTTAGGGTTACAAATACTATATTCCATTAGGAGCATTTTACAAACAAATTATTTTTAATTTGGATTGATTAAGGTGGATTCTTATAAAACTGTCCAACATCACACAAGGAACTGTAAACTTTTTAAAATATTATTGTTTAGAAACGCGTTGACACAGAAATAAGCCAAAATATATTTAAGAAAAGAAATGTAAAGTATTAATCACTTTAGAGTTGGCACAGTATTACCCATTTGAGTAAGTCATAATATGTATTTATATTTTTTACAAACTACTGATTGATGTTTGACGGGCCCGATGTGTATATGTTAGATCCCGAGACACTAATCAAACATTTATTTAGCATTTGCTCCGTTTCTGGGTGTTAAATAATTGTGAAAATATTATATTAGTGATTTATTTGATGTCTTATATCCGTAGCATAAGTGATTTAAGCGACTTATCCTGGAGTTACCTAAATTATACGTTTTTATATTGTTTTTAAAGTAATAAAAAGTAGATATAATTTGTGAGGTACCGGCAGAATAGTACCTCCCCCTGTACCAGGTGTAGTAAGGGGCGACTCAGGTACCAGAACTGACAAATGGCAGTATAACCATCTGAGACAGTATATCTCAAATGCACGGGGTGGGTATGGGTGCACGGTCCCCGCCGCGAAAGCTGCGCTCTGCGATTGCCAACGCTCTAGCCCAGCGTAGCATTTAAGGGCGAAATTCCCAAATTCTTGGGGAGACCTATGTCCAGCTGTGGACTTCTGATGGTTGTAATGATAAAATGTTTCTATTGTCAAAATTTTCTAACTCTTGCACCATGTTGCCTAATAATATTAACTAGTATTTTATTCTACCTTCAATCAACGCTGTCTCCGTACTTTATTTACTGATGCTGCTTCTCTAACTTTATAACCCTATTTCTGATGTACGTTATTTTATGTATATATATATATATATATATATATATATATATATATATTTATATCATATGCATTTATTGCGTTTATTTATACAAATATGTATGCCACGTTTATTTATTTTGTATATATATTGCCTGCACCACTATATATATATATATATTTCAGTTTTGTGTAATGGTTGACTGGGAGATAATCTGAATAAATAATAAATCTGGAGATAATCTAAATGCCATCTGGCATTAAGTCCGCCATTTGTACATTTTGTAACATTTTGTGCAATTGCAAAGTTAAATAAATAAAAAAAAATAAATAATTCTCAGCATACTCAAATCACCTTGATCAATTATATATTGTAAATAAATAAATATAAAGCGGAACCAGCAACACGCAGGCGGCACTCGCGCCAGCCCTTGGATCTAGCTAATGGGACAAAAATGGCACAATATATTAGTTTTATATGAGTCCTATTTCAGTTGGGTCATATTTATGCGATAGTGGGAATGGGCCTCGATGAGATTGCGCTGGCTTCAAACGATAGAAATTTATTTATTACTTTTTTTTTATTTATAATAGGCGGTGGGATATTTTCATTCTGTTTTTATTTGGCGAACGAGAACGTTGGCCTTTCCGACCCTTTATCGTGACGCATGGTTCTAATATAAAGATGTAAGGGGCATGTTACGGCTCATAGATCTTGTGGTAGATTATCTTTATGGGTTTGATATGAAAAACATAATTCGGCACTAAAAGCAGGTTTCGGATACAGTTCAAGGATTTTTCTTATACATTCTTTATGAACCAGTTATGTTGCGATAGATTTATCTATTGAATCTTTGGGGTAATTGTAAGTGTTTTTGTAAACCAAATAGATGATAATTAATTATTAGCTCCTAAGTTAATTATTGAATCATTTGTCTAATATATTTAAATATTACTCTATATAACTGTTTATTAAGCAGTTATTACATAAAGGAGTCAAATTGATTATACTACTGCAATAAAAATTAATAATAATACATTCCACATTTTATAAAAAATAATATTTTAGTTACAATATTTGGATCAAATTTTAATTAAATGTTCGCTTCTTTTATATACTTAATTTGGAGAACAAAAATAAATATCTTTTTTACAAAGAATTATATGTCCTCATTAAATATTACTCGCTGGTTTATGATAGAAATGGGATGTCTGCCGCAAGGTGCCAGCAGAGAAAAATAGCCTCTTTCTGTACCAGGTGTCGCAAGACGCGACTAAATTACCTGAATAGACATATGGCGGTATATCCATTCGAGACAGAGTAGTTCTAATACCTAGGGTGGGGATAGGCAATAGCATCCCCGTCGTGAATGCTGTGCAATTGCCAATACGCTTGCCCAGCGCTGCAATTATTGGCAAAATATTCCCTTTTTTGAGAAGGCCTTTGTCCAGTAGTAAGCTTCCAATGGCTGTTATGATGATAATACAGATCCTAGTCATAAAGCTGCGCTCTGCCATTGCCACCATGACTGCCCAGTTTTTTTTTATCATAGGGCTGATATGATTATGAAGTGATAATACTTTTCTATAGTTTTTGTTTTAAGATAACGGGACTGAAATCATTTATGCAAACTAAATAATAATTTTAGACCCAAATAATTACTAGGTGTAATGAAACCGTAGGCTGCCAGTGATTATTACTTAAGTATTGTATACTACATTCAATTTACTGACAGGTCTTCTGCCCTAGATAGTGATCCTATCGTAAGCCACGAAAGTCTTTGGTACGATCTTTTCCCAGGATAAATATTTATACGAATATATTTGTATTTGTCTTGTGCCTGGGTATTAAAATGTGTATATAAGTATTATATTCCTGATGTTGTCTGGTGTCTTTAATACAAGTGCCTTAAGCGGACCACGGAGTCAGTTCAATGTAATAATTTTTACAACGCTGCATGGACTCTTGTATAATAATTAAAAAAATATATTAACCGATAACTTTTAAGAAACGGATAAATAAAACCTTTTGCAAAATAACCCTTAAGGATTAAATATGGACTGTTGAATCGAACCAAAGTGACACATTTTCTACGCACCAGTAGTCTTAGTTTTAAAACTCATCCCTTATAGACGTCTAGTTATAAGAAAGGTTTTCTGAAGGACGCTAGATTCTAAATGGTACTTGTGAAAAAAAAAATACAAATATTAAACTAAAATGTATTTATCACGCAGACCCGGAACAAACACAAATGTTAATTATATAAATGTTTTATGTCTGTCCGTTTTACCATCGGTCATAATTTTTCAGGATATATTTTTGGTATGATCGATTTCAAAACTTCTCTCTATTTAGCTGGAAACTTATAAAAGACACAGAAGTATACAAAAATAGTCAAACAATAGAAAGCCTTTCAGATCTCTCCAAGTTGTCACGACAATAGAATGATTTCGGATGACAATTAGTTGAGTGAAAGCATCTCGATTCATCGAGGATAATTGATTCATCAAACAGGACCGTTGTGTGACCAGTAATAAAACCGTATGATCGAACAAATCGGTTTCCATTCGAATTACCGTGTAGTTTGAACCGTTTCAGAGAGAATTGACGCAGTAACATTCCAATTTATACTCGTAGATGCTAAGAAAAATCTATAGTCTATTTTCACAACTTTGTAAGAAATAACAATGTAATTTAATAAATTCTAGGAATATTATTTAGAAACATAATTTCAGTCATAGGACGTCCACCGCTGGACATATAACTTCCTAAATGGAGATAATAGAGAGAGGGTTGTTGTGTGTGTTCTACGCGATCTTGCGGCTTTAGTCAGAATGTCTGCCCACGGTTGTGTTTGCCGGTATGTGGTCTCTATTTCAAAACCTTAGGGCTCCACCGACCATTGGTTATCAAATACCATCGACAGTACAATTTTTTAGAATGCCACCGTACAACAATAAACCTACAAGGCTTAAGGTATTGGCAAAATCGTAGTATACCGGTGGAGTAATATGGCATGGGTTCGATCCCACGATCTTTGGCGTACAGGATTTGATCACTACCACCTGCGGCATCGGGCCCTTCTATATATTTTGACAGTGTGAACATTTAAAGCAGTCATATATTTTGCAAATCTTATATTCCATGTTAGCAAGCTATAAACTAAATTAATTATGTTTTCTTTATGCGCATGCATTAAAAAAAAACATAAATATAAACTTAACGTAAATTTATTTTAAACACTACCGCAAGTTCTTAAGCTTCGTTAATCCAATCGCTTTAAACAAACAAACACGATCATTAAAACTGTTTTGTTCCACATAACCAAATAATTTTAATATTTTTCCAATTTATTTTATTATTTTAAGCCGTAAGATACCGTAGAATAGTACTTCCCACTGTACCAGGTGTCATAAAAGGTGACTTAGGTATCTGAACAACAGGTGGCGGTATATCCCAAAGCAGCTTAAGTTCACAGGGTGGAGATGTCCAGCAGTGGACTTTCAATGGATGGTATGATGATGATGATATCTATTTTACAAATAGCCACATTACTATTACTAAGGTGTTATAATAATTAAAGCTTAACTATTTCACAATCGTACTAGTTTACATAATAAGCGATTAATTCAAAGTCAACTAAAGGAATACAAAAAGGATACCACCACAAAATGTAATATAAGACCATCTGCATGTCTGCAAATTGTATTAAAAACTCAGCTGAAGGCACCACTCGTACCTTGTCACATTAACTCATTGCACGTTCCCACGTGAATGGAAAATGTTTTTTCAAATTACTTAATTCGATATAATTCTAAAGTGATCACGTAATGGTTTTAACAGCGGTCATGTCTGAACATTAGTAATATGTTAATTGAATATGCACAAATCATTGAGCTACAGTGACATGTTAGTTACAAAGTTTTTTTCAAACTCATTACTTGAAATATTACTTCGATTGTAACAATACTAAGATTTATTATTTTGTCGATTCAACACTAATATAACTAAATAAAAGCGCGTTTTAAAGCCGAAAAAAAGTAGTTTTAGTATGAGTTTAATATCTCATATTTTAACCAGGTAGAAGAGGTATTAAAGAGGGGCCAGGTCAGAAGTACCAAGAATAAAAGAGCGTGTATGAATAGACTTTTGCGAATATGGGAAATGAGAGAGGTTTGCTAAGATCGAAGCAAGTAGAGATCCATAGTCTTTACCTACCCCAATGGGACAGCGTGATGTATGGATGCAATAAACAAATGGAACTAAAATGAACCGCGTTTATTCAAATGTGGAAATAACAATGAATGCTAACACGAAACCGCCTCCGTTCCAACCGTGCTCAAAACTATGTTTCGCGAAATTTTCGGAGCCAGTACTCCGAAAAATCCTCAATCACTCAGTGACCCACAGTCGGGACGGGCTGTCCTATTAACGCTAACTGGTTCGGGAATCGGCCACTTTGGGAGTTTAATTTTACGTGAGTATATAAAGCCGCCGCGAGAATTTTCCGATGTTATTTTTATTGTGCAGTATCGTTCTGATTTTACTTTAGAATACATTTCTGTGTATTATTTCTTTTCTTTTATGTTATCAACGTATAACATAATAAAAGATCCTTAATTAGCTTAATGTTTATTATCATCATCAGTGTATTTATACAAATCGATAAATAGTTTATTCAATACATACTAACACTAGGTCAGTGCCCCAGCAGTGGCTCAACAAGATTAATTTAATAAAAATGTTCGTAAACTTCATAAAGATTAAATGTGTTGCGTTCATTTTAATGTTTTTCTGTTTTTAAGTTTCTGTAAGGTTTTGGTCTTAATGGTCTTTGGTCTGGCCTTAATTTTTAAGTCTTGTTTTTCTGCTTAAATTTTCTTTACGGTTTGTTAATGATGTTTTATATATAAAGGTTTATATTTAATGTCTTGCTAATAATTAATGTAAGCATATTTTAGTAAATGAATAAATAATAAAACAACTGCAAAAGCTATGTAGCGAATCGACTGTAGCATTACTGTAAATTAAATCTAAAGTTATTTATAAAGTTCATCGTAATTCGAACCCTTATTAATATTATAAAAGTGAAAGTATATCTGTACGTCTGCCCATAAGTCTTTATGTCAGTCACTTGATTTTAATAAAATCTCATACGTTAGTTTCTTTTGATCGTAGATCTTTCAATTTATTACTTAGTTCGTTATCATTATAGCAGCCGTACGGAATAGTTAGACATAGATCTACATATATTATTAAAGGGGAAGTTTTGCGCATTACTGTTAATCGCTGTGTGGCATCGCGACGGAAAAACTGCTGCCCATCCCCGCTAGGCCCCTCGAGCTAGACTGTGGTGGTTAGGGTATATATACTGTCTCTTTCTGTACCTAAGCTGCATATTCGACTCCTGGTATCAGGAGTGTACTATTCTACTCTCGACGGTACCCAACGGCAATTCTTTTAACACTGCAATCCAAATCTAATTTAGACAGAAAAATTTAATTGAATTGCTTTATTAAGTGTCTGTCCAGCTGCCTATTTATTTAAAGATCTGTCTGATTACTATATCGCGGTGATTTTGATTGGTTATCTGATTTTAATTAGATCTGTCATGCGAGTAGTTGGAGTCCTAAAGAAGAACATAGGCTAAAGAAGAACAAATGAAACTGGAATAAAATATCAAGTCACGCCAGTAAATTTGAGCCAACATACACAGTATATTATTATTTATGAAACGGAACACAATATGTTAGATAATGAAAAAGAAAACAGCAGATTTCTTAACAAAATATCCCAATAACAATACAACAGACTGTAACAGTTGAAACAATACTTCCTCAGATCCGGAAATATTAGCCGGCTGCAATATTTCTGCTTTCCTTGCAATTTAAAAAGGGGTGCTCTTAGAAAAACTAACAAACCAACAGTTGGTTTTGTCCGCAATAATTCATCTTTAAACCTTTCCTTGGTTCCCGGAGAGCTCCCGCTGCGGAACGATATTTATGGGATAACTTGGTTGCTTCTGATGGTTAGAATGAGAATCACCGAACATTAATTCCATTTTCTTTAACACTGTGGTTTTAAAATACCCCTAACGTTTTCCAAGTAACATATTTTGTATATACTTTAGAACCTCTTTAATACCACCCATTGTTTTTTGTTTGCATACAGGTGATGTTAAACAAAGAAGTTAAAGCAATGCTAGGAAAGTACATAAATAAACTGTTTTAAAACAGACGCAGTTAAGGAACATTTATTTGGAAAAAATAAATTTAATTAAAGACCTCTGGCTGAACATTAACAACTCTAACTAGTCGCGGGTCAGTAATTCAGTAAATATTAAACTAAAAATTTTACCAGCGTCCTAATAAAAAATCTTTATCGAGTTCATTTAAGTAAACTTTCAGTCAAGAAGATATTATGAATATTTGTCTTTATTCTGTGTTTATGTGTTTAATATGTATTATAGGTTTATATTCGTAATTGTTCTGTTGCCGATAAGTAACTAATTTCGCACTCAAATCAATACAATCGATGACGTGTGAATTATTTAAAAAAAAGCAGAGTTAAATAAACCATAGTCATAATACATACAATAAAAAAATGCACAAATCACCATAAAAAATTGGATAAATAAAAAAGATTTTGACAAGAGACAGTAAATAATATATTAGATACACGCAGAATAATGCTCGCGAAATCATCATAAACTTGCTGCAAAAATAAATGGAAACATCCTTTATACTAAATAAATGTTTTTATTAACTGTAATTGTGTGCACATTAATTATATATAAGACTGGTACTAAAGCTACTTAGACATGGTCAGAAGTTACAATGAGTCTTTGAAACATACCAAATATGTAACTTGACTTGGTGCCACTATATTTTTAAGTTTGGGCATGTTACGAAATATAGTCCAGACTGTAAGTTCCTGGAATGGAAACCCCGTACAAGTAAACGTAGGTCAGCGTAGTATCATATCTATAGGATCAGTCTAGAACCGCAAGATCGATGCAGTCTGCATACAACCGGCGGGTCTACTGGTAATGTCTTGAAAGACTTATTTCTTGTAATAGACATTCTACAGATAATATAATTATGATAATTAAATTGTTATTAATAATATCACAAACTGTATTGATAGAAATGTATACTTTATTCTAAAATAGACAGATGACATTACAACTAACCAAAGCAGTGTAGTTCAAATGAATCAATGTAGATATGGGCAGCAGCATTCCCATGGTATGCACGAATGGCCATTGCCACTACGCCTGCCCAAAGTGAAAATTATGTGGAGACCCTCTTTTTGTGGTGACGGTAATAAGGGTACACCTACCCAAAACTGCGTTATTTAAATGCAACAAACAGGAATACCATCGCGATGCTACGCTTTCCTATTGCCATCAACGCTTACCCATATTAGCAATTTGACTCAAAGTAAAAAAATCCTACGTCACTTAACACACACAACACATCCGTGGATGTCCTACGGCTGATACGATGATGATATTTATGATATCACCTTCAAAATATGATACACATTTGTCAAAACCACTGTAAGCTCGAGACGAGCCATCTAAGTTACCAAAGCATATTTCAAAGTATTATCTATATTTGCAGACAAAAAACATGGGGTAGGTACGAGCCTATTGAATTCATTGTTTACTTATTATTTTCCCTCGACAAATGGGACGGGATCAAAGAGTGGACTAATCCGTTTTGGGGCTTTACAATCTTTTCAAAGGCTTCAAGTTCTTTGCAAGCAAAATAAGATATCACAAAACGCTGATTTATTTCACGTCTTTTTCTTATAATATATATAGAATGGGAAATATACTATACTGCTTGTGGCATATTGAACCATGCACAGATGTAACGGTTTAAGGTTTAAACGGATTTTCATGAAATAAAAGTTAAAAAAATATTATTGATAATAATATTTTTATAAATATATCAGTAAATTATGTGACTCACTAAAACCTGTATTAATACACAAGACCGGAGCTTTCATTGATGTTGTCCCACTTGATCTTGAAATCACTGTTAACTAAGGACATGCCCTTGTTTAGTTTAGAAATTACAAAATTGTAAATCTACAAAGTCCTTACATATTGTACGTTCTAATGTAATTAATTTTGTTTTAAATAAATTATTATTAATATTATCTTTTTTATTTTTATTTAAGTTTTTTCTCCTCTGTACAGCCGTTGATAATTACCTTAGAATGTGGTCAAGGGATATAAGCTAAACATGTATGTATTAGTGGAAAATATACCAGAGACACTGGAAGGGGAATAGAATTATCCTGTGATGTGGCAGGCAGTAGTAGCTTGTGTATTGTGGCTTTTTAAACAAGATAGAGTTCATAAAGTGGTATAGATAACGTTTAATGGCTTTGGAATTATGATTTATTATTGTTTTAATTTCATATTTCAGTTAAAACTATCACCTATATTTTATCATTAATAATCAAAAATCCGCACTGTAAGTGTTTTTTTATATAGGTCTATTATTTTGAAGTCTCTGAACAAACACAAGGATCAAGTATACCATTTGCATGATAGTAAGCATTGCCACGGCCTTTAGATGTAAAAGATCGTTTAACAAGAATATCAGTAGCGCATTGCCAACCTTGTAACTTAAATAAATGTCACATTACACATTACTAATTCATATTTATACTTTATAAAAAGGTACTTTTAATAAATTTTATTTTTTTCGGTATCAATTTTGAAAATGTATTTCATATAAACCTATAACACCAAGTGTGTGTACTTAGTGTTTTAATTATACCAAATTAAACATCATCCCAACTCTTCTGGCAAATTATCCTAAGGAAGATGTTTGTAAATGTTGTTGATGACGAATGTCTTTTTTTAATAAGACGAAATGACACGACTATGAATTAAAAAGCAATAGAGCTGTTCTAATATCTTCTTAGATCGTATCCTGATCAATTATATGTTCTTCTCTTTCCAAATTTATTCGACAGAAAGGGAAGCCAATAAGAAGGAAATGCTTTAGGAGGTCCCAAAAGTGGAACAAATTAGAGGTACAAAGCTAAATGGGGTCACGACTTTTGCCGATTGTTGAAGTACACCATTGTGGTGTGAATTGTTTTTATTTTATTTTATTTAATATTTTGAACTCGAAAGTTATAAAAGGCAACTGTTGGTGTAAAATGGGGTATATTAATCTCGTTTTTAAATTAGGTAAACCACTTCCAGAAATTATTAGCATGGGTACCTCATTCTTACCTATTTCTACTGAATAACAAGAGTACTTCCATTTTTAAGGCCCCAAGGCAGATGTTAATGATTCTGTTTCGTGCCCCTAAGTTGAAATATTTATATCACCCAGGACAAATATTATTATTATATAATGATATTTTATTTGTTCTGGGTCTGGGTGTTAATTGTGTATTTAAGTAGTATGTACCTCTGTTGTCTGATGTCCGTAACACAAGTGTTTTAAGCGACTTATCATGGAATGTATGTATGAGTTATTGCGGAAATTTACTGTGTTCCGAGTTGGTTTAGAGACGCAGAATAGGCTAGAGAAATAAGACAATATATTTAAGCAACAAGATTGACAATGCGCTGGTGATATCTCTGTGATACAAACCTAGAGCTGCTATGACGCTATCTATCATGCGGACCGTAAGCACTTTTGCCTGCTTATCTAAAAAAGCGTTTTTTTTTTGTAAATTATATGATTAATAAAAAGTTCAGTTATTAAGAAACAATAGTCTCTACATATTTATTTGGCGCAATACGAAAATTCTTACAGTATATAAGTATTTATATGATCACTAAACTGTCTATAAAAAAAGTGAAATAATATAAACAACTTATTTATAGCTTTGTTTCCCGTAAGTTCATAAGTGTTATCTGTAGATAATAATTTTCAGTGTATAAACATCGACATCATATTATACAGGTATTTCATATATTTATGTATATATATATATATATTTCATATAAATTTATATTATATTTCATATATATTTCATACTATCTTTGTACCCTTAAGGGTTGATTTCTGAAAAAAGTCTTTTACACGTATTTTATGACTTTTCTTACCTTAATACTAAATTTCATTCGACTTTCGACTAACTTCACAAAAAGTAAATTTGCACTTACTTTGCACCCTGTTTTACTCCTTTGAGGGGTAAATTTTCAAAAATACTTAGTGCTTATCTTTTATAACCCTTGCATTATATATGCTATATCTGCACAAAACTTCAAGTTTCTAAGCCTTATAGTTAAAGGCTTGCGTTGATATCTTAGATAAATTCTCGTTTCAGATGTTGAGAGCCTGTATTGCTTTCAGTTAAGGCCTCTGGATAGCACACTAGTTAAGGTTCAATTGAATGACCTATATATTATGTGACCATTATGGGGAGTCATCAGGGTTTTTTGAATTATATATGTATGAAGTAACTGTAATTTTTCGCAAAGTCAATGTGCTTCATATTAAAATTATATATTAAGTTAGAGTTAATTAACATTGCTATTGTTAAATACTCTGAGAGAAATCGTTAATTAGGCAATCCAATTATCATAGTTCTTAGTCGATAACTATATGTCGGATTACGAAGGTCTCCAATAAACATTTAAGTCGATATTGTGTCTAATGGTACAAAAATACCCAAGTATAAGAGATTTACTTACAAATCTGAACATAACCAGAGCGAACGGTAAACACATTGTGAGAATGTGTATTCATTTTTCTATTTGCCCGTCTTACGATCCATTAGGGGGATGTTGTATAATATATTATATTGCTATATAATAGATATGTTTAGTCTGCGCTTTGATCGATAGACTCTGTAACCGTAAACGTGTTTCTTTTGTTATTCGTCGATCAGCCATAACTTCTAGTAATAAGCATTACATCAGTTAAAGTCTTATTCATCCTTACAGGTAGAATCATTAATAGGGGTAATTATTTTATGTCCCCTCAACCATAGCATTAATTCCAAGATAGGTCGCTTAAAATAACCACAGATATAATACTTAAATACATATATTCATGACTTACGGCCTTTGGTACACAAGATAGAATCACTACGATCTGTACCACCAAGCACGTCTAATAGAGGACTATAAGGCAAAGACTTTTATTAACTACACTATCGCTGATTATATCTTTCTTTTAGATCTCTTTATGTGAAAGAAATATGTGTCAAAAGCGTTGTCACAGATAAATAAATTCATAGACAATATAATAGATAGTTTAATAGATAAGAAGTTACCGCTAAACCTGTTCAGAGTAACGATCCAGTGAAGCGGAACATCAGCACTGAAAGTCCACAAAACGTTTATTATCGCTAAAACAATCCGGTACTTACCGCTAAGTAACAGCTGAAATCTTTTCAGCTCAGCGACGAATCCCGAACTTTATATCTGTATCCAGCCGAAACTCAAAGCTTCCAATTAAATCGTGACGTTTCCACGAGTTCGGTCCATTTGACTCCTAATAATAATGTCTGGAAAATTCTAGAGAATTATGACCTCTAGAAAAATGGGACGTCGCGAACAAAGCTGCGGGAGTGGACGTCGCATTTTGTCTTCCTTATGTCTCTTATCTCTTCCTCCTATTTAGTTTTAGTTTTGGTTATTTCAGTTTCCTTTGCAAGGTTTAGTGTTACATTTTTAGTATCCTTTAATGTTGACAATATTCCGCTTAGGTTTCAAAGTAGTCAACAAAGTTGTACACCACAATTATTTTCAAGTTACGCTGTGAATTTATTTGTATTTAAAATGCAAGAGATAGAAGCTTTATCATAAACTAGAATATGTATGATAAGCTTTATATACAAGAATATAGTCCGCGTTATAGTAAGCGTTACTGCAGTTACTGTAGACGCTCGTAATATCACAATGATATCACTAGCGTGATAGCAATTTTATTACTTGAAAATATTATATCTTTTACGCATTACGCAGTAACTTCACCCTTTAAATGGGAACATAGCTGTTGCAGATGACTTATATATGAGGTCGACCTCATGTAAATTTATTCTTTAATAAAATATGTTCTGAAAACAAATATAGGTTATTAGTATTTGTTTATTAAAATATATTTTATTCTAGTTCTTAGGAGTCGTCGCAATTTAGCCTTATTGAGTTAATTTATGTTCGACTAATTATCATTACCATATCACCCGTATAAAGTCCATTGTTGGATATAGGTCTCCCAAAGAAAGAGAGAATTTTGGGCCTATGGCAATCGTAAAACGTAGTCTTGCGACATAGATATCGCTGTATTTAAGATAAGCTGTTTCGAATGGACGTACCAACATTTGTCGGTTCCGGTATCTCAGTCGCTTTTCAAAAGACCTGGTAAATTACATTCGGCTCTATATATAAAAAAATGGTAAAAAATATAATATGTTTTCTTTTTGGTAATTTATATTTGATGTGACAGACATTTTCCGTTATGATTACTTCGACTAGCAACAGAGGTAAATCTCTTAAGGTATTGAGCGTATATAGTAGTGAAAATCTATAGGTAAAGTAATACTAACAATAAATGAATATCGAATAGCAATTCAGTCAGCACTTGGAACAGATGCGGCGGACGTGCGGTGTCCGAGAGGCGGTGATTATATCTACCGGGCCGGCTTGTTTGGCTTAATCCCTATTTATGGAAGAGTCACGTTTAGCTTCCGCAGTGTAACAGAATGCGTGCTCAATTTCCTGAGCCTTATATAGTCTGATGGAATATGCTTTGACATTATCATGGCCAGTTTTGAACTGCCTGCTAATCTTTTGTCTATGAGACATGGCAATAAACAATTTGGGATACTTTTTTTATCATCCTACCTGTTGTTAGACGACCGTTTTTGCATTAGGCGCCTTTAAGAGAAGTTTATAACATAATATGCGGTCAGTTATAATAAGGCATCACTCCGCAGACCACCGATTAACATTGCGCATATCCCCGCTTTGCAATAATACCAATACAGCAATATAAATAAATATAGTGATATTATAAATATACTCAACAACTATGTATACGTTCATTTACACATAATATACGACTATTCTATAGTATAAATAAAAAGAATATGTTGCGTCTTAAATGTAAAGCAACAATATGCGACTGATAATATTTAACAATTATTTAAACTTACAAATTAAATTGGAGAATATGTATAATAACTAAGGCTGAATGAAGACAAGTACTAATTGTTGCCGCTAAAGCAATGCTCGCAATAGTGTGTGACTCTTGAAGAACAAGAGACTCAGAGACAATACTGAGTAATATAACACATACAGCTACTAATCCGCTAATTCATAGTTATAAAAAAATAGGAAAACTCTTCTCAATCAACGTCTTAGAGAGCTTGAGCGTCTTAGAACAGTAAAAAATGCAAATGCAATTGTTTAAACTTTATTCAAATCTATTGGTCTTGAAATTTGTATGTAAATTTTCCAGACATAATCCAACGTACGACTTCCGAACTGCCCGTAAATACCGCTTCTCGAAACAGAAATCCACTCTAAATTCTAGCATCTGCTATCCATTTGCCAGCGCTAAATAAAACTGGTATTCTAAAATCCGTTTAGCAATGCGACGTTGCCACTCCGCCGCCGCACTAACGCCATCTGTCGCCACAATAAACTACAACGTTGCCGTTCAGTTGGCAGCATTGGCACTAAGCCGATAGTGCATCGCAGTTTTTCCCGCGAAAACTCGCCGACTCGATCGGGATCTTATTTGATTTATAGACTGCGTGTTTGCTATGTTTGGCGCCATGTGTTATGAAGGAAAAAGGTTGTGATATTGGCTGCCATTTGTTTGGTGCAGAGTTTGTATTTACTACGTGCTTTAGCACTCGCGCCGATCCGGTTGTAATATACGGTTAAATCCTTGGCTTGACATCAATATAGCCTCAAAGTCAGTAGTCGTTATTTGTACTAAGCTAAAAAATTAAGATGCCAGTATTTCAGAAATGATTACGTGGCTTAATTTGATTCTAGAAAATGACAATTAACTTACTTTAACGGATTAAAAAAATAATTTATTTAAGCAAGCCAATGCAAAATTTTCTAACATGTATACTTTCACCACTGCTTAACTAGTTTTATCATAGAGTAAAGTAAATAACTATGCTCTATAAGGAGAATCTTTTTTACAGTATAATAATGGCCGGTGCAATTTTCTTGCATCAGAAAATCTTATCTTGTGCAAGTATATTTGTCCAGATTAATCCTTCTTCCAGTCCTGCTTTTCTTTGCCCGCTAAGAAATGTTGTGATTATTACAAACAAAGAGCAGACAGGCTTATGGAACTTAATCGGCTTTGCTTACATTGGTGGCCATCGGATCAAAACCACAATTTCACTTAGTAAAAATTTCTCTGGTTATAAATTTATTTTTAAGAAGTTAATTATGGTCCTTAAATTTTCCTTAATTTTTATGCTGGAAAAGAAGAGACTCTAGTTATATTATACATATAAAGATATATAGGTAAGAGTGGCAGTGAATTACTGGGTAATATGACATAATATCTTTAGGACACAATAAGGTTGGAAACCCACTATTTTCAGATATTGCGAGTGTTTTTTGGCTGCTACGAAATGCACTATCATGCTTGTTAAAATATGTAGTATCTTGGAGACAATATCTTTAACGAAAATTAAGTTGCAGCCATCACACTTCGACTGTACCATTTATTTTCCTCTTTTATTAATTAATGGGGTAACTATTAAGTATTCAAGTACATCTGTAGAAAAATTCTATATACTAGATGGTATGAAAACAAATACTATTATTATTATTATTAAACTGAAAAGGATAATCTAGCTAAGAGTAGACTAGAGTATTTCTAGTTACATGAGGTAGACCTCTTCCAAAGCTGGTCTGCATTAGTGCCTTACTCTTTTCTATTTCTACTGCCAAATAGAATAGTGTTCGCAATGCTGTTTCAGTCTCGTTGTCGTACGGAGAGAGAAGCAGTAAAATTACTGAGTAATTGTAGATATAGCTATATATATATATAACTATAGACATAGTTTCTTCAAGTCACAGGGTTGGCGACACGCTAGTAATATCTTCGTAATGACACTACAGTCTATAGGCTGCGGTCAAATTTACGATCAAGCAGACCATTTGATTGTTTCCTGACTTCATAACATAAAAAAATTATAATCTATTCCTATGTTGTGGGAATGGGACTCTGCATCTTTAATCATAAACGAGTATAAAACTAACGGGCTTAAGCTAGTTTTTAGGCTTTTCCTCCTGAAAGATGGGTTATCGTGACCAAAATAGCCTATGTCTTCAACCTTATTGCTTAAAATGCAAATCATTTTCAGCAGCTTCAACTCGCTTGAAATCGTAGTGAAAAGCTCAGGATTATCGTTTTATAGATGTATAAATATGCACACGTTTAGAGCGCTCACTCCGCTTTAATAAAAATAATAATACGTAGTACCTATCTACCTATATAAGTTTGTATTATAACAACCCTGTAGCCAAGATAACAAATTTCATAGAACGTCACCATCACGTTAGTGCGTGTACAGTAAATGCGATTCTTTGCGTATTTTTTTAAAGTTATATATACGCAAAAAACGGCTATACAACCTCTATAGCAGATATTATTGCGATTATAAAAATGTATATATCCAATGTATCTAAACTCTTGCATTATGAAAGAATGTTAAACTTGCAATTTTATAAGCCGAAAGTTTATAATTTACGTCCAAAGTCTCGTTACAGTTTCGATCAAGTTTTTTGATAGTTTCCATTTTATGATCCTCTTGCATTCCATACTAAAATGCTAAACAAGTTCTCAAAACTGTCCACGAGGGATCAACACGTAAGAAAGCGAATAAAACTCTTCAGCAATGCCCCCGAGTGAACATGCGCCTTAATATTTACTTGTTGTATCAAAATGCATTATAAAGCAGCAGCATAAGGTTCAAAATCGGTTAGTTAGTTTTCATAAAATGTCACACTTCCTCCACATTGTTATAGGATACTTTTGTTAAGGTTTAGAGTTGCATGCAAAACATCTCGAAAGATTATGACACTGTTTGAAAAATTGCTATTCAGGAATTGGTGTGCCACTTGTGTTTTCTATTTTTGTCCTGGAACTGAGAACATCAATGTATCACAAAGCACTATCAATTCATAAAGACTGATTTAATTTACAGGTAGATCAAATATATATTATATTATATACTTTTGATTTGGGCAACATATATGTTTATGTGATTTACTCGTTGATTACTCATAACAAAACTACTTTTAAACATGGTTACACTTAAATATTATCATAATTTTATCATCCGTAGGATGCCTACTAAAGGACATAAGCCTCCAAATTTGTGCCTCTTATTGCTAGGCATGGTGGCAATCACGTAGCGTAGTTTCACGACAAGAATGCTACAGGATGGATATACATCTATCAATTACGAATACCAGTACCTCCTATGGCTCTGACTACACCTGGCACAGAGAGTCTACTCGGCCTGAACTCCAAGTTTCATTATACAAAGCTCACGGATATTTCTTTCTGCAACAAATTATTCGTATTAATTCGCTTCTATTCTAATTTAATTCACTCTCCATACACACGCATTGTTTTAGAGGAGAATGTAACAATACTTGACTAAACACCAATTAAATTCTAGCACTCGATCTTTTATTGTATATTTATTAAAGCCATACGATTCCAGTTGCCGGTACATTCAACAGAGATATGTCAATACAAAAAAAATTGGGATGGTAAAAAGATGAGAGGAATCAGTGACACAATTTTAGCACAGTGGATCAATGTTTTTTGTTAATCGAGATTGATTGATGGAGTTTTGATGTACACTGCGACCTATATAACCATGCCAAGCTATTCTAGTACCGATCAAAATATGCCTGCCTAGCAGATAAAGGAAAACAGATGAAGTACTTGACGGTAGCTTTAAAACTTTTTGGATGTAGAATATTTGGTAATATTCACACAAACGTCTATTATAATTTAAAAGCTTAAGCAATAATGAAACTAAGATATTTACTCAAGGTAGACCTCTTACATTCTCAATAGTGATCTGTGAAAGTCAACTGTCATCTGTGAGAAATAGTTATGAGTGAAGTACCAAACTTTACTCTCACCTATTTTTACCGTCAAGTAGCAGTGTTTACATTCCTCTATTCCAGTTAAAGGGTGAGAGAGGTTTAAAGATGAGGGTGAAATTTTTGGGTTAAAGGGACATTATATCTTCGGTTCATAAGGTTGGCAACACGCTAGTGATGTTTTTGTGATATCGAGAGTGTCTATATTGTTGTTTTGCTGGTATTCTGACTTGATCATGGAAATAAAAAAAGAATAAGAAGTATAGAATCTAATAAGTATCCGTTTATAACTCTATAACTTTAACCGACTTAACATGCGGTGTTTTTTGCAAGTACTTTTAGCATGCCGCAGAGTAACCAAATCGGAAAATAAACGGTAAGTAACCCTTAAAAAGTAAACATTCTATAACCAATAAAAATCGCATTAAGATATTAAGAATAAAATACAAAATAACAAAGAATTGCGAGATCTGATTACTGCAGTAGCTTGAAGAATGGTCATCACTTCATATTATCTATAGTTTATCTACTAGACATACAAGAAAAAGGATGCAATCCTGTAACTCTATCTGCCTCAGAATTATCATTATAAAGCTCACAAACTATTGTAAGTCTTTTTTTTTAAATCCCTTGTAATCTATCTAATGGCGTAAAAATATAGCAGTTATATTAATATATAGTGCTTAAATATAAATAAAATATAAGATTTCCGAACTTAGAAATTACTTTTGAATACATAAGAAATACATTTTAATGGTTGACGGACCCAATGGCGCTGATAGTCGTGATACCGTCTTTGCACCAAAGATTGTGGGTTCGATTATCACCCCGAACTAATATTTATATGTATTTTTTCTGTATCTGGGTGTTTCCTATGTATTAAACTAATATATTTGTGATTTCTTTTTTGTCCGATGTCCGTAACATAAGTGCTATCAGCGACTTATCACGGAGTTGGTCAATCAAATCAAAATATTTTTTGTTCATGTAGGCCCATTGCAATCACTTTTAAATCATCAAAAATAATAAATAGAACAATTTTATTTAAAAACATTTGAAATAATTATATTCATAATACTGATGACCCTGGTGACGCCACGGGATTATAAAAGTCATCTAACAAATAAATTAAGCCTAGCTTATACTAGTCTGCCGGCTTCAGATGGGGCTTAAAACTAAGTTTGATGCAGGTTTATTACACGAGCCACCAGAAAAGAACATAAAAGAAATACTGGTGAAGATAAAGGTACCCGTGTTGGCGGTAACAAACCATTGTCTTAAAGCTGGGTTAGAGCAATTCAATCCCAGACAAATTCTTCATTAAAATAATCTTTGATATTATAATGTGCTTCAGAAGTAAGCTTGCTCTTAACGTTTTATATTTGTAATGTAGTATAAATTTATTTTTATATACCAATATGTATAAAACATATTGTGTAACAATCGCAATGTTTCATTCAAAAAGCCTTATTAAACAACGTTATGCCAAGTGATTCAAATTTAAAACATTGTAAGTGAAAGACCAGAGCCTCGGCTTGGAGAGCCATCCCACCCCACCTTTATACTGCCGTCAACTTATTTTCCGACAAAATATTTTTTAAATATTTACAAGTATTGTGCAATTCGAATGAACACGTCCTGTCCGGAGAACTTTGCAGATGTCAGGCAAAGTGCGCACTGCGACATTTTCTTTTTATAATGCTGACACCGTCCACAGGCAGGCCTTGGTGCCAGGAGGGTGACAAATTTACACTAGAAGCAAGGTGCTTGTTTGCTTCTTTATTGGACTTGAATGTTGAGAATAGATATTATGTTATATCGGATACACTTGTTCTTGGCTGAATGCCTGTTGTTTATCTAATACAGCTTGTCTTAGTGTTCGGGATTTCAACGAGTTTAGTTTTATCTCAAAAATGAAAGTATCTTATTATTCTTAGCGGAAATACAAAGTTTATTATTATTGTTTGTAACATTAATTATTCCATTTAAGGAAGATAACGTGGCGAGAATTCTATGAAATATCCGCAAGGCTGCAAGTCGGGTTAAATATTTTATTTATGAGCGGTGATAGTATTGTGACATATATCTGTTTATGGCTAAATTTATATTTTGAATTTAATTGATCACTATGGCTCGTCTTAGCCACTTAGGTTTCACTGGCTAAGGCAAATGTTTTTTTTCTTTTTAGAATTTACTATGAAATTCATTTTAAGGCCGCAGTCAATAAGGTCAGCGTTTTGGCAATGAGTTTTTATTCGGACAATCCCAATTCATTATTTAATTTATTTTAATAATAAGTGTTATTAATTACTTGACATACTTATATTTTCCTTAAACTAGATTTAAAAAAGAATTTATAGCGCAATTATAAGGTTTAACAATAATAAATAACTAACTAAAAAAATTAAGACATAACTATTAATAAAAATGGTTTCTTAGTTCACAAACCATCCTTATTGATAATTTAGAATTTCTGGCAAACGTTGCGTACGCAAATTGAACTTTTGACAACAAGTACAAATCACATTCGAGCATATTTCGTCTTTATTGTAATATCATACATGTTTTCATTGAGGCGAGTAGTTTTGATCAACAAAATTGACTTCAAAACCACTCAGGACTCGAAGTCCAACTTTGACAAGTTAAAAATTCCATTAATATGTAAAAGCGGTTGTCCTCCGCAAATATAATAAAATCATTAAGTAATGTTAATTCGCTTAGTGACCACGGTAAATATGATGAAAATATGCAAATACGGCCAAAGTTGGGATGCCTTAGTTAAAATAAATTGCACGGGATGGGGACTGGCGCTTTAATTTTGGCGGATTTAAGAGATGAAATTTCGGTGCGAAATGTGTATACAATTTTGTGGACAGATTACACTGGTGCATATGAAATTGACCAAGATGTGGAAAAGCACTACATTTGATTTAACACACATCTAAAATGATAAAGGATACTGTTATTTTCGCTTACAGGACAATAATACACATAAGAAACAAATAGGATAGTTATCAAAAATTATTCATATTTGTATTAAGATAACATAATTGATTAATAATAATAATTAATCAATTCAAAACAGGCAAGGCGCTTAAAACATTTGTGTTACGGACATTAGACAACAAAAGAATCACAACATGAATACTTAAATACATACTGAACACTGTCACACAAAAATACATATATTTATCTTATAAATACTTATCCTGAGTGGGGATCGGACCCACGACCTTTGTTGCCCAAGAATGGAACATTAACGAATGTGCCATCTGGTTCTTTGTATATCCTGATATAAATCAACCATTTTATCCCACGACGCTTTGCAAAGCTATTGAAATTAAAAGAAATACATTCCAATATTAATAAATAAGATAGAAAATACCACCTTAAGAACAAGAACGAGGGCCAATAGCACTGCTAGGTTACAAAAGGCTATTTATCCGCACCTAATTATTAGATGGGAACACGAATGTATAAAATAAATAAAATCTGTGAAAGTAGTAATTGTAACTTTCAAATCTTGTATCAAGAAAAAATTATAAAAGTTAAATAAACCGTATTTTGAAGCCGTTAAAAAAGGAGTTTTAGTTATGAAAAAGTAGTAGAAAAAGTAGTAGTAGCATTTTTAGTTATAAAAAAAATGAACATGTAAATGTTAAAAAATATTATAAATCAACATTTTAAAGAAACTGTAGACATTGAATAATTGTAAAAAATTGTTGTGGAGGATTATCACAGAAAAATTAAGGCTCTTTGTTAAGGTTTTCAATAAAAGTATTGTAATATTTAAAAACAGTGACTGTAAAATGGTTTGAACATGAAGAAAGAATGATGGTAGAATAACTAGACAAATAAATAGAGTGGAAGTGAATAAAAAATTGGAATAGGACGATCAAGGTGAACATACCTTATAGAAGAGGTATATAAGAAGGGCCAGATTAGAAGTACCAAGAATAAGCTAGCGTATACGAGTATTAAGGACTGATTGGAGTAAAGGAAAAGAGAGAGGAATGTCAAAATCGTAGCAAGTGCAGAGCTATAGTTTTTGCCTTCACCGAAGGAACACAAACATCGTCACGTAAATTGTTTTGGTTATTGTTTATGAGGGCAAAGTAGATTCAAAAATGCTTTAGTATTCATTGTTATCATATTGGGCGTCGGACATAGCCTCCCACTAATAAATTTCCCATAACAACCAGTTATAGGGCCTAGCCTAATTGTATTTTTTTTCATAATTCGCCATCGTTAATAGCATAAAAACATATTTTTATTAAAAAAAGAATAGTTTAAAATGAATAAAAGAAAATACATTTTTTTTCAGGTTTAAACATATTTACAATTCTGTAAAACATTCTTAATGACATCAACAATGAAGTTGACTTGCCCTTACCTTGATTGGACATTCGACCAGCATGTCCCGTGCGGATATCGCTCCAGACAGTTTTCAATTACAATATTCATGTCATCTAATCTTGTGACCATAAATTACAGCAGCATCTGCCCGTTCAGCAATCTCATTTGACTATTAATCGATATTAAGACAGATAACTTAGAATGGACTGAGCCTCTTAAGTACACAATAATGGACTTTAAGTGGATGGTGAGTAAGTTGGTTTTAGTTTGAAATAGTGGATGAGTCATCTCCATATTATGTAGGCTGTTATTAAGTTTAGTTATTTTCGTTATATATTGTCTAATGATGAACTTATTGCGTCAACTAATAAAAGTTTGAACATAAGCGCGCTTTAATCGATTAAATAAACAACACTAATGAATAATGGTCTAATATTTACTTAAAACCATAATGATGAAAATATTTAATATTTTCATAGTTATTAAATAAAAGAAATCAAACTAGTATTCATGTCATCATTATCATCACATCAGCCGTTGCAAGTCTACTGCGCGACATAGACCTCCTCAAGGGAGAGAGAACTTTATCCATAATTGCCGCGCTGGGCAAGCGTGTTGGCAGTCGCAGAGCGCCGCTATTACGACGAGGTTGCTGCTATCCATCCCTGTTTTCAAGCTACACTGTTTTTGATAAATATACCGCTATCTGTCGGTTTTGGTACCTGACTCTCCTCTTATAACACCTGGTAAAAAAGGAGGTAGTACTCTGTATTCATGTATATTTCGCTAATTGATTGTCTCGGTTCGATTTACAATTTTGTGTCGTATAATCGTTTCATACTTTGAAATATCATACTATATTCTTTAAGAGGTACCATGCTTTCTCCTGGATGCAGTATTTAAAATGTCATCACAATACAACATTGAAAGTCACCTTTGGAAAGTATATTCAATACTCAGCCAAGAGATATCGTATAAAATTTATGTTACCGATAAAGTTTCTATTTGCTATAACTCATACCGCGGCTTCATGTAATGTTACTGCTGTTAAATTTCCTTGGTACGACATAAAAAGGGAATTATTTCCCTAATTCATTGGGAGGAAGTAACGTTAAAAGATAACGTCAGAAGGCTCCGATATTTACGATGTGAGGGTTTGAGACATGACATTCCTTGAGTATGTAAGATATTAACTTTTTGACGTACGATTACGATGCGGAATACGATATCGTTTCGATATCGTTGTTCATTTGTTTTAAATAGCTCATCCCACACGTTCTTTACGTTGAGTTTTTTTTTTAAGTGAAAATTTTGGGGTCCTGTTTTTACGTCATATTAGACGCTCTGCAATTGCCACCACGCTAGCTGGACGTCTGACAGCTGTTGTGATTATAATGATATCAGATTATAGTAAAGTTTTTATATAAGTATTGACAGTCATAAAAACTACTTTGATGAATAATTCTTGATCTTGATGAGATCTCTGTAGTGCAATACTGAAGTCGATTTTCAAGTATAACTGGCATCTAAAAGAAATGTCTAGAATAAAATTTATTGAGATATTCTTCAAATGATCAATGTTTTGTACTATGAAAACAACGTTTTCAGGTGCATCGTATCGCCATATAAAAACAGTCCTAGTCTGAACAATAAACTGTCAAATGATATCGGTTGGAAAACCTCAGAGTCGAATGTCGGGACGTTTCAAGTATACAATTGATGTGTTGCAATACGTTCTCTTGTAATAAATTGTATTCAATGGTTTGCTTTTAAAATATAATGTTTACCATTGATGTTTGACTTAAGTGAGATTATATAAAATATGTCTAAACATCAAAAGAAAATATTGTTCTTGTCGGCAAGTTTATTAATTACTAACAAAGAAAAGTTTACCTATATAAAAATTCGTATCAAAATGTTTGATGAGGTTACCTTATATATTTATATACTAATATATTCTGCCGGTAACACGTAGCAAGATAGTTTAAGTACAGTTGCCGAGAGGAACCGGTAGAGTAAAATAGTACCTCCCTCTGCATCTGGATCCAGAACAGTTAGATGGCTGTATATCCATTCGAAATTGTGTAGCTCAAAAATAACTGGCCGGGGATGGGCAGTAGGATTCTTGACGCAGACCTGCGCTCTGCGATTGCAATCACGCTTGCCGAGAGCAAAATTTATGGGCTAAATTCCCTTCCTAGGAGAGTCCTGTGTCCAGCTATGGACGATTGACGGCTGCTATAATAAAAAGTTTATGATTTGTGTTGATCAATATCCATACTGTCTTAAGGGTTTTATAGAATATTGTAGCCATTAAATATAATGCAGATAGCTCTATTCTACTTCCAATTTGTTCTACTGATAAACAACGGAACACGCATATATTTATAATCGATAGGTGACAGTGAAACTACAAAGTTTTGTCGTATTACTTTCTCAGATAACAAGATCCATACGATCACATGTCGATTCACTTTTAATATTCGCTCTTATGATGAAAACATTAAGGCTGAATATAAGGTTATATTATATGGTGGTTTAATAAAATAATAACACAAATAAATTTTATTTAATATTTGAGCGTTTACGTTCCTTTATTGCATTAAGACGCGGTTTTTATAAATTTTTCAATTGTTTTGAACGAAAAATGTTGTATGAGTGTTATTATTTTAATTAATTGATGGTCATTAGTTGTTTTTCTATCAGAATATAAAAATGCAGTGCGTCTTTCTTATGTACGACGGGTCCTATGGTGCATTTGGTAGGCTCTCTGCTTACATTCATAAACAGAACAATTTATTTATAATATTGCTCAATCCTAATGAGCCGTAACATATTTCTTTCTAATGATAAAACTATAAGAATATCGATATGAACCTTGTATTTTATCACTCAAAGTAAAATTTTTTCTTCATATATCTTTTATTTTTATAAAAATCAAAATTTGTAAAGGTATATTTTGTTACTAAATGCTTCGGTTTTTACTATACATATATTAGTGATCTAATAATAATATCATTCATACTTCAGTTGTACGTTAGTAACATCGCATACAAAGTTAATTGAAAAAAAAAACATTATCATATAAATTTACATATAAACATAATTGTATATATTAACAAAAATGTATTTTATTTATATCCATATTTAAAAAGAAGTTGTAGAAGTACTTGTGTGTTATCAACTGCTTCGATATTTAATTTTTAAAAGTCATGCAAAAACAATATCATTCGTTATTCAGTTGTTTATAAATTACAAGGCACACAAAGCAAGTCACAAAAAACACTCAAAAGTTACTTGACACAGTGAGTCGCTGATTTCGTCCGCCCCTCATAATACTCATTACGAGCGTTGACCGTCGCAAAATTCCCAAAACTTCCATCATTTCCAGGCGTACCGAATAAAAATGCAAATCCACCTCGGCCCAGCCCTACAACTTTGTGGGAAAAAATATATCTAGAAGTCAACTATCAGTGTATATTGGCGGCTTTACATCACAAACGTGGCTTAACTAGGGTTGCAACTTTTACGTTGGCATGTTTATTTATTTTTACATTCATTTGCATATTTTTACAGGGGCGGTGGTACGCACATGGCGCATTAATATTTATGATTTGTGTAGCAAGACTTAGGGTCCATATTAAAATGGTTTCGCTTTACAAGTAAGATTTAATAAGCCCTTTGATGGTATTGTACGAACGCTAAATCCTAAAAAAGAAGACGCAATCTTTCCCATTTTTTTTTATATCAAGTTAATTTTGCTGTATTCTAGTTTCTGTATGACTTAATAAAAAATTAAGGACATTTATTAATATAAAAGTAATGTATCTGACAATTAAAATAATTAAGTGAAAGTGTTACAATAAAATAACAGCCTAATTGAAAACCTCATTCTTTTTAAAGTCGGTAAAACTTAATAAAAAGTTTAATTCAGCTATCAGTATTCAATATATTAACTCGCAATGAAATCGTTGTTGTATTGACTTTACCTCTATTATTCTTATAGGAAGGCCATTTTAAAAAGGCTGACAAAGTTACATCATCGCCCAATAAATATGTAAATTAACCTCTGTCCAAGCTTTCAGTTTAAAAAAGCAGCCCCTTGCCAGTGAAGCCTATCTACTATCAGTTTATTATCGGCTCAACTTTGCATTTCAAACGTCTTTTGTTTTAACGTGCTTGCAGGATGATCCTTGTTTTTCTCGCAACACTTTTTATGTGACGTAAATTTTCATATGATTTAATTGTAATTTAGTAATTGCATCGCAAAAATTTATTTGTTCAGCATCAAGTCAATAAAACAATTCGAAACAATTACTTGTCTTAACTCTGAGATAAGCACTTGTGATAAGAAAAATTAAATATACAGACACAAACAGATTAAACACAATTGTTCATTACATATATATTTGTCATTCCTGGTAGTACAATTCATAACTTATAGTACACGAGACGCCATCGGCACCACCTAAAAAAAATGGCAGTGTTGTTGTTCTAAACTTCTGAATTGCAACCAATAATTAAAATTACTCAATATTCAGCTTTAATGTTAGCTACATAAGAATTTAAAAAATTTAAAAGCGTTCAGTTCGTGGATAGTCTCGGAATTGTAAGGATCTTGTAATCTGGGGTAGAAATATCACAGAACCTAGGTATTCCTCCGCCTTAACACTAGAATACATGCGTGCTTCGTTTTGTGGCGGCAGTACAAACATCCTTTGTAAGTAGTCTACCTCCGGTAAATTCCGCGAGTATAATGCGTCAAGTACATTGCTGTCTTTGTACTATTCTGCTTTACATGAATCATATATTTAAGAAATGATTTAATGGTGTTTGGTAAGAACTATGAAGTCATTCTTAAAAATTCATCCACATACGTAATTAACTGGCGATTACGTATGATTTAACTTTTATTTTAATAGGTGTTTCATAAAATTAATGTAGAATAATGTATTCACGTGTCAGCATTCTAAGATTAAAAAGAAAATTTTGATAAGACAATGTTATTATTTTTATATCATTATATACAAAAAACTGTTTAACCCTTTGTTCATATCAAACACGACAGTAAACATAATACAAATTGAATACATTAAAATAAATGTTACAAAAAGCCAATAGCATCTCAATTAAGTTCACGATGTAATACGAAATAATCACATCGACCCAAGTCACATTTGCAAATTAGCGTTATAATTCAAAAAAACTCATCTTTAAAAGCGTCCCCATGGGAGTACGTAATTTCAGCTCATTTTTTTGTTCTCGTCAAAAATTTTCATTTCATTTATAGCCAAGTGGATCCCGCAAATTACTTGGGATTTTCCCTTTTTGGCTTTTTGTAAAATTGCCTACGTCCACTTAAAGATATTAGAGTGGGAGACAAAAGAGGATGTACGTTAATCGAGGTAGATAGATATTCTTGCGTATTTTATGCCGCTCATAACTTCTCCGGTCAAGGCTTTGATCATTTGGATTACATTTTAATTATGTTGATTGCCATCGATTTAGGGTTACGTTTTTTTTGCAAAACATCCATGTTAATATTTTGCGACTTTAAAAAAAGTAATATATCAATTATTACAGTGTAATAATCATTTATGAAACAATTTTTTTTTTATGTTGTCAAAGATGTTTGCCAGCGCCTGTGGAAATCCTCTAGCAAAATCCCATAATATATTTAAATGAAAGTGACAATCTCAAGCGAAGTGACCCGTCTTCAATAATAATCATTAGTTATTTTTTTGTTACGCTCTATACATAGATATCGAAAGTTATTATAATGATAATGATGATCTGTTTAGTACGAGATTCCTAAACTCAGTTCTTAAAACATATTGACACTGTCCAATGTTAATTCCATAGAAAAATAGTTAACATAAATACATAGCATGAGTTAACAATCAACATTTTATTTTAAAAACAGCATAGTTATTATAACAAAAACCAGTCAGTACTGTTGCAAAGAATTAATAAAGCAGAAATAAGCAACCGATAACAAATAAAGTCACATAATTGTATAGGTACCGTGAAAACGTGTAAAATTTCTTAGATAGATGGTTGTGTTGTTTGTTCCAATCACTTGTCAAGCCCCTCAATCATGCAATTCAAGCCCACATCGAGCCGAAGCTTAGAATTAGTGCCGGAATTCCGAACTCAATTCGTGGGATGACAACAGGCAGGCGAGATGCGGGCGAGTGCGAACGGCTATTACCGACGTATTGGGCCGACATTACTGCCCTTTGACTGGGGTCTAACACAGTTTTAACGAGCCTTTGGAAACAGTTCAACTTGAACTCGTATGTCCAACTTTCAGTACCATCAGCCTTTGTGTTCAATACGATCGTCAGAATTTTGACAGCAAATTCAATACATAAACTATGAACTAGGTTGGGTAGGTAGGTAGGTATGGGTTTATATTTTATTCTTAGATCTTATTTTCCTTTTTATTTTCAGTGGGTCAATGAACTCCTCATTCCTCGAATCTACCATCAAGAACCAAAATAATAAAAGCGTAATAAAGTCTTGCAATAAAAAAGTTCTCCCTAAAAATAAGTACTGGCGTAAGTACATTAAACCATAAATTCGAGCTTATTGCTCTAAATAACAAACACTACAACAGTTTAAGCACAAATGAATAGCCAAAGTAAATAAATTACAAAAGTGAAATACGTATTGACACGCACAATTGGGAGTTCGAATACGATAGTCAATCGAACGGGTCACCGTTTTCATTTCAAAATCAGAGGGCAAACGTTCATTTAGCTTTGTTTGACCACGTTCACAGAGTTTCAAATGAACGTTGATAAAAAAATCACCACTGATGGAGCCTTCAATAAACAAAGTAAAAAATTACAGAGACAGATAAAATATGTGGTCAGCCAGCATCAACAGACATGAAGATAGTTTTCTCCTAATGGAAAGAAGAAGAGATATATAAAATAATTTGCATAACGGTGTTCGATATTCGAAAACTCTTCTGCTCTGTAAAGAAATATAAATATATTTAAGAGAACTCAATTATCACGAAGACTGCTTCTTACATTTAATCCTGAATGGATGGATGACTTTTTCATTTATCAAGGAACACTAAATCGAAATGATAAAGTTGATCGCTGAACAGATAAAACTGTAATTTTTCGTACACGTGCCTCAAAATCTGGATACCCAAGCAAGATTTATTTATTTTACATCTCTCTTTGATAAATATCAAACGTGTTATCCTATAAAAGCTTTGCGCAGAGATGAACCAAGGGCGCTAATGTTCCTTTTTGATGTTTTTCCTTTTGGTATTGTGTTATATTATCCTTATTTTTACCACTTGCTGTATTGCACGTTTCGTTTCTCTCACCGTCTTTACCATATTTTACTTTGTTAAATGTGTTTAATAAGGGATTGTTGTATGAAAACCCAATATTGATATGTATAATTGTTTTATAGTCTTGTTTTCTCAATAAGTACTTTTTATATCTTTGGAAGATTATCTTCCGGATACTTTATTGACATTGTAAATATCCCTAATTAATTGGTTATCTAACATAACTTCAAATCAAATACTTTATGCCTAACTGTTTCAATAAAGGCATTCATCACATTGATTTAACTTCATAACTAACTAGGCTAACTGACCAGCAGTTCATTTACAACACGGTGCAATATCTAGATGGTATTTGCCTTGCGGTTTCTCGGTACATTTGTAATCAGCAACGAACAGGCAGGTGGATAGACAATTGTTCATTCAGGATCCCTTACGCTCTAGCTAAATAGAACACCTAAGACCACAGTCGTTCAGTTGAACATTAGGCCTTGGTATTTAGGTTTGTATTCGCTTGAAACATTTTCTTTAGCTTTAAGATAAAACTTAAATGAAGAGTGACAAACGATTCCATATATGTCTTAGTTATTTATTTAAAATAATAGTATCCTAAAATTTTAAAAATTTGGCTGCAACTTGTGTCAATCGATTGAAATCAAAACGCGAGTGTAAAGTATGGATAAAAATAATTTTAAACCTTTAAAGTCTACTTAATTTTTAAATTTTTCTAATCTTCTAACGAGTTAAAATACTTATTAGAAAGTCATTTGTCAACAAGTGAGAAGACAATATTGAAATATTGTCTTCTCACTTATTGGCCAACTGTCAAAAGATACAAAATATGGTGGTTCTTTATTCGATATTTTTATTTTTTTCAAAGAGACCTTTTCTATTCTTTTGACGAGCTAATCAAAAAGAAGCCACTCATTTTCTTTGGAGCTAAACGATGAATCTGCAAAATTTGCCCTGTTTGTGTGAATGATAAACCTGAATGATTAATGAACAACTCACTCTTTCAGCCTACGAATTTGGGTCTGGGATAACTTAATTATGATTGGCTAATGAGTTTTATGTCTTGTTGCTTTGGCTTTCCTGTTTTGAATTACAAAATCTATAAGGCATTGAGGTTATTTCAATGGTGTTGATAAAATAAATTACTGTTTATTATAAAATACCTTAGAATTTAATAGAAAACTGAAATATCAAACTTGATTTCTCTTTGAGTAAATACCTTTTAACGAATGACTGAATAGAAGTGTATTAGACTACATGGAAATAATATTACGAATTAAAAAGAAAATCTAGTACCATAGATAGGTTTGACAATGATTTACTGTAAAACAAACCTACGAACTACACTCCGCAACCATAGTACATACAAATATAACAAACAGCTAATTTGAACTAAAAAAATATGTTTTTGGTCTCAAATTTGGTAGCTTCTATTCCATTTCCAATTTGTCCTTGGCCTTTGTAATATGATAATGAAGCAGTGTAAAATGAGCACAATATTTCGGTAATCAAAAATTTTTCAAAAACCATCCTCCTCTTTTACTGGGTCAAATGGGTCGTCGATTACACCGTGATAAATTATAACCACGTGGTGGTTTTTCCTCGCAAAGAGGATAATTTATCACTTCTGCTTGGGTGCATTCATTTGATTTATTGTGAGTACCTTGCGTGTATTAATTGGGATTATTTGTAAGTATTGCTTTAGCTATAAAATTTTATGTAATATCAATATTATTGGACGTGGAACAATTGTGGGTTGGACATTCAAGAAATACTTAAAAGGTGCTTTTCGTGTAAATATTTTGTATTTAATATGTAATTAAGTAATAATATTTAAATAATTTGTATTTAATATGTGCATATACTATTATCAACCAAATTGTTAAAGCTATATTTGATATAATAATCTTTTATTTTTTGTTACAGGTAAGTTCAGCAGTCTACAAATGGTAGTTCAAAGAACATATGAAACGTAGTAAGAAATGTAAAAATATTATACAAAGTAGAAGTTTAAACTCAATCTATAAATTATTCAGTTATAAAAATATTAAACGATGGTTGCCGCCAAAAATTTTACGCAGACAATGTAAAATCATTATCTGTAGAAGTTTATGCAAAAACTTATCTAGTTTATTGGTTCTCATTCGATTTGTTCCACTTACCGATTGAACTCGGTTACTTAAGTTTTTATTGCGTGGAACATCATTGAAAATGAATGGTCACTTTTATAAAGAAACGAGGTCTTATTTCTACAAAAAACAAATTTTACGTCGACAACAGAGTGTCAAATACTGAAAACAAAAAAAAATTGTAATGAGACATAAATCCCTGTAACTGATAATGTCAATGTCTTTCCCAAAGAGAAAAAAAGTCTTAGTTTCATGATTAACTTTTCATTGTCGACTTTGAGCTGATTCTCAATTCTCTCGGTCGGTAAAACTGTGTTGTAACACAATATTGCGTGTAATACATAACGTTTATAACGCTGCGGTTTCGATCGTCACCGTGTATTTGAACTGATGTGACCAGTTCATACTCGGTTGCGGTCATCTTATAAATTACGACTGCACATCGTTGATAACTGTCAGGCCTGGAATAATTTATGGAATGTAATAGAATTGTCAACAAATATTTTGCAAATTACTTCAACAAGGTTACTGGTTTTAGTTTTAATTAGGTATTGGAATTTTTAAATAAATGCAATGTCAATAGTGCCCTCATAAATGACCCACTGTTAAATATAGATCTATCCAAGAAATTTTCGACTTGTTACATGTGATCAATAAAAAAATTTGGTACATTTATTTTTTACACTTTTGCTACTACTCTATCAAGATGTAGATCTAGACTTTTCCTTTATGTTTGTCGCAAGCACGCATTTTTACTTGTTAACATGTACTTAGACACAGAAAATATTCAAATGATCCGACAGATGGCGGTATATCCACCCAATTGAGGGAGCTTTAATATAACAGTATTATGTTGCAAAGCTCGCTATTAGGAAACTATTAGGAATCGCTTCTGGACCGAAACATCTGGTATGATGAATGTATTTAATATCAGACATTGGTCGATATAAATATGGTGCTAATAACTCATGGCTCATAGGTTTAAGCGATCGTTGGAGCTAAGAAATTATGTAACTTGGTATTGAAATGAATACCCATAACTATTTATACTACGCTCCTTCATGCTTAAGAAGGCAAGTTGAGCTGTAAAAACAAAGTAATCCTTCTCCACTTATAGGGAAAGTCGGAGCCCTTGGTGGATATCATCATCATCATCATAGTAGCCTTAGAAAGTCCACTGCAAGCTTTCCTAACAAAAGCGAATTTTGTCCGTGATGTCTCCGTTTAGTAGTATTAATAGTTTTGCATTATAGCTTCGCTGTATCGTTTCAGATATACTATCATCTGTCAGTTCATACCTACCTCTATCACCTCCTAAGACACCTGGTCCAGGGAGAAAACTATTCTATTCTGCCGGTACTACACGGCTAATGAAAACAGTGAACATTTACCTTCCATAAATGAATGATGATGATTGGTCGAGATTCCAAACAATCAGGACCATGACGTGCATGTGTTCAATGCTGCGATGCGTCCACAATGGCGTCGGAACCGACGCGTTGCGGTGCAAATCGTCACTGTAGATTCCATACGGTTAGCGGTATTGCTAATCTAATCGACTGTACACTCGATTCATGCTCAGATACGCCACCTGATTAAATTGCCACTGCGATTTATATCATCAAACTATATAAGTTTAAATAATTTGTTAACAGATCATAACATATATATGCATTTTTTTTTAAATACGAAGGAGTATATCTTATTGTTACTCATACAAAGATTTACAGCTTTGATAGCTTGAAACTTTTGATCTCGAATATTCCAATGGTATAAAAAGAATCTGGACAGAATATGGAAAAGGCAATGCTTGCCTTCTCCATATAGTTATTCAATCAGCAATCTTTTCGTATTTGAATCGGGAATGAGGAGATCCCCGACAGAACCAAAGTTACTGATATAGCCCGATGAGTTAATATGTTCATCAGGGGTATATAGTATGCAGAACCTAGATAGAGCTAGAGGTTCTAGAACGGAGATCACGTACTGGTGAGCGCAACGTTTGACGCCCTCCGACAAGGTGGATAGACGATCGGACTAAAACCGTAAGATAGCGCTGAAAATCGGTCATATTGTTTATCACTATATCCAGCAGTTTACGGCTGATATGATGATGATGAAGGAAAATTTCCTATGGTTCTAGACATATCTGTTCATTATGCAGACATCTCATTCCGCGCTTGCCCATGTGTGATCTCTATTCAGGAACTTTCATACCTTTCCACATTAGTTCCGGATGTTATATGTCGATATATAAAATCCGTTTAAACAGACAATTCTAGGCATTACTTGTCTTCAGTCATAATGCTGCGGTTTGGATCACAGCCGTAAATTCCGAGCTGACTAGTTTGCAATAAAGTCAGTGATTGCTCGATTGCGATGATCTCGTAAAATATTGTTTTTATCATTCATAGCATAACTGTAACATTTATAATTTCTTATAATTTGAAATTGGAATTTAAATTCGAATATAGACTATGGTGTTAAATTAAAATTTGCCTTATTTTTAATTCAAAAGCTTTTAGTTTTATCTTCAATAACCTATGATTGCTAAAATAATTTAGAGGTAACCAGAATATAAATAATTGAGTCTACAAACAAATATTTAAGTTAATTTTCTTCAGTATTTCTGACGTAGAAACACGTGTTTAAAACCGCAACGCTCATAATGCTGCGGTTTGGATCTTCTCCGTGAATTCCGAACTGACGGTTCGCAATATAGCTAGTGAATGCTTGGTTGCGGCGATCTTGTAAAATATTTATTACGCTATATATATTGCAATTGTGAAGTATCAAGGTTGAATTATGAATTAATATTTAAGCCCTTGTTATTCACACAACCAAAAGCCAAATTTTACCAGTGCCTGATCTCTGTTCAAGAAGTTAACGGCTTGATCCATTAATCAGTTCTTCATTTTGCCTTGCACAGTGGATAATTAACTTAATATATTGTCATTTAAGATTACCTATAAAGAAAAGTTCTCAATTATTTTTGCATTATAAAATTAATTTAAATATAGAGCGAAGAGCAGCTAGGAGAATGTTAGCATGGATCGAAACATAAATATTACAAATGTATGAAATGAAATACAGATAGTATAGAGTAGAATAGCAAAAATATGTTACAATTCGAAAGGTAAGCTATTGTATTAGTAAGGTCAATGATCAAGGTCTAAATGAATAAATTGAAACCGATCTGATGCTGTCTACTTTCACCTAGGATGTGTATTACAAATTTAGTGCATCATACAAAGTGCAATACATACATATCATTATTTACTGTTTTATTTTTCTCAATATTATCTGATGATTATAAATTTAAGTTTAAAACTATAAACATTTCAAAAGGTAAATAAATAATAGAACTTTCGAGATAGTATCGATTCAAAGAGTATTGTATTATATCAGTTACTCCGGAACAACAGTGTTCTATGTTTAGCGTGATAATACAAACGGAAAATGACGTACTGCATATAAAATGTGTTAAGTGTTGAAAAAAACAAAAAACTGTGTACCCAACACGATATATTCTGCAGCGCTAACCGTCTTCCTTTGCTAATAAACATTAAACCACCCATTAGCTCAATTCAAAACAATCATCCAGCCATTTGCGATTCTTTACGTGGATCATAAGCAAAATAATCGCTGGCTCCCAGTACTGCCCCAGATATAAGGCCAAAGTTCCCCGCGGTGTCTTTCGCTCACTCCATTATGGACCTTGTCGCAACCTCATTCCTGTTATAATGGAATATTAGATTCCGTCATAAACCCAAGCGTGACAACACGACCGTTTAATCCGGACCTCTAAAATTTACCTCTATTACCTCAAAACTGAAGCCGATACAGAAGGGGGGAGCTCAAAACAAACTGGTGGTCCCCGAAGCAACGTGTTTGCTGACTCAAACACGGCCGTTGAAGGGAAATTACCGAAAGATGTTTACTTCCACGCAAAAGTGTTGTTCGGAGAGAGTAATTGGAAAATTCAGTCAAAAACATAGAAGATTTCTTTTTCAATAAATCTTGGAGAGGTAGGTACTTACTTACGTCAATTTTCTACAAAATCTAGACTTTATTATTATTTTCTAGCAGTTCCCAAAAATCTTTTCAATTGTTAACAGGGGATATCTAACTAGACACCGTCAAAACAGAGAGACACAAATTATATTATAAAATGATTTTTAACCGACACATCCTTTTTACATTTTTCCATCAATTGATTGATGCTCAACGACAAGTTAAAGCCATAACATGAGGAGAAAAGACATAGTTAAAATTTTAGTAAAGAAGTTTATAAACTATTTTAAATGTCTATATACTTCAGAATCTTATCTTATGTTTTATTTCTGACATTTTAAAAGCAGCCGATTTATAACATGACCTTTATGAAGACCCTAAAAGCATGCGAAAACCCATTCAAGAGCTTTTATAAAATATTTGATCACAAGAAATTAATTTTTCGTAATCTCAACAAAAGGAACCCGTATGGGTTTGTTAAACATTCTCGTGTTCAAGACGCTTGAATACATATAGAGAGATTTTCCTAAGGTATTCTGAAAAAGCATTTCTGCTTCGTTTCTTTGTGTTGGCAAAAAATGTTACACGAAAAAGGCTCAATGAAACCCACCACGATATGTATAAAACATTTTTTTAGGAGCATTGATACGCATTTCATAATAAGCAACAAGCTACACAATTTTTCCTTTATCACTACCGTTTTATTTTTTATTTAAACACAAGTACAGCATGCACGGCTATATTTGACTTCAGCATGAAATAAATATTTATCACACATAAAATATAGCTTACATAAAGAAAATACGAAATAAAACCTAAAATTGTATTTACTTGAACGTGACAATATTTCCCAAACAAAATGTTCCGAAAGCCAATAAGCTAAATGCAAACTAATACAGTCAAAGTTGTATTTTATCATATAGAGAATAAAGACGGCATTCGGACGGCAAGTTTGAATGTAACTAGGAACATCGGTTTATAGTTCATTACTGCGGAAAGCTTATGCTGATTCTTGGATATTATACAAAATTGCCAATGTATTTCTGTTTTATGTTTTCTTTCGCTTTCCTTCTTATATATACTAATTGGACAAGTATCTAAAACTATGTTCTTACATTCAAGTAAATTAGCTAAAACAATAGCGACCTTGTTATAGTTTTTTTATATTAAGGTACGTCGAAAACTACATCCAAAGTTAATGATCATAAAAATATAAGCTTATTGTTCATCTGGAAATGTTGCCTTGTGATTAGATGTTAAAAAAAATTGCAAATTGTGTTTTTAGATATTGTATACAAGTAACTAAAGTGTCAATATATTCATTGGTTTATCACTTAAGTCACTGCTGGACATAGGCCTCTCCAAGAAAAAATATTTTTTCCCATAATTGTCGCGCTGGGCAAGCCTATTGGCAACGCAGAGTGCATCTTTCGCGACGGAGATGTTGCTGCCCATCCCCACCCTGTGCATTTGAACTGCATTGTTTCGGATGGATATACCGCCACCTGTCGGTTCTGCTACCTTAGTCGTCTTTTACGATACATAGTGCAGTGAGAGGTACTATTCAGCCGGTACCACACGGCCAATTTTGTATATACACGCGGTTAAAGTAGACGACCACATACCATTTTTTTTTAATTAAATTCTCATCAAAATGCTTCATAACTTCTCGAAACGAAATTTGAATTAAGCTCAACGTTAATGCCGACCATCCTAAATCTCTCAAGACGTTGACATTCATAATACACACGAACATCTTGCAATGTCAACTGCTCAACCGTAATGGAATATTTGATGACCAAAGTCAGGTACATTAGCCAGTAATAAGATCAGCCCACGAACCTCATTGCGCGACCTATATTCCAGTTTAAGGGAGATGACGTGGATTTCTTAATGGAATATCTTGTTATAGGCTTAATAAGCTGGTGGCAAATGCTTTGATCTCTATTCTCTTTTGGCTTTTGATATCCTTCAGACACTTTCAGAGTTAAGTGTAGATGTATGAAGGCTATCCTTATAAGCAATAGTTTTGCTAATGTTCTCTTGAATCTGAACAAGAATATATCTTTCATGTTGTGTTTTATTTGATAACTGATTTCTGCATTTGGCTTCATCCTCGGATCACTTAAGTTTAATTCTCGCCCCACGGGATCTTTTCTGAAAATAGATGCTCGCCGATTTAATTGAGAATCAATCAGCCGTTTTGTCGTTAAATGGTAAAAAATAAGCATATTTTGATGATGTAGTTATTTCTAAGGTAGGTTTCTGTAGGTGTAAACATACAAAATTTCAGAATATTTTTTTTAAATGTATAAACTTTCAACAAACAATCGACATAAACTTTCCGTTTGTATAAAATTCAGTTTAGAATGATTGATAATGAACATTCCTTTTTTGGACAATGAAAACAGGCGATTCGTTTCTCATTCCAATACAATACAATACTTACACGTTTCTGGTTTCACACACAAAATATATCCATTTTACTAGAGAAATACCTCATTGAAGTGTCTTCTGCAATAGTGTTCGCACTATTGTGTTATTGAAGTGAAATTACTGAGTAACGTGATATAATACTTTTAAATTTCAAGCTTGGAATCGCGCTGGTGATAATTTCGTGAAGACACAAGCGTTTATAGGCAGCTGTTGATAATGCTTGTCTGTCATCTGGATTTATAAAAAAATCAAATTAAGATCAGATCTGCGTCGATTTCATCCTGGTATATAATACAATTTTATCCAGTTCGTTCCGATACCATAAAAGTTTTAATCGCGTTCAATTAGACAGTTTATATTTTTTCTGTACAAATTTTCAGGTCCCGGTTTGAAAAAGGGACCGGTATGAGTTCTTACACACAACGAATAAAGTATTATTCAGAAATCAGCTCGCATAGAATTCTTAAATTAATTTTTATTTTCAGATTATATTTTGATTTCTTGAATAAACATTTTATACTTTTAATGTTTTGAAGATAAGTTAAATAAGTATAAAAACCTCATAAATAAAGCATTTAATTAGATAATATTTGATGACCAAAGACAACACAATAGAAAGGTATCTTAGACATTATAAATGTAAGCAATGTTTATTATGTATTTCGTTATTAAAACGATGAAAGGTTCTATATCACATAATGTCTTGTTAGCTAATGTTTCGTAAAAAACGACTCAATTAGGCAGAGATACTGCTATGCTGCCAGATAGATGTATAGACGTTATAAGTGTTTTATTTTTTACACACAACAATGTATACATTGCAATAGGTTTAGCTACCTTAATTTCAAATAGTGCGCTGTAGACAAATGGACCACTACATATATTTATAAAAAGTATATTTTAAATACATTGACAAAGCCAGGCCAACGCTACACAAAAAATGTTATACGTATATATTTAATTGAAAAACAAAAAGCGACAATAAATATCTTTTTAATGTATCAAAAATTAGTATATCTTTTTCTAAAGCAATTTTTTAAATCTTATTATTAAACTTAATGAAAGTGATATAATATTATTAAAGAGAATAATTATCGTGAATGTTTGAATTGTACTGCAAATTCATTAGCGCCATGTACAAAGATAATATTAGAAAAGGCTATGCCCCTGTTATTACAAAACTCATACTGCATTATTCCCACTTTTCATTGAATAAAATGTCTGCACAAAATTATAATTGTAAGCTCAAAAAAATACTCAGCGTAAAATGAAAAGCAGCAAAATGAGATTTCAAGGACCTCATTTCCAAATAAAGTAAATAAACACATCAGCAAAACAAATACCAAACAAATCGAAATCACGTCGCCTTTTGCTGGAGCCCCCAATTTCTTTTTCAAAATTAACGACTTTACTGACGTTAAGTTGTTTGTCACGGAGCCGGGGCCCATTTAAACGTCACCACCCTTTATTTTTAAACTGCTTCAGGCGACATTTTGAAGCTGAATATTGCATTGTGTACGTTTCTCAGCTTGTAGGTACAAAGGGTTTCTGTCTCTCCCTTACTCGTATGTGCGTCTCGCTCCTTTTCTATGGATTAAGCGAAGATATTCTACATACGAGTCACGAAGATTCTTAAGCCGTGACAAATATCAGCATTAGTTTAAGGCGGGTCGGGTGCGCGTCTTAAGCGAGGCAATAATCCAAATATGGCTTTAGAGCATTAGATCGATATCATTCTACAGAATTTGCGTAATATATTACTTATTGTAGGTTATTGAACTTTAAGAGTCAATATTAAAGTTCTGTCTCTCCTTCAAAATCATGTCTGTCTTTTTTAAATTTGGAATGCAAAAGGTCACATAGTAACACTATTTATTAACAGAATTGAACGCGCTCGCGTTTAAATATTTTTCTTAAACAATTTTTGGTTTTGTTTACAAACCTATAAGATTTTTTTTCTATAAAATCTCATACATTGACCAGACTCGATAATAAGTCGCTTTAAGAACTGGTGGTACAGACAGCAGAAGAACGGGATTGTACCACTATCTGCGCGATCGGGCCAGTTTGAATAGTTATTGCTAGACTTTACATGACCTAAGTATTTCACAGTATCAGTATTATAAATGAATTACAAACAGACGTACATAATTTTTATTAATTTAAATTGGTATCAATTTAACTGAGATTTGCATCTTTTATATAGCTATATTGCTTGGATATTACGACATTTTCGGAAGCGAAATTTTCTGCCCACTGAAGCTCAAAATCAATCATCATAAATCTGTCGACATTAATTTTCCACTTAAGCAATTCCAATTCCCCTATTAAGATAATAGTAATGCATATTGAAGTTGGCAATATATCAAAGTACAACAGTTATTAAGTTTATCATCTGTAAGATAATTATTTTTTTATTATCTATATTCACCAATAATAAAGTGGGCAGAAGATTTGATTAGAACAGTGGGATAGCATTCGATGCCAACCGCTTACAACCGGCCCCATAAGAGATCTATTTGAAAGGCCTATGTCCAATAGTGGACATGCATATGATTTGATGATAGATTTTTATAATATATAATATAACTTTTATTTCACATATACGTGACGGGCACGATAGCGCAAATGGTAGTGATCGTAATTTGTGCGCCTAAGGTCGTGGGTTCGATCCCTACCTAGGACAAATATTTATATGATGATATATTTGTTTGTTGTTTTTGGGTGTTGAATATATGTTAAGTATATTATTTGTGATTCTTTTGATATCTGTTGTCTGTATTACAAGTACTTTAAGCGTTCGGGTTCGGGTGCAGGTCAATGCATGAGATGGTGTGTCAATTATTTACGCAATTATAAATCTGATATATCTGGTAATATTTAATATAGCTATTAGAATGTAATTCAAAGATGAAATTGTACATAGTATGGTAACATTTAATTAGAAAACCTATATACTACATAAGAGGATGAAGTGGCTTTAATACCGCAGTTCATTTAAGTTTTATTGAAATCGTTTTAAATAACTTCAGTTAAACCACGTCCAATAACCGTTAAAAATAATTTAAACACTGACTAATTTGACAGATTCCAGTTAGTTAGTTTGGTTTCCACGAGCTAAAATACGGAACTATAATCCGGGCCGAAGCTGCTACTACAAAACTTGATTAACATCTAAAATAATTCACACATTGTCAGAGCAATCTTAAATTATTACATTCAGTTGGAACACCTCGGCTGCAACTCGTTAAGGCACTGACACTCAAACTCTGCGCTCGCTCGACTCATAATTACTCATGATTTTACGAGTAAATTACATTCGTGAGTGTTGCCAGCATTGTTGGATAGCTCACTATTCCCGAACAGTCCTTTTAAGATGCTCCTTTAGAATTCCAGGGAACTTTAACACGGTTACAACTGACTAAAGCTGATTGAACTTACTAACATGTGCTAAGTTCTTAGATAATGTTACGAATACGCGGATCTTGCTGACGCGAATATGTAACAATTCTTGATAAATTTATTTGAGACAATTCAAATACGCAAATTAGCACACCATCATCACCATACCAGCTGTTAGAAGCCCACTGCTGGACATTTCCAAGTGAGGAGTTTTGTTGTCCATAATTGCCGCGCTGGGCAAGCGTAATGTCAATTACAGAGTGTCGCTTTCGCAACTGGGATGTTGCTACCCCGCCTTGTGCATTTGAGCTGCACTGTTTCGGGTGGATACACCGCTATCTGTCGGTTCTGGTACCTTAGTCGCCTCTTAAGACACCTGGTGCAATGGCAAGTACGGTCACGGTAAAAATTTAGTACACCATTACAACTTGAGACTCTTCGAATTATAATACTAAAGATTTTATACTCAAATGATTTTAATGTTGATTTTCCAATCAATTCTGATTGTGCCAGAGTAGCGGCTATCTGAAAACACAAACAAATTATATTACTACTGTTTTTATATAAAACAAACTGTGCCCGCGACTTCGTCCGCGTGGATTAATTTTTTTGGGAACAATACCTCTTTACCTTAACTTATATAAACTATGAATGTCATGTTTATTTATATCGAATCAATGGCCTGAAAAATAAGTTTTAAGTTTCTAGCTCTAAAAATAGCGATACTTCCATACAACTTTTCATTCCCCCTTATGACCCCTTACAACCCTTATTTAGAATTAAAAATAATCTATGTCCTTTCTCAAGGTCTAAAGGTTGTCAGGAAATACCAAATTTCAGCAAACTCGGTTGAGCGTAACAGACAGACAGACAGACAGAGTTACTCGCATTTATTAATATTATTTTTATATATTACTAGTAGAGATAAAATTGTATGCAAATATTTTCTAATTTGCATACAATTTTTACTCACTCACTTCACCTTTTTGCAAAACAATTACCGAAACTGTGCACGTAGTAAAGTTTCAAAGCCATTAAAAAAGATATTAGCCATTCCCTCTTTTGTGCACTAACGTATTATCTGTCGTGCTTTTAATTACATTTGATTCAATTAGTTTATTGTACTCGCATCCGCAGCATAGCGAAAACCCTAGAGCATGAATTCTTGCCTCTGTCTTTAACAGGTTATTTGCAATTTTTATTTAATCGTAAATTTGTTTGCATACTAAGTGTCTTCTAGGGTTTCTAATGAAGTGTTGGCGATATTAGAATTTAGCACCTTATTGGCAATATTGAGATCATGCCGAATGTTATAATTAAGATAAAAAGAAATAAAGATTAGTAGCCATAAGAATAAATAATTCTACATTTGTATTCCAGATGTCAATGTATGTGCAATAGTTTCAATTTACCGGTGCATTCATAACCCAATGCGGATTTTCGAAATGATCCTTTAAATTCATTTAGTCGAAAAGTGTTTGGTTCATTTAGTCGAAAAACTCGGAATAAGACAAGGATTATTTTCATTTTAAATATAAGTATATTGGCGTAAAGATGTGTGTATGTCTCAACTGATAATTCAACTTAAACACTATCACCATATACTGTAAAGGTTTTAATAAAAGCAAAGGTTTTGTGATTTTCGAAAGCGTCCAAGAGTAATTAACTCCACCTTTGCATAAAATTGATTTTATTACCCACCGGCCAATCTTTGGCAATGTTTTCCTTCGCTGATTATTCTTTTGACTCAGCCACTTCGGCTTTTCATTAGACGGAAATGCTTTCTCATCATTATTTATTTACTCATTTCTTTAGAATAAAAGATCGGCCTGTATAGAAACTGCTGCAGGGCAAATCAATTCTACTTGTAAATGAAGCCAGAATAACAAGATTAATTTTAATCAAACATTTTAATATTTAAATACTCCGTGCGCAGAGCGTTTTATATTTATTAAAATCTTTATGGTTTTGTATATAATGAGTATTATTCTTCCAAGTACCTTTCTAGACCGAGGTTTTTTAAATAATGTAATGAATTAATTCCTAATACCAAAATAACGTTTAATATAAAAACAATCTTCCTAAGTATACATTGATTTATTTAATTTAAAATAAATACTAAATTAACAATATATCTCATACATTGCTTATTACGAGAGACCTTTAAGTGATGGTCTTGTGTTATGGACATCAGATATCAGAGAAAATAAAAATACAATACTTAAATGCAAATATTCAACACCCAGACACAAAACAAACGCATATATCATCATATACATTTTTGTACTGGCTTTAGCGCACATACTACGCCATCGGACCTGTCAATTACCAATTACAAATAATTAACAAACATTTTTTTTATTCATTTGTCGCATCAATTTGTTACCTAGCCTCATTCAAGTACTGACATAAGCTTTTTATTTGACGAAAGCGGTGCAAAATGTGACGGAGTGAGAGAAAATTAAGAACAGTACTAGCAATTAGTCTCTGCCCAGTCGTGCCATTATTTTTCGTCGTTGCTTGTGATTTGTTGGATGCGAGCAAACCATACTCGTTGACAATTTGCCGGCTCTTGGTGCAATTAAAGCCTGCTTGCTAGAGTAATTTCATCAAAAAATACGTTTAGTGTTCATGACTTTTATTGGAATTTGTTTTTAATAAAATAAGGGTGAACTTTAATTTTGAAGGACAGGAAGAAGAACAGTACCTCCATCCTATACCAGGTGTCGTGAGAGGCGATTGAACAACCGAAACTGACAGATAGTGGTAAACTCAATAGTGTAGCTTAATTCCAACAGGGCGGGGATAGGCATCATTAGGGGATAGCATTCTCGTCGGGAATTTACGATTTACAATTGTCAGAACGTTTGACCAGCGCAATAATTATTGTCAATTTTCTTCCCTTTTTAGGATGACCTATGTCCAGCAGCAGACGTTTTACGGTTTTTTAATTAAAACATATCGAAAAATATGCATACAGTCCGCGTGATAGTAAGCGTATAGACACAGCCTATAGACGCAGCCTATAGACGCTCGTACGACATGGATATTACTAGCGCGTTGACTTGAATATATCACATTACCAAGTAATCTCACTGGACAGCAGCGTCCTCTTCACGAAAGCTGCGTTCAGCGATTGCCAATAATATTGCCGATCGCGGCAAAATTCCTCTCTTCTTGGAGAGGTCATGTCCAACAGTGGGCTTCTAAATGCTGTAATAATGATATTGTTGATAAGTCAGATTATTTTGTTAACTTATGTAAATTAAAAATATTTTTAAATATTTTATTAATGCTGTACGACACAAACTGGTGATCCTTTTGTTGATGTAACGAGTCATGACGCAACCGATAGAAGCTTGTCAAACATATGTGATGAATTGGGAATGAATTTAAAAAGCTTTGTTTTATGTTCGCGCTGTCGATTTTCTGGATGGTAGAATACTCTCTGCCTGAAATAGCGGTATATCCATAAAGAGAAGTTCAAATGCACAGGTTACTCTCTGCAATTGCTAACACGCTTTTCCAGCGGGGCAGTCATGGGCAGAATTCCTCTTTTCTTGAGACAGTATCAGCCATTGGAGTCCAATAGTAGACTTCGTGGCTGATGTAATAATGACGATGATATCAATATATTTTAAAAAGGAATCAAAGACATTAAAACATTGTAAGTGCGATTTAATTATATTATTTTATTGGTGTCTTATATTATTATCGTACTGATTGTAAGGGGCTTTGCCTTTTGTCAAATACATAATTTTTATTAATAAATATCATGTTTTGACTCCGGGATAAGTCGCTTAAAGCACTTGTGTTACGAAGATCAGACAACAGAGGAATACAAATTAAATACTTATATATTTCTAATTCTCAGACGCAGAACAAACACAAATATTAATCATATAGATATTTGTCCTGGGTGGGTATCGAGCTTAAGACCATTAGCGCACAAGATAGGATAACTAATATATGCGCCACTAGAAATTTTATTTTTAAATTTTCAAAATGTTTTAGAGTTTCCGACTCCGAGATATCATTGAATTAGCTGTATACTGTACTATTGTATACCTAATACTAAAAGATCTTAAGTTAGATCTTTGTCTAAATAATTATTAGATTAATCGCCCCTAATTGAGTTCAATTTGATCAATATAATATCAAACGTATGATTCTAAGTATTCGGAATATTTTAAATAACGATAGGTTCTTTACGCATCGATTGACTCCGTATACCAATTAATAAATAACAGTAATCAGCAGATATTGACGAAATCAGTCTTTTCCTAGTATTTAAATTAAGTAACGTTTAAGACACTTTGCAAACCACACGGACAAATATGCTACCTTGAATTGGTATTGGAGCAAAATATAGAAGGGTCGTCCCTTCGGTTTCAATGTTTGTTGATGAAACGGATACATGGTTCGGTTTGAGTGTTTGTGTGAAATAAACGCTGTTTTTGTTTCAATACAGGGAGACTATTTGGACAATCCAATACTACAGTGCCAATATACTCCGTAGTAATGTAACATTTGGGTTCGCTATATAAAGTAATATTCAACTTTATTTATTCTATTATTTTATATTCAAAAACTCAAATGTAGCACCGATTTATGTAATTAGCTTAAACTACTTGTGTTATGGACATCAGACAACAGGGACTACCAGATAAAGAACATTCTCTAGAGTTCTACACAAAAGTTATGCTCTGGGTCTGGTCCTGGAACGAAACGATGAGCCTTCGCGTACATATATAATAACAAGTTTATCAATTCATATTTTCTGTTTCGATAGGTGAAAGAAGGAATGAAAATATTGGGTAATGTGACATAATATCTTTAAGGTTCGTGATATCCTTGTTCGTGATAACTTTTAAGTACTTTTGACTGTAACAATTATTATGCTCAAAAATAAAATCATTTTAGATCGCCGTAACGTTTATCATCATTATCATATCACTAGACGCCTAATGTTACGCTCACGGTTATAGGTCTCCCCAAAAAATGGGGAATGTTGCCCATAATTTTCGCGCAGGGCAAGCGTGGTGGTAATCGCAGAGTATAACTTTGAGACGGAGAGCTGCCCATTTCCGATCTGTGCATTTGAGCTACAGCAATCTGTTATTACAGCTTAGTGTGTTGCCTTACTCGGCTTTTATGATACCCTGTATAGACGGAGGTAATATTCTGCCCTAACGGTACCTCATGGCAAAGCAGAATAATACCTATGTTAAATATCTTAGTACCATTTAAATATTTTCATACATCATTGAGCATGTAAAAGTAGTCTCTTTTAGATAAAATTTTATCTGATGCTTACGATTTACATAAAAATATATAACTCATTAAATCTAAAATCACTCGTTCTAAATACGTGTTTCTTAATTTATACGACCACCTTTATTTTGTTGCATTTAATCCTTTCATCCATAACAAGTGAGGACGCCAGGTCGAGAATTCGGACTAAATAATCTGGAACCGATAGCCGGCCGCAATTCGGCTCTTCTAAACACAGAGCGTTCGCCTTGCGGTCAACGCTTAGCGTTGGTAATACCCTACCCCGTTTAACTAACCTCGCACTATTGTCACAGCGTAAGACTTAACATCAACCATTTCGTAAAATAGATAGCGTTGTACTTAAACCGTAGAATTTCTTAAACCACTAGATAGATTAGTCGACAAATTAACTGCCTTGAGTTACCGGCAGAGTAGAATAGTACCTCCCACTGCACAAGGTGTCGTAAGAGGCGACTTAGGTATCAGAACCGACAGATGGCGGCACAAAGCGGGTATGGGCAGTAGAATCTTCCTCGTGAATGAGATGCGCTCTGTAATTACAAACACGCTTGCCAGCGCGAAAACTATGGGCAGAAACCTCCTTTATTGGAGAAGTCTATGGTTATGATTGTGATGGATAGGATACAAGCTATCCCATCACTAACATGTGCAGACAGCACATGAGAATACCCACAATCAGTCCCAGGTTATCTCTACTGAGGAAGCTAAGGAGATCATAACTACGTTCACTGTTGGTAGCGTATGGTTCATTTTAGGCATCACCAACATTATTTATTATTATTTTTTACCATTACCCAGAACTTGCATAAAAAACAAAAATCTGTCAGCCATGTCAATATGGACTGCTGAAAGCGGATAGCTGACCAAGTTACATCTGCATACAAACTAATCCAATAGTCCGGTTCTGTGTTTAAATACGTTCTTTTATTTTGAAATATTTAGCTGGCGAATACAAAAATATCATGCTAAATCCTAATATTAAAAAGTAATAATAGTTTATGTAGAAAAATGTATTTTAATTTTACTATATCGAAAAAGTTCCTCACGTAAATCCAAATATTTTCGCGTCATACTGATAATAATAATATATATAAATTATATGTTTAAAAGAATAAGAAATAGAAAAAATAGAATAAAAAATCTTGAAGAGTTAAAGTTTATTACTTACCAGCTACTAAATTTTTCTAACATATTTTGGACAAAAATCCAAGAAACAATCACATTTTCCGCATCGGTATTGAAATTACTAAGATACCATTGAATTATTTGACTGTTTGTCTTTGGCATGTAAAATTAACTTCGCCCCGATCCCTTTATACAGATCCCATTTAGAGGTTTACGTCTGGGAACTATTAGCCCCCAAACGTATTTGTGCGGACTGATACACCTAATAGTTATTAGGCTGTGGTGATGCCATTGGTTTCTGATGGCAATAGCCTACCGTAAGTCTAGATAGAAGATAGCTTGCCCTCCAAACGACCATAGTTTTAATTGAGTTGGAGACAAAGAGTCATCAAGTTCACTACAGTTCGATATAATGGTTGATGGGATTGCGTTCAATAACTGTTAACTGCTATTGGGAATTGACATTATGTTTCAACTTTGGTACTGCTCAAGGTTTAACTATAGTAATACTACATCCCGCAAACTATCATTGGTTATCTTACTTCTAATGAACTAAATTATCTATGGTTATTGGTTCGATAACCACCTATGACAAAATTTTACATTGCATGCAATTTGACGTAAAACGTAAAAATTTGCCGTAACGTACCGGCAGAGTAGAATAATTACCTCTCACTGCACCAGGTATTGTAAGAGACGAATAAGGTACCAGAACCGATAGATGGTGGTATATCCATCAAAAACAGTGCAGTTCTAATGCACAGGGTGAGTATGGGCAGCAGCATCCCCGTTGCGAAAGCTGCACTCTGTGATTTCCAACACGCTTGCCCAGCGCGGCAATTATGAGGCAAAAAACCTCCTCACTTGGCCTATGTCTAGCAGTGGACATCTAACGGCTGGTATGATGATGAATGTGACCAATCATGTCTTTAAAAAAATCTTTAAGCGGCTAATTTCGGAGTGTTAATTATTTATTTCTTTATTGGAATTTTTTTATCCTGGGACAATTCTTTATTAACCTTTATGCACTTGGGTTTTTCTATGTGTACGAGACAACCACTCCAAAAGTTGCATAGTATAGTATACTAAACACTCCAAAGTATGCAACTTGCTGAGATTGATGTTCCATCTCACTCATTTTAGCCTTAAGACAGATCAAGAGCGATCTTCTGTTCAATGTAACCTACATCTACGACCAAAGAGTAGACTTCAGTAGTAACGAGATCAAAAGTAAACATAAATTTTGATTAAATAACGCTGATCAGGAATGATCTAATGAAACCTATGTTTATAACACAGACGATCGTTGAATAAAATCAATTCCTTAAATATTTCCTGCATAAAATAATGTAGTCATAATATTGAGTGTATTATTCTTTTTTATCTGTTTGATTATACAATGAAGTATTTAAGTATTCAAGTATTTCTTTATTAATACTAGTTTCTCCAATAAGTGTACCTATTTGAGATTATAGTATTATCAAAATGCAATATTGAAAAAGGTACAACTCATTTCCACCCCACAAATTCAAGCCCCATTTTACTTAAAACGAATTAACTTTTACCACAAAAATATATTCCACGAATAGGTAGCTCAAGTCTAAAACTAAATCTTTTAAGCTGATCAAAGTTACGATGAAAATGAAAAAAGAAACTAAATTCACGTCTTACAATATTGGAAATCGAAGTAAAAACTATTTCCTTCAAATTATCCTCACTGAGTCCGCGCACACGTAGCGGAGAGCTGTGTAAATATCGCTTAATGGAATTTCACTTCGACACGGATATCCACATATAAATATCCATATATCCGAAAGCCGAATATCCGAACACGGATACGTGACGGGGACCGCGCAACGCGCTTGGTGTTGGAATTTGGAATTTGAGAATTGGAATTTCAATTGGTTCGCGGTTTTAACATCGGCTGACTCGCGCGAGATAGGTGCTTATTACTTTCAACAAAGGACAAGTCGCTTAAAATTTGTCCTGGATTGATGAAATTACGTTTTACCTATACATTGGTATTTTACGCAGTGGCGTGGCAGAGGATTAATCATGAAATATTAATATAACTTGATGAAATACCTTCACATTTATTACAAAAAAAATACAACGAATAATGTCTGCTGTATTTTCTCAGAACTTCCGCTATACGTATATAGGTCAACCCAAAAAAGAAGGAGTTTTGATTATTATTGTCGCACTTAAAAGGCTGATGGTGGAGGTTTTGCATCTCTTTTGAGGAACCTAACTAATAAACTACCAAAATTTTATGATTTATACCAATTATAAAATTTACCTATTATTTATAATTTTTATTTTTTATTTACTCAAAACTTAGCCCTGCTAATTACAAAAACAATAAAATAAAACAATTAAATTCGGTGCAGACACCCACAGTCCACTGCTGAGCATAGGCCTACCCAAGATAGGGAAATTTCTACCAATAATTACCGAGCTGGCATAACGTATTGGCAATTGTAGAGTGCAGCTTTCGTGATGGGAATACTGCCCCGTGCATATGAGCTACACCACTTCGAATAAATATACCGCCATATGTCGGTTCTGGTACCTTAGTCGCCTCTTACGATACCCAGGTATCGTAAAAGACGACTAAGGTCGGGACCTTTAGGACTAGGTTATGGGAGGAGGTACTATTCGAAACTACCAATAACATATTTAAATACGGACATTATTAAAAAAAAGTAAAATATTTATTAAATTTGTTAATAATTCAATATAAATAATTAAATTATTAACAATAATTCCATATGCGATTAAAATAATATCGACTAATTTCTCTATTAACGGTGGAAGCTTGAATAGCACAAATCATAATCAAATGTCCAAAACAAAATCGTGTCTTTACTTTATACTCTATGTATAGTTTCTTTAATTTCTAAACATACACCCAGATCAAGGGCTGGCTTACTAATACCAATTCGTTGCGATGGACTGATATTGTCTGACTGTCTACTTGAAGACCTGTTTTAACCAGTGGTGGTCTCACTTTTCAGACGTAAATGCCAGAAAACAGTACTTGAATTACTAGCAAAAAACAATTCCAGTCGTTTGTAGTTCCCTCAAAATTTTCGGCTGCCTAAATCATAAGAAAAAAACCAATAATGAAATCAGAACAATCTATGTAAATTATATTGCATGCCGCTTATTATTTACACATGGTTAACCCACTGAACTGATTTAAATGATATCCGTATATCAGTTCAGTTGGCTTGAACTCTAGATATGAAAGGCTACTTTTAACCTTAGGAAACTAAGATAAGCCATAAAAGATAGTACTTAAATGTCAATATTCATGGCGTTAGAACATCTGAATGTCAGAACGTCCAATACTAGATATTAACCTTCTCAGTTGTGGTGTAGACCGTAGCATTGCGACCGAAATGCTGCTATCCTGTTCCAGATTTTATTCTATTGGTTTCGGTATCTGAGATTCCGTTTACGATAAATGCCTGCCAAGTTACTATTCTACTCTGCCGGTTCACACGACTAATGATTCAAAAGACAATATACCATTCATGATATTTGTATGCAAATTATCGATTAACTGGAAAAAATATTTTTTCGATTCCACTGACATGTTTGACCCACACGTGACAGTTTCAATTTCAACGGGATCATGTCCACTTTTTGTCGAATATTCCGATTTTTTCTATTAGTTTTTGGTTCAGCGAATTCTGAACATAGAGCAGATTGAATGTTATCACACTAATGTATTGTTTCTTTGTTGGTATAACAAATGGAATTAAGTTAATTTGACTAGTAGTTTGGGAATGTAGCTTCAGCAAATGGATACTTCATTTCCCATCATCTATACGTGAAACAGCACGAATGCTCATACCTCAATAAACAAAATTCTATGGAGACTAGAACAATTGAATTACATAACAAATTACCAACATAGTTTGACATCATACTTATTTAAATTTGCTTTCATATTAAAATTTCATATTAATTATTAAATAAAATTAATTGCTAAAACAAATCTTAAATATCTAATATTGATGTAACAATACATCCGCAACCTAAATTCGAATTTAATTCAAAGGAAAAGGATCAAAAAATTATTGATCACGCACAATATTATCAGTTGTTTAGACATACTTATTTGAAAATCTTGGCACGGATACATAAAAAGCCAAATCATATTTTTCGTCAACTCCTATTTGGGATTTTATCACTTATTTCAATGTTCCCAAGATTACTATTAAGATTTAAAGCTGTTCAAAAATTCACTGAACCCAACATTTCCATTTCATCATTCCCGCCGACAGTTCCGTAAAGCGATGAAATATTAAAAGGAGGGCATCTCACATTTTCTAGCTATATTGAATCCATGTCAGCTCGGTTGCGAGACGCTGTGAAGAAAAAAAATCGTCGGAATTGGATTTAAGGAGACGGTCAGTGAATCCCCCCCGTTCTATTATATCCTGGCATATAAAATGTAACTGAATTAAATGATAATATTTATGAAGTAGTTGGTTGATAGATTTTAATTTTCCTACGTATATTACTATACTACTACTATACTATATATTACTGGCTGCATGCTTCGTGGTGGACGCTAAATATGTTGCAAGGGACATTCTAGGAAATCTTTAAATCGGTTTGTTATATAATCTATATACGACATCAATTTTATATTGTTAAAATTTTTAGGATATTATACCATAATCAAACCAATATAACATTTTTATACATATAGGCACATACAACAAAGTGCCTTCATAACAGCTGTCATTTGACAGCTGTCAGACGAATATGTTTAAAAGTTTTAATACTTAATTAGTGGTTACAATTCATTTATAATGAATATTTTTTTGTAAAAATCACTTTCATTTTAGGATAGATATTCAAAAGACAAATAATAATTATATCAAAACTATATATTAAACTGGAGGTATATATTAATGAAAACTAGTGTAAAAAAATATTTATGCCACTTAATTTTTTATTACATAATAATAGAAGTAACTGAGCCGTGATATACCGCCAGAGAAGTAGTACCTCCCCTGTACCGTGAGGTGCCAGAACCAACAGATAGCGTTATATCCAACCGAAACATTGGGACTCAAATGCACAGGTCGGAGATTGGCAGCAGATTCCCATCATGAAAGTTGCACTTTACAATTTATCACTAAGCTTGCCCAGTTCAGCAATTATAGGCAAAATCCCCCCTTTCTAAGGCAGGCTTATGTCCAGCAGTGGACTTCCTATGGCTGTTAAGATAATAATGATGAATAAAAAAGACTTGCATCATCATCATCATACCAACCATTGATAAATCCACTGCTGGATGTCGGCCTCCTCAAGAAAGGAATGGACTAGACTAAACTATAGCTACAGTTATTTACGGGATGATATTGACGGGCCCGATGGCGCAGATGGTAGTGATCCTGTCTTGTGCACCAGGGGTCGTGGGTTCGATTCCCACCCAGAGCAAATATTTATATGATGATATTTGTGTTTGCTCTGTGTATGGTTGTAAAATATATGTATTTAAGTAGTATATTTGTGATTCCTTTGTTGTCTGGCGTCCGTAACACAAGTGCTTTAAGCGACTTACCACGGAGTCAGGTCAATGTATGAGATGTTGTGGGAATTTATTATTATTATTATTATTAGTTCATAATACATGAAGAGATCCATGCTATGTTTTTCTTATAGTAGTTACCACAATCACCATATATCTAAATTCCAATATTACTTTACCAATGTAACTACTAATTTTACTTATCAATATGTCATCACGAGAGATCCTCGAGGTCAGCAGATAATTTAACATTAATCATGCCTGCGCATTCCTCTGGTTTTTACGGGAACTCTTTCACCGTTAAGGCTATATGTTTGTGGAATGCGCTACCTGTAAATATCAGGCGTGCGCGGTCTGTTGCCGCGGTTACGCGGATGGTGAGGCAGCATTTTCTTTCGCTGTAACGTCTCAATATATGTGTTTATTTTCTAATAATTTATGTTGTATTTATGTATTTATTGTTATATAGACATGTTTAGTAATATTATTTTATTTAATTTATTTTCTTCTTATAAATAAATTAGAAGTACACATCTAACTGCTCTATCGTAATATCTTCTTATATGTCCGTCCAAACTTTGCCTTGTAGAGATCGCTCTAAGCAATAAGGTCGCTTATTACATTAAAACTTATCACTTTTTATTCTTTCAAGTTATGTAATTATTTTGTGATCAATAAAGAGTACAATTATGATTATTCTTACACTAGACCTATCTAGATGATATTTTCCTTAACGTTAAGCAATATAATATCATTGGCACCATTATTTTAAAAGTATGTAGACTCCCACCTGTGTCTCATGATGCATCGTTTATAAGATAGATGGCGTATAATATTTTCTGCTATACTCTTTATTACAAAAATGTGAATCGACACACTTACCTTCACTTACATATTTATTTATAAAAACATCGTGTCACGGTGTTTGTCTGGAATGAACTATTGAACCGAATTTAAACCATTTTTGTGTACTGTGCTCAGTTTCATCTATCCTGAGAGACAATATAGTTTGTATCTCAATTTATAATTGCTATATTTTTCATATTATGCATATAAAATAGCTTAGCTACTACTACTTACTTAGCTGTACCAGGTATTGTAAGAGGTGACTATGGTACCAGAACCAGCAGATGGGATATCCATCCGAGACAGTGTGAGGATGGGCAGCAGCATCCCTGTTGCGAAATCTGCTCTGCGATTATAAACACGCTTGCCCAGCGCAGCAGTTACGGGTAAAATTCCCTCTTTTTTAGGGAGGCCTATATCCAGCAGCAGAGACCTATTTCCAATGGTTGTAATAATGATGATGATGCTGATGGCATATAAGAACTGTTAAGACAGGACATGGTCTGTCGGACTAGCTATGTATAAATACAAGCTGTATTCTTAATGTGCTGTGATTGGATCTACAGAGCTTCCTTTTTTCGGACACGCGTAATATTAGGCTACTAAGACCATCCATTTTAATAGAAGCCAGGTCATTATCAAGAATTTGCTTGAACTCTTCTTACTTGTTTAACCAAACGTGAAACAAGAAAGCCTCCTTAAGACTCAAGAAATCGGAATGTGAATAGCGGTGATCAGTCAAAGGCGGAATTACAGCATCGACCTCGGTTTCGAGCAGCTGTTATTTGGGAGATTTACGAAAACACAGGTTGAGATACACCCAGTCGTACGTGCGGCCGTTATGTGTAGAGACTTCACACCTTCGCTGGTATGTGCAGCGCTCTGCTCTATGATTAGTTAAGAACAGATATTAGTAGTGAGTGGGTAGCTTTGGAAAATATTATATCGGTGAGTATATCGGGCTACCCAGCTCTAACGAACTGTTTATTTAGGTTTTAAATTGTACGTAGCTTAACACATCTTTGAATTCAATATTTTTTCGTTATTGACGTATTTTAATATATTATTAGGATTGAGTGAAAATCAAAATATAACATAAATAAATACGCAATTCGCCGTTTAGTACGAACAGAGTAGAATAGTACCTCCGCCTTTACCAGGTGTCGTAAGGAGCGACTGAGGTACCAGAACTAACAGATGTATGTATAACCATCCATCCGTTACAGCAATGCAGCAAAAGCAACATAACAACTCAAATTCACAGTCCCATTCGGGGAACTACGCTCTACGATTGCCAAGATGCCTGCCTAGCAATGTTGTGACATTTATGGGCAAAAAGTCCCCTTTTCGTAGAAACGCCTATGTCCAGCAGTAGACTTCCAACAGCTGATGAAGTACTCATAATTACATGTTTAAGAACCAAGCTATAAAATATAATTTATTCAAATAAAAGCCAATATTTTTTATTTTATTTATTTAACTTTATTGCACAAAATGTACATACCAGGTGGCATTATCTCCCAGTCTACCATTACACAAAATTTAATATATATATAGTGGTGCAGGCAATATATATACAAAATAGATAAACGTGGCATACATATTTGTATAAATAAACGCAATAAATGCATATGATATAAAATATATATGTATACATAAAATAACGTACATCAGAAATAGGGTTATATATTTAGAGAAGCAGCATCAGTAAATAAAGTATTTTGCGAATAAATAAGTAATATTACAAAATTGGTTAGGACATGCAAAACTTGTTACCCATTTATTACATCTACATTTAAAATTTGGAATTTGTATTCAGAATTTTTATATTTCATTACAATAATACGACGCTGTCGTTGAACGCAACAGGTATGTCTGAATTGTGTTATCTCATTTCTCCGTTCATACTTGCAAACATTGAAAACAAGAATTGAAGCAAATATTGAAACCGCAGGTAAACACACTCGGGAAATAATAAAAGAATAAAATAAAGAAAATTAAACGTCTGAAGAATCAGACGAATAAGGCAAACAAAAACAATTTGTGATTCGTGGAATGTGCGCGAAAGTTACGCCGGTTTTGTTCCGAAAAGTTTTTCAATTAAGATGGGGATGGTGCTAGGAAGAATGACGATTCTCCAAAAAAAAAAACGCCCAAGTTTATTGAAACGGCAATAAAATTTGACCCTCGCCAAATTACAGAACGCTCTGTAATGACAGATATCAGCAAATTATGTTATTCCTCAAGATAATAACTTTAATGGTACTTATTAGAAACACTTACAATGCAAATTATAATGAAGAAAATATAAACCAACTTTCTTGTACTAAGTGAAGTTTTCACCTCATGGCAAAAGGTAACAAAACGGACTAAAACATACAATTACACAATACTTTTAAAAGTAGGATTTTTGCAAAACTAGTAAGTCAGATAGTATTTTACTCTATGTTGAAAAAGAAAATATAGTCCTCATGATAGTGAGTATCTATCACGAGAAAATCACAAGCACGTTGCCAACTTTGTGACTTGAAGATATTATGTATTATCCAGTAATTTCACTGTCTCTCTCATAATTCTAACTAGAACACAGCAACGAACAAAAACGGCAGAAATAGGTGAGAGGTAATGCATACCGCACTTGTCTGAATTCTACCTCTATTAAATACTGTAATGGAATAATATTCCAAATATTTATCAATATGGTATATATCCTTTCAGACAAAATTTCTGTGATATTTCATATATTATAAGATGGTATTGCTATAACCCGACGAAGCCTTAGCAAGCGGTAATTGTATTCTGTCGTATGAAATATTACAGATATTACAATAGGTCACGTGATTGCTTTCACGATACTGAGAGAGCGCGTAAAATTCAATTAATTTTATCGGATTCTGATGAATTTTTCCTAAAAAAACTTTATTTTTATTCTTTACAAGAAGTTGAACATTTTATATGCAAAGATTTATTAAAATTGGTTTTTTTAAATCGTAAAAAAGTTACATACCTACATACGGATTTTGACGTATGGTACCGGCAGAATAGAACGATACCTCCCCCTGTACCAGGTGTTGTGAAAAGCGACTGAGGTACTAGAACCAACGAATGGGTAACAGTTTAACTCATGCATTTTTGATATTATTACTAACTTCGTGTCTATATCACGTTCCTAATTTTTTTTTGAAATTGTAATAAACCTTTTTGCTTCGCAAGGGCCCCAGATGTACAAACATCAATATCGATCTATAGTTAAACACATAAATTTCATACTTGGGCAATCAAGCTTTGTTTAGTTTGTTTTTTTTATCTAATGCAATAGTCGAGCCATGAAATATTACCAATATACCAACAATAATTTTTATATGTGGAGAGTACTGTAAATCACTTGTGCTTAAATACAAAAATAAGATAAAGAAAATTCTTGAAAATTTGTTACATATGTAAATAAATTATGACGGGGCCAATGGCGCAGATAGCAGATTGTGCACCCCCCTAATGTCGTGGATCGAACCCCACCTGAGACAAATATTTATATGATGATATTTGTTCTGTGTCTGGGTGTAAAATATAAATATTTTTGTATTATATTTGTGATTCCTTTGTTGTCTGATGTCTATAACACGAGTATTTAAGGTTACTTAACTCCAAATCAGGTCAACTTCAATATGTTATCCAAGTGGGGATCGAATCCACTATCCCTGGATCATAAGGTATGCGCTATCAGGCTCGTTAATTTAACCACGCTTTGTTTGTGAGTATACAACCATATACATAAACCATTTACGATAGAATTGTATGGAAAATGTAAATTAAAATACGTATGTATTATTTATACATTCGTATTTCAATTTACATTTTCACGTGCTGGTTTGAAATTCATTTTAAATTATAATTAATTAACTGCTTTCATATATAACATTAATCATACTCTTACACTCGGTACCGGAGAACCTATTTTATTGTACCGGTACCCCATTTCTAATTTCTCGAGCGCTATTTCCCGGAGTTTTCCGGAAAATTGAGATATATACACTTAATTTACAAATGTCAAAGACAATGTCAATAGAAGTAAAAATATTGTTTGGTTGTTTTTTATCTAGTAAAATCAACAATCAATCAACTCTTAGATATTTCAAGCGTCAAAACCAAAGTTAAAACTCAGAAATAATTTAGAGAAACAGAAATAAAGTAATAAAAAAATTAAATTATCATTTTCTATCATCTCCACTTTAAGTAGTTTAGCAAAAAAAATGAAAATTCTCTTATAAAGTTACAGTGGGTGCGAGTGGTATAGCAGCTAAGCTAACCGCTGCCCTTGCACCAATACTCAAGTTTTCAATTTACTTCGTTTTTATATAATTTTTTATGAAGTTTAGGAATTCTAATATTTTTCGACAGGATTGGAAGCAAATTACGTTTATTTCCTGGAAAATTGTGAATATATGTATTTATGTATGTATAATTTGTAAATTTCCTGAATTATCTTTGTTTCTTTACTAATAAAAAAAAATCTTTTAATTGTTCGTTCTATAGGTCTCACTTTTGGGGTCCTATCGAAAGACCAGCACTGCACTGGCATCCTACGCCGATTTAATTGACCGACATTATTGTATTAATTGTTTGTAATGTTTTCGTTTATTTATTTTGTGCTGTCAATAAATTCTTTCTTTCTTTTTTTTCTGTCATAAAATCCAGGAAACTATGTGTATTTTCTGTTTTTTATGTTTGCTATTTTATTATTGCTTTTCTTTTAAATATATTTTTACTTCCATCATTGATCAAACGAATACTTCGAATTATTGAATAATATCGGTTTTTATATAGGTTTCGGTATGTTGGCAACATTGTATCCTGTAGGAAGTACCAACCAATAGGTCTAAATACGTATTGGTGGCAAGTTAATGCAAATTGATGAGTTCCTTGCACCGTGATAAACGTACCAAACGCAGTATTGTGGTGAGGAACCAATACTGATTGCCATTAGTTCCTCCATGCTTCAAAAGGCAGGTTAAGCCGGCAGCTTTGGTTGCATTTACTTAATGGCATAAGGATATATTACCCAAAGCTTTGACTATCGATCCGGCCCGAAAGCGGTAGGAAGGCCTAGAACTCCATAATCTCTCTGCTAGATCGGAACGTGTGTGCACCCCAGTAATCCATCTCGATTATATTGATGGCATTAAACTGCGTGTAAACAAGGTATTACCCAACAGGTACACCCAGCATAGTGTACTAAATAGCCTGTCGCCCCTAAACTCGGTACTTAATCCACGTGCGAAACGGTACCACGGTAAGTTAAATCGTGATGTTGATATACTTCCTCGCGTATACTATAAGAGTAATCTTACAATAAAAAAGTACTAATGAAATTGCATCCCAACTAAAATTATTATGTGAAAGTAAATTTGTGGAGGTTTTAACAAACTCGATGGTAGTGATTCTATATTAATGAATATTTGTATTTATTCCATGCCTGGATGCATGTATTTATTAGTATCTCTATTGTCTGATATCTGTAAAGGATCTACGTATGTGATGTGTGAATTTATTGATAAAAATAATATTGATATGTTTGTTTGTTTGTTACCTCTTTACGCTTTATTTATTAAACCTATAGAGTAGAATAGTACTTCTTCCGTACCAGTCTAGTCTAGTAAGCGATGATTGAGCAATTGGAGCCGGTAGATGGCAGTATAACCATCTGAAACAGAGTAGATTAAATGCACAAGGTGGAGATGTGGACAGGCATCCTCTTCGCTTTTACGCTTAGTAGTTGCCACCAAGATAGCGTGACAATTAAGATTTCCCATCCTTGAGTAATTCTATGTTTAACAGTGGATGTATAACGGACGATATTATGATGATGACTTTGACTTTAAGGTCAATGCAAAAATCGACAAATAAAATCAGTTTCACATTTAACTTATAGTGTTGTCCACATCTAATAAATATGAAATAAAAGCCAGTGATGTTTGCATAAATAAAATAAAAATCATAACCTACACACAGGTAAGAAGCGAGTTGAAAATCCCACTTCTAAATTTTTAATCGCACGGAGTACTTAAATAAATTGGAATGGCGTCGAGGCCAACAGCATAAAACTCTTGAGCAAAATTGAACTGACTTAAAATTGGGTTAATACGAGAATATTGCGGACGCTTTACACGATCCAAATGTTAAATAATAAACGGTATTATATTAATTAATCACCAGTCTCGTTGCCATGGTTGGTCTCGGTAATTATTTGATTTCGTCTCTCATAAACCTTTTGGTTTGTTTGCGCTTTAACAATGGCTCGGAGTATGACTGTTTTTCATACGAGATAACCAGGTACTGGTACTGAGCCAGGTAATTTATAGCTAGTAATCTCGCCAGACCATAAAGATCGGTTAGACTAGTTTCAACTTTATCCTATAGACTCGAAGGTAAAATTTTGGGCAGTCTTTATGCCGATGACTTCAAAACTCTCATTAACATAATTAATACATCCATTTTCTTCAGTCGTCCTAATCATAAGAAATAACTGTAGGATATCTAACTATTAATAAATATATACCTTCAGATAAGTTAAGTAATATTGGAAGGTACTAGGTTAGAAAATTTTTATATAGTTCTATCATACTTATTTAATAGGCTTTCATGTTAGTTATATCGTTGCTAGTAAATTGTTTTTTATTTACTGAGAAGTAATCAATACCTGTATCCCAAGTGCTGCACCAATTCCGATTAAAATACGCTCTAATCTTCTTACATCTCCACGGAAAAATAAAAAGAAGAATTCCTTACCTTGCTACCTCTCCAGTAACTCAACACAAATGTTTTTGTTTTTTAATGAAAGTGCCTACAAAATAATGCATGACTACATCTAATTTGTACTGTAGATTATAAAATACTTTTAGTGTTGGAAAAAAAAAGATATTATGGGCCATTTGAAAGTGCCTAATCAAACAAAAAACAATTTTATAACCGTACAATAAAGCACAATATATTAATTTATAAAACAAAGTTTTGCTTGGTAAACGTAACGCTACTCGCAAAAGCAAAAGATTATATAGATTCGTCTGTAAAAAACGTTTGGGAACCACTGCGATAGAGCAACAAGTTTAATTAAGTCAGTGTTATTGTCCTCCGAATAAAAGCCGTATTACAATGGGTGAGAATCGAAATTCCTGTGACAACAATATTCCATTTAAACATCATATTTCCGGAATTAAATATAAATCGGTAATAAAAGTCGACACTTTGCGATTCGTCGCTGAAAGGTTTCCATTACGATCCCTTCTATTCATTTTGTGTAACAGCAATACAAACGGGTACACTGTATTTCATAAATTATTAAGCAGCTCTTGTTTCGTTGAAATCTTCAGCTCATACATACGTTCAATTGAGACTTAACATAGCCTGAATTATGAATGTCAACACTTAGCTTAATGCCATACGTTATTTGGAACAATGCACTTTATTCCATAGTGATAAGGCCTACTTCTATGTAGATGTTGAATGTTGCTCCCCCTGCTTCCGAAAGCTCTTAGACGTTAATATCCGAATTTTGTGACGTTATCTTATAGTAAATTTAGTGAACATGTGACGTTGGACGTGACAAATCAACTTTTCAAATACCTATTTTTATTCTACTTATATACAAAGAAGGGAACTGTATGATATTTATATTTTTCATTATATAGCACCATTTAGTATTACAATAAACCGAACGAATATGTTCTCTAATATCTGATTATCTAATAATCATTGCATTCGGTGATTGTCAACTATTACTGGTGCTTGCAGTCAAGCTTGGTGGAGCTTGCAGCATAAGAATGTGCAGCCTAAGAAGGTGGGTATAGCTCCATTTTTCTAGCTCATCATTGGGTGTATGGCCTTTGGCTACGCCATCAACAATGGATAGCTGAGGCACCACGGGAAGTGCAAATACCACTAAATTTTGGCCATTAGATAATTCCATATTTATAACATTTACTTGTGTTCGGAATATCTGCAGGTTTCTATCTAATGGTTCAGTTTGTCTTTGTTACAGCTGTTATAATATATTTTTCTACGTTGACGATGAAGTTCCAGATGGATAATGGATGGATAATGCTATTAACCACCTAGAATATAAACATTATTAGATGTTTTAAAATATGATAAGGCGTAGGAAGTCCGTCAGAAAATAAAATAATGAAATGTCTGAAAATAAATACACCATCGTGACTTAATGAGTTTATATATCAAAACTTTAAACATTACTCTTGACCTCATCAACATTTTGTGTCATCAAGTGAATTTAGAGAAGCTAAGAATTTATATCATAATCGAAACAAATGATGATCGATAACCTCTTGCAACTAATGCCTATGTGTACACTTCAAAATCAAATATTTTAATTGCTAGAAGTAGCGTTCTCTTTTCATTCGCGACATTAATAATAACTCTACCTCTATAGAGTAGTTATGAGTTAGTAAGACTTTGAATTTGGAGATCAATGGCGACAATGTTTAACAGTGTTAAACATTGTCGCCATTTAATAAAAAAAATAAAAAAGCTGTAGCTATATTGATACTGTCTCTATAAAACAGAGTAATATCAAAATAATAAACTCATGAGTTTATTGATACTTGAAATTGTTACTTTTTAACTTAACGATATAACGCTGGATAATTCAGCGGTGATAATCCCAATTATGTATTTAATTTTGTTGCAAAATATTTACCACCGGTTATCGCCACACTTCAGTCGTGTGACACGATTAATAAATTTTGCAAGCTTTATCCAAAGCTCTGATTATTTCAATAATCAAGTTGTTTTTTAAAGGTTTGTTGATAACTACTTTTGTTATATTATAACACTCAGGACCAGTTCCGTTTAAAAGACAATGAAAATGTTAAATAATTTAAACTGAATATATTTTTTTGTTGGAAAGGTGTGAGTGGCAGTTAAATTACTGGGTAAAGTAATACCTTCAAGGCACAAGGTTGGCAATGCGCTAGTGATATCCTTATGATATTACGAGCTTCTATAGGTTGCAGTGAGGCTTACTGTCACGCAGACAGTGTGATTGTTAGTCGACCTAGTCTTATAATTACTTTTATATTTTTTAATTACTTTTTTATAGTTAAATATAACATATATATATATATCGTATTCAGTATTATGTAAGTAAAAACAATATCTAGTGAATATATCTGACTAAAATTTACTGCGAATATTTTATTACATATATAAATGTATATGAAACATCGCATATACATCTAATGTGGCGTCAAAACCAGAAATAATTTTTTTTCTTCCCACATGATTTCCAATGATCAGATCAGTCAACCTTGTGAGTGGATATCCTTCGCTGCGCTTGCCGTTGCATGATCTCCGTTTTGGTATCTTAGACTGTTGGTTTATCGCGGGTAACATTCAAATATTTCTTTAAACATTAAGTTTAACATATTATATTTTGGTACATACAAAACATTTAGAAGTTATTTTAAGTGTTTAATTTGAAAAAAATATATTTACAAGCGCATCGTGATTAGCAGGCCCGATGGTGCAGGTAATAGTAGTCCTGTCTTAGGCGACAGAGGTCATGGATTCGATCATTATTATTTGAGTTTTTTCTGCGTCTGGGTGTAAAAAATATTTTAAGTTTTTTATTTGCGATTTTTCTGTTGTCTGATATCAGTAAGTGCATTAAAGGACTTAGCTTGGAGTCAGATCAATGTATGAGATGTTATGTGAATGTTATTATTATTATTACTTTGTAACGACAATTTATAACAAACCATAAAATAGTTACCTAGGCAAATTTATATTTTTTTTACAAAAACACACTGTAAGGATCTCGACTAAAAAAAGCTTGGTGAAAAATAAGGTTTGCCCAGAAATAATGTAGGGGAGAAAAATCTTGGGGAGACTGTGCAAGATAGGAAAAACTTTCTGTACGAGGACCTATTAACAGGCGCTTTTATGTTTTACTCGTAACAGGCAGAAAAATTACAGTGGTCTTCTAATGTGCCAATTAAACTTTGCGCTTAAGAAATGTTTAAAATGAAACTGAACATTAAACGCACGACAATGAATACAATTAAAAAAAACCCCTTCATTTTCAGTACATCATATCAGTTATGGAAATCCACTGCTAGACATTGGCCTCTCCAAGAAATAGGAGGCCCATAATTGCCGCGCTGAACATTCGTATTGGATATCACAGAGCGCAATTTTGACGAAGGGAACACTGCCGCCAATCCCAGCCCTGTGCATTTAAGCTACACAATTTTCTGGTACTTTAGTCGCCTCTTACGACACCTGGTATACAGGGAGGTATGCTGATTCCTTTCGGTTACTGTACCTAAATTATTTTGCCGTGTTTTACCGGCAGAATAGTATCATATTTATAAAAATAAATGATGAGGTTATTTTTTATATAGTATCTATATAAAAAATAACCTCATCGATTACATTATCTTGATACGTATTTTTATAAATGTATGAATATAAGTTTTAAGTACATTTTGAAGATATCTGGGACTAAAATGTAAAACAAAATAAGATTAAATATTACAAAATTATAATAAAATTGTTGTAGGTGTAACAGCTAAAAAAGAATCCACGTCTAAACTTTGTCTCGCAGTAGCTATAAAATAAATATGATCAGCCAATTCCATTATGAGAGCAGTTCTTTCATTTTATCGTTTACGGCAATCGTTAAAACCGCTGAAGTTCAGCCTTTCAGTCAGAACTTTATGTACTAGATTTGAAGAAATTTAATTTCGTCCGAACATAATACCGTAAGTGCAATACAAGTTGGCCTCTTTAAAGTTAATTATACAAAACGTTTTGGCTTATACTCGTAAGTGAAATGAAAATAGTTTCTAAATTTCTAATTGATTTAAATTAAATTAATTAAATTATTTATTAATTAAAAAACAAAGAGTGAGAAACATACATTGATACATTCATACTCACAAACTTGTACGCCTAAAACAATATTAAGGAATAATGATAATACTAATACTATTTAAGTTTTATTTTTGAGATGGCTATATTATCTGATGTCTGTTATACAAGTATTTTTAGCCACTTATCTCGTCAATGTATAAGATGCGAAATCTTACGCGCCAGGGGTCGTGTGTTCGATCCCCACCCAGGAAAAATATTTATATAATGATGTGTGTTTGTCCTGTGTCTGGGTGTTAGATATATGTATTTACGTATTATATTTGTGATTTCTCTGTTGTCTGATGTCCATAACATAAGTGCTTTAGGCGACTTATTATGTCAGGTCAACATATAAGATGTTGTGTGAGTATATATATATATTATATATTTCGCTTTCCGCATTTTATGTAAGCAAAATCTGTTCATTACGAAGCAGTTGTTAGCAACAGCATTCAGGAGCAATTCATTCAATCAACTTAGCGATTAAGATGGAGTAAGGAGGAACTGATTTGATTAATCAATTCCCATTAATTTTCGAGATCGAATCATTTGTTTTGTGTCGGTAAACAGCGATGTATATCCGTTTATCTATCAGACCCTTTATAAAATTTCGGCTATCCACCACCAACATGCCACAGCCTATTTATTAAAGCACGTTCACTCGATTTATTGCAAAGAGATATTACACATAGTTTATAATATTTTGTTTGAATACTTACATATAGAAAAAAAATTGGAATATACCAGCATAATTAAAAGCAAACAGTAGAAGGAAAACAAACGAAATACTTCAAATACAAATATCAAAATTAGTAAATAGTAAACAATAAAGCCTTTTCTAAAATTCTTAATATTTTGAAAAAAGATATGAAATCAAAGTTTCAGAAATAGTATATACAAGACACATAATTGCATTTTTTGATTAAATATTTTTTTTTTAAATATGTTCATCATGTTTTTAAAGGTAGTTTAAATTATTTTTTAATGTACCCGCTTTATATTTATACTCGATTCCCTTACAGATTCCTGAAATTGTTTTTAATATTTAAAATAGTAGAGAAAAAACAGCCTTCGTTTCAAAATAAAAATTGTCAGTATAAAATCCAGAGGCACTAAATTCATGTAATAAAATAATGTGGACTGAATCGACTGTCTCATTTGTAGGCTGTGTCAAGGTTGTACGGGCCTCACCACCGCGACCGAACTCGATAAATCCTGAACTCACCCGTAAATTATCTTGCTTAAACTCAAAAAAGGTGGGGAAAATTAATTTTGCCCCGACCACACGTTGTAAAGGTACGCTTAGGGATAATTGGCTAATTTTTTATAGAACTTTATGAAGGTACTGTGAAATTTAACGGCTGTATTTTCATAGTACTTCGCTATTTAGGCCGTGTTATTTCACAGGGAGAATATAAGGTTGAGGTGGTTTGAAGATTTGATCGAAATAAACAACGATCACTATTTGTATGTTATACTAAATGACCCGGCTATGTAGTCAAAATTTTATACATCAAATGAAACACAGTATTGATTAAAACTTGAACGGCCCGATGGCGCAGATGGTAGTGATCCTGTCTTGTGCACCAGGGGTCGTGGGTTCGATTCCCACCCAGGGCAAATATTTATATGATGATATTTGTGTTTGCTCTGTGTATGGGTGTAAAATATATGTATTTAAGTAGTATATTTGTGATTCCTCTGTTGTCTGGCATTCGTAATACAAGTGCTTTAAACGACTTACCACGGAGTCAGGTCAATGTATGAGATGTTGTGGGAATTTTATTTTATTATTTAAAGCTTGAATATATTCACTTTGATTTCTTCTGGAACAGAAATGTTATGTATTCAACCAAAGACATAGGATATTACACTAAGCAATGAAATAAACAAATGTATGAACGCACATGCAAATATTTGAAAACCAAGTATATTTGATAAATGGTATCAACTGTTTGACGGCTAGGAAGACTTTGTTTTGGAAAATTTAACTATCGTTTTTAACATTTTTCTTTACTTATTATCTTTATATTTAAAAATATTATGTCACGGTCTTTATCCAAGATTTTAATTAATAATTGCTCTAATAATTTATCCAACTTGAAGAATATGATAGTTTATATATTTGATTATAGTCGCTGTAGATTTATTTTAAACATAAGTATAGTTAACACTGGAGAACGTCTGTCGGGTTAGACAGTTACGTATATTTGTCACCATTTAAACCTTCCCTAAACTTCTAAAAATATTTCAATGACAAAATTGCGTGACAAACAAACAGTAATCCATTTATTAATACAGCTAAATGAATTCAAAGCGTTGAATAGGCATATGTGTTATTGTAGTTGATAGTTGTAACATAATATCCTTTGTTTTCGAAGCTAACAACGTACTATTGACAACATATGTTGTGAGCATTTATAGGCTACTAGCTGTGCTCGCGACTTTTTCCGCGTGGAATAGTTTTTTTTTGGGTACCATACCTCTTTACCTTAACTTATATAAACTTTGAAAATCACGTTTATTTATATCGAATCAATGACTTGAAAATTAAGTTTCAAGTTTCTAGCTCCAAAAATAGCGATACTTCCATACAAATTTTCATACCCCCTTTTGACCCGCACAACCCGTTTTTCGAATTAGAAATAGCCTATGGCATTTCTCAAAGTCTACAGATTGTCAGTGCCAAATATCATCAAAACTGGTTTAGAGGTTTAAAAGGAAAAGCGTAACAGGCAGGCAGACAGAGTTTCTTTCGCATTTATAATATTAGTAGGGATAGTTAAAATTACGTACTCCAAGTTAGATTAAAAGAAATATGTTAATTTGTCGAAGGAACTTAAAAAGTCAGTTATAATGCTTAAACAGCCAAATTCCAATTTAGGCCAAGCCTGTAGGCAATATATATCATTCATAGTACATATATACTAGAATCACACACAGGCAATGTAAATCAAACACATAAGGCTATGTACATTAAAAGTCATGTACCACAAATACGTTTGGTCGCACCAGGAGCCTTTTCAATTAGAAGGCTTTTTCGCACACACCGCTGCTACGCGGTTTCGCCCGAGGCACTTTCTAATTAGGCTTATCTCGGTAAATATTATGAGAAATTCGCTGTTTTACTTAATATTAACAGTGCCTTGACGTCATTCATATTAGAATACGCGGTGGGCGGGATTAAAAAGGATATTCTTAAACTGAATATTTCGTTTGTTACCTACAATCGTAGGCTTAAGAAAATGTTGTGGCTTAGTCTTACGGTCTATTCTAACGGTTAAAATGATAAAGCAATTTAATAAAAATGGCACAAACAAATTTTTCATCTTAGAATCTAAATAGATGCCATAAATAAGGCTTAGAAAGTCACAACGCCTTTGCACAGTCGCATTTTAAGAAAATATATTGTCATATGTGAATTTCAAATAATTACTAGTATGCTGTAGGTTATTTTAAGCAAAACTCATCATTAATTGAAGTTAAGTCAACGAGAACAAACTAGAAGTTTACTTATTTTCCAAGAGAGAGACTTTTAGATAAAAAGTAGTAAGAAAATATAGCTCTACTTTAAAAACTCCATTGTTTCTTTAGGTGCAGTGTTTCTTTAGGTGCAGTGTTTCTTTAGGTGCAAAAATAACATTTCTATTAATTTATCTTGAAAAAATTTTTTTTTCAAGTAAGTGATTTCTATCTTTCATTTAAAAGAGACAAATAATGTTATAATTTACCTATTAAAGTCATAAATTATTTTCATTGTAACAAAACAAAACGTGCATGAAAAAAAATAAATCTAAAAATACAGCAGCGAATATTAATCCGAAACAATTCAGCGACCAAACAGCACAGACTGTGGTTGGTCCCAGATGGGCTCAGTTTCAATTTGCATAGCGGTTTCATATCTCACTACCGCCGCCCGCGCCCCTTATATTGGCCCGAACACTTTTGATTGATTTTCTTCTATTTTTACTTTGCAGTATTCCATTGACTATCAATTTTTGGACGCAAAGGATATATCGTTTTCGGTTTTTTACTATATTCTTTTAAACGTGGGCGTACCGGTGGAATAGTATCTTTTGCAATACCAGGTGTCACTGGGGTACCGGAGTCGACAGATAGCGGTATATCAAATGAACAGGATGGGAAGCAACATCCGCTTTGCGAAGCTATGTAGCAAATTCGCCTTTTCTTCTGGAGACCTATATCCAGCGGTAGATGTTCAATGGCTGATATAACGATGGTGATCTCGTTTCTACGTTCAAACACGTATATCGTCTATCGTCACGTATACGTCCGTATCTTGGGAAGCGTACCTGCACACAAATTAAGTAGGACATACAAAACATGGCGGTTGTCTTGCGCCATGTATTAGTTTTTCATTAGAAGAGTATTTATTTATTTTAATATTTTTCATTGTAACGTAGTTTGTCAATCAGAGGCAGTTGGTTAATATATCAGTTGCAAAAATTAGCTTATCCGGTGTCTCGAACTTCAAGTAGTTTACAGTGTCAGTTCTTGTTAGGTTCAAATAGTACTTTAATTAGTTAGTAAGGCTTTGGTTCATCGGTAAGAACTGCTTTAGCTCGTGCTTCTACTGTTATTAGAATGTGTTGCAAGGCGCCGTACCGATGGCACCTTACTCCCTCACATATAACCCTTTAAGTGATAAATGAACGCCAAATATGTAGTGGAGACAAGGGTTTGTTTTTGTTTTTTTTTTGTTTGTTTTTTTAGTTGCACCAAAATAATAACAGAGTGGCGAATATTAAAATGCAAAATAGTTTGTCAACCAAACTGTGGTTAGACCCAGATGGACTGTTTCGATTTGCATCGCGGTTACATACCACTGCTAGCTTTCGCGCCTTTTATATACTATGCTTCTGATTAATAAAAAATAAATTCCCACAACATCTCATATATTGAAGTGACTTCACAATAAGTCTAAATGACTTATCTACTCCATCGGGCACAATAAAAAAATATTTTTAACCTCAAACTGTTCTTAAACTTCATTTTAGTTTTGTTTAATAATAGTAAAAGTATACTATCATGTTTCATCTACTAAAATAAAAAGTTAAGTCCATAGTGGAATAAAAAAGCCATTAAAGTTAAGGGCTAATAGCCTGGCTTAAATAGCCTGGGAGTTCACACCGACGCGTCAAGGCGTGACCACTTTCAATGACGTCACAAGATTGGACGGATATTCCGTTAGAGTTTCTGAAAAAGTAAAGCTTTGTTCGGTGGTTACATGGTTATTATGTCACTAATAGCTTTTTATCTAGAACAGTGTTTAAGATATAATATCTTGTCTCTTGATACATGTAATAATGAAGGTAAAGTCATCTTTCTAAAAATTCAGATGATATTTTACTCTGTGGAAATATTAAAAACAAATTCTGTTATAATAAAAATGTTATATTTGTAGATGGATGGATGAAGGTAAGTTAGCTTTTCATTTTAAAAAATGTATAATATTTTGGAAAACCACTCAGACATTTCATCTCAAAATCAAATATACTAATAAAAAAGGACCACCTAAATAGTATATTTTAGTTTGAGATACAATGTCTAAGTGTAATTCCAAACTACTATGGATTCCTTTCTTATTTTCAATAAATAAGTAATTGAATGTATAATTACTGACAACCCTAACTATTTTAAGATCTAGCGCATAGATCATTTCATTAAGCCTAATTTAATCTAGACTATCTAAAAAACTTGTACCAGTGGTATAGAATCTGCTTATTTTTTCTAAGGATTCCGTCCGTTTTGCTCCGCTTATCTCACAAATAGCGATAACAGCTCAATTTTGACGACGTTGCGGATGGAAAGCTTTATCTATATAACTAACAGTACCCCACGGCTACACCAGGCAGTAAGTTAAATACTTTTCATCCCATCCATTAAGGGGTTAAAGGAGAAAGCAACTTTTGCTCCCCCCATTTTAACCACTCAAGGAATGTTTTTCTAAAAATGTTTTATTATCAGAAATCAAGTTTCAAACCCTTATTGTTTAGGCTAGTGCCCCGCGGTTACAACTGTAGTGTGTTGTAAACTTTTTATCCTATCCCTTAAGAAGTTAAAAGGAAGGAGCAAAGTATGCTACAATGCCCGCGATGGTTACACCCGCGGTAAGTTGAAAACTTTTCATCCCATCCCTTAAAATATTTTACTATCGAAAATCAAGTTTTGGGTCTGCGTTGATATATCAACCAGTCAGTCAGTCAGTCAATCAGTCAATCAGTCAGTCGGTCAATCAGTCAGTCAGTCAGGTTCTCCTGTTATACATGTATAGATGTCGTCCGCGGTTTAAAGCATATCTTTTACCTAAACAAGCTGGTTATACTGATTTGCCTATTTCCATATAAAACGTCTCTCTGGTGCAGATCTCGCAAATCTATTTGAAGCCAAAATTGCTCTCAACACTCAAGTCCCCAAAGCCGCGGCGCCTCCGTTACAGTATGGTCCACACGGAAATCCAAGGGAAATGACCACCAATTTATGCCAAAGAAATTCGTTTGAACTGACAAAATTCAAATCATGGTAATGGAACAATTTTCACGGGCTCCATGGTGCAGTGGTAGTGATCTTATGCACTTAAGGTCGTGGTTTCAATCCTCACTTAGCACAAATATTTATAAAATTAACATCTGTATTTTTGTGTATGCTTTGTAAAATGTGTATTTTTATATTACATTTGTGATTGCTCAAAAGCCTGCAACACAAGTGCTTTAAGCGACTTATCTCGGAGTTAACGTGTAAGATGTTCTGAGAATTAAATAATTTATTTTAATTATGGATGGAAACATTAGGGTTATCTCATCCATCCCTTAGCCCCAAGGCGTGCTGTGAACTTCCATCTACACTAAATTAAACACATACTATCCACTTATTTCCCGTGGGTGCGGGATCGCACGATTTCAATCTTACCGTAAGATTATTCTGTGGGGTACTAAACAAGTACGTGGGTTCTGTTATTACTAAATGCTCTAATGGTTAGTAATATGCAAGAAAAGGAATGTAAGCACATAGTAGATAAGAATTTGTTTTAGTTAAAACAGTTTATTAAAATTTATTGAACAACATTTCACAACAACATAAGTCATTAATCCGGCCATTGGAAGTTTTTTTGCCCATAATAGCCAAGGTAAGTAAGCGTGTTGGCAATCGCAGTTTTCGTTACGAGCGTGCTGCTACCCATCACCGCCCTGTACATTTGAGCTGCTCTTTATGTGGTACCTAAGTCGCTTCCGACGACACCTGGTGCAGTGGGAGGTGCTATTTTACTCTGCCAGTACCTCACGGCATAACGAGTCCTTAAAATAAGTACCTATTAAAAATATGATTTTAGTTCTTCTTTTGATTAGTTTAATATTGCCGTAGGGTACCAGTAATCCACCCGTACCTGAATAGCTCAAATGCAACAGAGCACGCTTGGGCAACGCAACGGCTGCGTACGATGTGTAACCTAAGAGTAAGAAAATCTTTCTCGACCTGTTTCCGTCAGTGAACCTTCAACGACTGATAAAATTATAAGATAAATTATCTTATTCATTAGAGGAAATATATGAAGTAAGTGAAGTCATTTCACAACAACTCGTATGTTTTATTGCACGTATTGAAAATATCAAATTCCTTGGTAAGATTCAATAATCCAACTTCAGTAGACTTTCATTTACCTCGGTAAGACCACGAGTGACGTATTTTAAGGTACTTCACAGTAATAGCTGTTTTAATTGTGCCTTACGGGTACCCTAAGCCTCTCCATCCATTTGCTCCCTACACTGTCTAGACACCTCTATCTAGGCATTACAATTCTAGTAGGTACTATGGAGCTTAGTCCAGATTGAATTATTATTTTATATTATGGCGGTATTCAGATTCAGGAATTAAAAAGAACATATAACCAGTAAGGTAACCGTCATGTCTAATGTCAAAATGTTAATTACATAAAAAGTCTTTTTAAGTCTTCAAAAATTAGCTTTGAATTTAAAGTGGAATATTTCTGAAAGAAAAACAATAAAAAGAATTGCCACATGAAAAATATAACCATCATCTCTGTTATAAAATACTTATGATTACTAAATTATAATTCGTTTGGTGGCCAGTTTAATTAACGCAGCATTTCATAAATTTATTTTATATTCCCAGATTGTAGGTATTTTTTTATTTTGCTTCTATTTTAGTTATGAATAAAACAGTTTGATATTGATTCTTCATTAACTGGATATTGATGTTTTAAATTCAAAACAACTCTTAAGGTATCAGTTTTTTAATTTTCCCTAGAATACTTTTTTATACATCAGTAATTAGAATGGAAAGTAAGAAATAATGATCCTCGCCTAAAACCATAGAACCCGTTTACTCGTACTTATATTAAAAAAAACTTTTTTTAGATGGCTCTTATTAACGTTTTCTTTTTAATTTCAATATTTTTGGTTCTTTACGGCAACAGCTAAGACACAAAATTTCCAAGACGTAGTATTACTTATAGAAATATATATATATATATATTATTATAAACGAGTCGTCCGTAATTTTAACACAATGCAATCATAAATCAGAACTATTCCTTCTTATTAAGGCTGTTGAAAGCCTCGAAAGCTGGCGTTCCTGAAAAATTCGCTGCTCTTTCTTGGCAACTAAATGTACCATAATGGCCTCTTATGGCTATATGCATAAAATACTAGCTATTTTCATTTGAATGAATATCTGTGTAACATCTTTTGTAGAACGTTTTCAGTAATTGATTTGATTTTTTATATAACTTAAATTTAGATAAATTCATTTGGTATCAGGAACTTTAATAGACGAAGAAATCTATCACCTGCAAGCCTCCCTTTCTTATTCCCAGACCTATCTCAAGACTATTTTATAAAAGTAAGTTTCTTTTTATTCGATTCGATTCTTTTCAGACTTAGACAAGACTTATTCACTAAAGCTCTCACATAAGAACAGCGTTACAAAGCTTTTAAAAATAAGACATCCGATGTAAGCAAAGGCGTGACAATAACAACCAGTGTATTCAAAAACAAGAAAGCATTTCAGGGTTTATTTTAATTTCTTTCTGTCAGATAACAGAAAAATACACATACAACATTTTAGCACCTATTGTGATTAAGCCCCCACCATTGGTGTAGAAGATACAGGCACTGCTGGATGTAGTGCAAATCTCGGGCACACACAGCAGTACCCACCACTCTGCAATATCACTTGGTAATTAGTGAGCATACGCAAGAGGGGTAGGGCAAAAACTCTCTTAATGTAATACACAAAAATCTCACAACATTTAATATCTGAATCCGAGATAAGTCGTTTAAAGCACTTTTGTTTCAAACATCAGACAACAAAGAAATCCCACCAACAAAAAAAATATAATACTTAAATACATATTTTCAAAATCCAAACATGGAACAAATGCAAATATCATCGTATAAATGTTTGTGCCGGGTGAGAATCTAACCCCGTTCCAACGGTGCGAAAGATAGGATAGGGTAGTGACCATCTCCGCCATCAGGTCCGTCGCCACTTATTACTTTACGTTACGAAATAATATCAAATTTCGAATTTAAACAATTCATAAAACAAATGAGTGTTCAAGGAATCAGTGATTAGTTCCCTTACGTTTAACACAAGCGTAATGCGAAGTCTTTCCTGCTTACTGATAATAAAACAAAGTTATAAGTCTGATGTAAATGTTTATTTCATGCATTACAACTTAGTCAAGCAACGTCGAGTGACGGAGGCGGATATGTTTCCTCCAATTTTGTTACCCAAGATATGCCATATTCGTGTTTGCTGCATTACGTTATTAAATACAGCGAGAACAACTCGTTAATGCAAGATGCCTTTTGTTATGACGTCATTAATTATGAGATACATTGTGTGGTGTTAGAAATTATCAAGTCTTACATTCATTATCGTCATCATCATATTTGTCATCGGAAGTCCACATCAAGAAAATATAATTGCCGTACTGGGCATTTCATTTTAACTACACTTTTGCGGTTGGATACACTGCCATCTGTTGATTCTGGTGCCTTAGCTGCTTAATATATACAGTCTACTCGATGAAAGTGTAACTCGAAAATTACAGTGAAAACTGGTTATTATTTTTCATCACAAATAAAGTTCAATGCCTATCATAAAACTCGTAGTAATGGTTCAGGCCTAAATCTGCAGCCCTGTTTCACCCCCTTAGTAGGTGAATTTTCAATAATTTTTGAAGAACTATAAAAGGAACCCCTGCGCATAATATTTTTTTATACCTATCATTTTGTATTCTAACGAATTAAATGAATCGACATTATAACGAGTCGATTACTCAAACTCAGAATGCTATACTAAGTTTATGTAAAGTACACAATAATAATGCTCAAAAGCATTTTCACTCACAGTGTCTATAGCTTGGAATGCTCCGAAGCATTTTCGGGCACAGTTCTGTCTAAAGGAAGGCTCGATCGATGGGGCTAACAACGTATCCCCTACACGGCTAAGTCGGACCCTGAATTCCGACGAGGAATGTTAATTTGTGCTCTAGTGCGATCAGACAATGCAAGCGGTACCGACTGCATTGTTTTAGTTATTCACTATGAACTAGTGATCTGGTCTTGCTTTACTTCGATATTTATTAAATTCTGTGTAATCATTTAATTTTCATCATCATTAGTATATAATAAAATATTATGTTATCCAATGTGGAATGGACGACACCGTCAATCAAACACAAATGAGTTTCTCTGTAAGAAAAGGTTTATTTCGTTATTTTAAATGTACGCTACCTAACAAACAATTAAACAAGTGTTAATAATACATTACATACCTATAAGAAAACAAACGACATTTAATGTAATTATTTACAATGTTAGTTCCAAATCACAACTATTTTAGTGGTATTTTATTTAAACAAGTAATTTCTAAGATTATGACAATGTGACTTTTTAGGTTATAATTATTTTACCACAGATAAAATTGAATGACATTAGACGCGCGACTGTACGGAAAATTTTAAACTAAGAAAAATATATTTTACAAACCTATACAAAGTGCTCTGTTAGACTTAGGAATTGCAGAGCACTACTTCACGACGAGGATGCTGCTGCCTAAGTAGCACCCATGCCCCCACCCCGAAGTACCACGCTGCGCTGTTTCGGATGGGTATACCGCCCTCTGTCGGTTTTGGTATCTTAATCACCTCTTACGATACTCGGTACAGAAGGTAGTATCCTAATTAACCGGTACTACACGACTAATTTTGCACACATTAATTTTATTTCTTGGTAATACAAATTCACACAACATCTCATTCATTGACCTAAATCCATGGTAAGTCGGTTTATAGCACTTGTGTTACGGATACCAGACAACAGAGGAATCGTAAATACACTACTTGATTACATATATTTACCATCCAGACACAGAACAAACACAAATATCATTAATATAAATATTTGCTCTAGGCGCGGATCGAACTCATGACCCCTGGTGCATAAGATAGGATTACAACCATCGGCGCCATCGGGCCCGCCAAATTTTTATTAATCAATGTTTTAAAATCAATACAATTCATTAAAGATGAAAAAACCACGAAAATCATGAAACACAAACAAACAAACTTAAATGTCCAGAAATATTTTAAATTAATCTTAAAATTAGTTGAATGATGGAAATGGAAATTTTACCGCTATTTTTCATTAATACAGTAAAAATTTTATTTTACGTTTAAATGTCTGCCTCAACGCGTTATTCTGGTGTGAGGATAAAATGTCGATAAATTACAAATAATATGAATCCAAGTCCGCTATTTAACGCTCATTTAGGAATATTAACATATATATTTTTAATTAACGATTAATTAAACAATCTTTTAACAATATACGTGACATGACGTGCCCGATGGCTCAGATGGTTGTGATCCTATTTTGTGCGCCAAGAGTCGTGAGTTCGATTCCCAACCAGGACAAATATTTATATGATGATACTTATATTTATTCTGTGTTTAGGTGTATATGTAGTTAAGTAGTATATTTGTGATTCCTCTGTTGTCCGACGTCCTTAAAGTGCTTTAAGCGACTTATCTCGGATTCGGGTCAATGTATGAGATTTTGTGGAAATTTATTTTATTATTATTTATGTTAATTGAAGCATAAAAAAAGAAACATTTTCGAGTTTTATATGTTCTTCGTTCGGAAAAGTGATTTCACATCTTTATTATATAACAATAAGTTGTATAGTAACATGCATATATTGCTATATATAGCCCTGAATTCGTATTTGAAGCGTAATTAGTCCCAAAGATGCACATATCTGTGGTAGAATGTTAATTCATGGATCGTTGCGCACGACTGAGCAACAATGCTAGCAACAATCAGACTAGTTCAATTGTTGTTACAAATATCTTGGTGACGTTATGCAATTGTCTAATGGTACACATAAATTCAAGACCAGCAATAACGTTGAAGGTTTGTAAAAAACGAAAAAACAAATTTGAAGAAAATTTTCCATTTAAAATATAAATGCATTCAAGATAATAGTAAATTCGATATAAATTAAATATTTATCAATAATATCGATATATATAAATTAAATATCTCATACATTGACCTGAATTCGAGGTAATTCGCTCAAAGCGCTTGTGTTACAGACAACAAGCAAATACTTCTATACATATTCAATAACCAAATACAGAACAAACATTAATGTTCGTTGTATATAAACGGCATTTGGTGCATAACATGGTAACACTACCGAACGTGCAATCGTGCCCATCGATCAATACATACATTGATCGATGGGCACGGTTGCACGATGTCTGATTTTTTTTATTTATTTAACGCTCGCAATTGCTTCAGTTTTACTAAATAACCATCATTCCTTCAAAATCGTGTTAAATATACAATTATTCCAACACCTCACGCTAAATATTATATATAAAGGGCAACTACAAAGAAATAAAGTAAAAAAAACATTAAAAAAGAAAAAATAAAAAGAAATAAAAAAAATCCCAAAAGAATAAATACGCGTACATTTTATAATAATACATATATAAAATAAATATTAGTTACAAAATATTATAACTATATTAAACTTTACCAATATTGAAAATTGGTTAGCCAACTTCACTTTTAGTCTTGAGAACTGATATACGCAAAGGTTTTATGAATTACCAATGAAACAACTATCTTAGAATTTATTAAACTGAAAACAATATTTGCGTTCAACCATACGTCCACCGAACAAAGACCAAGCCACTCGTCCGTAAATTGAATTAATTAAATACCGTCAGCAAAACGAATTGATTTTTAAAATTATTTTTACGTGGCATATGATTAATTGATTTAACTCATACGCTTTTAAGCCTAAAATATATCGTGACACAACCTCAAAAATGCGGGATATATAATCCCAGGTGCATGTTCGACCCCAGGTAAGCCCCCACAATCCCATAAGCCCCGCGAATTATTCCATAGACGTTTATCTTTTGTCCACACCGTTTCAAAGGGTTTTCCGGACAAAAGCCGTAAATGTAGACTAACATTTGGAATAAAAAAGGCTGGATGTTTAAAAAGGAATGGGAAAATTCCAGGTATACGCTCTAATTAATTAAAGGTACTTAATTAAACGTTTTCCCGTAACGGTATTAATTTTCATAGAAACGACGAGATTTCATGAGCATTTTGTAAATAAAACTTTTTGTCAATTAAAAGTTATTTACGCCACATTGGCAGCCATTTCTGAATAATTGTACTGCGTGGCGATATATTTAGTAAGAATACTAAATACAACATATTCTAATATAACTATAAAAAAATATATTCAAGTATGTTTTCTTTTTTTCAGGTAAGCATTACCGTACGTTTATGAAATTAAGGATAAGGTTTGATAGTTGTGCTGGATGAGAGACTCAACATCAAACATAAATTTAGAATACACATTTGAAACTCAACATTGGAATGTAAGTAACACCATAATTGAAACGAAATACAGCAATGACCGATTTCCTATTTCCACATTTTGTTTGTAAATAGTTCCGTGTAGGAATTACATTTGAAATTCGAACACACGCCTGGTTGCCGGTTTGGTCGGCACGTCCCGCCAGAATTTCAATTCGCCGTGTTTCGCCTTTTGCCACGTACTGAGAAGTTAAGGATGAATTTGAAATGAGAGAACGCTCCTTTTTCGAAAAGAGAACGGTTGGACACTTTGTATTTGAGGTTTATGAGGTTTCTATCCTCTTTACAGTCACGGGGGTGTTGGAATTTAGCAGTAAAGTAGCCCTCACTAAGTATATCGTAGCAGTGTAACTTCATTGATCTGGTTATATACGAAAATATATTTTAACACCCGTCACATTAAACCAAGATCAAGCTCCAACTTTTCATCAAATTTCGTGAAAAAAAAACTCTTGAAATCATAAATTGAACGTATAAATTTAAAATTAGAATACGCTCCGTGATTGACGCTTTCAATAGCATCAGGGCATCAATAGCTTTCTGATTTCCAATCGTTCGGCCAACCCGAGCATTCTGTTTTACGAGCCGGGCTGAGAGCTAGATTTGTTTTATGCGCCTCGAGCAGATGTTTTTTATACATTTTATTGTTTTGATCTGAGCAGAGCTAGAAGCATCTGGTGCTGGGCATCTGAATTCAAAATTTGAATGCTACTTTTATGTGAACTGGAAATTTATATTCAGTCTACAAATGCAAACATTTGTAAGTAAGTTTGTTTATTAAAGACTTTAACATCTTAAATAGTAAATTACAATTCTTCTTTCAGTTTGTATCTGTAATAATACGTCAACACATTGTGATCAAGAAGGTATTTCCATATTGTATTAAACATTCTTGTTTTTTCATTTTATTAAAGGAAACAGACTGTAATAAAAAAAGGTATTTCATATGATAAAAATCAATGTACTCGCTTCCTTCATAAGTAAGACTCGGATCAAAATTCAAATGCACAAAGACAAGATCCCATCGGGAAAATTGTTCATATCATTCCCGTATATTATTTAATTCAAAACTCATTATTTTTATCTCGCTCTACAAAGGAAGCGTGGGAGCCTATTTCCAAGGCGGCTTATTTCTTAAGCCGTCCATGTAATAACGCTGATCGAGTTTGAGACAGTCTGAGATTACAGGGCTCCCACCGATCTAAGCCTCAATTCTGAACTGTAATAATACAACTATCTCTTTCACACAGCTACAGCAGTAGAGATATGCTTGCGTTTCAGTTTGGGTTGTTCAACTTGGTTTAGTTTCACAGACTCGTGTCGCGGTCTGGCGGTTCATAAAAGTCTGACTGTATATTATGAAACCAGCGTTTTATCTTATAGAGACTATGATGCAATATTTTTAAATAAAAAAACGCTTGTTTTTCTTCTTCGTTACATTGTCCCATCAGTGTATAATCGAACAATCACGATACGTTTTCGTATTAGGTGATTATACAAAATTCTCAGGTGTGTGGAGTATCGAGTATCTACGCTGAAAAATGACTTCAGGGTAGATACTTGATATGGAAGAAGATTAACTCAAAAAAAATATGGCAACCAACATTCTAAGCGCCTAACATAAGCTTTTTTACTTTATTATTAGACCAGGTCGATAAACAAACGTACATTCCGTGTGATAGAAAGCGTCATAGCAGTCTATGAACACCCATGAACATATTATGTCTTAACACCTAGTAATTTCACTGCCACTCACCCTTAAGACCCAAACAGAATAGGTGAGAGTGAAGTACCAATGCAGACGACATTTGTATTAAATCTATCTCATATAAGTTAGATATTGGTTATAAATATTTTAGGTAATTAATATATAATAATCTATGAGTAATTAAATACTAGAAATATTCTGAATTTTAGAAAATATATTATTTTAGACTTATTAGCTATTTAGGTGCTACTAAGTTATTAGGTGAAAGTCATCAAGATAAACTTAGATAATATAAAATTTCTAATCTGTTTACTTAAAATCATTAGCATGTTCCACGATCTTACAGCAACACAACCTAACTTATCCTCGCTCGTCCACAAGTAACTTAAATAAAATGTATTAAACAATTTTCCATTTAATAATGGACCTTGCAGCGACTTGTGAAGGTAGATATTCCAATGCGCAAGTTTCTTGTTTCTAGTTTACATCGTCTGTTCAGGCTTGAAAATCTTCCGCTACGCTTGCAATGCTTCGCCTCGGCACCCATCCATCGGTAGAGCGTAATCTGTAGAATTCTCCCATTATTATTGGCATTAGTTCAGCTTCAATATTGATATTGTCTATTGTAGCAACTGAATGCAGGATTTTGTGGTACGGGAGTTTCTCAAGCGAAATGTTAAAACTTAAAAAGCCATTGACCTCATATCCGACCAAATTTTGTGTACTTCATCGTCGTCATGTAAACAATACGTCTTCTGCTCAACGAAATCTTTCTTTCTTCTAATAGGACTACTTACATGCAGCCTTACAATGCGATCCTTCGCATTGTAATCAGATCGTCACGCCACCTAGTTCCTTATTAGCTAACAGCATAAAACTGTTAACCAATACAATATTTAATCAATAATATATTGATTGAATTAGAATAATTCGGAAACGGAAGGAGTGTTAAAAACTATTCAGTAAGATAATTATAATTTACGCATGCACTTACACATACACCAACACTTACCCATCCACACGTACATAATCACTTAGGTTTTTTAATATATTTATGTAATTTTAATATTATTATTTGTAGTTGTTTAACTATTTCATTAAAGTTTTAATTAACTTTATATTGTTACCTGTTTTGCCGTAATAAAAATTGTACATCGATTACTTTCCCACAAGACAGGCTATGCCTAGTATAGGGAATTGATATGACTTTATTGTACAGGCAAATACAAAAATAAATATTTTATTTATTTTATAAGATAATATTTTCGATAGGTCCGATGACGGTTCTTCAATGTTCCTTATGGGTTGGTCCCCCACGGCACAAACATTTGCAGGATGAATATTTGTGTTTATTCTGTTGTCTGAGCACTTTAGGCGACTTATCTCCGAGTATGATCTTTGTATGAGGTGTGTTAATGAGGAAATGTATGTGTATAACTATATACGGAAAATATATTTATAAACTCGATTCGATGAATTCAGACTAGATTGTGTATCTAAGTTGAGCAAACTGCATCTTAGGTATGGAATCAAGAATTAGAACAGACTACGTATTGCTAGCTCTAGCCGGTTATAGATTAACCAAACTGAATCTTACAACTTCTGTGAATGGCTCGTAACTCAAAACTTTATCAGATTTCGACCGATAGTTTCAATAAGGCGAATGCTCCTTCTTGTTGCTTTAAAGAATTTAATCGGTTCATTTGTTAGTTTTTCGGAATAAATAGAAACTTACTTGGAAATTTCCTAGTATTTTATATTCAGACTGGTATCAAAACAGTTTACTAAAGGTAGATCTCTGACAAAGTTCGTATCCATTGATACCTCAACCACACCTTTCTACCGTCAAATAGTAGGGTTCGCATTGCTGTGTTTCAGTTTGTAAGGTGACTGAGGCAGTGAAATTACTCGTTAACGTGACATAATATCTTCAAGTCACAAATTTGGTAACGCCCTAAAGATACCTTTATGATATTACAAGTATTAGGTACAGACGATTTTGGTTGACGTCTACCTCATTTAATGTATGTTTGCACTAACTTACATTTTGAGGAAACAACTTTATTTTATAGATATGATGCTCAATTTGACCGAATCTGTTCAACTATTTGAATTACACATTTAATTCAAACTACATGTGGGTTACAGGCGCGCAAAATTATGAAATCACATCAGTGACATCCAATTAAACATGATATTAAGCTACAAACACTTTAATTAGATCCGAATTCAGTCTAGATTTAGACACTTAATTACTTGCGACTAGCAAATCGAGCAGTTGAAGTTTGCTTTGATTCCGTGAAACCTTAACGTTTGGTTCGCGATTTTGTTTGTGAAGTTGCTCTGTCAATTTTGCTACCAGTTAATTAAGTAGACTGTTTGGTTTCGGCAAACGTGTTCAGTTGTGAAGTGGGCAATTATTTACTGCTATTAATTGTTTTGCAATATTGATCTACCTGCTATTTATTTAGTGAAAATACTTGTAGCTAACAGAAAGTCTAAATCGCTTACCAAATTGTTAACATTAATTTCACACCAAAATTTTACAATAATTGGCCATGTAAAACAAGAGCATGGAATTTAATTCATACAAATATTAATGTAGTACAATAATTGAAAAAGTTAAATTAAAACAGATAATACAATGTCAAAGGTATTATAATTATACAATCTCAAACAATAACCTGATAAAATAAGACTGGCCCGATGGCCCAGATGGTAGTGATACTATCTCAAACACTCAGGGTCGTTGGTTCTACTCCCACCCTGAGCAAATATTTAAATGATGATATTTGTGTTTTTTAGGTCTGGTGTTAAATATATGTGTTTAAGCAGTATATTTGTGCCCATCAAATTGGTTCAGCCGTTTTAAAATTTACCTCAAACAGCCAAATAAATAAAACTATATGCTTATTTATATTATATGTATATACTTTGAAAGAACTTTTTCAAAAATTGTTATTCCAATATGATGTATTACATTTAATTTTTAAAAAATGTTTAAATCTACTTATAGTTAATCTTTATTTCTAAACTTTGCAATGAAGTGTAAAGAGGAATATAGCAAATTGCAAGAGCAGGATGAAAACGTCATATGTCAATCAATCAATGACATAATACGCACGATTGAAGCTGACTCTTAATACAACAACAGGACTATCTGGCCGCTCACATTTTTCAAACTTTGATTAATATTTCATAAGTAACTCTATCTGTACCAGATGTTATAAGAGGAGACTAAGGTACCAGAACCGACAGCTAGCGTTATATCTAGCCGTGACAGTGTAGCCCAAATGCATAGGGTGCACGCTTACCCAGCGTAGCAAGTATGGGCATAAAGGCCGCATCCAGCAGTGGATTTCCAATGATGCTGTAATAATGATGAATTCATTTTTGTTATCAGTACTGGTACCTATTTATATGAGTTTGTCTTATACCTATAATTTTATCTTTTTTTGTATGTAACAAATAAATGTTTGTCTTGTCAAATACACGGATATTTCGTTTAGCAAATAACCGGACACTTGTCCTTTATTTCAGAAATGTTGGCACTATAATCGATTTTCATATCGTTCTGCTCCAGTATCGATTACATTGAAATATAAGCAAAAAATTAAATCCGATTTTATCGGCAAGGTGACCTTATTACACATTAATTTATCTTTCCAAATGATTGGCTTAAATAACTCAGCCACTGATACGCCTCGTCAGATGCGACCAAAACTGTGTTCCAATTTAAAATAATGCAATTACCCAGCACGTTGTGCTTTTAACGAATTTCTCGTTAACTTTCCCACCCTTGCACATTATGTTAACGAAGCTGTAATTTCGTTGCTAAATTATTTGAATTGCCCTCATGTGGAATTTGAGAGATGAAGATGGGTGGAAAATTGGATTCTATTTGTGTTTATTAGTCAGATGGTGTTATTCCGCCGGCTCACTTTGCGTTTCTACTCAGCATGACCTGTTGTTAAATAGACATTGATATTTACTAAATATCCTTCTTATTCAATGTGTAAAACCAGGCTTTCTGCTTGTCGAGCTGAGTGCAATGCTACCATATTTCTGTTATCAAACATAAAGTTAAAGAACAAACATTTTTTTAAATATTTATATTATTAATAAATAAATTCCCACAACATCTACATTGACCTAACTCCATGGTTAGTCACTTAAAGCACTTGTGTTACAGACGTCACAAAACGATGGAATTACCAATATAATACTTAAATACATTTATTTAACACACACAGAACATACACAAATATCATCATACAAATATTTTTTTCAGTGGGGTCAAACCCACAATCCTTGGGGCACAAGATAGGTACAATACCATCTGCGCCATCGGGCCCTTTAGATATAAACCATTGCGTACATCGTGTAACAAATTATGTACATACGTCTAATACACCTGCGCGTGCGCAATCGGTATAAATTGCCAGATGTGATGCAGTTTGTTAGCTTATTTAGAAAAAAATATCCCAAATCATAGTTTGATTTTTTTAAACCTTTGATTTCTATATTGTAAAATGATTTTAGTGGAAAATATGTTTAAATAATCCTCAAAATGGTAATTTTGATGGTCAATATTGTAAGGACCATGAATTTAGTAGATACTTCTTGTAAACAAAATATTACAATGATCATGACTTTATGTAGTCTACAAAATCGTTGAGCTTCTTTTCCCATCTGTTATATAATGATAATCATCATTAGATATAGAACGTCCACTGCTGGACTTAAGTTTCCCCGAGAAAAGGTATATTTGCCCGGCTGGTTAGGCGTTGTGGCAATTGCAGAGCGGAGCTTCGCGACGGGTATGCTGCTGCCCCTTCCCGCCATATTACATGAGTTACACTGCTTTGGATGGATATACCACCATCTGGCTATTTTATTTTATTCTATTTTACTCCACCGATACCCTATGACTAGTACCTAACCCGGTATATAATATCGACTAACTCCCACCGTTAAAATTGGCATAACGATAGTGGTAGTTCAAAACCACGTAATTGAATTTGGGGCGTTATTTACACTAGTTACTTCCGTGATATTATAACTAGTTGCTAGCCTCAACTTCGTCCGGGTACATATTGTAATCCCGTCAACCCCGTTATCATGAATTTATAACATACGTAATTTATTGTAATATAACGCTATCTATTACAACTTTATGGCACTCACAGGCAACAATAATCTTGATCTTGATCATATCATCATCATCATCATACCAGCCATTGAAAGTCTATAGCTGCACCTCACCTAGAAACCCAAGAAAAGAAACCCAACCCAAAGAAAAGGGGAATTTCGCCCATAATTACCGCGCTGGTCAAGCGTGTTGGCAATCACAGAGCGCAGCTTTCGCGACGAGGATGCTGCTGCCCACCCCCAACCTGTGCGTTTAAGTTGCTATATTTTAAATGGATATACAGCCATGTGTCGATTCTGGTACCTTAGCCGTCTCTTACGACACCTGGTACTGGGGAAGATACTATTCTACCCTACCGGTACAGTCAACTCGGGTAACATTGAACTATTAGGGTAACTTTGAATTATCAATATTCGTAGACTATAAAACGAATTTAGCCGAGATTAAGGTTTAAATCGATTTTAAGAACTGTCTTCATGGTAAATCTAAACTGGTATGTTAAAGATTAATATATTTATTCTATAAAAAGGCCTGGTCAATGTTACCCAGATAGTTCAATGTTACCCATATTGACTGTACCTGCATTTTTCTTAAAATAAACATATAATTTACAATAAAAAAATAATTTTGAGACTATAAATTAGGATCTATGCTAACCATCTCTCAACTTTGTTCAAATTGTACACAGTGTGTAAAAATTATATTCAATTCGGTTCAATGTGCTTTTTTCTTCATTATAAGAGGAAGAAGTCATAAATGAAATTAAAATTGTATCATATTCTAAGTTGTTGTCTGCCTTTTTTCTACAGACATTGAGCTTTCACTCCAAATCCGGCACATGCACAAAGAATCCCAAGAAATTTCCACTCATCCAAGAGCCCACATAACAGCCGCACCTCGGAAATTATGTCGGAATTTTAATGTTATCGACCCAAGGGACTTAATTGAAAAAGTTTTGTGCCTCGAGAGAATGTGCTAGGCGACGTGTCGAATTACTAAAGAGCTCTGTCAAACATTCCGATTGCATAATTGACATGTGACTTGGATTGGGGCAGGTTTTAAATGAACTCTCTTAGTGATACCCTCTTCGATTGTTCGACGGGTGACGTGTGATGTTTGTGGGAAGTTGTGTTGATTCTTACTTTCAGTCTTAAATTATATTTACACACAAATGATATTGGACTGTCTTAATGAATGTTGTAACGTATTGCCCCAAACGTCTTTATGTTTTCTATTAAATATGTTCTTAAATATGATATGTAAATAAATTATAATAAATTCACCTAAGATCAAGACTCCGTTAATAAGTTAAATCATCAATCAACAATTGCTCATCATAAATATAATACTTCGATACATATTTTTACACCTGGAGATAGTACAAACGAAATTATTCATCGTATAAGTGTTACAAGATTTGTAACCTACTACTGAAACATTAAACTGATCCATTAATTGTTTTTTTTTAAATCCGCCCCAATATTACAGTTCACCATCACCAAATCAGGCGTAGGACGTCTACTATTAAACATAGGATATTCCAAGAGGTTTCGTATGGGGCAAAATGTATAAGGTTTCCATTCAATAGCAATATAGCTGTATACCATACAATAATACGAGTATACCAACCAAAAAGTCTTTATATGACTAAGCTATTTTACATCTTGCTAACTGTCTAGACTACTAACCAAATGCATACATACTTATTTATCTTTAATAGTATAAGCTTAATGCTTTTTTATTATTTTATATCTGTATATATAAAAAAAAGTGTCAAAGTGTTTGTCCGGGATAAACTCCTAAACTACTTAACCAGTTTCAATATTTTTTTGCTTACTGTGTTGTTTGATTCAACAAGAACTCAAGAGATAGGGAAGATTGTTATTTAATTTTTGGTCGCAATGCTTTTTTCATGACAATAGTATTTACACGAGGAAGATCACTTACAAAGGTCGTCTGCATTAGTATCTCTCTCTCAAATATTTCTACCGCCAAATAGCAATGTTCGTATTTCTGTGTTCCGGTTTAAACGATGAGAGAGATACTGGGAATATGTGACATTGTATCTTCAGTTTACAAGGTTTATAATGGCACAAGTGCCTATTGACTATGGTCACTTATATCATCAAGCGGACCGTGTGCTTGTTTGCTGACTTCATAATATCAGGAAAAACATTTGTCTAGGCAGAACAACGACTATCAGTTCAACTAGTACATATGTATATTAAGTCTCCAATTTGGGCAAAGGACTATTCCAAATATACTCACTTTTTTCTATTCTGTGCTCGTTGCAATCAGTTTGAGCCTGTAACTTTTGTTATCTCTGAGTTAATTGATCATAATCATTACATTTGCCGTTAGAATTCCACTGCTGGACATAGGCCTCCCCAGTAAGAGGGTATTTTGCCCATATGTTGGGAATGCTGCTGCCCATCCCCGCTCTGTGAATATAAGATACACTGATTCCTTATCTCACCTTACCTTAGTCGCGTCTCACGACAATTGACACAGAGGGAGATACTATTCTATTCTGCCGATACCCCACGGCATTTAGAGTTAATTGTATCATATAAATAACACTTAATCGTTTCGACCACCATTTTTTCATACACGCACCAAAAATTATGTTTTAAATATCATACATCAACAGAGCACACATGACCAGACTCAGATGGGAAACAAAATAAACACAATTCCAATTACATCTGCAAATTAAAATTAAATAAACAAGACGTTAATCCGACTGTCTCTCACAATCAGCCAGTAGTATTTGTTGTATTGGAATTGAAATACGGCTTATAATTAATTAGCTGGCACAAACAAAATTGTATTACGTAAATAATGTTAATTTTTGCGCGATAAATTTCAAAGGTTTAATCCTATTTAATCATTTATGGCATTATGAAGTTCGTGCCCGCAGCTTTTTCCGCGTGGCTTCACTTTATTTTGTGTCCCTCAGGAATCCTTGTCCGGGATCAAAATCTGTATTATCACTAGGATCAAGCTATTTATGACATCACTAAACTATACACGTGAAGTCAATTATAAATATTATTACGTTATAGTAAAGTATGAAATATGTCATTGATGTATTACTAGAATTACATGAAAGAACAACCATCATGCATATATCTAGACAAACTTAGCTACGATTCTATATATATACATTGGAATAATTGAAAATAAGTATTATAACAATTATTAAATTGTAATTTCGATACAAGAGTTATTTTAATATGTTACAAATAAACTGGTATGTTACAATTAAAAAGCAAAAGTAAATTATGTTACATAAAAAAATATATCTTTATCGTATTATATTCGTATGAACTTGTATATTTTGCCGTACTTCGAGTCCATATGTATGCGTTAGGTAACGGTAATTATAAGTTAAATACTGTATGTACAAATGATATTATAGTCCTTTATTGGTTTATTATTATTTAGTTAGCGGACCGCTGAATGAACCGAACCTAATGATCCACTGACTACGGTCCTTCTACGAATATACCGATGATGAATGGTCACCTGATTGGATTATAGCATAATTAAATATTGTGATATTGCGTTGGAAATCATAGCAACCTCCAACCAAACAATATAATTTGCTTTCAATCTTCACAAAACCCAAATTCACTTCCGAAACGCCAGATTACTCCAGGGAGGTACAATGTGCGCCATAAATAAATAATGGCTTCTAACAAATTTCCACTTTGATTAATTAGGGAAATTAATTTAATTAAATAGCCCTCCATAATTCATGGCGGCATGCAAACTTGAGTTTATTAGTAATCTTAATACTATTTAACTGTGTTTGTACCTGACGGTTGGGAAAATTGTCTCGCGTTTAGGACCCTCTTTATAAATATTGTTGCGAGTTCAATATTATGAATGTTCATATTTTTCTTTTCAATAGCGTTCACAACCATTGGTATAAACTAACTTGCCAACTGCGACTCCAATTATTTTGACTTTACTTTCAATCGTGGTTATTTGGAATTAAAAATAAGGTTCAAGCCACATATCAAATCACAACAAAATCCATTTATCTGTTAAGCCGTCTTAAACTTTAATAGATAGACGGAGTTATTGTTAAAATGTATATAGGTATTTTTTCTTTTCGTACGGAATATACTTTAATGCCGTATATATCAAACTCTGGATTCTCTTAAGAAAAAACAACAGAAAAATCAAAATGCTTTTTTTTTATTTATGAATTCAACAATCAAGCATACGGTCTACTTAACGGTAAACGTGACTGCAGACTGTAGTAGCTCAGTTTTTTAAAGTTATGACTAGCGTGCCACCAGCTCTGTACTGTAATTGTAATTTTACTGCCTCTCTGAACCTTCAACCCGGAACACAGCAAAGCGAACACCTCTATTTAGTTGGAGTAAGAGACCAAGCAGGTGACCTTTGAAAAAAAGGTCTTCAGTAATTTTCGATATAATTAAACTATTAGGGAAAATTTTAATTATCCTTTTACAGTAACTATGAAACGAATTTAACCGAGATTAAGTTTTAATCGATCGCAAGAACTGTTTTCGTTGTGAATCTAAATGATGAAATGATGAATGATATTTTAAAGATTTATTTATTTATTCTATAAAAAACATAGATCAAAGGTACCTGTATAGTTTTATTACCATACTTGACTGTACTAAATAAACTAAATAAATAAATTTCGAACAAATAACGCTCAACGCTATATGTAAATGAATAGTAAGTTAAAGTCTTAGTTATGCCAAAAGTTTAACAATAAATAATCTATGAAATATAGCTTAGACGATACATTGTGAACTACAAAGATGATAAAAAAAGTTTTGTATAACTTGGCAATTTGTAAATATATAGTTACTACGAAAACTTTCACCGGCCCCGAAACGTTATTGGTACTAATATTTCACATGATGAAATACAGGCGATGAATAAATCAAAATGTTTAATAAAAGTTCACTTATGATGTGACCACGTTAATAAATGTGAGTAAAGGTCTGGTCACAGACATGTTTCATGCTTAATGGGTTTAAAATGCGATAAAAACGGACGTTAAATCCTAAAATACCAAAATGAATAATAAATCTACACAACATCTCATACATTGACCTGACTCCGTGATAAGTTTAAAGCATTTTTTGTACAGACATCAGACAATAGAGGGATCAGGAATAAAATACATATATTCAATACCCAGACACAAAACAAACACAAATATCATCATATAAATATTTGATAACCCACAGCCTTTGGCAACCATAATACACACGATTACTTTTAAATTTACATTCCTAAGCATGAAGTTTGTTTTCGATAGTAGATCCAGTCCATGGCAAGTTTTTCAATAGTTTTTTATTCACATATATTCTCAAACTTACGATTTTATTGGACGTATAAAATCTTCTGAACTGGTAAAGCAGATATCTCTGTAGATAATTACATTATCGATATATAATATAAACTAGACTTCAACATTTTTGAAAGAAAAAGGAACTACGGCTTTGAAACCGTGTAGCACTGCTATTAGGTACAAGTTTTTTTCCATTTCACAATAATACCAACAGGGAATTCGACAGCAAAAGATATATATTAACTCTAAACATGAACAATATTCCTTTGCATTTCCATTAGAAATTCCGCAAAACAAATGACGCGGTGCAAAATGTAATTTAACTCTTTCACTTTAAAGACTAAAATTAAAAACAGTAATTAATTACGGTGCATGGAAGTTTCGAGCTGTCCCGCTGATTAATTAGACGAAGTTTAATGAAAGAGCGGCCATAACTCTTGACGTCACACGTCCTCCTGGTAACTGGGAAATTGTCAATTCTGTATTTTTCCATGTTGCAGCAGCTGGTGATTATTAGCAACTGCGTTTGGAATCTTACAAAGTGTAGTAATCATCATATCAGCTATTGGAAGTCCACTGCAGGACATAAGGAAGATTTTGCCCATAACTTCTGATTAATGAGATAGAAGGGACGCCTGCCGACCCATTCTGTAATATTTAAGCTATGCTCTTACAGATGCCGTAAGGTATCGGCAGAGTAGAATAGTACCTCTCCCTGTAACAGGTGTTGACTACGGTACCAGAATTGACAAATTGCAATATATCCATTTACTATAGTGTAGCTCAAATGCACAGGGCGGGGATGGGCAGCAGCATCCCCGTCGAGAAAGCTGCGCTCTGTGATTGCCAACATGCTTGCCCAGCGTGGCAATTATGGGCAGAATTCCCCCTTTCTTGTGGAGGCCTATGTCCAGCAGTGGACTCTCAATTGCTGATATGATTATTTCAGATGCATACACCGCCATTGATCCCGGTACTTCTAACTATATCAGGTATACTCAACCTGTATCCTAATTCAAGGCAAACTAATTCGATGTAATAATATATTACAAATACTTTCTGTAGTGAATACTTAGAGAAAGCCAGTAAATTACCTAATTTTTTGTTGCAAGAAATTATTTCACATCAATCAAACAAATTTCAAGTATTGAGCGCAATTATCTTGTTTTGTCTTAAAAGGGCTTTAGGAAATAGATAGACTTAGTCATTACCATACTAGCCGTAGCACATCCATTGTTGGAAGTAGGTCTCCCCAAAAAAGGGGGAATTGTGCCCATAATTGTTACGTTGGACAAGCGTGTCGGAAATGCCGCTAACTTTTTCCGCTCTACGGTACGCTGTTTTAGGTGGATATACCGCCATCTCTCTTACGACACCTATTACAGGAAAATTATTATTCTTCTCTGCCGGTACCCCACGTAGTATTTACAGAAAATTTAAAGCCAACCTCGTTTTTTCACACGTCTCTCGTTTTTTTTACAACCAAACTAACAGAGTAATTCCACCTCTCAAACATGTTATTATTCCTCATGGCTCGAGAATGAAATAATTAACCGGACAAACTTTAATTAAAACAATGCATAACTTACAACGTCATACGTCGATACATACCTGTTGTTTCTCTATGAAACTCTAGCTACACTCAGCTTCTAAAACATTAACTTTATAGCAACACCTATTGGGTAATATAGGACTAAGTATTTGATGTGGCGCAAAAACTGATTTTGTGACAACAATAGAGAAAGTAATTTTATGGTGGCTTGGACATGTAATAAGGGTGACTGCACAAATATTTATAGCGAAAGTAAATGGAAGAGTTGATATAGGAGGACTTAGGCAAACAGATCTTAACCAGGTAGAAAAAGTATAAAAACAAGGGTCGGGACAGAAGTACTAGGAATAAACGAGGGTGTACGAAAGTACTAATTCGAGTAAAGAAAGCGAGAGAGCCAAGCTCGTTGCAAGTGCCGGCTCCGTATTCCGTGATGGAACACAGGTGTGATGAATGAGTGTAGGTGGTATATACATTTCCTAACACTTAGATCGCAAGTGCTTTGCAAGTGCAGAACTACAGTTATGTGTTAATAATCAACTTATTACTAGCACGATTGCGAGATGTCATAGTATTCATAACTTATATTTTATTTATCCACATGTCGTTTCTATGTGTTTATTCAAAGTACAGTGATTATGCGCAGGTTATAAATTTACTTTGAAAACCTTCCTCATGGCTCTTTTTTTGACAAGCCGGATGGCACAGATGTTAGTAATCTTATCTTGTACACCATCGGTCGTTGGTTCGATTCCCATCCAGGCAAAATATTTATATGATGACTTTTTTAAGTTTTTTTTGTAAATATGTTATATATGTTAAATATGTTATATATTAAGATAATAATATGATTCATATACAATGTATAGAGTTCTTTTATATTTAGGTATGCAAACAAAAACTTGAATAGCAGTTCATTTGATAAAAGTTAGCTACTTGTCTTAAGAAATGATCTTAAAGAGAAGGTTTAACACTCAAACCAAAAACAAACAGAAAAGAGTAAATTGAAACATGACCATTTTGTGACGCATCCCTCCTCACCTTTCACTTTCACGATTCCATTCTAAAACACTTCGAAATAACACTGATTGTTGAACCAAACATATATAATTAAATTAAATAGATACTGGAAAAACAAATACTCAACTTATACGACGTAACAGGAAGACAGACACCCTTGCATTTGTTATATTGAGCAAATTAATGTATTCGTGCAACGTTGGGTAATATACATTTTGATTGATTCAAGTAAAAATAGGCCTGTCGTAGGTTAACTGAAGAGAAGGCCAAAGGATGCATGTGTCTAAACTTTAGTAATTACATTGCCTAATATCCTCGACTGCACACTTCTATAATTTCTCTTACAATTCTAACTTAGCCTTGCACTCAGTTCGAGGTCCTAAATCTTGGAGACGTGTCTCGTGGGACCTTAGGAATATTCTGTGCCAAATTGGATAACACCTACCCTATGGGACCCTCCTACTTTATAGCCGGCTGACTCCAAACTTGGACTCGTTACTTATGGAATTCCTGCGAAGTTTAGTAAGATTAGGCGAGGTTTCCTTTTGATTATTCTGGTTTTAATAGAGCTTCTAGGCTTAGTTTTATATACGCCAACCTTGTACCTAGGAAAATGAAGAAACAATATTTTTAAGTAACGATTATGGTAATTGATAGATGACAGCATATCCACCTCAAACAGCGTAGTTAAAATACAACAGTGCGGGGATGGGAACAGCATTTCGTCACGAAAGTACAAATTACGATTACTACCACGCCTGCCCAATGCGGCAACTGTGGGCAAAGTTCTCTTTTATCTTTAAGAGGAGATTCTTTTATCTTTTTCTTTATGTACATCAATGAAACGATGATGATAGCCTTATAATAGCTTTCAAATAGTTATTATTAATTTGTAATTGTACAAATACCATTTTTCAAAAGTAAACATTCGACTTCTCCCAAATGGGTTCAGAATACGTTTTGTATAAATTCAATTCACAAATTAATATAACTTTTAAGAGGAAACGCGATCCATCATCCGTCAACCTTGACTGATGTGAAATAGATGGTTTGACGTAAATTATGAACATATAAAATTTTTACCAATCAATCTTCAATCACTACGAATTGCGCAATCAATCTTTATTTCGCAGAAAGTATAATCCATTTTATTGTATCAACATTTTGACGGTTTATTGAACCTACTGTCTCCCAAAGCTTTATTCATTTAGATTCTTGTGTCAGTATTTCTAATGTGAATTAGCAATAACCTGATAACGTTTTTATTATTTAATTCATGATAAGTCCACTGTAAGAAATAGGCCTTCACAAAAATAATAGGATATGATTGTCACCTAATAGCTATACTGGGCAGGCATGAGGACACATTACCGAGGTACCGGTAGGAGATACCGGCAGATTGCCGTGAGGTACCGGCAAAGTAGAATAGTATCTTTCCCTGTACCAAGTGCCGTTGGAGGCGACTAACCGACAGATGGCGGTATATCCATGCAAAAACGTCAGCTCAAATGTAAAGGGCGAGGATGGGCAGCAGCTTTCTTGTCGCGAAAGCAGCGCTCTGCGATTGCCAACACGCTTGCTCAGCGTGGACTATGTCCAACAGTGGACTTTTCATGGCTGGTATGATGATGATGATAATGATGATGAAGAAATTTACAGAGTAACTTCATGCTGGAGAAGCTTCTGCTCATTTTTGTCCTACGCTGTTTTGTCATAGAGAGAGAGATATATATAAATAGATATAGAGATAGCGCTATATATATATATACTATTTAGCGATCTACACGTGGACAAGGAAATACTCTTCTCGCATCCGGTTCTTTCTATTAGAATTATGATATTTAGAATTGATACAGAAGTTTTTTGGTAACGAACACACAAGTATGTTGTCTTTGTAATAACTGAGTAACACTAACACTTGTAACACTTTACAAGTTTTAAAAGTTTGTAAATAAAGCCATAAATAAAGCCTCTAGTTGCTCATGAGGTTTTCTAACATCTTCAATTATTTATCCAATGCTTAAGTTTTCTGTATTTACATCTGATTTTATGTGCGTAAACAGACGGACATATGTGCAGAGGTTTATTCATATAACAGTCATAGAAACCAGACGCAATACGAATTCTGTTTTATTCATTGTCTTAGATCACAACCGCTGCTGTTCATATTAGTATTTATAGTAATTTTCCCTTTTTTTACTGAACAAATAACTTCATGCAGTATAATTTGTAAATAGTTTTGTTTATGAAAGTTTCCAGCGAAGCTTGCTACGTTGGTTAACAAACAAGAAATTTAATTTGATTAAATTTTTAATCAACTCCCTCTTTCGCTAACGCTAAGTAGTCTAAGCGTATTAACTTGGGTTTGTTCGATAAGATACATGCTAATATCCCTTTAGCAGAGATTCTTGGGACACTTAGCCAGATATATTGTACCTACATATTGTTGTTGTTACTTCAAACATAAGAACGCCAGTATTCGAAATTCAAACGATTTTTATAATACAAACGAATTACATTTTAATAGCTAGTACCTATATAATTCTTTTCTTTTGTATATAAAAATTTCGTGTCACGGTCTCTCCAAGATGAACTCCAAAATAATTTAACCGATTTCAATAAAATTTTGCTTACTATGTGCAGTTTGATCAAACTTGTGAGGACAGATTATATTTGTATATTTCCGGATAATTTACCGTGTGTACCGGCAAAGTAGTATAGTACCTCACTTTTCGTAAGAGGCGACTAAGATACTAGAACTGACAGACGGTGCTGTGACGGTGAGCGATTAACAGAATATATGCCTAGCGCTGCAATTATGGGCAATATTTTACCCCTTTCTTGGAGAGGCCAATGGTTGATATGATGAAGTCGCAGTGGACCGCTTGTTGCCTATATCGAATGTGTGAAACGCGTTTTGCATTTATCCCTTTTTAATTTAATATAGATTTTTCTAATGCCTTCCAAATAAATAGTATTTAATTTACTTGACTTTGTTTTAATAAAATGGTGCTACCCATCGACCTGCCCTATCACGTTTTTTGAGTTTATGTCCGTCCAATGGTTGCCTGGAAGAAATCACCCTGAGCGATAAGGCCTTATTATATTGTTTTTATTATATTTCTTTATGAAATTTCTGTATATAATTAAGAGTACATTATTATTATTATTGTTATTAAATATAATTATTATAATTATAATATAATTATAAATATAAGTTTTCTTCTCTTCTTCTCCATGTAAAAATTAATCATGCACTTCATACTCATGCCACCAAATGAATTTGAAATTCATTTGAACTCAGTCCCAAAATTATGACATAACATATTACATGTATTTCTAATGAATACATTACCAAATGTTTAGTACTTAGAGTATCGAGTAAAATACTCTTAAATTCAGAGCTAGATGGAGCTTCGAAGAGGTACTTAACAAAACTTAGGTTGAAACTAACAAGTCACTAGAGAACCTCTAATAGCTAATTATTCATTGCCTCTAACTGTAACATTTTCTGAAATAGTTTCACCTGAATAGGAAGAATAAAGACCAAAGTATCGGTGAAAGAAATTGTGCAAATACCCAACATAGCAATGCCGATACCAAAGTAAGAAGTCAGCAAACAAATTTACATTTTAAGGAAGTTGCCACAAAACTCCAGACAACTTTTATATGATTTACGTTGGTTCGCAACAGTTCGTGCAGCTATTAATATTGGTTTTTGCAAATGTACGCGTATAATTATTGGGCCCATTATGATGCGGTCGGGGAACTTTTTAACTTTGCTCAGCGGAGTGGACGGACATAAGTTAATAGAAAGGTTAGGTTATCGCCGTTGTATTGATAGAGAAATATTCTCTTATATATTCAAGAATATATAAGAACAGCATTTTTTTCAGTGTTTTTAGTGTTTGCAGATAGTTGTCTAATTTAAAGCGATTTACTAACTAATAACAACAAACGGCCTTTTGCGTTTTCTTCTGCATACCTAAGAAAATATTTTTTTCTTTAATAAAGTCGAAATAAAAATTAAAAATATATATTCGGCTTAAACATGATCTTTTAACATAAATAAATAGAGTACCTGCAAGTATTTATTATAAATCTATATAAAAGCTTTTATTTTCTGAAGTATCATTAATTTCGTAGTCTGTTATATTTTTTTTGCGTAAATCAAGAAAAAAAAATTGTAAAAGGTTTCATAACGTTTATAATGTTTCGTTCTCTAGTCATTTAGATCATACATTTCTTCATAGCTTGAACTGTATGACCAAATGAAAAGATTATAAAGTAATCATAAAACCTACCTAAAGTATATTATATGCTATGATATTTGAACAAACACATTGCAGCTACATATAGACATAAAATAATAGCAAATATACATATATTATTTACAAATTGCTGTTACCTGGTAGAATCATTCAATATCTTACGGTATACGACTCACCAAAAACCCACTGAAACATTAAAAATATGAATCTTCACATGATAATAAAAACAAATGACCGGAAATACCATATATGTCCATATCAAATAACTAGGACAAAAGACCTATTGACTGTTGCGGTCGGACATATAACCTCTGTAGATATATCCGAAGAATAAAATTGATAACTGGCCACTATCAAAGGAACAATATTCAATTGCGAAATTGGAACGAAAAAGTACCGTTCGTGAAACCGTTTGACCATGGCGTGTCATCAATCAGTCAAGGACAGTCCCAATTCTTTGTGACGATCAAAGGTTCTCCTTTGAAACGTTACTTTTGTCCTGGATTCGACATTCGTTGAAGTTGCAAATTGCTTTCATAGCCACAATATCTGGAAAATTTGGTACGTCTTTTTATTTGAATCGAGATTTGATATTTTGCCTGCATATTATGTTACAGTATCATGTTTAAAACAATAATTGTTATAAAATTATCGTAGTAAATATGTAAAAACTTTGAAAGCATATAGCTCAAACACAGACAAAAGCTTACACAAAATAGTATCTAGCAGACAGATACCAATCCTTAGTGTCTGAAAAGTTTCCCAATTAGCCCAGTAGAAACAATCCTCAAATAGAAAGGAACGTAAATTCCAAAATGCCATTTCTAAACTCGAAACGTTCGAAATCTAGTTATGAAATACGGCGACGGCGTTCCTCCAATGACGGGAATTCAATGAATACTTTTTTAAATTTTAAATTTCCAACGGCGCGTCGGCGTGCGTTCTATTGAATTACCATAAACACGAGTGTTAAATGCGTATTTGTATTCGAGAATTTGAATTTAAAACGTACTTCTAAAATAAACGATACGCAAAATGTTGACAACATTTTTAGTAGTTTATTGAAAAACTTTAGGAGGTTTATACACTGCAAATATGGACTGGTATATACATTGACGGGCAATAAACATTTTTCCTCTATCTATCCAGTTAATTATTTTAGTACTAAAATGGCTTATAACGTAACAGTAACAATTACACGAGGACTAACATCTGTGGTTTTACAGACAGCTGAGTCCCTTTATCAATATATAATTTTAACGATCTAAATTACCCCTTCTATTATGATTTGTATCAAATTTTAAATATTTCTTTAATGGACTACAGCACTAATTACTTATCACCATGTATACACTTAGAAAAGTTTTCTTTCTTCAACCATATATTTAGATACCGAAAAAGTAAAACCTCCCACTGCACCAGGTGTCGTTAAAGGTGACTAAGGTACCAGAAACGACAGATGTTGATGTAGCCATCATAAACAGTGCAGGTCAAAGGCACAGGGCGGGGATGGGCAGCAACATCCCCGTTGCGAAAGATGCGCTCTGCGATTGTAAACACGCATGCCCATCGCAGCAATTACGTGCAAAAAACCTCCTTTCTTGGAGAGGTCTATGTCCAGCAGTGGACTGGTATGATGATGTTGACGATATATTTATTTACACCTACAAAAAACAAATGACAGCCGATTTATTTAAATACCAACCTACAATATATAAAGCCGAGTGGGGTCAATATCGCCATCAGGAAGGATTAATTAACACGGACGAACCAAAATGACATTTAATTAAAGTCACGAGTGGCTCGCGAGTGATAGATGGCGCTCTACGTCCGCTGCAGTCGGCGCCGTCCATGTTTTTAGAATATTACAACTTTATTTTAGCTAATTATTAATATTTGAATAATTTCGTTAAAGCTAGAGTTGATCATGAAAGTTGGTTTCATATATCAATTATTTGATGTTTAAGTTGTATATTTTTGATGTTAATGATTATCGGGCGTTTCCGGGATTAGCAACAAAAGTGCATCTTAAACGCCTTTTTTAGTACATTATACGAATTGCACTAAAGCAATTATAATTATGTAATATGAAGAAATTGCATATACAATTTTATACAAAGAATAAAGCAGTCTTGCATTAGATCTGCATTACTCAAAATAATTCGCTGCCAACAATTCTAGCAACATCGCGATGTATTCGCTAATTTTAACGAAACTGCGTATTTTTTAGTAAGATCTTAATTCACCACATGTTATAAACAGTTGTCTTTTCAAATAAGTATGAGTATCGTCATATTATTATCTACAGAAAGTCTCACGGAGCTGGCCTGGTAGCAATCGCAGGGCGCAATTACGCGACAATGACGCTGCTGCCCATCCCTACCCACCTCAGTAGTATTTTAGCTGCGCTGTTTTCGATGGATATACCGCAATCTGTCGGTTCCAGTACCTCTTACGACACTTGGTATAGGGGGAGGTACTTACTATTCTACTTGCCATGGCAAATATGAGATTAGGTTAATATAAAAAAGTTTACATAAAATTACAGTTTGAGTTGTTGCAGTTTTTCTAGGTGAAAAGTTGATAAGTACCTACAATACGATATATTAATATATAAGTACTTTAGATCCGTATCTTATATCGATATCAATATGTCTGTACATATCTTAATAGATTTTTATTATGTTGAAACGGTAAGGCACATAGCTTTTAGAACTGAATGAAGGTTGATGTCGTTGGAAAGATTTTAAATGTTCCGCTTGATGGTAAACGTATCTGCAGCCTATACAGAGTGACACTCGTATCATCACAAAGATATCATTATTACTGTCATCATCGTTTGAAAACTAAAGATATCATATACATTTTTTCCAGTACTTTTGCTGCATCTCTCAACAAACTGGAATATATTAATGCAAACAGTGCTATTTGGCGGCAGTAGTAGGTGAAAGTGAGATATCAATGCCGACGGTACCCAATGCCAGTACCCGTATATCTTGAGATAATAATAATAAAATTATATTTAACGAGTTGATGAAACATATAACTCTTTCATTATATTGCTAGTTTAAAGCAGAAAAGTTTTAGATATTGTAATTTTCAAAATAATTCAACCGCACAATATAAAACTCTAAAAGCCACATCAGTTTAAATCACGATAAAGTTTCAAAATTAGCCAAGCAGTAAATCTAGTTTATCTACTATAATTTAGCTTTGACAATGCAGACATAAAGTATATTTTGTAAAGAGATAATTTATCGCTCTGGCTAACAGTATACTTTGTCAAGAAGTTCCCTAGGGACCCAATAAAATTTTATTTGCTGTTTGTAACAACACGTTCATTACATCGTTATGGGCAATAGCATGTTATATCTTATTTAACATTTTAGCGTTAAAACGGTTCGTGTTTGGAATGTGTCCATTATATTTGGTATTTAAATATTTGGAACTGTATATGGATTTTATTCGTAGCATTTATGTTTTGCGGTATTCCTACAATAATACACCACTTTTGCAAAAGATTTTGTACATGTATTTTAACATTTTAACTAACTAAGTGTACCGGCAGACTAGAATAGTAACGCCCTGTACCAGATGTCGTAAAGGCGACAGAGTTATAAACTGACACAACGATATATTTACCTAAAAGTAGCTCAGATGTAACAAGACGGGGATCTGCAGCACGATGTCCGTCGTAAAGTTACGCTCAACGCTAGTCAAGCGCGGGCAAAATTCTGCATTTCTTGAGGAGGCCATGTCCAGTAGCGAACCTCTACAGCTTTCATCATCATCATCATGATACGTCTGTATTATGATGATGATAAATTTAAATGTTGAATAATAGATTCAATAATAAAATATTTATTATCTTTTGTTGGAATAACCGAAAGGAATTTTATTTAAATAAGCAGCACGTATAGTGTAACATCTACGAAAAAAACCAGCCTAAAATAGACTTAACTAGAAGGTTCGAAACGAATGTACAATTGACGGTCATTAAGTGTTTTTAATTAGAAAGAAATGTACAGTGAATCCAATTAAAAAAAAACAACCGATACTGGAAGTAAGGTTACACGAAGTGCTATCAAAAGTGAATTTAACTCTAAAATCCGAGGTAAAGTCAACGGAATTAAAAATTCAAAATCGCACGTCTCCCATACCCTTCCAGTGGGAGGAGAATCTTCGTAAATGGTGTAGTATTTGGGAAATTTATGGTCGTTCGAGACTCGGGTTTGCGTCGGCGTACTTTTACATAGATACAACGTTTTATGGCCTATTTTTCTTGGCCACTATTTCTGGATCTAAAAGTCTTGTACGCTTTGCATTGCCGTTTTGCAGTAAGGATATTTTTACTTAGTCTATTCGAATTATAGTATATTAAATCTACGCATTTATACTTCTACACATTTTAAATTTGGAAATCGGAACACCTACTTTAATTTTAAAAGTAGAAAGTAGTTCTCGCTGATTAGATGACATTCTAAAAGTGTTAGGAAAGGTTATTTTAATTGGTTATATTAATTGTTTAAAATCAGCTGACAATAGAAAAAATGGCGGACACTTTAGAAGGCCTATACTCAAGAGGGGCCATGATGTAGAATTTTTAAAATCATGGGTTAATAAAGGCCTATTATTATTAAATTTTATGTATTAAAATTACGTTGCTCGGTCCTCGTTACAGACGAGCCGAGACCGAGCAACTGGGACAAATTTCAAGACTACTGAAGCGAATTAAATAATTGTATGCTCAATGCGTACAGTTTGATTTGACTTGAGATATAGGATAGTTTATATTATCTAACTTATATTTACTTTATTTTTATTCATGATAAATAAAAACTCGAGAATATAGTTAAGACATGATAACATCTATCGGGTCAGCTACTCAAATGTGAATTTTAATAATCGTTATTATTTTTGTATGTAATGAATTCTCAATTTGCAATACTGCCTTCAACAGTGAGAATATATGGTTACCGTATTATTTCTGATCTCATTTTAAATCATTGCAATCAAAATTATACTTGATATTCTTTTGTTATCTGATTCCGTAACACAAGTAATTTATGCGGATATCTCAGAGTCAGATCAATGTATGATATATTGTGAAAACTTAATTATAAATAAAAGGTTTATCTGTCCAACTAAATTTACATTTTAAATTTGTTTACGAGGCTCCGAAGAATAAATGGATAATACTCTCAGTTATATATTTTAAGTAGTTTATGTTCCAAATATTTGTTTATTTATGAAAGTGCATAGATATTTCTTATAAAATGAGCCCTCTGTAAGTGTTTTGAACTTTGATTGATCAGTGACTTTTACATTTCCAGTTTTAATCGTATTTAGTACGAATATACAAAATGCGACACAGAATACATCTTTAAATATCGCTGCCCTGGACAGATTCAAAGCTGATATAATAATAATACTCTTTATTGAACAACTAAATTTACAAACAATATTAATAGTATAAAAAATACATAGTGAAGTACAATTGGCGGCCTTAACGCATAGAGCAATTTCTTCCAGGAAATCTTTGCAAGAACCTTTGCAAACATATTTAAAATACGAGATAGTATAGGGTGTAATAAAAAGAAAAAAAATAATAATAACGTAAGAGACATAACTCAAACTTAAAAAATAGCCTTAAATAATTCCTTAAATCCCTTAAATAAGTACAATATTGGGCAGTAAGAATGCTACGTTCTTGAATTGAAGTAATTACAGCGATAGATAATACTCCTTCACTCTCTTCTTAAATATCTGCGAAGACCACGCGCATCGGATTGTTAAAGGGAGCGCATTCCACAAACGAACAGCATAAACCGTTAAGAATTTAATGTAGAATGTTGTGGAATGCACAGGCATCCTAAGCGTTAGACGCTCTGATGACCTAAGCGATCTCTCGTGGCTATCGCCTAAAAAGACGAAACGATTTTTAAGATAAAAAGGAGAAGAGGCATGAAAGAGTACTTTATAGAGTGAAGAAAATATATAAGCAAAGTAAATACTGCTTAAAAATATGTATTCCACCGAAAAAAATCTAAACTTTTGCTTGTGCTACAAAAAAAGCGGAATCTAATTTAATAAAGCTTACGGTGTTTATTTTTTGCATATCAAATATATTTTCTGTATCTTTATGAATTGGCAAAGCTTGTATGTACTGCTTGTTAAAATGCATTGAATAATAATCAATCTTATTTCCATGTAAATATGGATGAACGTCCATTGTTGCAAATTACAGTAATCGTTTCGTTTTGTTAAGTTTGAATACGAAAAGATTATAATTTTTCATGTATAATTTTATCTGGCTAATAGTCAATTCGGTGGGGTACCTATCTTATGCGCACAGTGTAGCAAGTTCGAACCTCGTCCAGTATAATTTTTAATGTGATTAATTTGTGTTTCTTTGCGGGATTTCTAAATATATGTTTTTTTTAAGACATGTATTTAAGTTATATATTTGTAATACATTTGCTGTCTGATATCCGTAACACAAGTGCTTTAAGCAATTTATCACAGAGTCAGGCCAACGTTTAACGGAATATAATCTGCAATATTTTGACTGCAATATCAATGCGAGTACATCATTCTCACTTACTGATATACAGTAAATTGGAGCACACGGGTACTGTGATATGGACTCGACGTTATTAAAATTTAGAATGATTGAGAATAATGTTAAAATTAATCGAATGGTTCGAGCTAATAGACTACTGGTCGGTAACGCTCATTAATTTATCTAGCATTATCAGATTTAATTTTAAGCTATGTATTTAAAACGAACCCTTAATGGATAATGATTTACTAAATGAACATACATACATGAACGCGATGTAGGAATATATGACTGGAGTTGACTTATTAGTAGTGTTATCTATTTGTTGCTCGTATTAACTTAATTATTTGAGGTACGTCTTGCCATAATGTTAATAATAAAATATGATAATAATATACTCTCTATTATACATCAAAAACAACACAAGAACATTTTACAAACATGGAATAGTAGGTACAAGAGGCGGCCTTATCGCTAAATGCAATCTCTTACAAGCAACCTTTCAGATACATATTCCTAAACTATTTTTTCTTATGGTATCCGCACCAATGTTTGTATGAAACATAATAACCCCCTCAACACCTTTTGTACTCATTAAATTTTGCTCGCAGTTAAGACTTACAGGAAAACTATAAAGTTTACGAGATAAACTAGAAACACGTTTAAACGTCAACTCACCGCTTGGTCCAGCGCGGCTTAGTCGGAATAACCGTTTAACTCGGTCTGGTGTTTTCACTAAGATTTATGATGCCTTTGTATGTCTGGAATTAGTTAACTACAGATTTTGGTACCTTTGGTCGCCGTATTAGTGCTTTAGTGTGTTTTTCGGTTTTAACAAAAATAGTTATATACTAAGATGAGAATATATGAATATATATTAAGCTAATCAGACACAATATAAGTAAGCATTAGAAAGTCTTACTATTGGTTTGTCTGATACATTCACATGAAATTTTAGTTACTGTGATTGTTATCAAAATAACAGATGTTTTATATAATAAATTCCCACAGCATCTCATACATTAAACTGACTCCGTGATGAGTTGCTTAAAACACTTGTGTTAAAGATGCCAGACAACAGAAAAATCACAAATATACTACTTATATGCATATATTTAACACCCAGACACAGAACAAACACAAATATCATCATATAAATATTCGCTTTGGGTGGGAATCGAACCCACGACCTTCGGCACACAAGATAAAATAGCTACCATGTATGCCATCGGGCTCGTCAAATCCACCTGTAACTTAATATGAATGTATACATTTTGTTAGTTTTGATGTGTTATTGATTGTTGCTGATAAATCTACAATCTAACCAAAGGTATCGGCAGAGTACAACAGTACCTCGCACTGTACCAAGTGTCGTAACAGCCGACTAGTGTACCGAAACCGACAGATGGCGGTATATCCATCCGATACAGTACTCAAATGCATGGATGGGGATGGGCATTAGCATTTCCGTTGCGAAAACTGCACATTGTGATTGCCAACACGCTCGTTCAACTAAAGTATCTATCCGGTACCGATACATTAAATTTTAGTTGCTGTTTTTATTATTAAAATAAAAGCTTTTTACTAAACATAAATGTACGGTTCTCGTATGCATTTTGTTAGATAAGATGTATGATTAATTGTCACTGATTATTTATAAAAGATCTGATACTTTTGGATGATTATTGATTCAATAATAAACTACTAAAACGCCACACTGATAATACAATAAGGACAAATACCGAATTTATTTTGTAAATATATATTAGAATACTTTTATACGGATAAAGAGCATGATAGTAAAAAAAAAATTATTACCAATAATATTCATTTAAAAATATAAGTACTATAACAACACCACGCAAATATGGTTATGTGATCAAAAAAAATTTAATATAAATTTGGCACAGAAATTGAAGTTATAGAACGTCAAATATTTTGAATACCTAAGACATTACATTTAAAAAAAATATATAGTAGATTAGACATTTCAAATCTTTTATCTAGAAGATTTTTTGACAAGATAGACAAGACAAGATATATATATATATATATACGAGTATATATATATATATATTAATAATATTATAACCTTTAATTACTTCAAATACTTAAACTAGATTTACTAGATTTTCTAGCTCCTGGGGTATGCGTTATTATATGGCCAGTTGGTTTCTAATTTTATTTGTACAGGTTTGAATTAAGCATTACTGAATTTCTAGAGCCAGACAATGGAGTACAGTACAACGTATTGCAAACCCAACGTGGCTTAGCAGACGTACCCTAGCATAAACTCCATCTAAGTGAAGTTTTAACTAAGATTTATACAACTGCTTTGTGTCTCAAATTAGTTAAACGTACTGTATTAGTAGTAGTAATATAGTAGAGTCTCTACTCGATGATAAGCGTTAAGTTTAATCCGACATATCTAGTGTGTACTTCAGGTTTGAATATTTTTTCTTATGTTATGAAGTCAGATAATAATCATACGGTCCACTTAATGATATAAGAGACTGCAGCCTATAAGCACTTGTATCATTACAAAGATATCACTAATATATCACCAACGTAGTGAACTGAAGATACAATGTCATAATTATCTAATAACTTTGCTGCCTCTCTCACCCTTCAACCTGAAACTACCCACTAGAAGGACCTAGTATATAAAGGTCGTCTGCATTGTTAATTCACTCTCACCTATTTCTACCACCAAGTAGCAGTGTTCGCATTGCTTTGTTCCAGTCTGAAGGATGACAGAGGTATACAATTACTGGGTTCTGTGACATAATATCTACAAGTCCCAAGGTTGGCAATGCGCTAGTGATACCCTTGTGATATTACGAGCGTATAAAGGTTACGGTAATGCTTATAATCACATGAACTATATACTTGTTTATCGACATGATCTAAATTCCGCAAGGTTGCATGTCATGGGAAATTTGTTATTAATTAATTTTGACCCATCAAAAGTACATAAACAAATTTTTTTATAATTTGAAATAACATATTAATTCGTATTGGATTTGCTAGTGAAATATACTGGTTAATAGTGATTGACACGACATAAATTACGAACCAAATGCCTCTTTGTATCTTCTAAACTGATCTTCATTAAGTTTTTAATAATTGACTAGTATTCATTACCCAGATATTATATCACCCAGAATAATAAATGCATTATAAATATAGCTTAAAACATATGAACCTCATGACCTTAAAGACATAGACACCAGACATATTTATACTCATGAATGCACTTGCCTCTCATTAATGACAAGCAGTTCCCAGCGGTTTCATTAGCGTTAAGTTGTAGAACTTTCTACGATACTAACTACGATTCTAAGTTATTAACTTTTCACTCTATGATCCCCTTCAGGTATGATTTTCAAAAAAATGCTTTAAACGTGTTTTATAACTTTCAATTAAGAACCTTTGAAAGAAAGTTTCATACTTTGCACTCTCGTTTTACCCCTTTTACTAATTTCCAAAAATATTTTTTTAGTGCTCGACTTAAAACGAGCCCCTACGCAAAATTTAAAATTTTGCGTTCAAATGTCAGTCAATCAGTTAGCTAGCTACTCCTTTTATATATATACTATGTCATGACCAATAAAACATAACGCCATGCCGTCATGCTATTCGTAAGTGTAACACTTAATAACATTACAAATAAATCAATAGAACGGACAGTCGCAAACGAGCAAAGAGATTCCTGATATCATAGAGTAAAACTAGGAGAGTCTATCAGACGAACTGTTAAAAGTTAAAACGTCATCCCGTAAACTCGATCCTCGACAGACGCAGTTTTGTCCGAGATAACCAGACGCTAACTTCGTCCTTCTGTCAGTGCCTTTCAATAAGATTTATGCCACTACCTATTTTGTTATTGGACCTAAAATACACACACATACTCTTGTGCTACCGACATCATATCTGATAATCAAAATCCGCATAATATGAATGTGTCCTGGGAAGATATCGAACTCATGACCCTTGGTGCACAACATAGGATCACATCACACAATCATCTGTGCCATCAGGCCTATTAATTGATATTATCTATATGTAGCATAATCATTTAATTAATACAAATAATGCTAAAGAAAAATATAACATACAATACGTACCTCTGTTGTACAGTTTTTATTCAGGTAACAAATGTTTTCAGGAATTGAGAAGATAAATTTTAAACTACCAAGAGAACTCACTACTCCATAAAGATTGTAACAGTTAGTTTCTCTTAAATGTATTTATATTACGGTTTTTGAAGTTCCTATATTATTGTATTTGGGATGTATTTAAAAAATATCGTTTTAACAACGGGAAGTAATCCCAATATTTTAACGAAAATACTTTAGAAAAATACGAAAATAAAAAAAAAACCTTTTAAAGTTATTTATAACTGTCACACTTTAATGTTAAGATTAATAATATTTTATAATCCTACCCCAATGCATTCAATTGAAAGACACCAGTATCTCATTAGATCCACTTAATGTTAAGGCCCGGGTAAGGGGTCGCAGAATCCCTGACACTAGACAAAAAAGACAGTTTCAGATTGGGCGCGGCAGGGTTAAACTGCCTTTGGACCCTTGACGTTTGACACTTAACCTTCCCACGCTTGATTGAACCGTTGAAATGAAGTGCGATTATAATATTTTCTCGTTTTCATTCTTCCAAAATAAGTATGCCAGTGTTGATGCTAGTATTTATAAATTATAATAAATTGTACTAAATATTTAAATTAAATGTGTTATTTATTTCAAATACTATAAATAGAATGTGATATGTGACTAGAGAAAATTCACATTATATAATAGACTACACAAAAATATATGTTTATCCATCAAAATATAATTCTTGATTTTCAGCATAAATATATATGCATTTAGTATAATACCAAAGATCAAAACATTTTAGAAAATGCGATTAGTTCATCATAGTGGCTGTAAAATATAGCTAAGTACTCTCCAAAGGAGAATTTGCCTATAATTGCCACGTTGTGACAAGCGCAAGCGTGGTGACAAACGCAGACCCTTATTTCGGAACCGCAATGCTGCTAGCCATTTCCGCCATCCCGTCCTGTTATATTTAAGCTACGCTGTTTTTGAAAGATTTTATCACCCTCTATCGATTCCCGTACGTAAGTCGCCTTTTACGACACCTGGTGCAGAGGCACGTGCTGTTCTACGCTGCCAGAACCCCACGGCCAAGTTGGTTGTAGATAGTAAATTAAATAAGTCGTGTGTGCTCTAAGTTTAGAAAAGCAAATAAGAAACGAAATTCAGGTCAAAACGCCATCTTTCGGTACCAGAACCGACATATGGCGGTATATTCATGCAAAAAAGTCAACTCAACTGTATAGGGGAGGATGGACAGCGTATTGCCCGTCGCGAAAGCTGCGCTCTGCGATTGCCAAGCGCGGCTATTATGGGCATCATAACCCCTTTCTTGGGGAGGCCTATGTCCAACAGTGGACTTTTAATGGCTGGTATGATGATGATAAAATTATTATAAACAATTGAAGTAAAATGTTGAGTATTGTATGTTTTTTATCAAGAATATTAAAAACTACTGGTCCGTTTTCAATTTTTTTTTCACAAGCTTGTATTTTATACCTATACATGAGTGAAACCGTTGAGTACAGTAAGTTCCCTATATTTTTGTTTAGATAACCTTTGACAGGCTCGATGGCACAGATGGTGTCGTATGGATCACAAGTAAGGTTAACTTGTGATCCAAGAATTAAATTCCGACCTAGAATATGAATATTTATAGTATGATATTTGTTCTATGTCTAGGTGTTAAATTTGTTTAGTATATCCTCCATAAATGGTTCCTCTGTAGTCTGGTATCCGTAACACTCTAGTGCTTTAAAAGACTTGCTGCAGAGTCAAGTCAATGTATGAAATGTAGAAATTTATTATTATTGATTTAAATTTGCAGTATAGAATACATGCAGCAACAATGCATTCATAATACTGAATCATTGAGATTTTCATATCCATAAAAGATACTTTAGAGAGACAGGAAATCAAATGACGCGATCCCAGGACGGAAGTCTGTAGATGTCAGTGGGTTGCTTCCTGGTTCTTGGCTGCGCTGAATACGAATGGAGGATAGCTATAAGTATATCTAAGCCAGGGCTGTCTTAAGGGTGAGCCGAGAGGATTAATCCTGATTCATATAATTGCTGTTTTTTTGCTAAACTTTTACTGATTTATCGTGTAACTAGCATTTTTTATCTTTTGACGGCATCGATAGCACATTCGGTAGTTTTGCTATCTTTTGCAACTAGGGCCGTGGGTTTGATCTCCACTCAAGATACATATTCATATCGTGAAGGTTTTTATTATTGAATATATATTTAAGTATTCAATAATTAATAATCATTTATGATTGATTACAATGATGTTGTCTGATGTCTATAACATAAGTACTTTAAGCGACTTATCTCGGAATCAGGTCAATATTCGAGATGTAGTACAAATTTATTTTAATTATTATTTGATAGATATTATTATGGGATTATAAATATAAGAAATGACTAATTTTCTATAATACAACCATTTAATGATAAATATTTCTTTTTCTTCTATATATGAATGTAACGTGTATACTTAAGTGTTATATTTGATATTGATAGTACACTTTTATTACGCCGTGAGTTACCCGCAGGCTATTAAGATCTTATTTATCGTAAAACTGGAAAATGTCGGTATATCCAATCATACTGTAAATCAGTTGCTGTTAAAAGCTTATATTCAGTGGACGTACTATGGCTGTGATAATGATAATAAAACATTCAATCATCAAACATAGATAGAAAATATAATCCTCCTTTATCTTAATTCGGGACCAAGAAGAAAACACGTATATTTAATTACCTATTGTATATTTGTTGACGTCATAATTTATATTGTTTTGTGACAACCCTGTTCTATATCGCTCTCTAGCAGGGGTAAGACGTAGATGAGATCTTTGGGGAAAATATTTCGCTTTTGATCTTTTATCGGTAATGAGGGCGTGTGTGAATGGGGGAACTCCGATGGGATATATATTGATATATTATTTTATGAGACATAATATGTCTATGCATGGATATCGTCGTATGTTATGTCATGTTTAGACAAGTTTATACTAAACTTGGTATTTTAGGCTATAACATTTGTGACGGGAGATCTCTTTTGTATCTTGAACATCATCACACACACACACACACTACACACACACACTAAGCTTCACATAATTCTTCACCATCTTCCTTAGCCAATTATAAATAAATATAACGGATACCGGCAGAAGCAACCCCATCGCAAAAGCATGCTTACTCAGTGCGGCAATTGTGAAAGTTGAAAATTCCCTATTTCTTGGGAAGGCCTGTGTTCAGCAGTGACTTCTAATGACTGGTACAAAGACGAAGATGAAATCAAACATTTAAAGAATCTTCTCTCTGCGCTTATTACCCCGCCTGCCCAAAATGCTAACTATAAGCAAAATTCCCCCTTTCTTGGGTAGGCCTAGGCCAACAGTGATGGTTCTGCGGCGGCTGTGATGAACTACTCATAATAAAATTCATTGGCATCTTTAAAATGCAGTTTATTTAATTTGTACAACTTTTGTTCGATGATTATAAAACCTTTTGGCAACCATTTTTAAAATTCACTTTTTTATGGCCACCTTGAAGTATTTTTAAATTGTGACATCATTTTTGTTCAAGGTTTTGTACCTACTTTAGTATCTTCTACGTCCAAAATTTTAAAAGTATTTTATTACTTGCTAGATGGTTAAAGAACAAAGAATCATTTCTTAAAATAAATAAATATCATAACCAAAATCTTAGACGGATTAGGCTGATTTAAAGACTAAGTAAATAGTTAATAATATAAACTGAATTTAATGGACAGAAGGTACTTCTTAGTAATCTTAGTAATAATGTTCACAGAAGTTAAAACTTAAAACTTATGTTACTGTTTACGGACATCTAACAACAGAGCAATCACTAATATAATATTTAAATAAATATTTTTTACACCCAAATCCAGAACAAACACAAAAATCATCATATAAGTTTTTGTACTGGGGGATAGAATTCACGATACTTCGTATACAAGATAGGAAAACTAACATCTGCGCCAGCAGGCTTGACAATATATGTAACCACACTTAAACTGTATATATACAACTTATATCCAGTATACAAAGCGTCTTCAATTTAGCTTGGCAGAGTGAAAATATTCCTGCAAGATATTTATCTTGCGTGACGTCATTTTCACAAAGATCGTCTCAAGAGTGGTATTATATATGACGAAATATCTCTAAACACTTTCCGAACGAAGCAAAATAATCTCACGTAAGCTGAGGGAAGTTTGTTTGGGTTCGTTATTTACACTATTCAGAGCGGCCAGCTACATTCATACTATGCGCGGAACGATAAAGCGATTATCGGCTTTCAAATGCGATATCGTTCAGAAATAAATTCTACAAAAATTTACATTGTAAATATATTTCGACTAAATATTGACAGTGTTCTCTGTGTTTAGCTCTTTTTGATGGCGAACTGGAAAATAAATAACCGTAAACAGCGGGCGTGTTGATATTTTTCAACGAATAAAAATTTGGAAAATTTGGACTAAACTATTGTTGAGCTGCTAAAATATTTTCAGGCAAATAGTAACATAGCTCGAAAGCAAAAAAAATTTAGCATTTATATTTTTCGTCAAAACTTACAGTTACCAAGTCGTCATGTTTTTTTTTTGTCATCGTCACATTTCACAAACGTCTGTACAAACGATAACAAATTCAGGTCGAAAAGTTTTGAGTTTATCGGGTTTAGATTGATAGACGTGGTGATTATATGACTAATTCAAAATGACTAATATTTTATGAATATGAAATTTTTTTGTTATAGACTTTATCATAGATACTTGTATTAATACGTATCTATCTCGTATTTCTATGCAAACTTTAATTTTTTTTTAAATGGCGAGAGAGGAATTAGATTTTCTAGGTAATCACATCAGCCATTTGAACTCCACTATTGAATATTGGCTTACCCCAAAAAGGTTTAATTTTGGGCATAATTGCCTAGCTGGGCAAGCGTGTTTACAATCGCAGAGCGTAGTTTCGCAACAGGGATGCTGCTACCCTTTCCCTGTTACTGTCGATTCTGGTACCTTAGTCGTCTCCTACGACACCTAGTCCAGGGGGAGGTATTATTCTACTCTGTCGGTACCACAAGGAAAATTTTGCAATTCTTGGTGAATGGAACATAATATCCTCAGGTCAAAAGCTTGTCGACGCGCGATATACATGCTTATAAAAACAAGCTTCCCTACGCCGAAGCCTAACATGACGCGGACTTATTTTTCGTCCCATAAGGATAAAATAAACTGAAACTGTCCACAACTCACAAAGGGTTTACCTTTAAAATGTTCTATTGAAAATTGCGAAACGTCTCAATTTTTTGCTCAGTGTAACTGCAATATCTTTCTTTGACAATAAAAGGAGACACAAATAAAAAGGTCAACATAACACGTTTACAATCAATACTACACTTTTGTCACCAGAAATAAAGGTGAATTATATGCACCTAAACTTCTTATTTTAAAGGTCTGGCGACATTACTCAACTGGTTTCGAGTGTTGTTTCGTTTATGCAAACTAATTAAATAAAAGGTAGATGCAAATTTAGTCGGTTAACTTTATAATGCGGGAAATTTTGAGGTTTGCCGAGTTGCAGTTAAATTTTCACAGCGTCTGACAGGTGATTAACATAAACCGATTTTCACTCAAGTTGTGAAGGGAAAGTTCAGAAAGTAAAGCTTTGACTGGACCATATTATTATTTTTTATAAAACTTGTATACAATCACATATTTTTGTGATGATTTACAAGTTTGTTTTTTACATAATAAACTAAGTCTCTGGTACTATTTGGCCTATATTTGACAATAATGCATAATAAGAATTAAATTAAATAAGAAGTAGTTTAAATAGTACTAAAATTGATTATGCTGAACTAAAAATCTTTTTTTTTCCCTCAAAACTACAAACCATCAACACTTTACCTCTAGCAGCATCCCACAGCGATGACAACAGCTGTATATTAGACTGTTATAATTGTTGGTCACATAAAAATGGTAGATTACTAAAGTAAACACAATAAAAATTAAAAATTAACATACACAATAAAAATATATGGTCGTATGCGGAGCCTCTTATCGCCAGCATTGTACATTAAAATTAGCTAAATCTGACCAACACATTTGCTGCAATCTATCGAAGAAGGTTACTAATATAATTATTACGCAATTAACCCTGTCTCTTTATCTGTTACGTTTTCACAAATCAGCTGGATATTGATCACTGTATTACTTGGAGACTTTACAGGAGACAGAAAAAGATCACCAGTATATGATATAAATAACAGTTGGCAGAGACGGTGTTGCAAGTATAATAGCGAAAATTGAATATATTATTTATTTATTTAATTAATTAAGTCGATAAACAAAATTACTGCTCGCATAAAAGAAACATCAAAGCTCGTATTAGCAACAGGATATCACTAGCGCGTTACCAACCTTGACTTGAAAATATTATGTTACATAACCCAGCTGTTACATTGCCTCTCACCTTTTAAACCAAAACACAACAATGCGAACAATGCTTTTCGGCGTTAGAAGTAGATCTATTTCTAGTATAAAAAGGATAATTTGACACGAATTCGAAGTAGTAAATCAATGTCAGACTCAAAAAAAATGGATGAACATTATCAACGCGACGCATCCACTGCTCGATATTTCACAGTAATAGCTTCTTCCGTACAACACGCTTATTGCAAGTAAATTGAATTTCTTCAAGGCACTCGAGCTGGTAATAGTGAACTTAACGTTTATTTTGAAACTGTCCCGGATATTTCCAATGTTCCGGTGAATTTGTTTTAGTTTCGCAAATGTATTATTGTGAGACTACTAGAGTTAAATTTTCTTTGTCGTGTTCCTTGCTATTTTCTAAACTATTGCATCTCGACTTCCAAATAAATTCACTTATAGTCTAGGAATCAGAAATGTTACACTGTGTCATTAACGTAATTATAAGCAACACTTTATAATATTAACTAAGGATTTTTATATAAATTTTGTTTACTATAATTATTCGGAAAATTTTATGCCTGATTTCAAATTATACTTATTTTTCTGTTTGTTAATTAATATTTCTTTTTATCTGCGACTTGGTAGATCGATAGATTGGTAGATTGCACAGTAAATAGTAGTTTTTATTCGCATTTGCTTATAAAGTATAGGACTATTATAGTGGTGCAGACAATATATATATATACAAAATAAATAAACGTGACATACATATTTGTATAAATAAACGCAATAAATACTTAAGATATATATAAATATCGTACATCAGAAATAGCGTTATAAAGTTAGAGAAGTAGCATCAGTAAATAAAGTACGCAGAAAGCGTTTCAGGATAAATTTGTTTGGGGATTGCTTAATATTCAACGGAAGCTTATTCCAGAGTCGTATAGTCGTATTATTCATTGGATTATCAACTAAAGACACAGCTGAATGCTGTAATTTACTTTGAATTATGCCAATAACTATTCGGCAGGCTACAGGCGTGGTGGTAATCGTAGAGAGAGCGTATCCTTGAAGCGGTAATACTATCTTCCGCGCCACCAATTTCAGCTAAGCTGTTTTGGTTACACCGCCTCGTGACACATCTGGTACAGGTCAAGGGTATTATTTAATTAAATTCATCATATCAGCCATTGGAAGTCCACTGATGGAAATCGGCCTGCCCAAGAAAGGGGGAATTTGTTAAAAGCGTGTTGGTAAACGCAGAACGTAGCTTCACTACGGAGAGGCTGCTGTCCATCCCCGCCCAATGCATTTTTACTGTACTGTAGCGTACGGATATTCTGCCATCTGACGTTTCTGGTACCTTAACCGCCTCTTACTCTGCTAGTAGTTTACTTTGCTGGCACCATACAGCAAAATTAACAACATAATAATCTATCTGAGGTCATATTTTTATGACCTTAAAATATGACCACCATGAAAATATGACTGAAAAATATAATTATGATTTGCGCTTCGGCTACGCGAATTCTCCTTATAAGAGATATCTCCTTACAACAGTATATAACAACCTACAGCTACACCCTCCCCACTACACCTCCTACAAGTAAGTTAGATGTAATCGTAGCAAAGGTAATTGTTTCATCGGCCTCATCACAAAAGCGGTAATAATCACGTGTAGGCGCCGCCGGCTCCTATCGGATATTTTATTTTAATTCCGCACGAGGATTACAAGGTCTGGGGCGCTCCAGGCTCCAATTACCTACGTCGCGGAAGCGGTGCAAGGGATACACGGATGGCCTTTCCTGTTTATAGATTATTATTTCATATTTATTTAAGAATAGGCAGCGTATCTGTGACACAATACTACTTCTATCAACATAACCTGAAAACACACTAAATGTAAAAAATGTTCTCAATATTAAAGTCACTTAGACTTTTATATTGAGAATTGTAATTTTTATTTTATGAATAGATTAAATATATAAATCAATAATAACCTATACATTTATACTTGTTAATGAAATTGCACGACAATATCTGTAATTTTTAATCAACAGCTGTTCAATTAACGCTTAAGAAAGTATATACGGTACTGTCATAAAGGAAATTGTATTTTTATTTATTTTGTCTGTCTATCTGTTTGTTCCAAATCATATTTAAAGGCTATTTTTATAGTTTATTATTGTCACGGTAACGGAAATTACGCGGGTGCGACTACTTCGACATTTTTTAAAAGTCTATGATCTTTTTATACATGAGGCTTAGATAAAGGCCTCTTCAAGATAGGTTATAGTTATGATAAAAATTACCGCGCTGGGCAGGTGTGGTGGCAATTTTGTTATTTGTATTTGTAATGTATGTATGTGTAAATTTATAATGTTGTAATTTCTGTTGTAATTTAACTAAGGGTAGAAATACCGCCACCAGTCAATTTCGGTATCTCTGTCGCCTTTAACCCACCCGATGTTGGGGTCGTCCTAATTTACTCTACTGGTATACCCACGGCCAACTCTTAGTTTGTATATTAAGTTATAGGTAACATGGTTTATAGATATGCAAATCGCGATCTCCCCGTGCATTGGACCAAAAAATTACCCGCGGCGTGCCTATTCATATTTAATCTTTACTAAGCTGATTTTCATTTTAGTAATCCCGAATCCAGGCGATTGCTCCCGTGATCCGGCGAAATGCGTGATTAGTTAGGATTGAGTTTAGCACACTATATTAAAATTTAAAACTATTTATGATATTATTACGAGATCACCGGGCTATAATCTTGGTTTAGGTCAGACATTCAGTGAGGAGATGGGTAAGGATTGTTTCCGAAAATTGGAATTAGTTATTCAATTAATTGTGGTGTTCTACTTGCCTTTTTAGAGTGCTATGCAAGTGAGGGTTTTATAATATTATTTTGTGTATTATTTCGGGAAATAATAAATAATAGTTTATGTGAAATAACTAATCATTCCATGTTTTTAATATTATATGCCTGTTATACATTTTTTTAACACTTAACAGTAGTAAAAATATGATACTATAACCTTGGTTGGTGACGCATTATGTGGTTTTGCATTAGGATTTTTGGATAACAACAAGAAAGCGCTAGTTCTCTAGTCTTAGAAAAGCGTCAAAAATTTACTTAGATATCGCCAGGGGCACTTCAATACCGCGTATTTAGCTGTTGTAAATAAAGTTCAAAATTCTATTACAGAAAGTGAAACTTGAACCTTATTCAATATGTTTACATACGTCGTATTAGAGTATTCCTATCGATAATGGTTACCTGGTAAAAAAAATAACTAATAGTAATAAATAACAATCCCTAATGTAAAATAGATTTAAAAAAATGAAAGGAGCTTGATATTGGATTACGTCTTAATAAAATTTATGCATACCATCTAAAAAACGTAAATAAATTTTAGAAGCTATATTTTATCTTTTATTTGTAAAACCTGTGTGACTGCTGCTAGAGCAATCTTTTAAGTTGCCCTGGCAATGGTCAAACATTAACAAAAAAAACCTCATTTATAATTTCATTGAAAACCAAAGTGAATTCCTAAAGGTACACACGGCAGTTAAAGAAATATTTATAAAAGAGTGTGCCGAGTAAAAATATTCCTAGCTTTTTCCGACCTATAAAAAAAAAGAAACAGGAGCGCAGTATCCGCTAACCGAGAACCAAATAGAATTTGGTTTAGTTCGTCTCGTAAAAATAAATCAGAGGACTTTAAAATCCGTATCGTAGTAATCTCTCTTTCTATTACACTGGTAAGTAAACCAGCGTTTTAAAACAAACCTTAAATTTATGAATGTCGAGTTGAAAATGGTTTGCGGATGTCCGTTTAAATTCTACTGGAGATAGCTTACTAATCACTCGACCTTATTTTATGAGTCATAGAGCTCAACATTTGAATTGCTTTATATCCGCGATGCGTTTTTATATTTCATAGCTCTTATCCCCTAGTTGGTATCTGCATGAGTAAAACTTTATTGCGCGTGTTATTTATAATGCAGGATCGGTGGATTAATCTGCTTTTTCGAGAAACTTCTACACCTATACCTTCTTATATACTCTGTTCTATATTTTCATCTACTACCCCGTCAATGTATACGGAGCAATATAAATCTAACGATGTAACTTATTTCATGGTCTGAGAACCTTGATTATCATGGTAAAAAATTAACACTTTTTTTAATGAATGCTCTTTTAATAATTTTTATTTTTATCACGAACTGAATATAGAGTACTTATATAAGAACATGGGTTAAACCCGGTCAATTTTAACCACAGCTCTTCATGGCTTTTATTTATAACAGTTTTTTGTTTAGTACATGAAACACGATCGCACACCAGAACTGACAGATTGTGGTACATTCACCCGAAACAGTGTAGTTCAAATGCATTGGGGGGCTGCGAAAGCTGCGCTCTGAAATTTTCAACACGCTTGCCCAGCGCGGTGATTATGGGTCAAATTCTCTCTTTCTTAGTGAGGCTCTATTCCAGCAATGGGCTTCTAATGGCTGATATGATGACAATGATGATAATAAGTGACATAAATCAAATTCTCTCTAATAAATATCCTCTCTAATAAATTTCTCAGTAATTTCATATGCGACTAATTAAAAAACAACTCTTTAACGGCTCTAAAACAAAGTCATTTTTCCAGTCAAGTCATCAATCAAAGTCATCAATCCAGCGCAAACGTAACCGAAATGTCAAATAAAAAATTTAAAGCCGTTAAAAATAGTTATTTTATTAATCATACGTACATTTTATGAAATTATAAGTTTGGGTATAGTTATAATGTAAATAGTAAGTAGTAATGTAGTAGTACGAGTATAATAGAAATATTTTATTTATACATAAGAAATTCACAACTACGTTGGAAAAATTTTAAGTTTGGTTTAGTATGCGTAGATAAAGTATAGTAAATTTTATATAATTAGTTAATTCTATCACTGAGATAACTATAGCTTACCAATCATGAAGAAATATGAGAGTAAGTATTGTGACATATTCTTGAAGTCTACCAGAACGGATAAACATATACGCACGATTAATTTCGCCTTTGAAATTAAATCAGAATTCCTTTCAAACACGAAGAGGTACGCAAAAAATCACTCTTACTGATTATTATTCGAGATATGCCGTTATAATAAATTCACTGGTCCATACACACACGTTCACTCATGCGGAAGTATCACTCTCAATAAAGGAATTTCCCTTCGTCTATTTATTAATATATTTTCTTTTCGTCAGCTGCTTATGTAGACCCCCAAGTAATTATATATATATATATATATCATCCACGTACACATGTAATAATCCACGGGTATCAACAAGAATGAGTTTGGAAAGCCATTGTATTAAAGACTTGCTAGTCTTTAATACAATGTGCTCGGCGGTTTCATCCGCGTTAAGTTGTAGAACTTTCATACTAACTTTGCACCCCTCTTTTACCCCCAAAAGGCATGATTCTTGATATGAAATTTCAATACACGTGTTTCATGACTTTTTTAATTAGTTAGCGCCTTAAATATAACAACTCGGAGCTTTTATTAGAATATTTAAGTAACAAATATATATATAAATTTTATTCACACAACATCTCATACATTGACCTGATTCCGTTGTAAGTCGCTTAAAGCACTTGTGTTATGGACTTCAGATAACAGAAAAAGCACAAATTATTATATTAATTATATATTTTTTAAACTTCAATATTACTACCATATGCGCACTCGGGCTTGTCACTTTTGTTCACATTTGGAGTTTACTGAGTTCATTTATATGATCGAGACATAACAATCAAATATTGAAAGGTATCCAATCAACATTCCGTCCATGTACGTAAATTAGGTTATGGACAGTCTACAGACAAAAATTCTGCAGGCGTCACGTCTCCTAGACCTGACTGCTCGAGGAACGTAACCTTCATAATAAATAGTTGTTACTCCTTTTAGTTTTATCTCGGCGTAGATTGATTTATATGGGTCCGCTTTATTGTGGCTTAGGTACTTTATCTTGTAATTAAATTGGACTTCCCCAGTAATCCTCGGACCAACAGTATGGAGGGTCAACCTTAGCTTGGGTCCTCGATCGGCGATTATCTCGAGGTGGAAACTATTTACTGCGCCAAACGAGTTCCATAATTACGTGAGAGATACTAATCTCCTCTTTGGGAAGTTTAAAGGAATTATTAGCAAGTTTGCCTTTCCAAGATTGTTGGGTAACTTCCCGGCGTCTGTCACATACGCGTTAAAATTAAACTAAAACTATTTGGTGTATTATCTTAACATCTGCAACATTAGGTAGACCTGATACAAAGGTCGTTTAATACCTTACTCTCACCCATTTCTGACGTCAAATAGAACACAAAAAATTGTGAGGATGTGAAATTACTGTAAAATGTGACATTAAATATTCAAGTCATAAGCTTAGCAATGCGGTTGTGATATCATTATGATATCATGTGCGTTTATAGGCTGCGGTGTCGCTTACTGTTTTACTAATTAATTCTATAGTAAATGTTACAACAAAAATAGCATTTAAAGTCGTTAAAAGTTACGAGACATGTCATTATGCGTAGTGAACGTGTAAATGTTAGAATATGTTATAAATACCATTGTGTGATACCAGTAGAGTAGAATAGTATCCCCCTGTACTAGGTGTCGTTAGAGGCGACTAAGGTACCAGAACTGACAGATGGTAGTGTAGCTCAAATACTGGGCGGGTATGGGCAGCAGCATCCCTGTCACAAAAACTGCGCTCTGTGATTGCCATCACACTTGCCCCCTTCCCTCCTTTTACCACTTTCTGGGGAGGCCTATATCCAATAGTGGGCTTCCAATAGCTGCTGTGATGACTATTGTGGAAGTAATTCACCTAAACAGAATTTTGGTAATAAATACCGGTGTGTTATCGATGCTTGTAAGCTTTTTGTGCCTCCGACACCTACTCTCGCTCGTTATAGAAACAAGGGATAAACTTACTAAGCAAGAAACTCTACGCTTAGAATCCTACACAACGTTTAATTTATAAACACTGAATGATTAATTCCTCTCTAAAGTCGAAGAACTTAAATATTTGGTTTTAAGAATGAACCATTAAACTTGGTCTGTTTTCTGACGACGTTTGAGATTTAGTTAAGGCATGAGCATAAAAATAGATTCTAATAAATAATTGAAGTGTCTGTTTGCTAGGTAGTAATATTGAAAAACTAACAACATGAACAGTGTATCTGGAATATAAAGACTAATCATATGAAAGTATTTATATATAAAATAAGAAGTTGACTGACAGACGTATCAACGCAGAGCCTAGGTAAACTATAAGGGTTACAAACTTGAAGTTATAGACAAAAGTTCCTTTTATAAATTTAATTAAATAAGATTTTTAAATATTCACCCATTATTTGCCCTAAAAGAGCGAAATTTTATTTTAATTTCTTTTTAGTAAATGCGAAATTATATTTAAGTTTAGCAAATTTAACTTAAAAAATAAGCAGTTGTCAAAAGAAACACCTTGAGTAGAATAGTACCTACCCCTGCACCAGGTGTCGTAAGAGGCGACTAAGGTACCAGAACCGACAGATGGCGGTGTTTTCATCCGAAACAGTGCAGCTCAAAGCACAGGGTGGGGACAGGAAGCAGCATCCCCGTTGCGATAGTTGCGCTCTGCGATTGCCAATGAGAGAGAGGTTTTTTAGGTAGAAGTAGAGGTTTTTTGCCCATAATTGCCGCTTGCCCTGCGCGGCAATTATGGGCAAAAAACCTCTTTTGGAAAGGCTTATGTCTAATGGTATAATTTTGATGATAATGGTTCTACTAAACATTTACGGGGTGCTAACCGTTGGTTGAAATCAAAGGGATGCAGACAGCTCATTGTTTGCGTTCAAATACTGATCAAATCATCTGTACGTACAAAATATTTGCTACGATCAAGTGATGTGGAAATAAACGCATTCAGATACCTGCATTGTTCATCGACATTTCGAATACGTAATGTTACGAGCTTATGTGGTGGATTTCTGCGTAAATGCCGAATTCTGTGATAAGTACCAGGATTCCATACATAAAAAATAAGTATGGCAACGAAATAGAACGCATTTCAAATACAATTATGACACATTTTATGTTCCATCTTTTGCAGTCATTTTTAAATTACCTTTAGCATTTTAAAAGTCACATATAGCTAGTGAGTTTAAGAGTTTCTCAAATAAACGATTATACATATATAACTAATGATATATTAGCTGTTTATGTATATAGTGATGCTTTTCTATATCCTATCATAATAATAATGTAACAATATTATTACTGTTGAAATGGTTTAATCAAACTGAACTAAGTTATCAACTGTTTGTTGAGTTATTAAGCCTGTTAAGATTCTGAAGCCAATTACCAGATAGCGCTACGTGTTCACCATTTCGTTTTTCAAGATCATTATATTTATCATTACAAACAATATTGCATAACAATATGAGAACTTTGCATAAAATACTTTTTTGTTTATTATCATCATATCAGTCATAGAAAGTTTAGTCTAGTCATAAGAGAGATAGGGGGACTTTGCCGCATTGGGCAGGCGTGGTGGCAACCACAGAGCGCTACGTCACAATGAGGCTGTTGCTGCCGATCCCCATCAGGTAGTATTTAAGCTGCGCTGTTTCAGATGGGTATACCGCCATCTGTCAGTTCCGATTATCTTACGACACCTGGTACAGTTGGATATACTATTCTACTCCGACAGTACCTTACAGCTCGCTAACTACTTCTTTGATAAATCAAATAAATTATTAAGTTATTACTTACAGCATTGAAGATATGGCGCTGGCTTACAGCGTTATAAATCTAATTTTTATATGCTTGCAAAGGTGCTACGTTCAAATCCTGAAACTTGAAACATTACACGATTTTATACTATCAGGTTAGGTTAAGGTTTTTTAAGTCGCAAGTATTAAGTTCTTCTAAAACTGTCTGACCAAATGTTTCTTTGTCTTCAGGGGTGGTGTTAGCCTAAGATGGTTTTGGCGTTGGTGGTCGGACTCCTGTGCGTGTGGGGTCGCCTGACTGTCGCAAACCCTGAAGCAAAGCGGCTGTATGACGACCTGCTCTCAAACTACAACCGCCTGATCCGACCTGTTGGGAATAACTCAGATCGGCTCACCGTCAAAATGGGGCTACGGCTCAGTCAACTCATCGACGTTGTGAGTACATTTCTTTATTTATATACATATATATATATAATTTTTATTCGACGATCACTATCGACGACGACTATCGAACCGTTACTGCAGGGTAACTAAAACGTCGAACGTTGTTCAGGAAATACATAAAAGGACCAATATTGTATATCCGTTGATTTCATATTCATTTTCATCATTACTTTTGAAATGGTTAGGTACCATGTAATCAATTGTAATTTATATGGTAGTGATTATTGTGTAAAGGAAGGAATAAATCTCTACACATCAAAATATTCATTTAACAGTTTTAAAATGCAAATAAATTAACTTTTAAAAATGTTTGGATCGACGGTCAATTTTGAGAACGGTTATGGTAACCAAAACATAGAACAAACAATGTGAAAAAATTGTGTAAAATGCGTTTAAAAGCCGTTGAATAAGTAATTTTATGAGCAATAGTAATTCTTTCATATGTCACGCTGACAGAAAGCCTTTGTTCTTCTGATATCTTGACTTCTCACTAAAAGCATTTGTCTCACTAAAAGGATTACCAAAGGTGCTATTGTTTTTTAATATTTGGTGTCATGTTATTTTCTTAATCTTTCTCGGAATCAATACTACGATATCAAATATGATTTATTTGGTATTGCATATATCGATTATCCTTTAATTTTAGGTTAAAAATAAACTTATGCGTTGCTTCTGAAAACGAAGATTTATTTCGTTAGTTTCTTACAAATACGATAACTTATTTAACTACCCTATTATTATAACTTTACCTGAAAACGAAGAAACGACAATTAAAGTCTATTCTTCCACCAATTATTCTTATTTATCTATTTTAATCTAATACAATGCTATTTTTTTCATAACCTCTCAACTGACCGTTGACCTCAGACTCTAGCGCTTGTCAGTTGTCAATGTAATTGGTAATGTAGTAAGCGCGGCAAAATTCAAAATTAAAGAAATATTATTTCTTTACATGCATTATAAGGATAGTTTGCAAAGACTCAGGTTGAGAGGCATGCACAACTAATTGACAACCTGCGGTCTAAGATCCCTAGTATTTATTTATGTCCACACTCAAACGTACAGTATTTACTCTTAGAAAATTAGTACACCATACCTATCAATTACTTTAGCCCCTCACGGTTTCACCCGCGTTAAGCTGTGAACTTGCACCCCCTTTTCCTCCGTTAGGGATAATTTCCAAAAATAATTTACAAATATTTTACACGTATTTCATGAATTTCAATGAAGATTTTTAATAGTCAATATAATTTAAATAAATTCAAAAACAGCAAATATTTATAGTAACTTTGTTTTACAACCCCGTTTTACTTTATTAGGGGGTGAATTAAAAATAATATAAACGTATATATATATATATATATATACATAAAATTTTCAATTATAATCAATTATATATCTTTGACAATATTATTGCAAAACTAAACAATATCGACTTGCAATGAGCTTGGAATCTCCAATTCTATAGCGAAAGCGAAAAAATCCAATTCCGAAGAGAACCAATAAGTTTTTATCACCAACCATTTTCTTATAATAAGAAAACCAAAAATATTACGGCCCATAATATTGGGCCCCAAATTTAATTTACAATTTTTGCACGTTGCTCCTTTAAATAGTTCAGATTGGGATAGTCCAGCTTAACCCTAAATTTATCTTAAATCCCTCATTTAATAGGGAACACGTAGCCCGTTTTGGACCGGTTCTGCATTCGTTTAATAAGATTAACATACATATTTCTAAACTAGGACAGCTTAGGTTGAAACGTTATATTAGTGTAATACAACTTTAACCGTAAACTGTGGTTTTGAAAATGTATACAAGTTTGTTTGTAATGTTGAAGTTGTTTCCGACCATTGTTGTAAATTTGTTAGATGACAAAGGAATGATGTTCTGGCAGTATTGTCCTTTAAATTCGGAGCTTATTAAATACGTTTACAAAAGTTTTAATTCAATTGTTGCTTAATTTGAATGTTCTGAAAATAAAACGTCGTTAACATTTAAAATGTAGTTAAAACTTTTAGAAACATAACATTCCTACATAATATTTTCTAACAATTCTTATCCGCGTTAAGTTTTCATAATAAAACTAGATTTTTTTAAGGGTTTTAAACGTCGAACAAGAAAGAAAAAAACAATAAAACGCGTTATAAAGCCTTTAAAAAATTAGTTTAATTATACCAACATGTAATACGTCCATACAATTTGTAACCGTCATTCAAAAAAGACGGGCCCGGTGTCGCTTAGTGATCCTATCTTGTGCGCCAGGGGTCGTGGGTACGATTCCCACTCAGAGCAAATGTTTATATGATGATATTTGTGTTAATTTTGTGACTAAGTGTTACATATATGTATTTAAGTAATATATTTGTGATTTCTTAATTATCTGGAGAGTCCACCAGGGAGTCAAGGGAGTCAGGTCAATGTATGAGATGTTGTGGGAATTTTTTATTATTTAACTACCAATTGCACCGAGGCAAAATAAAACATCGATTTATTCACAGAGAGAACTATTCACATGTTTAATTTGTTTTTATTCAATCAATATTCTAGCTTGGACTTACAAGGCGCTTTCTAAATGCCCAAATACCCGGGCACTCGATAAATAACCTAGAGTCTTTGAATAAGATATAATCTATAAGGAAAGTGCATGCTTTGCTATTCCTCGAGTGTACAGGTAATGAGGGCATGCGGGAACGTACCCCTGGGGCTAAAATCCGATATTTGCAGTACTCATGCAAAAGGAAAGTTGGTAAACTCTTTGGGGATTGAAGATATTACATTTGAAGTTTTAAATTTTGGCTTAAATTCTTGATTGAGCCTACGGATGTCGGGAACTATGATATCTTTGATAAGTAAGTCATCTCGGTAAAGAGTAGAAATATTTTCGCTCAAATATAAGTTGATTTATAATTTGCTATTGGGTAATTGGTATTTTATCTATAAATAACTAAATGCATTAATAACATGTAAGTCTGCATAATATACATAAATTCACACATCTCATACATTGACCTATCTCCGATAAGTCGCTTAAAACACTTGGGTTATGGATATCAGACAATAGGGGAATAACAAATGTTATACTTACATATATATATTCTACATTCAGATATAAAACATTGACAAGTAACACCATATAGATATTTTTTCATTAGTTTGAAAGGATCGAACCCACGACTTTTGGGACACCAGATACGATCACTGCCATCTGCGCTATCGGGCCCGTCAAAAGCATGTACCTTAATATTTACTTAGAGGTAAAAAATGAAGAGATAAGAGTAATATGTTTATGTACGAGTATTTATTTTATAAGGCGGCCCAAGGATATCAAGCGATGTTTCTAGGCCAGGCGGAAAAACATGCATACCTCAAAGTCTACATCTCTTAATAATGATTTTGAGCTTTACACCGTTATGTTACCAGGAACTATGTATAGGTAGTATGTTTTTAAAACAAGATCCTAATTTTATAGTACGACGTAAACAAACAAACATGTCACTCGCCAATAATCGATCACTACCACTTGTCGATGTCGATGTGCTATGAATACTCATTCTTGTAAACTTTTCGAAATGCGCATATTAGGATAATATAAAATAATCTCATCATCGATTAGATATGATGATGACAGAGGCCAACATAAAACAACTTAGTGCGTAAGCTATTTGATTATTTAAGTAATATTAAGTGATAAATAGATATCTGTGTATCATCAGCATCATTATACCAGCCATTGAATGTCCACCGCTGGACATAGGCCTCCCCAAGACAGGGAACTTTTGTCCATTATTGCCGCGCTGGGCAAGTGTAACAATCGCAGAGCGTAGCTTTCACGACGGGGATGATGCTGCCCATCTTCGCTCTGTGCACAGTTTAATAATAATAATAATAACTTTATTCAACAACAAAAGGTAACTTAAACTAAAATAAATTGTGATACTTAGGTACCTAAACTAGGTCTAGCCTGTTCTTATAGGCACCTAATTTTCGTTTTTTTTAATTTAATTAAAAGTTTCGTATAGATCTATCGGTTCCGATACCTCAGTTACCTCTTACAACACCTTGTACAGGGGGAGATACTATTCTACTCTGCCGGTACCTCACGGTTTATCTGTGTAAATGATGATATTCTTATTAGATCTTTTTTATAGTAATTTAACGATATAGTTGCAAAAATGTTCAACAGCGATTATGTACGATTATATAAGCAATTGTATACTATTAATTGTCTTTATTATTCACATAAATATATATTTATTATATGGTTTTGTGTTTGCTCTCAAGTTTACACATTTATTTTTTTTATCTTAGGAAAATGTCTGCTAAATTTTACCCATTTCTCTGCAAAATGATATTATAAGCTCATGACAATTTTTTTATTTATAAATATATAAATAAATAAAATTGATTTTTTAATTTTTGTAATGATTAATATGGGAAATATTTGAAAATTTGTCTTCCAATTATAGACATTGAAAGAAGATACCACTATTCATCGCTCTACAAATTGATTGTGCCAACAGAAAATGAAATGATCGATCTGCAAACTGATTTCTAGTCGTGTTTTTTTATTATTCAGCATACTATCAATGCTACGAAGTTAGTTATGTGATGTAGGTAGGTAGGTTTAGTAAATGCAACTTTATTCCAACCGCATAAGATGCTCCTCTGCCCACAACTATAACGTCTCACAGAACTTACAGGTCACGATTCAATCCTGGTGCAAGGAAACTTTATTAATCAATATAAAGTGAATTCGATTCCATTCCAGCCGCGTCCATAGTAGCTTAGTTAAACTAGTTGGACGCCATTTGTTGCATCAAGTTGAATGCAAACTTGCTCCTCAATCGTAATTGCGAACTATTCCTGGATCTTCCTCTTTTTCTGGACCTACTTCTCTCTTTATCTTTATCACACTCTCTTTCTGCATAAAATATTCTTGTCGCCCGTGCAGTTTTTTAAACTATAGTATTTGTAATCCTGGATCAATCGCAATTAAATTATTTCAATTTTAAACAATAATTAATTCACTAATAATTATTAATAAATAATAATATCAGCTATAAATCTAAACAAATAAGAATTGCTTAAATCTCTTATGTTATGGATATCAGATATTGACAGGCCCAATAATATTATATTATATAATAATTCGGTAAAATTTATCCTTTTACGCCAAAGGTAGTGGGTACGATTCCCACCCAGGATAAAAATTAATATGATAAATGTTTTTGTTTGTCCGATAGCAGAAAGGATTGAACAAATTTCGGGGAAGTTCTGTTGGTGGTGTTATTTGTTATCAACTCTCCACGTTAAGTACCAACATGGAAAGCGGATTTTTATATAAATCTGATTTAATTACAAGTTACATATTGATTTTAAAACATTCTCAGAATAAATATTTTATCATCATCCTCATCATCATAGTAAACTCAAACACGTATTTCCTATATATAGCCTCCTCAAGAAAAGGGGAATTTTGGCCCATCGGTATTAATATTTTATAGTACCTATACATATATACATAATAGTGACTATAGATTACAAACTTAGAAAATAAACTCTTTCACTCAACCCATGAAATGGTTGCAATTTTCTTAAGTCGCCTCAAGCTATTAAACTAGTCCTCAATTAAGATCCCAATAGCAATATTAAACGAAGTTAAACCGTAAGAACCTTTGTTGTAAATACCACTAATCGCCCATTTCGTGGCCTCACAATGCTATAACGAAATTGTAGACTGTAAGTAAATTATGTGTTTCTTTGTAATGAAAATAGTGTGGTTTTGGACTTTCTTGTATACAAAATTTATGTTTTACAAACATTTAGTATTTTCTTATATTATTTGACGGGATAGTTATCCTTTTCTTTTACTTATTCAGAAACTAGACCTTGTTATCGTGAAGTTTATATCCAGTATGACGTGGGGTACGCAAAATAGTATATCCTCATGTACCAGGTGTCGTAAGAAGAGACTGAGGTACAGAAACCAACAGCAGAATAGCATGGCTCAAATGCAATAAGCCTGTCGCTTAGCTACGCTACGCTTTACATTTGCCACTCACGCTTGCACGCATCGTAACAATATCGTATCAATATTTATTTTGGTTAAGCCTCTGCTCACTAGTATATGTTAAACGGCTGCTGTAATAATAACAATGATCCGGTTTCTATGAAATAATTATCTTCTACAGTATTTTTTATTTATTTAACTTTATTGCACAAAATGTTACAAAATGTACAAATGGCGGACTTAATGCTAGATGGCATTATCTCCCAGTCAACCATTACACAAAAATGAAAAAAAATATATATATATATAGTGGTGCAGGCAATATATATTCAAAATAAATAAACGTGGCATACATATTTGTATGCCACATATATAAATAAACGCAATAAATGCATATGATATAAATATACACACACATATATATATATATACATAAAATACAGTATAGTTCCCTTGATTTTTAAAAAATTTAAGTGTTTCTTTGTAGCACTACAGAATAATAAAGCTAGCTAATGTATGCATACTTCCTCCTTTCTACTTAATAAAAACCTTGTTATTCTAATTAGGTAGAATACAATTTCTGATACAATTTTTTATACCGAGAACCAAAGGTTGGCTAAACTGTTCCATCAAACTGAATCTTATCTATGATAAAAATTCAAAATTGGATATTCAAATTTTAAAATTCATCACCGTCCCTTCTCTTGGCAAGCGCTCGAGGCGGGCAATATCTTTGTTTTCTGCTTTTTAGCTAAAATTTAATGGTTCTGTCTAGACGTTATATATTGCCAACTAAAATGTATGATGTTTCATCGCTAAGTGTTCCTGCGAGCATGACTTTGTGTTTTAAATTTGAACTTTCTAATGATATTTGGTTACAAAATTCATTTATTTATGTAATTATGACCACAATTCGATGTGCCCAACGGTGCAGATAATAGTGATCCTGTCTCGTGCGCTAAAGGTGCGATTCCCACCCAGGAAAAATATAATTATTTTTAATAATAATTTAGGTATTGAATATAATTATTACTACATAGTATTGAATTAGCATATTTTTGGTTCTTTAGTTGTCTGATGTCCGCAACACAAATGCTTTAAGCGACTTATTACGGAGTCAGGATATTGTATGAAATGATGTGGGTTTATTTCGACGGCCTAGATAGCGTAGATGGCAGTGATCATATCTTACGCGCCAAAGGTCGTGGGTTCGGTCTCCTCCACCCAGAGCAAATATTTTAATGATGACTATTTGTATTTATTCCGTGTCTGAGAATTATTTATATTGTTTTAAGTATTAAAGTAGTGATATCCTCTTTTGACTGATATCTGTCTGATGTCTGATAGTAGCTTAAGTACTTAAAGCTACTTATCTCAGAATCGGGTCTGCATATGAGGTGTCGTGTGAATTTATTTTCTTTTTTTTAAAGAAAAAAGTAACATTTATATATATTTTTGCACACTCCTGAACATAAATCCAGATAAACTTCGAATAGTAATTTCCGACGCTGACAAAAGTTCATACGCACCAACTTGTTAGTAAGTTCGGGCAAACCGAAAAGAAAACCTGAACAATAGACGAAAAAGACTCGCATCAAACGTATAGAAAGAATAGAAAACAATATATTAGGCGAGTTGAAGACCTTTCATGTGACGCACTTTGATCTTTGGAGATAAAAGAGGATTTCAAAAGTAGGTTTAAAATAAGCTTTTATTGACCTTTGACCACTTAAATTTCCTAGTTTCCGTAGTACCTTCGTAGTTCCCCTTACCAAAAGAGTATTACATAATATAATTAGCCCTAGTTACTCCTTGAAACATCAGTTATCCGCTAGTGAAATACCCTTTAAAATTCTTCAGTTATACCAGAGATTAGATAGACCAGAGATAGAAAAATATATATATATATATATATATATATATATATATTCCTATGTAAGTAGATACTGTGTACACTTTTATATGCATATAGTGCAAAATTGTAAATTCGGTACTACAAAAAGTGCGTAATTAAAGTGCACACATGCATACGTAAGATGCCCATGCGCATATATATATAGTTTCGAATATATTATTGATGGTCAATGCTCTATGCATTTGGATGGAATATGACACTGTTATTAACATAATCTGGGATTTAATACTACTTTTCGTGCCAGAAAATTAGCAATTACTGTGTGCTATTATAATTGATGATGTTTTTATTAAAGATAGAGGTAGACATGATTTTTAGACAGAGGTAATTTAGAAGTCACATAGACATTTGTAAAAATTGTTGAACAAGTTTATAATCAACATTATCTTCTTATCAGCTATAGGATACTGCTAGACAGGATTTCCATACCTTGTTTTACTGGCAGAGTAGAATAATACCTCCCTCTGGACTAGGTGTAGTAAAAGATAGCTTAGGTACCGGAACCGATTCTTGTGATGTGACATAGAGATGGGCAGCAGCTACCTTGTTGCAAATCTAGCCTCTTCTACTGCCTACACCTGCCCACCATTTAAAAGTATAGTTTTTACATTGAGTTGATAAGCACAGTATCAATGATAGAAATGTATTTTAGTCCATTTATCATGCTAAACACTCCTAAAGCTCTCATGTTTCTGAATTATACACGCTTTTGTAGGCTTTAATTAGCAATGTAATGTTTATCACATTTAAAATGTGTAATCTTGGCACATAAACTGACAGAAAAACAGTGCGAATAACTAATTGTATTTATATTAGTTATGTAGTTAAAGTCATGTTCGTGGCTACATTAAATACAGTTTAATGAGGCTATGCGGAGTAATGCAGCCTGCGAGAGCCATTACTTTGCAATCCTGCAACGGATAGAGTACGTATTTTTCAACGTAGGTTGCATGAAAAGTACAAAATGAAGAAAAGAATTGTATTAAATGGCGCTAAAAAATTTACAATTACTTCATATTTTTTCTCTAAAATGTGTACATTGTGCAAAAATAAGTTCTCAACTGATGATGAAGACCGGAAGTTTAGAATGTACCAGGTATAGTAAGAGGAGACTGAGGAACCGAAACTGCTAATTGACGGTATAGCTCAAATGCACAAATGCAGTGTAGCTCAAATGCACAAGGCGAAGATAGGCAAATACGGCTGTCAGTAATAGACAAAATTCCCCCTTTTTGGGAGAGTTTTGTCCAACAGTGGACATTTAATAGCTGATACTATGATGGTGGTAAATTGTTAAATTTACATCTATCTTGCGGATGTGGGATCCATCCCTAAAGGCTGGCAACACGCCTGAGATTCTTTTGGTATTACAAATATCCAGTAGCGATGCTGATTATTTACCTTCAGGTAACTGGTTGACTCGCTTACCCCATATAATTATTAAAGAAAACTAATGGGTATACGATTTAAAAAAAGTTGCATAAGTGCGTTGGATGCATTTGTACAAGCAGTTCTCTTACGAATTTGTTGAAAAGATCTTAGTAGACCTTTTTTATTTAGCACATATAAATGACCATAGTATCGATTCGATAAATTTTATTTTTATCTTCCATGAAATCCCATCATTTCACAGAAATGATTGTATTACTAGTATAACTTTTCCGAATAAAACTCTAAATAATCAAAACATACTTTGGAATATCTAATCGCTCAAAAGAATAGATTGAAGTGTTGATATTAATAAACATTCCACTTTTAATAAAGAAAATAGTTTCATTTGTTTCTTGTGAGAGCTAAAGAAAGATTAAATTTTGAACAAGCAATAGTAATCCTTAGAGTAATACTCAAGAAACTTTGTAAGTTCATGTAGATTTAATATACAAATTACGTTTGTATTGGCTTGTTGATTCATGCTTAAATTGTTCTACTTGTATAAAGTGACTTATCTAATGAAGATTTGTTGTAAATGTCTGATTTAATATAATACTAACTGTGATATAACTATGTATGATATAGTACTAACTATGATATACCTAGTAATAGAGTATATAATACTGATGCAAATAATAGTATACCCGATGAGAGCATTATAACAATGTCTTTACAAAATTAAATATATGCAAAAAAAAACAATTTATGTTATTATCACCACCATAGCAGCCATTCAAGGCCATTCATAGGCCTCTTGCAGTTGCGACAATGCAGCTGTCCATGTCTGCCCTGTTGCATTTGAGCTTCGCTGTTTCGGGGAAATAAAGCGCCATCTGTCGATTCTGGTACTGCAATTGCTTCTAACAACATCTGGCACATACAGAGTTACTATCCTGTTCGATTGGTATTCCGTTTTTATGTACTGCCGGTTTTTATGAGTCCATATTATTACTTAAGAATTCAATAAACTTTTACAAGTTGGAATGGTATAAGCAGAGTTGATATTTGAAATGTTTGCGCATTTTATTCAATCCAATGTATTCAGGTGCTAGTTTTATTCAAGGAAATAAAAGGGGAAAAGATCAAGATATTCGCTACACTTGGGGGATTCCACCGTGTCGAAAATGTCTTGATCCTTACAAATGCATTTAAAAAGGAGGGGCACTTACTTGCTCTTCACAGTCATATGCCGAGACATTTTAAACATTCATGGCGCCACTGGAGGTTATTGTGAATATGGGATGAAGTAATTTCGACTTCATATATGGTTCCCGTAATATGCACAGTATAAAGCTAATGATCAATCCAATCAGATAAGTTGTTTGTTATTTTAAAATAATTCAGTGACATTAACTTTTTACGGATATCTAAAATTTATATTTCACAAAATTACCAATCATTGTTTATTTAGAAAAATTATTGCATTAATTTCCGTCTTTATTATAATTAAAAAATGTGGAAAAAAATATTTAACCAAAAATAAACTCCTTACTCATACATAGAGCCAAGTTCTCTTACAAATATGAGATTCTGACAGATTTGCATACAAAGATCCGCGTGTATACGTGTGCAAATAAAAACTTGAGATTGAATGCTAGAATTGAACTATATCACGGCTCACCATCGAATCTTCTAACTCATTTTCGCAAGCGTATCCTCTGCCATAACGCTGTCGAGTATTCACATTACAACCAAGACAATGTTACAAAAGCACCTTTGCTGATAACAGCACAAGTGATGCATTCTAAGGTACCTAATGCATAAAATATTAACGCATCCAGACTCGTAACAAAGCTGTAGCATGAATGGTTATTGTACATGCAGCTTCGACCAACTTTTATGGGGGATGTAAAGGTAACATAACATGCCTCGCTCGTGGCTGCTTAAGAAATGCATAGTTTTCATGTTCATTGCTGACAGATGAAGACTGGTGAGTTGACAGTTTATGGAACAGATATTGTTTTGCCGAGTGCTACGAGTGCTACCAGTGCTACTAATGCTACGGTTTTCTTGTTAAACAAAATCTAATTACCTGGTAACGCACATTGTAAGATCTAGTTATTTTTTAGGTTTTGATCAAACCTTTTTTACCAACTGGTATTTGGCATATTAAATCCTAATATATTTTTATGACGATAATTTTTTTTCCCCTATTTATGATACACATGATAAAACCATCAACTTTATAAAACGCATCCTATAAACATTTAAAGTCAAATCTCGCAATGCACAAAATATATAATATTCAATTGTATATAAGCGAAAACCTCTCACCAATTTTGTACTACTGTACCCCTATTAATACATATTTACGTCTACAGTAATTAAAATAAACAAAAAAGTAAAGATAGTAAACTATTAACTAGGTATGTGCATTTAAAAATAAAGTATTTTTATTAATATAATATATAACAATTAAATTGTAAATATAATATGAAAGCTGTCAAAGGATGGACGAGCGCTGTCTACGTAACGCATCGACACGTCAAAAAATATAAAAAATGATGTATTATTTATACTAGAAATATTGTGAACAAGCATTATCGATAAACGATAACCGCAGTTTATAGACATCTACAGCACCGAGGTATCATCATCATCATCATTATCATTACGCATTGTTGTACCTTTACAATCTTATTAAATCCCTTTTTTAAGAATTCCATACTGCAGCCCTCTAGCTACACTATTCTAACTATATTTGTATTTAAAAACAGTTTTAAATTGAAAATCAAAGTGTGTTTCCAATATCATCGGCAAAGAAATAAGGAAAATACTACCAGAGTTTAGATTAAACTGCGACTCTTATTCAAACATTTTTAAAGAACTAAAGTGGTTCTATAATAGGCTATCAATTGTCCATCCCAAAACAAAACTTCCATAGCGAGTAATTCATAATACTTATACTTGCAATAGTTATATATATATATGACGGTAAAAATAGGAAGCCAGGACATTTCGCTCATACAAACCTAAGGAATTCATAGTTTTCACGTTACTTGGAAACAGGTTAAGAGCTGGCTGTTTGAGAATAAAAAATTAATGATGTCGAGAAAGTAGCTAGCAAACATTTTGGCACAGCAACACAATGTAAATGCTTTTAATATTTTGTGTCCTATCGCATATATTAATACTCTCGATAGTGTATTGTTTATTTTTAAGTTTTAAAATTAATTTTGAGATATAAATATCAATATTAACACTTATATTAAAAGCAGAAAATACATTCAATTTGAAAGCAGATATTTGATTGAAATAGATAAAACATTCATTTACTTTTGAATATGAAGTTATTAATCTCTTTTTGAGCTAAATTTTTTGTATAAGATAAAAGCTCATAGCTTAGTTTTATAAGAAACATATATCATCTCTATATACATTTACGTATTTATTTCTACTAGCAACCCGCCCCAACTTTGCATATTGTGATTGGTTCATGGGCTATCCCTAAAAGATAAATACATGCCATCGCAAACTTTTTTGTAGATCTTTTTAAGTTGTTCAATACTGTATTTGGATTTATCCGATCGGTTTCAATCCATGCTTGTAATGTAATCGCAAAAAATGTGTTAATTTACGACATCACATTACAAACTTAAATAATAATCATTATTTTTGTATTACACTCAGCATATATCATATCTTTAAAACGTTCTACTTAAATCACTCTATCTACTTAGAAAAACAGCACCAAAATCTGTTGTTTTATCTTAAAGATCTACTTACAGGGACATATAGATAACGGAAAGTGACTTTGTTTTATGCTATATAGTATTAACGATAGTAAATGAGGGTAATACAAGTAGAAATATTCTCTTAACATGCATGTTACATTTAAAACATTTCCAAAACTTCGAATCAAAGTCTTAACAAACCATTCCAGCCTGATAAATAAGCCATTGCTTATATCAAGCTAAAGTTTGGTGTAAAGTTACCACTTGGATGCAAGTTTGCAAACCAGGGGATTGTTCTGTAATTATTAACGGCCCGGGGGTGTGATGGGGCAAAGTTCGCACATATTTGCTGCACTTGTGACAATCTCTGTCCCACTTTAACGATGTTAGATCTATGCCTTACTGGATTAAGTTTTATTACGAAATTTCGTGTTAATTTTAGTTTGTGTCGCTGCTATTGTAATTTGCACTTACTACTAATATTACAAATGCTACGTAATGTACATTTAAGTATGTTATTAAACTCGTGTCATGACTAAAACTACTCAACGAGTTATATTACAACTTTATAACAAAATCATCTTATCAGCCATTAAGAGTCTACTGCTGGACATAGAAAAGGTTAGATTTAATTGCCACGTTGGACAAGCGGGTTGTCAATCGCAAAATTGAGCTTACGCGATGAGGATAGTGCTGCCCACTTCCACCCTGAGTATTTGGGCTACACTGTTTCGGTTCGGATGGATAGACCGCTATCTTCAAGTTCTGGCACCTCAGTCACCTCTTACGACATCTAGCATAGAGTGAGGTACTATTTTACTCCACCTGTACCTCACGGCTATAATTGTATAGCTCAACTATAACACATACTCTATAATTTCTAAAGATACGACTGAATATAAATCAAGAATCATGTTGTTTTTGTTACTAGACTAAGTTCGCTAACTAGCGTACAGTCCGCGTGATAGTAAGCGTCACTGCAGCCTATAGAAGCTTGGAACACCACAAGGATCAACCTTGTGACTTGAAGATTTTATGTCCCATCACCCAGTAATTTCACCTTTCTTTCCCTTCACACCATAACACAACAATGCGGATACTGTTATTTGGCGATGAAAATAGGTGAGAATGAGGTATGAGGTCTACTTCTTAAATAACACTACCTCCTGTATGTTTGTGAAAAACAAGCCCATGTTCTGAAGATTTCCATTTGACTACAATATTTCAACATATTAAAGCCTATTTCATTCGAAAAATACGTTACATTATTTTAACTGTCTACCACATTCTATATTAAAATAAATACGTAAATTTTCAAGTATTTCTAATATCAAAGCATTAATAACATCAATTCGAGAGTCAACTAATTACATTAAATCAAGTTACTTGAACGTCACGTCGCTGCGTTAATTTATAATTAATTAAGCTTAATAACTTCATTGGGAACACTTGTAAGCAATAATGTTAGCGCGTTGCATGTAGGCCTTTGTGTTATAGTCAGTTAAGACGTGCCAAATCGCCTAAGTACTATAGCGAATTGATATTGCAATTAACTCTTAACAGTATTACTAAATATGATTACTTCTATAAACGAAATAGTTATAACATGGTAATTAAGTTCTAACTATAATCTACTTACGACGGCTTTAACGATGACTTTGAATCGTGAAACCTTCTAACAAACATGTTTAATCAATTGCGTTTTGGTTACATGTGCTGAAATGGTTTTGTCTTAGTAATAATAATAAATACGTAATAGTTATAAACCTTTAGGGAAGGTGTGACGTACTGTTGGTTTGTAACGACACTATAGATGTATATTCCTTTTAAAAATTTATGTTTTTAATATTTTTATGTATTTCATTATAATATTTATACTTCTTCTGACAGTAACACAAGTTCTTTAAACGACTTATCACGGAGTCATGTTTATGTAGATAGAAGATGTTGTGTGAAACTATTTGTTTATTATGTATTTACAAGTATTATAATATACCTTTAAGAATCTGATGTCAAAATAGGCTTAAAAGCTTAATCGAAAACATATTACATTTATTTTTATTACTTCCATAACTTGCCCTAATCGATAATCGAGTATTCTGCAGTAAAATCTATGATTTCAATCAATCAATCAATCAATTTTAGTTCTACACTATATACAGACAGACAGTTTGACAAGAAAATATGGCCGACATTAAAATCCAGCAACGTATCCTACATGTTACCTTTATTTATTGCCCGAAATATACCCTTCCTAACCCAATACGTCAAGAGGATTAAGCAGACGTACGAAAAAAGCCAACCAATCGCGATTCATGTACTGGAAACATCAATAGAAAAGTCGTGCGCTCAACCAAAATTAACTTTAGTCATTAACCGGCATGGCCTACCGTTTGTCACAGGCGATTTATTCCCAAAAGGGTAGCGTTGAAGGAAATGGTGGCCCGATTGATGTGCACCTGCCTGTGTGGATGTGGAGGATAGGTTTGTTAATTGATGATGTAATACGAAAGTGGGGATTAATGTGGGAAGTTTGTGTCTTCTTAGTTTAATGTTTGAGTCCCTTTATTTAAGAATTACCGGAAGAAAAAACTGGTAGAAACCAAATAAGATCTTCCTGTGATGGCACGAGCTTGTATAGTCTGGTAGACACAATCCATATGATTATTGACGGGGCCGATGACGCAGATGGTGATTCTATCTTATGCGCCGAAGGTCGTGGGTTCGATCCCCACCAACAATAAATAGTTACATGATGATATTTGTGTTTGTTCTGTATCTGGGTGTTACAAATATTTATTTGAGTATTATAATTGTGATCTGTCTAACATCTGTTGCCGGACGTCCATAACACAAGTGCTTTAAGCAATTTATTTCGGAGTCGATTAGATGTGTGAATTTATTTATTATTTGTCAACTTAGCCATTTTAAAATGCGTTAACTCGACGGCTACGACAACGTATTTGTTAATACTTTAAGCCGTAACATTGAACAAGAAGCATTATTTGGATATTTTTATAAGTTTTAAATGTGTTCACATTAGAAAAGCATGATGGCTAAAATTTTTAAAGATAGAAATTTTGACAATTATTGCTAATAAAGAATATTACAAGTTTTTAAACACAAAATATTAAACTTTATTGAATTAAATACGAACTGCTGGAGCAATCAGCTGTGTTTTTTTTCAGTTTGTTTTTGCCAAGAGAAGGTTCTAATAAAATAAAAAATAAGAAAATTGTATATGAAATTAAAAAATACAGAAATGTTTCTTTTTCTTTATTATTGCAACATATGTGTTTTACACAGTTCTGTCAATATCAAAGAAAATAATAGTGTGATGGCGTTTGACGTAACTTTCGCGTAAACTGCTTTAAGATAAATAGCGTGATTAACAAATGCAGGATCGTTGAAAATGTATGTGTTTTAATTGTATTCGTTTTATTTATTAATAAAAACAATCCGAATTAAATACATATTCATTGTAGTTAAGACAGGACAACGTCTGTTGGGTCAGCTAGTCTTTGTATATAGAAATTTTGTTGCATAGTCTTTAACCGGGACGAACGTCTAAACTACTGAACCAACTTCGAACTTTCGACGGGCCCGATGGCGCAGATGGCAGTGATCCTGTCTTGTGCACCAGGGGTCGTGGGTTCGATTCCCACCCAGAGCAAATATTTATATGATGATATTTGTGTTTGCTCTGTGTATGGGTGTAAAATATATGTATTTAAGTAGTATATTTGTGATTCCTCTGTTGTCTGGCGTCCGTAACACAAGTGCTTTAAGCGACTTACCACGGAGTCAGGTCAATGTATGAGATGTTGTAGGAATTTATTTTTATTATTATTATTATTATAACTTCACATTAGGTTGACCTCATACAAAGGTCGTCTGCATTGGTACCTAACTCTCACCTATTTCTACTGCGAAATAGTAGTATTCGCATTGCTATGGTCCGATTAAAAGTAAAGAGAGGCAGTGAAATTAATGGCTAATGTGACAGTTACAAGGTTAAAAGTAAGTAAGGACTAAAAGCTGCTTACTATCATGCGGACTGTATACTTGTATGTTGACCTGGTACAATAATAAAAAAGAACCTTATTTTTTGCTTATTTAAACAATATTTAAACAACAGTTTGATCTAAATTGAAAGATAGGACAGTTAGTTTTATGATTTAGAGTTGCCAATCTTGGTTTCATGAAAAAATTAGGTATACATTTAAGACAGGACAACGCCTGTCAGGTCAGTTGGTAAAATAAAAAACGTTTATTTAATAAATGATGACCCATATCTAAGGATTACTGAATAAACGATTTAAACAAACAAAACATCATAACCATATGCGGTTGAACAGATTGTTTCGAACTAAATGCGGTCACCACTCAACAAACTAATTTTAACACCCAACTTTGCTTTCACCTTTATTATTATTCAAATAAGACCCTTTGCATATCGTAACAGCGCAAACCAAATTAGTCGCATATTTTAATATAAGAAATTTAAGTTTGGTGGAAATTTTGAAGCGTATTCTAATAAGATTAGACGGTCTTGCTTCTGTTTGCCAAAATATGATATTTTTGCTGTTGTACTTCACAGCATAAAAAAAAATCTAAATACCTAGACATAAAAATACGAAATATATACAATACGATAAAAAACGTAATTTGCAGGAAACCATCGTCAACATCATTCGATCAGTTGAAGGAGGTTCATGGATTCTAATTAGAGCATCTGACCCTCTCGTAAAACAAAAAATCAAAAGTAAAACATCCTTTGAACCAAGTGAAGTCACACTTGATGCTATTTATCAATTTTTTAATCATAAAACAATTAAAATCATTTAATTAAATACGCGCATTACCGATGTAAAGTTAACAAATTCAAATGCGATGTGTAATCAAGCTCGTGGCTTCGGTTTTGAGATATTGCTCCAGTAAATCCAATTAACTGTTCGTTGTATTGAAGCAGCTGATAGGGGGTGGCACAGGAGCTGTCAAATATGAGGTCAGCCGGTGAACATGTCCCGAGAGGCAAAGACTTGTTCGACAACAATATTCGGGTTACAATAGATTGTCACTACACTATTGATAGACTATAGATAGCCTTGATTATACGTGGGGATGTAGGTTACGGAATACTAGCGCCTTTTCAAGCAATGTATTCTTATTGATCCTTCTTATAGTGGCAACTAAATATCAATAAAATAAAATGAAGAAATCCTTGACATCAAATATTATAAAATATCCAAGATCACTTATAGATAAACTAGTGAGCTTGATTAGTAAACTAACAATTTTGAACAATATTTTTCACTTTTTTTAATTATTTATTTTAATATTATATCACATAGATTGACTCGGAGATAAGTCCCTTAAGATACTTGTTAAATTACAATAGAGGTACCACAATAATACTGCGTGACAACACTACCATTGACAGGTGTATTGGCAATCGCAAAGCGTAACTTCGCGACGAGGATGTTACTGCTAAACTCCGCTTGACTGTACTTGAATTTTCTACCGCCGACACTCAATACCGAGTATCTTTCGGTTCCGGTATCTCAGACGGAGGAAATGAGGTACTCCTCTAATCTAATCTACTATTAGAACTTATTTTTGAAAACTATTTAATCGAACTATTTGTAAGGTAAAGTACCTTATAATACCTATTACTATCAAATAGTTTTTTATACTTTTATATACTAAACGGTGATACTTTAAAAACTCAATTTATTTGAAGAAGCCTGCATACTGAAACAAAAACGAACAAAACACTTCTCTGCAACGTGCTGAAACGTCTTAGCTTTCATTCCTAGCACTATCTCGGTAAACTGAACTCATACATAGTAAATACGACCGATATTGGAAGGTGAATTGCCTTCAGACATGCTAGTTCTTTTAGCACTATTGTTTTGTTATGTGGGACGATTCCAGTTTGAGTGTTTCTAAAGAGACTCTTTACTGTTACTATCGAGCGACTTTGCTGGTTGGTGTTAAAAGTTTTTTTTTCGAGTGGTCATGCGATTTCTATTTTGCTTTGGTGATTTTCACTGCATTTTAATAGTTGCTTTCTTAACTGACCACTCCTGAACTACAGGTGTCTTTAACTCTGTTTAATTGAGTTAAAAACCTAGAACATAAATAAGTTTTCTTCTTAAGAAGGCTTTCTACTGCATATAAATGCTGAGAATAATTAGGTATTAAGCACTGACCTTGACAGCAGCCTTTGGGGAGGCCAATGTCCAACAGTGGATATCCAATCACTGGAATGATGATGGTCATAACTAAAGCTAACACAGATCTTGTGCTCGAAAGCATCAAAAAGAAATCCAGGTAAAATTAAAGTAAATAACATTTAGATGTTACATCATAAACAAATGCAAAATAGAAGTGACCCCATGTGAAATTGGGACATGCACACCATGTCCTTTTAAGAGTGTATACTTGTTATTATTGTTATTGTTATTGATATACGAAAAAAGCTCGAAATAGAATCTCCTCACATTCCATACAAGCAACACAATCCTTTGCAATTATATTTTCGCTCGAAGACAATTTCCCGTCGTCTCCACAACTCGCTAATTTCTGCTCCAGTATTCATTTACCGAGTCCCCTTCTCTAATAACAATTTAGTGCCAGCTTAGTTCACAGTAATTCCATCCAGTGATAAAAAGTTACTATGCCACACTCACCTTTCGTGGTAAATGAGAAAATGTACACCAGGTAACGAGGTCCTACTATTTTATAGTTTTTAATGGACTTTCCTAGCCTGAAAGTTTATTAAAATTAAGAGTGTGATTTAAATGCGGCGTTTTAAAGGAATAATGCCGCGTTGTGATGGATGCGAATAGCTTTGTTCTATGCTTATAACTGGGTGACCGACTTTCCAATTTTGATGTTAGAACAAAATTTTAACTCTAACAAATAGAAGTATTTAGTTTGCTAATCTTAGGTCATACTTTAGAATATGTCTCCTGTTTAAGATATTTTTAGATGAAGCAGGCTCGAAGAAACTTATCTCTATTTGTCTATCATCATCAGCATATCAGCCGACTTCCACTGCTCGACACAGGCCTCTTCAAGTGATTTCCAAAAGGATGGATCGTATGCGGCCTGCGTCCAGCGCGATCCTGCGGTTTAAGTCAGATCATCTTTCCACCATGTCTTACGCTGCGCTTGCTGGTACGTGGCCTCCATTCCAGATCCTCACGACTCCATAGTTCATTGTTTATGTGCGCTAAGATTAAAACTTTGGTTCTTTTACGGATCTCCTTATTTCTGATTCGATTGGGTAAAAAACCGCGAGCATTGCCTCTCCATAGCTTGTTGGGCTATTTTCAGTTGGCTGATAAGTTAGACCACGTTTTGTTTTGCTTTGTTTTTTGTAGACAACAAAAATTTACTGCACAAAAATCAAATAGATTCCTAAACAACCGAAAAGTAATGATCGAGATGGTATTTTGCAAAGTTTTTGCTAAAAAGTAAATTGATTCCATGCAACTGATTTTGTTTATTTACAAGTCATGTCCATAACTGTGTATTTACTACACCGTCACACACGAGAATGTGAACAAATACGTACAGTTCAAAATTGAAATAAACCTCCAGTGTTGCTGAAATAGAAGACGAATTCAATAACACCTCAATGCTGTCGGTGTCAACTCTCGCTGTATGCATTCTAAGTGTTATTTAGATTTGAAAATATACGCGATTGTGTTACGTTTGCAAACTACATAAGTTTATGTTATTCTTGTGTTATCATAAACTATTTATGTGTTTTATAGTTTTTTTTTGGGTCATCAGATTCTCTTGTATTACGTGTGCATATAATTTTTTCCTTAATAAAATAGTAATAATTAATATTACTTTTTTATTATTATTTTATTAACGATTTTAAAGTGCTTGTAATCGACCTACTTCATTATCATCATCATCATAGCAGCCATAAAACTTCCACTTTTTGGGGAAATTTGCCAATAACTTAGTAGCTTCGCGACGGGAATGCTGCTGCTCATCTCTGTCTCGTTGCATTTGAGCTACTGAGCTCGAGTGGATACACCGCCATCTGTCGATTCTGATACCTCAGTCACCTATTGCAACACCTGGTACAGGAGGAGTTACTGTTCTATTCTACGGGTACCACAAGGCCAAAGGTTATTTTTATTTATATAGACTAATCAACATCTGTAAACAAATTAACACATAAAACATATCTATATTAAATCAATATAAGCCTACTGCAATAGACACTTAAAAGTTAGATTTGCATGTAAGAAGAGCTTACAACTGTAATAAGAAGAATTAATGACTATATACAGTTCAAAGTTGTCTGAAATTGCTCACAACTTTTCTAGATTCCATTAAATATTAATTTAAACGAACAAATCAAATGACAAATAAATTATTTAAGGTAACTTAATTTGACATTGACCCTACTAATGCTGTTTAAAAATATTTGTCGAGGACCCTAAGCAAAGGGTGAGTGTTTGATAATAGCGGAATTAAAAGGGGCTATTTGTTCAAAAATTATATGCCAATGGCACTTAATAAATAATTGACTTTACTCTTTCTATGAGTTTAATGTGGTCATCAGCATGACGTTATGTGAAAAACATAGATAAATAAATAAATCATTCTCAGGACGTCTCATACATAGGCTTCTATATCAGACATCAAATAAATCACAAATATAACAGTGAAATACATATTTAATACCCATACACAGAACAAATACAAGTATTCGTCATATAAATATTTATCTTGGGAGGAGACAGAACCCAAGTGGCACAAGATAGGTATACTACCGAATGCGTTGTTAATCTGAGACGGAATATCTAGATTGAAATGCAGCTATCTATTTAGTTTTATTACATTTTGGTATAAGTAAGACTTGAAATTAAACCACTTCCAAACATATTCTCTATTACAAGTCATCCCAAATAACTATTTGCCTAATATTCGAGAAGCAGGCAAGTCTGCAACACGCGCTCGTGTGTACGTGTTTGCCCATTACCCTGGGGCAATATTCTATCCAACATTGTATATGAGGTGCATTCCTCATTTCGCCTCGACTGTTGACACTATGGAAATTAGGAGTTGCTTCTGGTTTTAATAAAGAAGCTGGTTTTATTCCTGTTATAAATAGTGGAATTTGCATCTCCGTTATGAGTTTTGGATTCGTTTTTATGGAAACAATTTTTATATTTTTATTTGTCCAAGTTATATTTACTCTTTAAGCTGATAAATATAGCTTGATGATTTTATTCGCAATAAATTTATAAATGAGACAATGTTAATGCTTTTTAATTAAAAAAGTATATTTGTTCATATTACAGATATTTTATATTTTAGAATAATAATATTATAACAGATAATAGCTGATCGCTTCAAGATATATATATATATATATATATATATATCCTATATATATAATACGAATTTCTTGACCGCGGTTATTCTGTACAATCCTGATCAAACACAAAAAAAATAGTTATTCAATTAGCTTATAACAAGAACAATTGTGATCGTATGGGGTACTTAAGTAATTACATTTTTATTATATAATCAGTAATAGTTTAAGCGTAATTGTGTATTTAACTGTTACGCACATAATAATTTGAGGATTCCGATGGCGTAGATGGTAGTGATCTTTTCTTCTGCGCCAGGGGCAGTGGATTCGACCCCCACCCACAGCAAACATTTATTAGATTAATATTTATGTTTGCTTTTTATTAAATATTTGTTTGAGAATTAGATTTGTGAATCCTTTATTGTCTGACTGACTTATCTCAGATTCAAGCCAGTGTTATCTTTCCAATCCACAAATGTACTTTCTGTCATTAAATCATGGGTATATTAATTCACAGTGCGACCTCTTCAATCGGCCATTTTTCGAGAATATTCCCAAAAAGTAATTAGAATTCTGGCTCAATTAATTTCTGTGCTCCTATCAGGAGCCTTTTAATTCGAGCGTACTTTTTACAAAGGGCTTAATGGTGAATTCCATTAATTCGGCGACGTAAATCGCGGCCGCGACTGATACGGCCCTCTGCAGCTTTTGTCCTAATCTCGCCGGGATGCTATGTGTACTAATTAATTTTATGTTGTCTTCTGTTTCAACTCTTGCATAAATATATAAAGACTAACTGACTAACTGACTGACTGACATATCAACGCAGAGCCTAAATTATAACAGTTAGTGACTTTGCGCAGGAATATCTTTTATAACGAAGGGTAAGAAAGGATTTTCAGAAATTCACGTAGTGTGAAGATACAAAGTTATCAGAATTGCTGCTTCATTGAAAGTCATGAAACACATGTGAAGTATTTTTTTGAAAATAATCCCTTAAAGGAGTAAAAGGGGGTGCAAAGTTAGTTCTACAGCTTAACGCTGGTTAAACTGCCAGGCGCTGCTAGTTTTTATTACATAAATCAGACAAACATTTTAATTTTTTAACGAAAATAATTGAAGTAATGCTGTTGACACAGAAATTATAATAATTATTTTATTACCTATTTGTTAATACTTATGGGTTGTGGGTTATCTTAAAAAACTGACATCGAACTCTTTTGGCGTGGGATACCAGTAGTGAGACTGGCAGAATAGTACCTCCTATGTTATAATAATAGGTATCGTAAAGGCAACCGACAGATGGCGGTACATCCCCCGTTACAGTAATTCAAATGAAACAGGGCATAGTAGTATAGCATTCCCATAGCTGCAATTGACCTGTCTAATAAAAAAGAGGGTTGCCACGCAATGTCCGTCCCATTTTTCAGCAATTACAAATCATATGCCAGGGTCGGCAAGCAGCAACGGTAGGGTTGCGCAATGTAAATAAAAAGTACGACGCAACGGCACGCTATCATTGTGAGTGACTTATATCGCCTTGTATACTTGAACAGGTAACTTGCTTATAGTTCGTACACTATACAACACAACGACATTCATACTGTTACTATGAAGGCACTAAATAAAATGTGATAATTATACATAATATATGAGGCTACAAAAATTTATATATCTTTATGATATTCATTTTTCAGTAGAAGGCAAGATATTGTAATTAGGGTCGGCTCACACAAGGAAAAGAGAGAGAGATAACGCCGAGCACTCGTTAGACCCCTGTCATCCCATTGATTTCCGCCTAGTTGCGGATAAGTAGGCGGAATTTAGAAACTGGAACAGAAAAAAGGTATCTCTTTAATTAGACAAGGGCCTTGGTCACAGTTCATTGATTTTGTGGCGGTCGCCCTTTGTACTTTAAATATGTAATGGATTGAGATAGACCATTCATTAGGTTAATTTCTGTTGCGGTAAATAAAACACTATAGCGTACAGAAGCTTTCTGAATTTTCTTAACAAATTGTTACGTGAAAAGAAAATTTTTTGCACTTGAACTAAGTTTAATAAATTAAAGTAACGCATAAGGCTCAGAATACTTTTTTTTTGGCCAATCTATCATGAGACCAATAATCTATTGTTTATTTTAATTTACTTAACATATATTTATTTCTATTATTCTGCATTTTGTACTAATGCATCCGCGTAATTTCATTAAAAAGCGATACAAAATGTTTGCTTCACGAATATAGAAAATATGTGTAACAAAATAAATTCTTATGTATACTGCAATGAATATAGAGTCTATATGTTTAACTGAATTACCTTTTTGTCTTCCCTTAAAACGTTCTGACTTTTCCGCAGATAGGCGGGAATCAATGGGATGACAGGGGGTTGGCGTAATGGGCGCGTTATCTCTGCGCGCAGTACCCTAATTAAATCTTCGTTTGCGTGTATGTGAGCGTTATCATTATGCGATGATGATTTTTACATTGCTCTTTAGGTTCCTCTGTAGCTTTTGGTCTCGCTCACTGTATTGAAGTGGACTACCGATTATGTATTTCTTTCGTTTCATGTTTAATAAATCGTCGATATGGATTGTGTTTCACGCGGATTCTAGTTGTCTTCATTTATTTTATTACATATTTTACATCGCCTCCAGCTTTAAATGTTTATGTATTTTTTTTGGACTTTGTATCAATAAAATCCTTCCTATTTCATAATTCTAGAGAAAATAACTGCACTATTCATTTATTGACTTTATGCGTTGACCATCCATTATTATTATTGATACGTCATGTACTCAGTTTAGAAATTAGAGAAAATATGCTAAAAAGATAAAAATTGGTTTAGTAGTTCAGCAAGTTCATCGTAGACAAACACTGTTTATATAACGTCTTCTCGAGAAAAATGGTTTTCCAATTATGTTTAAAATTAATAATAAAAACATTGAATAACGATATTTTTGATTACATAAATTATCAGCCAGATAATTTATTTTGTATCGCATTATTTTTGATTATGCTACAGGTATATAAATGTGTATACAAGTGTCCAAATGAGTTAGGATGAAATTAATTAGAATACATATATGAAGATTAAAAAGATTTTGATGTACTTCTTTTCAAATAAGAACATTTTGGTTTTTATTGGCATTATTTAATTGATGGAATAATAATAAATAAAGAATAAACTCACACTACATCTCTTACATAACTCCAAGATAAGTTACGAAAAGCACTTGTGTTACAGACATGACAGAGAAATCACAAATAATACTGAATACATATTTAACATCCAAATAATATCCGTCATAAAAATGTTTGTCCTAGGTGGGGATTGAACCCACGACCCTCTGCGCACAAATTAGGATCACTACCTACTATTTACGGCACCGGGCTTACCCAAATAATTAATGTTGAAACTTTATTCCCAGTAATTATATATAGTAAATTATAAAACAATAAAGGTGCCTTCAAAAATATTTAAGAATACCTAAAGTCAATTTTCTTAGACCTCAAAAGCCTTGAGCTCAGAAAATTTCTTTTATATTTTTAAATAGCTACACATCTTCATTAAATCCTGAATGATAAACAATGTCCGAGGGGAGCAAGCGGAAATTCAATAACGTAGCCCAAAGGACAAGGAAAAACGTAAAAATGGACGAAAATATTAAAAGATAGGCATCAAGGATAGGATTTTTTTTCGGTGTGAAAATAAGAAAACATGAATTTCTTGTGGCAAAATCACGTTTTGCCGATATGGGTCTGACGTGTTCACGAAAAATCGAAATGCGACTTGAAATGTATGAAAAATATTCGATAACCTCTGTTCTCTTAATACGTGCGAATCAACCCATCTGCTTTATATAGGGGATGCTAAGAAAAATATTTAAAGAGGTTAATTTCAACTATACTACACATTTATATAAATCATCACTATATCAGCCATTGGAAGTCCACTACAGAACATAGGCTTTCCTAGAAAAAGGATAATCTTGCCCATAATTACAGTGATAGGGCCTCGTTGCAATCGCAGAGCGCAGCTTCGCTATGAGAATGCTGTGCGCCCTGTGCATTTGTGCTACACTGCTTCAGATGAATATACCGTATGTCGGTTCTGATGCCTTAGTCACCTTTCTCGACACCTGGTACAGAGGGAAGTACTATTCTAACTCTGCCAGTACCTCACGGCCTATTTGAAGTATGTGTTATTGAAAATAAAACTATTTTGACTGATCGTAAACTCTGTTTATTAAATAATTAAATTAAAAATAATTAAATGTGACGGTGTTTGTCTGGGGTGTCATCGGCCAATTTAATAAATTGGCCGATTTAAATATATTTTTTTTAATTACTATGTTAAGTTCGATCCAACTCGAGAGATAGAATAGTTTATATATCAATTTATAGTCGCAACATCTTTTTCATGTTAACCATAGGTATAGAGGTAAAAGACAGGACATCGTCTACCGGGTCAGCTAGTTTTATGTTACAAAATATTTCTAGTCTAGTCTAGTCTAGTCTTATTTTAGCAGAGAATACCTATAATATTTTTATTAATTTTTTAATCAACTTCTATATTTCAAGTTATTACTATTTGTCTAATGTTTCATAACGGAAACTAGTTAAAATAATTTAAACCTGGATAAAATGGATATACATAGGTTTTTGTCGATTTCTCACCAAAAAGCTTTCGCTTTGAATAGTTACAGCAATTTTCTAGTTCCATTTGTATTATTAAATGAACATATACGTTTGATATAATATCGTAGTCGTAAAGACACTCGTAAAACATATAATAAGAATGAGGGCTCTCCCTAAAAGTCTCCCGGGGAAAACAATCCTTTATCTGAAGTTATATGTGGGTTATGTATCTTGTAGCAGATTTACAAGGCGAACATTAGGGCTGAGTTAGTTGTTTACAACTACTCTTGTATAGATATGTTTGTATATGTAAGTGAAAAGGGATTATTCAAGAAACGTTTGATTGCCAAAAAACGTTTGGCTTTTTCGTGACCGCGCAGAGATAGAGACACGCAGGATTTTATACTTGTAGAAATTTAAAGTCTTATGTTGCTAGGAAATTTGAAAAAAATACGTCTACGAATAGTTTTATCTCGATTAATTGTGCACACTTGTTTACATTGTTCATTTAATTATAGCTAGATTTCAAGAATACATAAATTTTTATTTATATATTGTATTAAATTAACGTAAAAACAACTACAATCAATATATACAACTATCAATGCAATTTGTAGAAATTTCTTAACGAACTTCGAACTTAATGTTAATGATATAGAGTCCGCTATTAATTAATCATTTTTTATATTTTGAAAAAGTTGATGTGCAGTGAATATAATGGGTTAGTGTTATTACTTCTTATATTAAGATTGAATTAAAATGTCATATGTTTTAGATTTCTGAGGGTTAGTAGACAATTTAAAAAATGTTCTATTATCATACATAATGGAACCCATTGAAAAATTGTATCTACATTTATGTGCCCTAACAATAGTCACTTTAAAATTTGCTTACATGTCCTTTAATAAATTTATAAAAATTAAATTGAAAATAAAATTATTGGGTTATTTGAGCCAAAAACGATACCAAATATTAGGCGAACTATTGTAAACAAATAAAAATTACTAGTTTTAAAATCTTATTGTAATGATAGTTTGTCTAACACTTTTAATTCATGTAATGTATTCCACTTTATATACGTAACAAAAACTTTTATTGTAATAAAAAATTATACCCGTTTAATATTTTTAAAACAACATCGCAGTTTATAAACGCGGACGCCTGTATCTGGAAAGGCGGAATTTGCTTATAATTTCCGCACTGGGCAGTGGTCGTAGCAATTACAGAGCGTAGCTTCGAGACGGCAATGCTGCTGCCTATCACTACCCTATCTCATTTCTGCTAGTTTTAAGTGGATATACCGCGATCTGTCACTCGACGTCGTAGAAGGTATCCTACGACGCCGAGTACAGGAGAAGGTACTATTCTACTCTGTTAATTTTAAGTTGCGTAATATTAATACCAACATAGAGATATATAAAATAATAATAAAATACGTAGTACGCTTGATTTATCTAACATATTGAATTAATCAGTAACCGGAAGCAATTTTCTAAACGTAATAATCCTAACCCTTCCATCCTTTAGGCAAAGAAAATTACCTAGTTATTTGCACAACAAATATTATTCAATCGCCCTGACAAATGGGAACTCTGCCGGAGGCCGATTTTCTTGTTATTATAGTAAACACGAAGCGATTTCTGTCAATAGACGAATTTATTTTTATTCCGTGATAAAAATGGTTAAGCATGTTTTGGGAGCGTCAAATGTTTTCGTTGGTGAACGGTTATTTTTCAATCAAAGCAGTATTTAGAATCTGATTTGGCACATAATGTAAATATTTACTTATGAAACTCATATCTATTATATATAGCACAACATATTAAAAATAAATATACGCGGCGTTTTATCCGACATTCGCAGAACTACACTAGGCAAACGATAAAACGCCCCCAAAATAAAGAAAAATACAAATAAAAATTACATTCTTTATTTTAGTAATAATAAATTATATTAATAGTTTACGCCCAATTATTTTCAATTGCTTAATCAGTCTTATATTTTGCTAATGATAAATTATACACAACCCGCGAGTTACCGGCAGAGTAGAATAGTACCTCCCACTGCACCAGATGTCGTAAGAGGCAACTAAGGTTCCAGAACCGACTGATGGTGGTATATCCATCCAGAAAATTGCATCTCAAATGTACAGGGAGGGATGGGCAGCAGCTTCCCCTTCGTGAAAGTTGCGCTCCTTGATTGCCAACACACTTGCCCAGCGCGGCAATTATGGATAAAAACCATTCTTGGAGAGGCCTATGTCCAGCAGTGGACTTTCAATGGCTGGTATAATGATCTGCACTCTATTTTTTGTTACATACCAGCTTAAACAACAGATTTTGTCCTGCCTTTATATACTTATCATGAAAAACATATTTTGACTATAAATTTATAATGCGATGTAAAATATCCTATCTCTGAAGTTGGATCAACTTATAAGTAGCCAGTAAGCAAAAATGTATTAACATCTGTCTAATAGTTCATATCAGACAAATATAGTGACAAGAAATATTCATATATAAAGATTATAAACTGTATAATCTTTTTCATTTTGTATTTAGAGAAGCAAATACTTATCAACATACTTATAACATTGGGCCCAGTTAATAAGTTACAAATGTACCTTTAGATGTAAAAATATGTCACATAATTCTATATTATATACCTATTAAAAAAATTAACGGATTTTAAATACAAATTGTAAAGCCAAGGTGCCGTAAGAGGCGGCTGAAATACCGGAACAAACAGGTAGCGGGATGGTTATACCGCCATTTGGTGGTTACGGTATCGGTACTTAAAACAGCGTAAAAGTAACAGCGGCAGAGGGTGGGCAGCAGCATTCCCGTTGCGAAACTACACCTTGCTATCACGTTTATGCAGCGCAGTTTACATAAAAGAGATTGCCCTTTATTGGAAGGTTCATGCCAAACTTTGAACGTAGTACTCTGTGATGAAGACCTCAGTAGAACGCTAACAATAGATAACTAACATTTTGCAGATACAGCTACTTACATTAAAAAAAAAACTTACAATTGCCAAAACGGCAATAATAAAATTAAATTCAAAAGCCTTTGTACAAAGTTAGCAATAGCGGAATCGCGAACAGAGACGCTTGCCAATTCCCGCATCGTCTGCCCTATGACGAACGACTCTGGAAGGAAGCCAGTGCAATTCTGCGTACAATGAAAAATCTCTTTATGGTCCGCTCATGTACAATGATATAAATTCAGTTACGCCGCAGATTTCGTGGCCCAATTCTCTAGAGTTTTATCTGGGGCTTTCACATTTATTTTAAATCCGTGAAATGAAGTAACTTAATATGGCCATTACCCATTTTAAATATACTGCACGCCTGTGTCCCTTCAAGATAGGCACAGACTTGGAACGACCTTGGCATACCTCTTTCGCTTCCTTTACTCGCGTTCGTCCTTTGCATTTGGCCTTTCTTTAAACCTCTTCTACCTTAGCAAGGTATACATGTATTAACCCTCTACCAACTCCATTATTAACTTCCACTCTACATATTATTGCAATCATTCAACTTTCACTCATCATTTCTAAATGACAAAACATCTGAACTTTCTGTTGAAAAGATGCAATCTTATGCGTCGAGAGTCTGGGATTGATTTTTCCGTTGTCTGATATCCCCAGCAAGAATCTACTCATCCTGATGTCAGACCAATGCATTAGATTTTGTGGAAAACTTATTTATGAAATATAAAATTAAATGAATTTTGTCATTAAATTAAATATTTAAACATTCGTACCAACTAAGATAAATCGATTAGACTGCAATGTGGCCACACAAACTATAGCAGTGGAATTTAATGTATAATATAATATAATACCTAGTAATTTCACTACGTCTCTCACCCCTCAAACCGAAACACAACAATGCTAACAACGCTATTTGGTAAAAGTGTAGTACCAATGCAGATTATATTTGTAAGAGGTCTACCTTATGTAACATGACAAAAATATTCCTTTTTGTAATATATTTAATATTGTTTTTTGGTATACATACATTGAATTGTTTAAGTTTTTCATTTAATAAATAAGAAAATGTATAAAATTCCACTATTACGATTTTGTATGCGTGCAACCACGCACCCAACAAAACTATCAATAAACATCTTAAATAGCCAACAAAGTTTCAAGGTTCAAGCAGTTGACACGATTCACACAAAAATGGCCAAGGCGAATTCCGTTGCATGACAAACGGACACACACTTGAACCAGTCAAGTGTCGTTACCCGTTTCGACGTGACACAAAAAGCTGACTTCGGAACGGCATCTTTTGTTATAGTCCTTTCACGGCGTCCATTTATCACTGACCTCCCCCCCTTTTGGCCCAATTCCCGTTTTTGTTCCCCGGTAAAGAATAGCGCGGGTCGCGATATACTGGACTAGAAGTCGCATAGTCCCGTATAACGTATGCAACAAAGGAGCTATGATGAAGGTTCTGCTGTTATTAAAACGTCCAGACTCTAGCCCTTTTTATTTATGCTCGCCCAAGGTCGAGGGGGCGATGGGAAAAGGGATCTGTTGATGACAATGTTAAATTGCGATGCCAGTTTTTGGTAGTATCCAGCCACTATAACGTACAATAAATTAACGAGTATTCTTATCTGGAAATGTTGGAGTATATTAGGGGGATAGTTTTTATTTTCTGTTGTGGACTTGACATGTTTATTTGTAGGCTTTGGATGATCTTGTGTTGGGCAGCGGTTTCTAAACTTTTGGTATAATAGATATAGGTGAATGACTAAGGATTTTTCAACTTAAAAAATGGAAGTGTAAGTGTAATAAATGGGGTAATTTAGATACAATGAATTAATTATTTATAATATAAATAATGAATTCGTACATTGCCTGCCTATGATATAAGTCGCTTAAAGTACTTGTGTTAAGCACAAATTTAACACCTAGATTCAAACAAAAATTTTTATACAGAAAATCTTTGTCCTGGGTGGGTTTCTAATATATAATAAATAGTGTATGATTGTAATAACATCAAATTTATAGATGTAGAAAGTAATTAGTCTGCTAACTATATACACTTGATTCAACAAAATATACTTATATATAAATTATACTTCAGAAAATTACAATATCAAGTATTCATTATATTAGATATAAAATGGTCATAGGCCTCCCTAAGATAAGGGGATGTTTGCCTATTATTGCTGCGCTGGGCAGGCGTGGTGGCAATCGCAGAGTGCATCTTCACGACAGGGATGCTGCTGCACATCCCCATTCTAAAGGATCCATCCGAAACAGCGCAGCTTAAATACTACAGTATTTAAAATAAACCGCCATCTGTTGGATCCGGTACCTCAGCCGCCTCTTACGATACCTAGTTCTACTCCACCGGTACCCCATGGTTCATCAAATATTGCATTTATAATAAAAATACTTTTTTTTACTAATATAAAACCGGCTTTTTATAATAATTATTTTTTCGATATTTTTAAATAAGATATTAAACTGCTTTTAGTGGTTTTATTATTATTAACGAACGCGCAAATGTAAGAAAGTGTTCATATATTTATGTTTATATTTTTTTGATAGACACAAGAGATAACGAACAAAAAGTAATTTAACACACATTATAACAATTTTACATTCTTTTTAAATAACACAATTATTCATACCAATTTGTAGTAAACCGATGTTACTGAAATATAATGTAGGTAGGTACAGAAAACAAAAATCCTTTACCTTCTATACTAGTACAAGACTGTGTTACGGCAAGTTAGCGATAATTGTCATGTGCATAAGGTACAATTTTAAAACACGCACAATTTAAATGACTCGCGCGGATAACAAAAGATTAAATAACTAGAACTTGCCATTTAAAATCTCTCCACGGTGGATAACATCTAATTGAAATTAATTATGTATATATATAAAGAGATTAATTTATTTGTGTTGTTTTGTGTGAGGGTTTGCACCGAACATTTCAAATTGTACAAGCTTTACAGCCCGCGTATAATCTGGTTGCAAATTTCCAATGTTAATCAGGCCATCCCCACAATATATCTTGTATAGCTAACCGCCTTTATAACGCAACGATTATGGCGTGGCGTTTGGTAGTGTTGAACTAATATATCGGCGATGCGTATGGTTTTATCGATAAATCACGGTAGGCGTACTACAAACGCATGATATGTTAGATTCGGATCGCTTATTTATTGCACTATGCACTGTGCTGACCCAATAAACTAAACATATAGTAAAATATCTTCAAACTGTAAATATGTAAAACGTTGTCCGTATAAAGATCTGTATCATGTTTTATTTAAAAGTAGCGACGTGTCCCGAATTCGTCTAGGTGCGTGGTAAATTATTCGTTAGAGCCCAATAATATTACATTCACAAGACCTAAAGCTTTTAAACTACACAGTTGTTGTTTCAATAGATGTTTCAAAATTTTCCTATACAGCAAAAACTAGCCTGAAAATTACAAAAATATACTATCCATTTTTTTTTATTTATATATATATAAATTAAGTTTTTACTATATAGGAAAAAAAATATTGTCTGTGTAGTTTAAACGCTTTAAATATTGTGAGTGTGATATTATTGGGCGCATAGATTATAGCATAACTGGTTGTCGAGCATATATAGCATAACAGGTTGTCGACATTACGGGTAGTCACATCACTAGTACTTGGAGCGCGACATTTAGGCCAGGCAATAATCTCCCTATTATCTCCACCACAATACGACTTAATAGATCTTATTTGGATCGCCAAGGGTGCCAGTAATAAACTGTTGCTAGCAGTTTCTGGGTGGTGATATGTTTTGTTGTACGTGCCTGAGATTAATTTACTTTTGAATAGGGTGTAAGACCACACTTATCGATATATATGATATATCTATTAGGATTGTCAAATATTATTGTACATCTCTCTACTATTCTATATCAATTACGTAGAAGACGTTCTTAAGAAGGTAGATTGTCTTTTGTCACAAGTAATTTGATTCTTGAATTATTCTATTCAACATTGCAATAGTGTGGTTTTTTACCAAAACACATGTGCTTTCAGCGACTTACCACAGAGTCGGGTAAATTACCACGGAGAATATATGAGGTATTGTGGAAATTTATTATTAAGTATGTACCTATACATAAAATAAATTGTAGATTTAAAATAAATTGTGGATTCAAAACAGATTGTGGATTTCAAAGTTTTCTGAGGAAATTATTACACGGTGATCCAAAAATATCATAACCAACATCAGCAAACACGTAGCAGTATCGCTCCGCGATAAACATCCACAAACCTCGTCATGGTTCCCTTGTTAATAAAAAAGATGTCAACTTTTACTGGGCATGTTGATTTATAGCCTCTTTTGTGGTCCGTAATAATGAAATTGTGTTATGTAACAGAACAGCTCATTAAGGCTCTGGGATAATAAGAATTGTATGACACGAGTAATTTTTATACGTACAAGAACCGTATTGCCACCAAATAAAGTCCATTTTTCGCATATTCTTTGTCATATTTGATATTATTAAAAAGCATAATGTTTTTGGTCGGAAAATAGTAGAACTAAAATAAATGGTATTAGACTCTATATTAATATACTTTTTCATAAGTAGTATAAAAGGAATAATTAATGGTTTATTTCTTTATTGATTCTCTAAAATTTTCAAACATTAATAAATCAGTTTAGATACAATACAACTGTTTCTGCCTTATGTGTAGCAAGCCATTACTACAGAATATATATATAAAACATTATATACATATATATATACTTTTTTTAAATATACATGTATATATATAAATATATATACATATATATATATATATATACAACTTTAGAATCTGATGATAACCAGACTTAGTATACATACCTAAAACTAGAAGAGTTCTTTTAAAGTTTTTGCGAGTGTACTAACCATGTCCACATGTCCACAAGCGCAAACTCACGGCTGACTAAACTTATAAAGTCATCATAATTATGACACAAATACATTTACTTATCTGACTATGATCTTCGTATCCTTTAATTTGTGGAAAACTACAGTACCATCACTGGTTACTGGCACAAAAACATCAGTGTGATTTATATTACCTAGTATTAATTTGGTTCATTAGAATAGATATAAGCATAATAAGTATGATATTTTAAAAAAGGTAAAAACACACGACCATGAAACTATATTCACTACCTATAGAATGGATAATGAAAAAAATGTAATGCTGTCACAACTGTTAAGTAATAGATTCAAAATACATTCAAATGTTTGACATAAAACTAACAATGACTGGTCTTCTTTTGCGTCATATTATGGAAATAATTTTTTTCGTCTGCATTGGTACTTAACTCATACTTATTTCTACTGCTGCAGTTTTCGCATTATTGTTCTATTTTCAATGAGAGTCAATGAAATTACTGGGTAATGTGACATAATATTTTCCAGTCACAGGTTGATATCGTGCTAGTAACATACATGTGATATTACGAGTGTCTATAGGCTGCGGTGACGGTTACTATCAACTGGTCTACGCTTGTTTGTCGACCTGGGCTAATAACAAAAGAAAATCATATATAAAATCAATTGTCATTAAAAATCAATAATCATTAAGGTCTACCGTGATTAAAATATCAAAGCAATCGCTAATTCTGATATACATATTGGCATCTGTAGGTTCCAATAACCAATCTTTTTCTGACGATAACTGTGAGCAGAAGGATTCACTATTCTTCCTTGCCAGTACTATACGCATCAATTGATAGCTTGACGCGTTGATGTGTTCTCCAAACTCATTTTAGGCGAACCGAACCACGGTAGCAAGCCTTTAAATTGACTGACGTTTGGAAGTCAGTTAGAGCTGCAAACATTTCGTTATGATTACCCTTTAATTTGTGCAGGTGCTCTATTTGGAATCTGGGTGTGGATGCCAATTTTGCGATGCATCAGCTTTTAATAGTGATGTTCCGTCGTGTTTTAGATTTACGAGAACATTAATAAACTGACTGTCTGTCTGCAAACTGTGTCTTTTATCATGCGTCTAAAACCACTATTTTTTGTACTTTTTTCGTGAAAATGTTGCTGGCAATAATTTATCAGGTGCTGTAGTTTTTGATTAGTTGTATTATAATCCTATCAGCTGTATGTCGACAACTGTACATTTCGTTTCATCATCATACCAGCCATTGGAAGTCCACTGCTGGACATAGGCCTTTCCAAGGCTTTTTTCCCATAATTGCCGCGTTGGGAAAGCGTGTTGGCAATCGCAGACTGCAGCTATCATGACCGGGATGCTGCTGCCCATTCCCACTCCGTACATTTGAGCTGCACTGTTTCGGATGGATATACCGCCATCTGTCAGTTCTGGTACCTTAATCGCCTCTTACGACACAAGGTGCATTTGAAGCTACTACTCTGTTCTAACGGTACCTCACGTCATATTTTGATTTACAACAATTATCGTTTGAGGAGAGGACATCAAATTACTTAGTTTACGTTAAATAGGAATTTGGCATTTTTAAACCTTGAGATACACCATCACTAATAAGAAAATAAATAAATTCACACTTATATCACGGATTAGCCTCCCCAAGGAAGGGAGAATTTCGTCCATAATTGCCACACTGGGCAAGCATGATGCCAATTGCAGAGCGCAGCTTTGCGATGCAGGTGCTTCTGCCCAACCCGGCCCTATGTATTTGAGCTACACTCTAATGTATTAATAAACCGCTATCTAACGGTACCTTAGTTATCTACTACGACATCCGGTACAAGAGAAGGTACTATACTTTTCTATTCAGCCAATACCACAGGGCAAATGTGGATATCAGACAGTTGAGTAATTACTAATATAACACTTAAATACAAATAAATAACACCCAGAACACCAGATACCTAGAACAAATATAAATATTCATCTCTTAAATATACGTAGATAGTTAAGATTCGTTTATAAAAACGGTTAATAGTCAGAAATGCTGTGGGTATTATTTTATATAAATATTTTTGAATTGATTATCGATAAGAGTGTAACGTTAACATCGAATCAACACTTCACTAAGTCTTGATTGCTGTTTGTAATCAGAGTACGTGCAAATATTGAACGATGCCAGCAGCATGAAATTCTAGATCAGTACCGTATTTCCATATTTGGGAGCTTAGTGCGGATCCTGGAATTTGTGGTGTGGATTAGTAAAGCCGGTCTAGTCCTGGGGAACAAACATAATGTTTATTTTAGTGAGTACATCTATTTGTACACTAACATCATCCAATTGGGGATTTCACCTTTGAATGGAGAATGAATCATCCAGATTGAATTATGTAAATCGGAGATTATAACCTGAATTGTGAAAAAAAAAGAATTACTGTTGAACATAGGCCTCCCTAAGATAGGAAGTTTTTTGTCTCTAATTGCCGCGCTGCGGCCCATCCTCTGTAGTATCTAAGCAGCGCTGGTTCTATGTTTCTGTGGATTGTCGCCTTGTGACCTTAGTCGCCTCTTGCATCTGGTAAGAACTGCACTAGTCACCGGTACCCAACGGTTTAAAAAAATATATATATATGAAAAAAAATAGGTATTCCAAAAAAAATATTTAATTATTAAAATATTATCCTTATATAGATAATGACTTTTACTATGGCAAGACGATGAAAACTTTCACTTAAGTCCACAAAGTGTCATGAGAATGGATCTACGTTTCATATAAATTCTATTATTATCGAATAAAATAAATCTGTTCGAAAATAACAATAAACTAATATAATTCGCTATAATATTTTTTTTTATAAATTTCACAACATTGCATAAATTGTCCTGATTCCGTAATAAGTCGCTGAAAGCACTTGTGTTGACAATAGAGGAATCACAAATATACCTACTACTTAAATACATTTATTTAACACCCAGATACAGAACAAACATAAACATCATCCTAAAATATTTGCCCTAGGTGTGGACCGAACCAACAACCTTTAACGCAGAAGGCAGGATCACTACCATCTTCGCTATCGGGCCCATCTTTGTTCTAAAACTATGGATAACAATTTCACTGTGATTGAATTTTACACTCCCTTTAATTTGAAGTGTATTATGTAATAACAACAACTAATCAGTCCCAACCTCTAATTTCCATTTCGATCACAAAGTTTAATTACAAGCTGAAAGTTCGGCTTAGATGCTTGGATAATGTCGATTATCGAGTAATATTATTTCAGAAAACGGTCGTTTCCTTGTTTTCACACGCTGTTATGTTTGTCCTGAAAGCATGTCAAAACTATTAAATGGTCGCAAATAATTTGGTACTGCCTGAGGTGAATATAAAAAGATCTTTTGGTCCTGCAATAGTCAACAGAATAATTACATCAAATTAGTTATTGGAAATCCACTGTTGGACCCCAAGAAAATGGGAATTTTGGCCACAGTTGCCGCGCTCAGCAATTGCGTTGGCAATCGCAGAGTGCAGTTTTCGCTATGTGGATGCTGCTGCACATTCCCGCCCCGTTATGGATTATAGTGACACCGTTATTATATACCGCCATCTTTCTGTTCTGGTACTTTTATCGCCTCTTAAAACACCTGATACAGAATGAGTTACTATTCTACTCGGCTGGTACTTCATGAATTGATATTATTAACTGTATGCACATTATCAAAGCTCACAGGACAAATACGTAAAATATTTCAGCATCGCAACGTAAAATTTATTCAGGGAAACGGCTCCAGTATTCTCGTCGTAGTTAAAGCAATTGTTTTCCTCAAGTCTTTTATTTTCCTAATCCAAAAACACACTACTCTCATTTTAAAATTCAAACGGTCCCCGAATCCGCTCAAATGGCTCTCCAGCCAAAACTCTGGCGCCAATTTGACCCCCGGATCCAATTACAAAGTTTAATTACTCATCAGAGACTAGTTTTCCATAGCAGATGCCGCTACTCATGCCGCGAAGCGGTGCCATCGCCCGGTCGCTAAGAGCTTGTAGACCAAGAGCTGGTAGACAATTTAGGGAAGGTATTTGAGAGATCGTTATCGTAAAAATGTAAGCTTCGTGAAATGACAATGCGGCTTAATGATATGAATATATTCAATGCTATGAATATTATTGTTATATTTTGTACTTTTGTCATAGCCATAAGTTATCTTCTGCTGGACATCGGCCTCCCCAAGTAATCTCCAAAAGGACCTGTTGTATTTGGTCTGTGTCCAGCATGATCCTGCGGTTTAAGCTAGATAATCTGACCATCTTGCGGGTGGACGCCCTACGCTGCGCTTGCCGGTACGTGGTCTCCATTCTAGAACCTTACGACTCCATCGGCTATCGGTTCTGTGTACCAAATACCCTTGCCCACTGCAATTTCAACTTACTAATCCGCCGGGAAATGTAGATAACTTTTGTAAAAAATTTAGTCTTACTTACTTTTAAGAGAGATGGTTTAAAATGTAATTTAAAAAAAAAAACATTATTTATAAATAAAGATCATTTTAGATTATTTATGAAAAAAAAAATTCTACTAGAAAAAATATATTAATGACGACATTTTGAGAAAAGATATCATTTTTGTGATCAGAAATTAAGAAAATGCATTTTTAAATATTTTTAACTTGTAGTGCTACGGATACATTACTGCATTTATTAACTGGCTCCTCTACTATTATTTAAAAATTTACTTTGACACCGTAGTGGGTTTGTGAATTCTTAAACGCAGTTTATGTAGCATGCTGAACTTGTAAAGGGGTTTGAGTGCTCCTGATAATAGGCTGATCTATTTCGTCTCTTTTAGTGTTTAACGTCTAAAATATGCATCAGTGCAAAATATTAAAAATAAGCTATATTGTCAGTCCAATATTCTGTGAAACTTTGTTTGGTTTGTAAGACGAATAAATGAACATTGATAGGAAAGTATGTGCAAACTTTCTTATTACAATAATTCACCATTAACATCATTCCAGCCGTTAGAAATCCACTACTGGACATAGGCCTCCCCAAGTGAGGAGGTTTTTTGCACATAATTGCCGCGCTGGGCAAGCGTGTTGGCAATCGCAGAGCGCTGCTTTCGCAACAGGGATGCTGCTCCCTATTCCTCGCTCGGTGCATTAGAGTTGAACTATTCCGGATGGTTATACCGCCATCTGTCGATTCTGGTACTTTTGTCACCTCTTACGACAGCTGGTGTAGGGGGAGATACTATTCTAATCTGCCGGTACATCAAGGCGATTTACAATACATTTATAATATTTTCAATAATTACTACAGTATTATTTTTGTACCTATCAAATTAAAATCACATCTTACATCATATAAACTACTACTAAATTTTAAACGCACGCTTCGCTTCTCAATTTCCATAAAGTAAGCGGAACGGAAGGCATCATGTAACCAGAAGCGGTGACAGGGCGAATACTTCATGAATCTCATATATCTTTCTAAATCCTACTTGATCTTAACGCGGAAACTGAGCAGGGTTTATGTGACACTTTCGATTATGGCAACCCATCCCTTCAGTTGAGTTTCCTTGAGCGGGAATTTATAATAAACACTGAAAGATTCTTTATGAAAATGTTTTCCAACTGTGTAAAGGATTTATAGCTTCTAAATGCTATCGATGCAGCTGTGCATTAGGTAAACGTATCCATATAAATTGATAATAGCTGGTATATTGCGTAGATATTTCGATATTGAGCTGCGGGATACCGACAGAGTAGAAAACTACCTTCGAGGTACCAGAACCAACAGATGGCGGTATATCCATCCAAAACAGCATAACTCAAATGCTACAAGGCTGGAATGGGCAGCAGCATTATCGGCGTGAAGGTACGCTCTGTGGTTGCTAACAGGCTTGTCCAATGCTTGTCCAATGTCCACGCGTGGCAACTACGGGCAAAATTTCCCTTTCTTAGGTGGGCAGGATGGCATATGTATAGTAGTAGACTTTCTGCGGCTGCTATGATGAATATGATTATATAAGGGACGCAAATATATATAAATATATATAATTATTTACGTGTTTTTTATTTTAACAGCTTTAAAATGCAGTTTACTAAATTTCTCAATTTTTTTTGTTGACGTTTCAGTGAACATTTCTGAAATTGTTCTCTTGAATTACGAAATATTTAATGATATTGCATTTTTAAAACCATTTAAAAAGTAGTTTCATTATCAGTAAAAGTCTGTACTACATTTTAAGCCCAATGATTTGCGTTTAGGTTTTATTATCGTAGTGAACTTTGCATATATTTGTAAAAGCCACTCTGTATTACATACTTGGACGAAACTCTTTATTTAGCATAAACATAATTTTGTACAAATGGGTCGTTAATTGTATACAGATCAATGTTTTGAATATTTTGAATTCAGTTCTTAATACACTAAAGCTTGAAGAATATTTCTACTGATATATTTTTTGAAAATTTAGTTTCTCTTTAATTTCGACAAACAATTACTTTCAGAACTCTACCCACCATCGACATGTGTCCTGAGATAATGTCAAACGTTACAATTAAAAAAGTTACTTCAAGGCTCATCCTGCGACGATGTCGCTAAGCCAATTACAAAGTTTAATCAGCACTCTGGACTTGTTACCGTTCATATCCATCATAAAGATAGTTGGAAGATCATAATTATAAACATCTTTAGCTTTGCTAGTTTCTCGTGATGAGGTTAGTTAGTTTACTTTGCGTGTTTGTGCTTATTAGTACGTACATAAGTTTTCTCTGGGTGATTTTGTATTTGGAATACATTTTCACTTATTTTGATGTCCGTGGAGGATGTGAAAAGACTTCCAGTATTTTGTTAATCTATCGGAAGAAACGACGTCAATTTTTTTAAATATCAATTAGGTCGCCAAATACAGTTCACGTGATAGTAAGCGTCACAGCACCTATAGGCACTCATATAATCACAAGTATACGCGTGTTGGTAACCTTGTGACTTGAATATCTTATGTCACATTGCCTAGTACTTTCCCGGCCAATGTAAGGCCATACTGGTAAGAGAACCATTCAAACCGGAACTCAGTATTGCACACACTGCTATTTTGCAGTAGAAATAGGTGAGAGAAAGATACCAATGAAGACCCTTGAAAGAGGTCTACCTCTTTTTTACGATTCTTCCTATTAAACATCATAATATCAGCCTCTACAGTTAGTCATAAGACTTATAGGAAAAGAAAGGTTTTGTCCGTTTTAGCTTCACTGGGCAGATGATGTGTAAGAGAGGAGCGGCTACGCAGAGTAAAGTCGTGACATGCATACTGCAGCCTATACATACGTCGTTGCATTGATACGTTGTTGTTGAGCTACACTGTTTTGTATGGATGTAACAGGTTCTGTTGGTTCTAATAGATGAGTCATGTCATTAGATATACTTAAAAGAAGGTCATATTTTATTTTGTTGGTTATAATCCCTACTAATTATAAATATGAAAGTAACTCTGTCTGTTACGCTTTCCCGCTTAAACCTGTCAACTGATTTTGATGAAATTTGTAACAGACAATCCTTAGACCCTGAGAAAGAACATAAGCTTTTATTTAATCGAAATAAGGATTTTTAGGATCTGAAAAGGGGGATGAAAAGTTGTATGCATGTATCGCTATTTTTTAGAGCTAGAATCTTGAAACTTATTGATTCGATATAAAAACATGAAATCCAAAGTTTATTTGAGTTAAGGTAAAGAGGTACGGAAACCAAAAAATTATTACACGCGGACGAAGTCGCCGGCACAGCTATTAGTCATAAGCGCATCCCCTTCCTGTGTTTCAACGGTTAGTGAAGGATCGCTTTCTTTTGTTCAAGAAATTTCATATATTTAATTACATTTCCTAGCATTAACTCTAGTTATATAGTATATATTTAATAAATTAATATATTTTTCATTCACTCTTTCCATCCGAAGGTTATCTGAAAGAAGTCGTTATTTGCGAGAAGGCCGCCCATTGTACTGTGTGATTATTGTTTTTGTTTTATACTCTTATGTTTTATGTACAAAAAAACTTAAGCATTCAATATTTATTCTTGTATCCAAATTATTGTATATAAATTCTTGTAAATATATCAATCATTGCTATGTCAAACAAATGAATTAAATACCCATAAAGGTAAAGGATTTCTTAAGTGCTGCTACGACATGACTACAACTTATGATGTATGTGTCAATTTAATTGTACTTCGCTTCACAATACAGTAAAACTTTTTCGCGTACGAAAATTAAACATCAAAAACGTTGAGCAGAACACAAACAATCGAAATTTCCAAACAAACTTCTCAGTGTTACCGACATTACTCAACGTTGAACAAAACAGTAGTTTTCGCGCTCAACCCAAGCGTTACTGGGAACAGTTGAGTCAACTTTAGATTCCTTAGCTTTAATTATCCGAGTTTGCACTGGAGATCAGATAAAATTGCATTCCTTGCAAGACTTGGGTGGTTTCCGTTGAGATTCTCGCAAACGTTGATATTCAAGAACGCTCGGAATGTGTTGCTCCGATGTTTGTATCGGCATCCATCGTGGGAAAAGGAAATATTTTCATCTCCTTTTTATTGTATTTTAAAGTAGTTGCCGAGCTCAGTTGATTTCTTCGCGAAATTGTATGACTTTTTCCTGGAATTCTTGTTTATATTGTTTTATGTGTACCCCCTGTACCAGGTGTCGTAAGAGGTGACTAAGATTCTAGAACTAACAGATGGCGGTATATACATCCAAAACAGTGTAGTGTCGCAGAGCACAGCGTGAAAGCTGTGCTCTGCGATTGTCAATACGCTTGCCCAGTGCGGTAATTATGGGCAAAATTCTCCAAAATTCAGTAGTTGTATGGATGATTGTTTTTTCAAAGTGACTTTTTGCTTACACAGGGTTACAGTCCATGTGATAGCGAGCGTCACTGCAGCCAATAGATGCTTGTATGATTATAAGAATTACATTAGCACGTTTTCTACCTTATGACTTCTTCTTCAAAAGTGTTATCACATTACCCAGTAAACTCACTGTTTTTTTTTAACCTTTACACCTGAACACAATAATGTGAACACTGCTATTCGGTGGTAGGAATTGGTGAGGGCAAGGTACCAATGACGAAATTTTGTATGAGGTCTACTTCCAGTAGAGAATGAGCAACTGATACCTTCACAAGTGCAGTTTTTCTAAACTTATTGGTTCATTTTCGCTTTTTTTTATTTAATAAATATCATTATTCTTTAGATATTATTTTTTAACAATTTCATTATCTACAATATAAAACCTATGTTTAACAATCCGTTCTTTATAGAACATCTTTTGCGAAGCGGCATCACTTCCTCATTAGCTTCTACTTATTTAACGCTGCCAATGAGGCTCAAAATATATTATACCTTTTTTTTCGGATGGACCTATTGCTGGACTATTCAGACGTCAATTCCACCAAAAACAGAGGGCGGGGCCTCTCATAAATGAGTGGTCCGATGCCCGTTGTCACTCTGCGTACCCCGCGGTCGCGTCCGCAAAGCTCGCGGGACCGACGGCGATCGCCCGAGGGCGCCTCTAGAGGCTCGACCTAGACTCGGGATGCCATCGTTGCGGGGGAATTTAATTATGAAAATTCAGCAAAAGAGGACGGACAGAGTGAACCCAGCAGCTCTAGGGATGTCGGTTATCGCTCGTGGGGGCAGGGACTGCACGCGTTCGCCGGCGAACGCAGTGTACTATTATACGTATACTGTTATACGACTGCATGGGCAGTGTCAAAGGTTGTGCCAGTGAGAGGGCGGTTAAGGGCTGCGATTTTCGCGGAAATCCTTCTGAACGGATTATACCTTTTATGATTTCATAAATGCAAGGAAAAACTGAAGATCTGGCTGTCACTTTTAAAATATGTGCAAACTGAAGATATTCTATTTTCCTTAACGTGCACGCACTGGTTGTGACAACTGGAGTTTCAGTTATTAATTATTTTTAATTTATGCGCTTTGCTACGAAACATACATTAAATATGACGGAAGATGCAGGCAGTTGTAACACAGTTTAATACTGGCACAGTTGCCCACGATAACTTCTTACCTGATAATTTATATTCATTTATATGTATAATAAAAAAGTATTTTATATTCATATGTACTGATTAAATCTGTATTATGAATAAATATAATATTATTGTTATGATTATTAAATCTTATATTATATATTGTTATCTAATTCATCACCATTGTACTGTTAGATATACATTTACAGAATTTTGAACAATTCATTTCTTCAATGATCTCAAATTAGCACCTATGTTTATATTATCTCAAGCCGTTATTATTAGCCTTTTATGGTGGACCATAAACGTTTACAAGACGATCAAGGATTGGTTCACTTGAACAAACATAATGTAATTTTATTGCCTATATAACACCATCGTTTCCCTTACCAGGTTTGAGGATTTGCGAACGATTATTGTTGGGTTGTTCCTACGACGTCATAAATGCTAAACGACACATAAAAAAGTATTATGAGCATTTGTTTTCGTAAGAGTATTTCGATTAGGCATTAAACTCTATCAGTTTATAGCGGTGTTTTTGTATTCGGAAAGCAGACTTTATGACTATCACTTTATGATCCTTAAGAGTAGATAAAATAGCAGTGTTCTATTTACATCACACACATACAGACACTATGAATAACTAAATGGAATACACGACTCTTTGGTGTGTTTGCTCATAAATCGTATGTGCAATTGTGCAGTCGCACAAAATTCCTGTAATTTATTTTGTTTGGAAATCAAACAGTATTTATATAATATAACAATAGGAGATTTACTGTAACTAAAACCAATTGTAAACTTAGCATTGCGTGCTCCCGGACAATAATTACAATAAATAACTAAAGGTCAGCATTGTACTTCTAATGGCTGATATGATGATGATGAATTAAAAATAGGTGATCGAAACAGATGGTCAGTGAACTGACATGAACCGCTTGTCAAATAGACCTTGACATACTATGTGTCCGTGTAACGTCAATAGCGTAACGGTGTCTCAACATACACTTGAGGGCATTTTCATTACTCCAAAAACTTTGAAAAATTAGCTTTATCGCTAAACGAAATTCGCTTACAAAAATCGGGATCAAAGGCAATCTTATTTTGGGCCCATGCACCAAATCTACGCCTAACTAGGTGATCGTGAGGCTTAGTTTTCTATACGAATTTGATATTTTAAGAACACAATCAAGATGTTTCCGCAAAAAGTATACGGACACATATACAATTCTTGTGCACAATGGCGAATAGACTGCTTCGGATCTTTCTTTACGTTATGCACTACAACAGCAATGACTTCTTCTGTACACACTATATGACGTCACTATGGATGCGTTTTATCATTCAGAGCATACGAGGTGCGAAAACGTTCCATAGATAATCCAATTAATTGCTCTGATGAACGATTATGTTGACCGTAAATTGGACGTAGTGCAGGTATTTCCAATATAACCATGATTTTAGAATTAAATTTGCACAATTTGGAAGCGTTGTTTAGGCGTCAGTCTATTCATGTTGAATTGCCAAACCAAACTTCACATAAATCACTTGACAGCTGACAAAATGGCCGCTAGTTAAAAAGTGTTGCCAACTTAAAGTTCTATACCTCTAAAAAAAGAACCGTTTACTTTTGCATTATTATTCGAAGCACTTTCCAATTATTTCTGGACGTTTGAATTTCGATTACCTTAAAGCAATCGTTCTTCGGATTGGCGGAAGTGAAACAGATCGAAATGCTATAGATATAAAAAGAGAAGCAGATCTACTGACTGACATTTCTACGCATAACTAACCATATATGTTATTTATAAAGCAGCACTGAAAAAAATATTTGAGAATTCACTCCCTGAAGGAGTAAATTGGGGTTGAAAAGTTACTATGAAACTTTGCTGTTTTTGAATGTTTTTCAAATGAAATTCAGTACTTAAGTTCTTCCTTGAAAGTCAACATCCCTTAAGGGGGTAAAATTGGGGTGCAATGTTAGTACAAAAGTTATACAACTTAACACGGGCAAAACTGCGGAGCGCTGAAAGTCAACACATAAAATCTAAATACGAGATATAAAGCGTTTCAAAGTGATTTCATTGTTTAATCAAGTTAAAAAATAATTGTTTGCTGTCTTGTTCTACAAAATAAAAAAATACCTAATGCGGTATCTACTAGTTTAACGAAGAGACTAAGAAGAAATTACCCCTTAATTTCACTCTTTCCATTAACTAGAACCTCATTGGTTTTTCAAGGTGCTCAATAAAATCGATCATAACCAACCGCCATATCTTTTATACACGAATAGATGATAACTTTCTTCGATTGTTCCTAAGAAATTTCATTAAACTGCCTCAACTCCGCAGCCGAGTCTTTAACTGGGACTGGTTACTTCACGTTATGTGTTAACTTGTTATATTTTCAATGTGTATTGTTCTTTCGCTTGCCTACTTTCTGAGACTTGAGTGGTACTTAAAAGTTGTGATGGGATGGCTGCTCGGTTTTATATAATTTTTTTGCTATAAATATCGTGCACATGACGAGTTTGTGGGTACTTCTAGATTTTTTACTATATTTGGAATCAAATACTTTCTACTCTGACGATCTAAAAGCCTTTATCAACTTTAAACGGTTCCAATAATACTTACACTACTTGCACCATAACAATAACAGCTATCATTGTGGTATAAATAGTTAGATTTTAGATGAAAATAACCTAAAACCTTATCACTTTTTGCTATCATTCAAGTCTATACTAACATACTATACTTGGAGAGTTCACAGTACATTGCACATATATATGTGGGAAGCATGAAGATAAAATATCTGATTATCTCGATTTTTCAAAAATTATATTGGCTTAATTCTGATTGAAAATCTTCTTTGATTACTGATTTTTCAATGGATCCTTTTTATTAAATAGGCTTATTAAAAATCCTTTTAAATTTTCGTAAAATAAAAAATGCTGGCTACAGACGGTTCTAATTCTGCTACAAAATCTACCAGAACACTGTTACAACCAGCAAGAAAAATATTTAACGATAGAAATTCTTACACAACCTAAGTAAGAGTATAGACCAATGTCGGCGAAGCTTACCCTTGTCTTAAAACCAGGTTAGAGAAATTCAGTCCCAAGCAGTTTTATTAACATACATGATTTTATAAATTTTTAAATATTATATTCACAATGTGTCCATTGCTTCTTGAAGTCTCAACGCGTTACCTACAAACTCATCGCACTTTATAAAGACCAAAATCATCGCACTTTAAAAATACTAATAACTAGAGTGTGAAACTTAAAGCGTATTATTTTTAGAGGTTAAGTATTTACACTTGACTGCCCGAGTGCTTTTTAAGAAACAGGTTTTTAAAGGCGACCCTTTTGGTTTTGGCCGCCGACAAAATGAGCCCTCAACTAAGAGGTTTTAATAAAAATCCCTTGCATGATTTATACAACACAATGGCGAGATTTTCAATCTTTTTGGAATGGATTATTAATAAATATACGTTTATAAAAAAAAATAAGAGTTCAAATAACTTGAGTTTAATAATTGTGTTCTTATTGGTCTTAATTTTTGTAAATCACTTTTATTGTATTTAACTAGTTACAAACGAATAAAAATTTAAATCTAGATATCTTTAATCTGTATTATTTTATTGAACAATTATGTTTGACTATGCTAATGTGTGAGGAATTCTAATGTTGATATTATTTTGTTCAATATACTGACAATTTTCATAGTTACAAAAAATAAAACAAAAAATCGCTATATAATATTATAATAAAACTACTTTTTTAACGGCTAAAAATTGGTTTATTTTACCTTTTGTATTTTTAGTTCAATATTTTGGTAACCTTTCCGCAACATTCTCAATATTAACCAAAGATTTATAGGATTTACTACTTACTATTAGGTAGTGATACCTTGACTTATTTTGTATTTATTTTTGTTTTTAATTTTGTATGATTGTGTTCCCATTGACACAGTAGGTGCTGACAGTATCTTGAAATCATTATATACTACTTCCATAATAGTTAATTGACTACGCCATGGCTAATACATTAAAAACCCTTCTCTAATAAAAATCTTTCTAACAAAACTCATTCCTAGAATAAAAATATTAAGTACCAGTTTTGTAAAACATATAGTCATGTCTACGACACAGCCGTACCCTATTTTTGTATCGATGCAACATCAACCCTAAAAATTAGAAGTCTTTGGTTCTTTCTTTTCTTGGTTATATGTCGCAAAGAGGCTTGTTAAACTTTAATTCATTTAAATATGTGACTGCTAATTTTATATTTTAGCTGTGTGTTATAATTGACATGCTTTTACACTGTTATAATGGACAGACCTTTACACTGTTATTATTGTAGTTATTTAAGTAGTATATTTGTGATGCCTCTGTTGTCTGATTTTCTTAACACAAGTGTTTTAAGCAACTAATCATAGAATCGCGTCTATGTATGAGATGTGGGAATTTATTCATTTAATTATATATTTGTTTTCTCATATTCCTTTAACAGATGCTTTGAGGAGATAGTTCTGGGTGATTAAGTACCAATTATAAGGTTTACAATAAAAGATTATTTATTTAATTAACGCCCAAGTAATATACAATTACGTAATAGTTGAATATTTTTGCATATCTAATATGGCATTTCTCTCTTTACAGAATCTTAAGAATCAAATCATGACAACGAACGTGTGGGTAGAACAGGTGAGTCATCATTTTTATTATTATAAACAAAATAAAAACAAATATGAAAAACATAAATGAAAAAAATACACAAGGAAATAAGAACATATAAACAAAAGATAAGAACCAATGGAAAAAATAATAAAACCAGGTAAGTCGAGTTCCATTTGACACCTTGTTAACTTGCGATGTAATTAGGAATGTTAAATACACTTTCTAATTGACAGTTTTACTCGACTAATTTCGCATTTGGATACATGGCATTGTACGACACACTCGGGGTTCACGGTAATGAGAAATGACGTCAATATTGTAATTACATATGTATATTATACATCCAACTAGTTTTTACTGTTTCAATTGCTTGTGAATTTTTACGATGATCAGTCATGTAAATGATGAGTGCGGAGGTAACAAATAAAACTCGCTTTATCATTTATATTAGTTAATTATGTTACTTACTTGAGATCTGAATCGGATTGGGATATTCTGATAAAATTAGCTTTTACCCAATAGTGGGGGATACATTTTACGGGAAAAGTATGTTTTTCCTAGCTATTTGTGTGCATAACTTCAAAAAAATAGATTAAATAGATAACATTTAAAGAGGTACAAACAAACAACCTCACTAACGTATTTATAATACTAGTTAGGATATCTCTAGCAGTCTTATTCTTTAGAATACAACAAATTTGGTATATCAATCGATTAAACGTTTATATCGAACTCGATTTAAACTAATAACAAAACATTCTGACAATTTACTAAAACAAATGAAATATCAAGTTTAAACAAAAGGATTTGACAAAACGGATTTGTGTTTGGAAACTTATCCTTTCCGAAGCTGGTATGCAATTAGGGAGTCAAAAATGGGTTATTTGTATATATTTTAACAATTTACATAAAACGAGTTTCCAGTTGTTTTAGATTTTTTCCTAGATTCAACATATATTAGCACTTGATCTTTTAGATTTGGGTGAACCTAGAAGATCGTAATCATAAACTGCGAGTCAATATGCTTGCTAGAATGGTAATACTCATTGTTAGAAAAGGATTGACTATGGTATCTTACTGATAATTTATCGAATAAAGTTAGGCATTAAATAAAAAATTATATGCGATTACGATACTTTCGTGAATTTAACGATAACCTTTTGTAATGAAACTACTTTTTTAACAGATTTTAAACACGGCTTATTGAACGTTTTATCGTTAAGAAAATAGTTTTATTTTGAGTAGTGAACGCGTAAATGCTAGAATGTATAATTTTGCTTCGTAAATATATATTTATATACATACAAGTACAGAAACAAAATAAAGATTGTTCTCGTTAAAAAGTTGGCTCTTATTTAGAGTTGGCAAGACTCGATCCACGGCCGACAACCCAATTATTATTTTGGCGAGTTTTGTACAACGCAACCCGAAATTACTGTTGCTATAACTCAATTTAAATTCGTCAAAAGCGTCTTTGCCTTAGCATTATATGTAAAAGGGGGGTGGAGGGGAGGTTTAATGAATCTAGAATGTTTAATTGAATTGCGTGGATGGAATGCGAGGCGTTTTTAGTTGAAATTTTGCGCGTTCTTACAATGTACTCGAGGACGCTGTATTATGTTTCGAAATGTGAATGTTTAATGTTAAGAGACGTGTAGAAAACTCCAGTGAATTAATCTTACATTATTGTTTAAAGGGTGTACCCGTAATTTTGAAGTGCTTAAAAAGATTTTATTGTAATGTCTTTATTTGAATTGGGTTCAGTTAAACGTTTTTTGTCCTTTAAATATTTTTCTTAAATAAAAGTCAAATCGAATAGAAAATGCTGAGATTTTTACCGCATAATTACTTTTACAAATAGTTATTTAAATTTTGACTGGCCTGATGGCGCAGATGGTGGTGATCCTATATTGTGCGCCAAAGGTCGTGAGTTCGATCCTCACGCAGGACAAAAATTTATATGATGATATTTGTATTGGTTCTTGGACTGAGGCCTCTCCCAGAAAGGAGGATTGTTTCCCATAATTGCTACGCCGGCAATTGCAGAGCGCAGCTTTCGCAACGGGGATGCTGCTGCCCATCCCCGCCATCTGCCGGTTCTGGTACCTTAGTCGCCTCCTACGACACCTGGTGCATTGGGAGGTACTATTTTACTCTGCTAGTACCTCGCAGCAACTAAACGTCATTAATTTAACATATTAAAACGTTTTAAGTCTGTTAAAGTAGTTCCATTATTAAATAAGGTTATTATCACAATAAAAGCATGTATCGTTATTTCTAGCGGTTTATTACCACTTTTTCAACCCAATAACTAATCTAAAAATATGATTGTCTCTCTGTCTATTCAGATATAAGTATAATTTTAGTGACTTTTTTATAAATAAGTAAAATTACTCATAATTCCGATGGTACTGTGATCGTGTTATCAGAGCCAGGAGATAGCGGTGTATCCATCCGACACAGTGTAGTTTGAATCTACGGAATGGCAGCAGCAGCATCTGCCACATAAATACGCTCTGCGATTGACACCACGCTTACCTATTGCGGTAATCAAGAGCAAAGCTCTCGTTCAAACCTCTTTCTTGGGGTGGGCTATGTCCATTGGACATCCACTAACTGATATGATGATGATATCTACATTCCGTTAATAGTTTCGACTAGATATTTTAAACAAAGCAAAGTTTCAGGATGTCTTTTAAGATTATAAAACGATTTATAATACTTTACGTTTATATGGAGATAATGTACGAGGATTTTTTCAATACTAGCTGAATCCGACCAACATAAGTGTGGCAAAAAAGTCTTCAAAACAAATTAAATACTATTTGAAAATTTTTTTTTATTTGATAATACTACAATCATAAATTTGAGTTTTTTTCTGAGAAGGTATAATCGATATTAAGGAAAGAAATATTTTTATTTTGAAACACATATAATACAAACAATTTAAACATGTTAAGTACGAATTAATTGTTCACTTCGACTTAAATGATAGCTTCAATCGATTTTTGACTCTTTAATTCTTTTATTTTGTTATGATTACTATGTTATATATAAAATACACGGTGACCTTTCGGTAACGGTTCTTATACCTAAAAATAGGGAGACAGGGGAGATATTAAACACTCCCATAAGCTATAAATTTTAATATACATCGAATACTTATAAAATTAACGTCTGAACACCATTCAAGTAGAAGATAATTAAGTTGCAATTTTTATCAAGACCATCTTCCTCGCAGAACAATCAAAATGAACCCAATTAACGGGGGCACTGCAACAGTTAATTCTAACGGCTTTAACATAAAGTTCAGTTTCCCGCACTCCGTCTGCCTGCTGAATAATATGAAATAGCGGTACAAGAAAATACTCCGTTGTTTGTTTTACTAGATCCTCCAAAATGGGTATGGTTTATGATTCATTACAACCTAATTAATGTGCGTTTGTGGAAGAAACGCTTGTTATTAAGATTTCGCAAGTCACCTACGGGTTTGAGAAAGGAAATTCAATTATGCCACAGTTTCGTTAGCGGCTGAATTGAATCCTTTTAGTTTCATAATTAGCTTTTACCTAGAGATTTGCTTGAGTCGTTATAGTAGTCGAGAAGATATTTTTTTAATATATAATTTTTAAAAATGGAATTTTCCGTACCCTTGTAGCAGATGCCTTTAAACGTATACGCTTTATCCAGAAACACCGTACACCAGAAAATCCGAGAAACACTGTACTTCATATGCAAAAAGGCGTCAATAGTTCAAATGCAACACTACGCCTACACAGAATAACAATCTATTTATGTATATATATGTATTTATTGTCATACTGGGTATGATGCATATATACTGGGTATAGATATATACTCTCTACTATAAAAAATTATAGCAATAAACGTCAAAAAAACCCTTTTTTTAGGATATATAATATAAGGATTTAGTGAGAAACTACAAAAAGAAATGGACTCGCAGGCCACGGCTCGTTAAAATACAGCCTCAAATAACACTTACATTAATTAAATAATATAGAGCTCATTTTACTCATTCTTATTCCCGTCGACAAACAGTTAAACGCTTATCAAAATTTCAAATTCAACGAAACAATGTAACCGACCGGAACATGTCCCATTCCCGTCCCGCAAGGGGTGACAAATGCCCCGGACGGTGCGGTCACGCATCACCCTGGAAGAAACGGAAGGACACGGAAAGGCTTCTTTCAGGGCTCTTCAAGTTGACAAATGTTGACATGTGATTGCATCCTGTTTTCTTGGTACTTTGTACTTGGAATATTTTGCAAGTAATTAAGGGTTTATAAAGCATTATTTTTACTGATGTTTTTTTGTAAAAGTGTCAAAAAGTTATTTCTACATGACAACTAAATTACTGTTTATCGTCATCGTCATAGCAGTCATAAGAGAGTATTTATTCATGATTGCCGCGCAGAGCAAGGGTGGTGGTAATCGCAGAGGGTAGCTTCGCGACGGAAATGCTGCTGTCTACCCCGGCCCTGTTGCATTAGAGCTACACTGCAGATGATGGTATCCACCAGAAGGTGGATATACCACCATCTGTTCCAGAACCTCAGACGCCTCTTGCGACACCTAATCTATTTATTTATTTAACTTTATTGCACAAAATGTTACAAAATGTACAAATGGCGGACTTAATGCCAGATGGCATTATCTCCCAGTCAACCATTACACAAAACTGAAATATATATATATATATATATATATATATATAGTATAGTGGTGCAGGCAATATATATACAAAATAAATAAACGTGGCATACATATCTACAAGTCTTTTCAGCCGGTACCACAAGATTACTGTAAAATTTTTAATAGATTTTTTAATTAATTGATTGAACTCTATTGATGTATATTGAGTATCAAGTATAAAATTCTTATATTTTATATACTTTTATTTTTCAATACTTTGACAATTTCTGACGGACTTCAACTTCACTATTAATCATTTAAATATGTATTTAACACCCAAACACAGCGTTTGTCCAGCTATCGAGCCATGTCTATGTAATAACAAAGTTACGTTAAACACTATGATATAATCTTGTCTCATAAATGTACTTGGAAGATTTATTCATTCTGATACCAACATCCCATAAATTATCACATAACCCATACAAAATTATGCAATAAATACTTTCAGCTCTCCTCACCCACCGGCAATTTCGTGCAATCTATCAAAGATCAGACGTTAATACGGGAAATGCCCAGGGCTGGCGGCCTAAATATTTTTATAACATTAACACCAAGTTTCCCGGAGTATCGGCAATACCGGAGGGTTTTTGCCTATCCCTTGCAGTATATCATAAATCATTCCCTGGCTTAGTTTTCAGTTAACACGTTTTTGAACGAACCTTCTCTTGGATATTTTTATATTTTATGTGTACACTTGACATGGGAAGTCGATTAAGAGCTGCGAGGGTTACAGCGTTTTTAGAAATTATGTTTTGTTTTAGGGCTACGGATAACTATTACTTTACTCAATATTAATTAATTATACTGTGTATTTTGAAATAAAAAGTAACGATTATATATTTTAATGTTTTTAAACACTCAAAGCATATTCTATTATTTTAGCTACTCTTCCTTCCATGCCATATTTTTGCTTGGGCGTTTTTTGAGCAGAAAAAACCATTAAACTCGCATCACTGTCACCGTAAACGACACTGTGCGGTATGTGTATGCTTTCCGCATTGGGTCCACGCTACTCTTATTTTTGGTACGCATAAAGGAAATTTTTTCTTTATTTCTGCTATGCAATTAAATTTTGTATAAAAATTATATGCATTATTTTAAATTAACATTTAACAAGTATAAAATTTTAATATAAATTGACTGACCGACAGCTGATCTGAAAGCTTACTATTTAAGGATTTTATATAAAAAATGCTTTACTGAAAAATATACCGGAGTACCACTGTTATTAAAATTTTCTATTATGACATTGTTTATAGCTAAACTGAGCACAATATTATTGAAAATTTAATAATGAAAAAAACAAATTTGGGAGTTTTATAACATTTTCTAATAAAAGCTGTGACTGACTTGTTTACTACCTAAGTATGATATGTAAAAAATCTGGGGCAGAGAAATAAAAACACAATTCCGTCTGACATTGATCCGCAAGATATTTACGAAAAAAGTCACGACCAGAAGTTGCCAGCATAAATCAAACTCTCACTTTATACGGCTAACTAAATTGTAATACGACCTCTAACTACATATTGATTGGGTTTCATGATATACTTATACATATACACACCGTCTCTCTCACCCCCTTTCGGATATTATCTGCATCTCTTTCATCCGGTCCACAAACTAACTTTCCTCGGGCATACAACTTGTTCTGACAATAAAAATGTTATGATCGACGGACCGAAGTTTACGATTTATTTATTTGTAGATATTTCTCGATTCCACCGAATAGATTCTTGTTGGGATATAAAACAGTAACAAGTCAACAAACGTATATTCTTGTTGTAATAAATCAGGATGGTATAATGAACTACTGTTATACTTTGATAAATATGATGTATATATTTATTTTATTAATTGAGAGTGAGAAACATTTACCGTTTTGATAAACTTAGTATCTAAAATATTGACCAATTGAATATCGATTTTTGTTACTTCAAATTTACGGTGATCTTTTTTTCTAAAAGAAAACATAGTCTCCAAAATTAGGGACTCAAACAGAAAAGAGTTCAAAAGACTTTTCGGATTGCAGGCATATGAATACAGACTTGATCATTTGATAATCACTTTGATCGCCCTACGCCTTGCTTGGAAAAAAGATTTAGTATTAAATATATATATATATATATATATACATATTTATATACTTAGATTAAGGAACTTTTCAATGTACCTACGCCTAGAAAGTAGTGCTACCCCAGTACAAGTACTGAAATACAAACAAACAATTTTTATACAGGTCGACCTGGGCAAAATTATTATACTTACTTATTGAACCTACTTAATGTACACTTAGGTTAAGTTCTGGCTTTTGTACACATATTGTCACGGTGGAACAATTACTGGTTTACCAATAAATAAACAACATTTCTTTACCGGGAAGAAGACGTACTAAAAAATGGCTAGATCAAAAATATCAAGAATAAGCGAACGTGTATAAAAAGACTAATGTGATTTAAGGGGGCGAGGGAGGTATGATTAAATTGTAGCAAGTGGAAATCTATAGTCTCCGCCGGTCAGGCGGTACGGGACACAGGCGCGATGTTATGTAATGTATTATGTAATGTCCTTAGTATACGAATGTAACTTTTTGATGTTAATAAAATTTAAACCATTTTTTTTATACATATCAAGTTGCATTTTGTGGCCAAGCCCAGCTATTAACATTAAAGATGTATGTATTTTCTATTTAGAATTTTTTGTATTTTTGTAATGGATTTAAGACAATATTTATACGAAACTAGCACTATCATTGAGCATTCACATCGAATTTTTTCTGGTGTTATTTTTTGAAAAGAAGTGTTTCATAGAAAATGCTGAATTATATTATAATAATAAATACTATAAAAAAAACTTGTCTCAAGCTTCAGGCGCCAAGTTGTATTTTTTCTAGTGAATTTTTTACTAAATATAACTCAGTATATTTCTCTGCATAAAACCTCAAAAGAATTACTCGGATATTTTTGACTATACCTCATCTATGTGCAAATGTGTTTCTCAGGAACGTGATCTATGTTTATTAATATGTGTGAAATTTGTGACTAGAAAACACACCGTCGAGTAGGACAAAAGCGAACCTTTAATCAAGATTACTTCTTAATCAAATACTCGTATTAATTAAATATTAACACTCGAAGTTTAGAGTGAAATATAATTAATGATTACTCAACCCTTTAAACCTCGGAATGCCCAATAAATCACTCTCAGATTACTCCCGTTATTTTTGAGGTGGCACAAACTTTTAAATGGAATTTAACTTTCCGTGTAGTCAAAGTTTCCAACTTAGTTTTAAGGTAGAATTGACCCTAAGACTTTTAAATTAAAAGTGTTGCCCGCGAATTTGTGTGTAGGAAATCTAAGTTTTTCTAATAATTCCATTAATTAATTTGTCTAAGAATATAGTTCTTGAATGCCTTTATTACTTAATCATCATCATCATCATACCAGCTGTTAGAAGTCCACTGAAGACATAGGCCCCTCTAATCAGGAGGTTTTATTGCCCAAAATTGCCGCGATGGGCAGGCGTATTGGTAATCGCACAGCTCAGTTTCCGCAATGGGATGCTACTAATAATCCGCACCCTGTGCATTTAGGCTGCACTGTTTCGGTTAGATATACCAGTGTCTGTCGGTTCTGGTAACTTAGTCGCCTCTTACGACAACCTGGTGCTATTGCCCAGTGGGAGGTACTATTCTACTCTGCCGTTACCTTACGTCAAATTGTATATTACCTAATTGTGACTGTAATAGCATTAGTGAGCGATATATTGACTTAAACACAAAGACAAGTTAAATAATGTACATCAAATAATCATTCTTATTTATTACTAGCATTCTCTAATAACGTGTCAATGTTAAAGTATAATGAATAGTGTAAATAAGTTTATTGACGTATATAGTATGGAAGCAAATATATCACAACCAGGTAGAAGAGGTAAAAAAGAAGGTCCAGGTCAGAAATACCAAGAATAAACGAGCGTGTATGAAAGGATTAGTCCTACAAGTGCGGAAAGCATGAGGGATGCTAAGATCGTAACAATGAAGGTCCATAGTCTATACCTACCCCGATGGGACACAGGTGTAATGTATGTATGTAATAAGTGTATTAACATGAACCAAAAAGTTAATAATATATTTGTAATGTTTTTTAATACACTAAATAAACAAGGAGTACTATATGTACTCAGTGTATTGTGATTTTCATAATTGTCCGAAAGGATTAACTAACCTGAGCAAGTCACTGTATAATCAATCTATATTAGCCACAAATCAACTATAATGTTTTTTATTGTTACCATATTTGGCACGTAATTTTAATTCAGTCTTTGGATTATATTATTTCTGACGTCTTTACGTATACTTATGAAATGTTTATTATTTATAATTACAGAACAAAGGATTTACAAATATACGACTAGCTTGATACACAATCTTGAGAACAGCTGCCGCAAGGTAGCCAAAATGTCGAAAAAGAAATGTTAAAAGTTAAATAAGCCGCGTTTTAAAGCTGTTAAAAGAGTAGTTTTATTATAGCCATAGCTCAGTAGTTTTAAACTGTGTCCAAGAATTTGTTGGAATTTTGCAGTGGCTAAGGCAACACTAATGGGAGGAAAAAAGCGGTGAGACATAAGGTGCTTCTGAATAACAATATTACTTTGATCTGGGCAAAGTAAATGTTATACGGTTTTAACTTGCATGCCCATGTACATAAGTATCAATTTAGAAATTCGAATTATTTGGAGGCATGTGTATAAAAAATAACACAGATAACGTTCAATAAACACGCTCAAAATCAAACGTGGAATTCAAAACAAAAACGTTACAGCGCACCGTTTTTTAATAACCAAAATTAATAACGGAGCGTTTCATAAAAACATTAAGTAACGTTTAAAAACGTTTCCAAATGCATTCTTGTTCCGAATTCTTTCTCGGGTGGAAAGGGAAGTGTGTGTGTGGGGGGGGGTGGTGAAGTTCAGAACAATTTGTGTCGAAAAATCTGCCACGCTCAAGGTTTGTTTTCCGCTTTGTTGATGATATTCCGTTGTATTCGCATTTCGAAGTTATTTCGTTACTTCGTTACTCATTGTCGAAATTGTTTTTGTAAACAGAAAACAACACTTGGGCAAACTTTCACTGTTGCCCCGCGATTTTTAGTTAGCTTTATTTGCGTACAGCAAATAAATTTGAAGTATTTTTCTGGATAATATTTATTATTTGGATCTGTTCAATTACAGTATGCTTGTAAAAAGTTTTCACCATAATTATATGGTATGCAATTACCGTTATTTATAATCTAGCTAACAATATTGTTAGTTGTCAGCAAATTATGAGCAGGCAATTACTTACCATACTTCAAGTTTATTGGTTTATGATTCCTCTTTTTGGTTACATTTACATATTTAGGGTATTAATGCCAACCGTTTTATTTTCTTTTTTGAATGTTAATTTTTTTTCGTTAAATGATATTTTTTTATTTTTCAAACTCCACCCCAAACCTTAAATACGATAAATTATCCAAAGCTAATATAAATAAGGAATCCCACAAAATTAAGAAGATGAAAACAAAATTATTGTGATACCACTTAGTCTCAAATAAAAGCCTCTTCCGACAAAAGGATACAAAAAGAAGCCCAACGCGGTGCGGTCAATTGAGGAGCTCTTGGCGCTGTCATCCCGGGGCGTCGACGTTGAATTTTAATATAGGATTTTCCGTTTTCGCTGCGAAATTACAAAGGCGTGGACCGTAACGTTTCGGATACAGATTTCGTCGCGTTAAAACCTCTACAGAATATTGTCCGGGAAATTGTTATAAATTCCTTCTGTATTTTCATTGGTCATCGAATTGATCGTAATCATTCCGATGACCTAGTATTTTATAGATACATCACAAGGTCAATCAGTCAAGACAAATAACAGTTATTTTGTTTGTACACATATAGGAATAAATCGTGTTAAATGTTGATTGCACACTAATGCACAATTATAATGAGTCGCAACATCATCACTCACATTCAAAGAAGATACTGTAAATATATTTTATTAAATACTAAAAGTGAGTGTGCTATTTGCGTGTGTATAGTTAAATGTGTGTGTGAGTGTTTACCCAAAGTTCCCATTGAAACAGACGGAGCAGAAAGTAGCTATTTCCGTATATATATATATTTGTCGGAATATATGGATAATTTTTTTAGCTTCAATTGATTAAAAAGAATGGCTTCTTTCATTTAAAATTCATTTGGGAAATCAAATATCCTTTCCTCGTATTACCTTTATTTTTACAACTAAGGAAGATTGCTTACGATGGATGTCACTCGTCACTCTTTCTCTTACCTAATCCCGAAGCTACCAAGTGCTTGCATTGTTGTGTTCCCGTGTTAAGGGTTAAAGACAAAGAAGTTCTTATGGAGTAAGACATATTTTCCTCGAGTCACAAGATTATTATCGATCATATAACAGCAGTATTGCGCTAGCTATCGCACTGGTCGTATTTGACAAAATAATTACTAAATCTGTTGAATTAAATTATTTCAATCTATATTAATATCTAAAAAAACAAAATATTTGTGTGTTTGTTTAGTACGATTTAAATCAAAATCTTCTTGACCAGGTAAACATTTTCTTTAACCGATTAAGATTACGGCTTTATTATAATTCATAAACACAAAATATAAACACGTAAAATGGAATGTAATAGGCAAGATTCTTATTATTGTACGTTTGTAACAAATGAATTTAAACACTAATTTAATGATTTTAAGAATTATTTTATTAAAAGCAAATTATATTATGATTAAATAATCCAAACTGTTAGTGATATCAGGGTTAAAAATATCCGGCTAACTAAATCGGCTCAACATCAACTTTCATATCAACATACATCATAGAAAATATATCTTATACTATACTTACACGAGCCGCTTGTTTGTCTTCTCTTAAGGATAATTATAATGAAAACAAATGTTTATTTCCTTTCATAGGTCATTTGTGCTAATTGTTGGAAAACAAAAACAATTTTTGATTTACCTGGCCCGTTGGTACATATGAAAGTGACCCTATCTTATACGCCAAGGGTCGTGGGTTTGATTGTCCAAGGACATATTTATATGATTACATTTGTGTTTGTCCTTTGTTGTCTGGGTGTTAAAAATATGTATTTAAGTATTATATTTGTGATTCCTCTATTGTTTGATATCTTGATCCTTAACGCAAGTGCTTTAAGCGACTTATCTCGGAATCAGGTCAGTGTATGAGATATAGTGTGATTTAATATAGAAAATAAATGTATAATATATATAAACCCTTTAAACCATCGTTTTAGATGGTTTTATTGTATTATCAATTGTAATTTGTTATTTATGAAAAATCAATAGTTAAACCTTTTTTCTACACTATTTTTAGATAGACTGCTACATTTTAGACCAACTATGAGCAAGAAGAAGAATTAATTACTCCATCAAGGTCTTAATATTAACTAAACCAAAATTGATAAGATATTAAAGGTAACTTATTATATAAAGCCCTACATTTAAGCATCTATTGATCTCCCTTCATAATAATAATTCCCTTATTAATATATTGTTGAAAAAAAATAACCTTTATCTACACGTGTCTCGTCTGAAAGGTGACTTTGTGGTTTACATTTTTATTTGTATAAATATGGTCAAATATACTCTGTATATTTTTCTTGGAAATTACTTTTTGGTACCATTTGAAAAGGCACGTACGAGTACTACGTAACCATTGAAATAAATTACCGTTACTGGCCTGAGAAATGTATTAAGTGCTTTATACCACTATACTGAGAATTCTGTCCTTTGACTTTTGTTGTTTAACTTATACCACTTTTGGTTTGCTAGTGCTTTTTAAGCGCCGTACTGATTTAATTAATTCAATGATATATGTTACAGTTAAAACGTATTTTTGTTAGAACTCGTTATCCCTAGTTCAACTAGTTTTAACTTAATACCTTTGTTAAAACTAGATATAGCCAATTATAGCTAAAATTTACCACGGATTTAATTTTTTTTACGTAAAACTAGACGTTTAATCGAGCTGTAGTTAGAACTAGTACTAGAAAAACTAATTTTCAATTGATATTTTTCGGTTTTGGCACTCGCCGGCCACGACCGCGTTCTGACCTAACCAATTTCATTTCATATTACCCTACATATATTATTTTGTAGCTGATATTTAATTTAAGCCTTAATTAATTCTAGTATTGACAAAGGCATACATTAAAAACTAGTTCTGACTAGGATAAATGCGTTTTCTCTTTCTTTCTCTATTTTGATCTAAAAACTAGTTTCAACTGTAACTCATATAACGTTATACAATACTTTAATCAATGGTCTAAATTTATTCATAAAACCAAAATAAATGGTTTTTATGATCAATAACGCAAACATTTTATTTATAAAATAGTAGTAACTACGATAGATTCTCCATAGAATCTTCAGTAATTTTCCGTATGAGACTGAGGATTTTCAATCGGCCGTGCTCGGAACCTAATAAGGGCCGCAATTTCCGACTCGGCCGGCCTGAGTCAACAGACCACCGGCCAAATAACCACTTTGTCAGACTCCAATGGAAGTTAAAATCAAGATGTAAGATTCAGGAGTTCGGCAAAGGGAAAATGGCGGACGTTGGCGGAACGCATGGTTAGTTCTTTTGGGCTTTGATGTGTGAGTCGCTTTACTTCGTCCTGTTTTTATATGTTATTTCACCGATTATATTTTCGTATGTATGCGTCTGCTTCTAAATTTTTTTAATGGACTTTTTAACAAATTTTTAGGTATTTTCGTTAAAATAATACTAGAAATAACAGCCTAAAATAAAACTTTCGGATTTATAATATTAGTAAGGATTGATCAGACAAGTTTTTGATTAATAAAAATATTGTTAATTTATCTTTCATAATTTTGTATTGTTAGAATAATAATTCTAGAATGAAGACCACGATCTGACAAGTGCAGCGCAGGACGTCTACCCACAAGAAGGACAGATGATCTGACTATAACTGCAGTATCACGCTGGACGCAGGCCGCATACGATCAGTCCTATTAGAAATAATTTAGAGCAGTGGACATCCTGGGGCTGATAATGATGATGATAAATAAATACTTGTACTTTGTTATGTAATAGTAGTAGTAGTTGTATACAAACTACAAACTCGTTCGCTTAACTAAACATTAATTATTTAATATATCTATCGATATAGATTTTTTGAGAGATCCTGCTAAATACCAACTTATCAAGATAGATGATTGATGTATATAACCTTAGTTATAATTAACAACAAAATATATATTGAGCACTGATGTAATCAGTTGACAACAGGAATCAAGTAAACAATGATTCTTAGTGACATGATTGTTTGTGTTAGGTTTAATATCTTAATAATCTTAAATATTTGGTGTTGTAGATTTGATAAATATTTGTTAGTTCCATTCAACCTTCACTGGATCCAATATCGAGACGATATATATGATGATAGGTATTTTAACAAGAGTCGTAGATCACTAATGAGGTCAGGTGATATAGACGTTAGTATCGACGGCTGAAAATCTTGTACCAATTAGTTGAAAGCAGGAATCAAGTAAATAAATATTCTTAGTGACATGATTGTTTGTTGTTAGAATTAATATAATCTAAAATATTTGATGTTGTAAATTTAATAAATACTTGTTAGTTTCTGAAACCTACACTGAATCCAATATCGAGACGATATATATGATGATCTTTTAACAAGAGTCGTAGATCACTAATGAAGTCAGATAATATAGATTTTAGTATCAATGGCTAAAAATATTGTCCCAATTTACGATACAAATATTCAATTAATTCATAACACTTTATCGAGATGACTTGTCATTACATACTAGCGTCATCTCTTGGCGTTTAGTATTATAACGTAGAACCTATGTAGAACTATAGATGTCGCCACAGTCAAATGTGATTTTTATTGTAGTAGCTTTACCTTAAACAAAGAAAATATAAACGTATCTGTTTACGTATAAGTTAATATCCACGTTAAATGCAACGAAAACACGAATTCCTTGTAACACGCTAACCAATACCTTAATGTTCATCAGCTCATCAGTAAACAGAGCAGCTTTGACGGAGTTGCCCTAACAACTTAAGACCGAAATTATGCAGGATTACCTCAAATAACCTACAATGCTCTTAGGTACTTCAGGCAGAAACAACCCAAACTATTTCAGAACAAAAGTTGGTAACTTTCCGTAATAACCCACAGTGCGAACATTCCGTCCTCTCGTATAAAATTATTAAACACCCCTTTCATAAATTCAACAATAGAAAAGTTGAATGAATCGTAAAAAAGAATAATCACTTTGTTTTAGCCGCAAAAAGGTTCTGAATTCTTTTTTTTTGATAGGATACAAAGGTTATAATTAACACTATAAAAGAGTAACAGATATTTTCAAGTGATTATTTTTAAAAGGATGTTTAAATGTAACAACTAAACTTGAACAATTCTGGTTGATAGTGGAATCAAAAAGTTCACAATCTAGTCGCTAAGTACATTTTACGTTAGTGTTTTTAAATTTTACTTAAGTTTTCATGTCATCGGTTCCTTAAGTTATAAAAGTTTCATTAGAGTTCTCTTAGATTTCTTACAAAATTCACCTGCAATGGGATTTTAGTCTCACGCATTTCTGCCCCAAGTGATACACAGACATACAGCGATGTTAAACATATTCCGTTTGTATATGACCCCTCTTCGAACTTAAATGTTTATTACAATCCTTAATTTATTGTTCTAAAATTAAATTTGCTGATTAGTTATTTTTGAACATTAATCTGTTGCAACTAAAATCTGTCTCTCTCTCTACCTTTTGGATATTGAATATTTTAATTGACTCTTACTCTTACGATATGTAAATTTAAGATTCAGAATCAATTGAAATATTCGAGAAAAATTAATTTTAAACGATTCTAAAATTCAGGTTTGAGTTTAAAATAATCAAACGTTTTCCTTAAATTGTGCAAAATGCGCTATTTCAAGATAACATATCTGGTCAATGAGTTATTGCCGTGTCTGTTATGTTACTGTATATTGTACAACAATATTTATTGTTGCAGGAATGGAATGATTATAAGTTGAAGTGGAACCCTGAGGACTATGGTGGTGTGGACACGCTGCACGTGCCTTCAGAACACATATGGCTGCCAGACATCGTGCTTTATAATAAGTGAGTTTATAGATTTTAAATTTGCGCACAAAAAAATATCCAAACTATCCCGTGCCGTATATCAATGCCATTTATTATGGCAAATTTCCCTTTTCCTGGGGAATCTATGTCCAGCTGTAAACGTTCAGTGGCTACTTTGATGAGGGTGGTGATCAATACACAGGTGCCGTACTTTTTTCTAGGATTTTACGTTATTTATTCCCTTTTTTATTGAACAACATCTACCTTAATTTTATTATTAATAATTTAATCTTTACTAATATAAGCCCTCTCACCTTAGTCTTCATTTAAATTGCATCCTGCGGGAATTTTTGCGGTACAAAAGTAGTCTAAGGTTGTACTAGTCTTCAAGCTATCTTCATACCAAATTAGGATGAATTAAGATTTGGGTGCAGCACTAAACTTTGAGAAATCTTTTTTCTTTTTAGCTTTAAACTTGTAAATGAATGAAATTCAAGTGTTAGTAGGTAATATATGAATAAAAAGCTACAGCATAAATGCAACATTAGGAATAGTTCGACAAATGCACTAAAGCCTCGAAATTGCAACAATAGTTTAGTTCAGTAAAGCAGAAGTAGATGCAGGTTTGAGTTTCAGCGAAAACCAGAGACAAGTTGAACTTTTCCTAGTAAATATTGTTTTTATAATTAACTAAATATTGGATATTGTATATTTATATTCCTAAAGTTTAGATGTTAACTATTATGAAAATATCATCAGATGACTGATTATATTTTAATTTTCATTTGTATGGAGATCTATATTTATGACTATTAAGACAATAAATTTGGCATAAATACCTCTGAAATCTTATACATCAGCGTTGGCACTCTGCGGTTTCTAAAAAGCAGGATCCTTGATAATTAGAGAAAAAATTAATTCATTACTCAGTATTTTTTATGCAATAACGTTATTAACTATCGTAAATATTATTCTTCTATCCCTTTTTTTTAAATAGTATGCCTATGGTTTTATTCCAATCAGACCAAATTAAAGAAGCGGCTCGTCTTTGCTGATAAAGATGTGTCGGTGCACTGCAATAATTAAAAAGTGGCTATAGCGGTTAGTTTTTTTTTAAATAATTTAAATATAAAAATAAAAACTGGTGTTAAACAATAAAAAGTTCTTTTGAAAGTTCCAATTTTATCGAAGTTTCATTTTTCGAAATTTAAATTATTCCTCCCAAAACTTTTAAATGTCTACTTTTTCAAACTGCATCGTGAGAATAGCAAAACAAACAACTTCTTAGCTTCCAAACGCTTCTCCGAAACATTAATCTCACTCAAACGCTATTTACTACAGAATCAATTTAACAAACTCTACGAGGCGACCAGTGTCACAAAGTTTCGCGCCACCATTTCTTTCAATGAAACTTAACTTTTCTTTACGAACACCTATAAACTCCTCTACTATTAGATAGAAGGTCTTATCTCTTTATTTCCTTTTCGGACTCGAATCCCATTATTCTGCATTATCACGCCACCCGACAAGTTTATCTGGGAAACTTTAACCGCGACTAATACAAAAACTGTCTAAGTCGGAGTTCTTGTTGCTCTTACATCGAGATTAGCAGTTCCCTTTTAATCAGTGGAATAGTTATGGGAGAATCAAAAAAGTAAAGGTCCTGCTTCGGTCGCTTTTTTATATCTTTCGATCTTGACGTCTTTAGGAGACACAATGGCCTTTTTATAGTATTTTCACCACTCGTATTAAAATATATTTAAAGAACAAATGACAAACGATTTTTTTTAAATTTAGCTATTGTACTTACACAATGCAACTAAGACAGGATTACTAAAGATCATACATGTTTACTGTAATATTTGCCTTTTATATAATATCTGGTCTTTAACGTGCATTATTTCTAGAATAAAGTTTGCGATTCTGTTATGACATGAGATTTTTAATACCTAACTCCGCTTCCATCAAAGTTTTAACAAGTAATAAGTATATCTTCATACTCTTACAATTCTTTAAAACAAAATTGGAAGTTATTTCTCAATAACTCTGTTATATTGTGACTCAAATATAATCGTATGCATATAGTGTTATGCATATATAAACCTGCACCTAAATTGGAAAATATTAAGCTGCAACCAATTCTTTATGAAGCAAAGCCGAATTGAATCAAAGGGAGCGTACATTTGGAGCAGTCATTATGTTTTTGGCAGCGGTTCAAGGCTGTAAATCAATAGAACTGTCTTCTGGCGCACCCACAGAACCTCTGGATAGAGACATATACTTTTACTGCACGCTGTATAGAAGACTTATTAAAGTAGTTTTGTTTTATAAGACACAAAAGTAAACATTTGTTTTTCATGCAAATATTAACTACAAGTATTTCCTCCTAATATTTAACTGTAGTTTTTATTGTTATCTTTTGAATCTGATAATTCAAGTGGCCTGGTATATATTAGATACTAAAACCCATGAACCTCATCAATTATTAAGAATAAACTATATCCTATTAATTCCCTACGCAAATGCTGGTTGAGAGCAAAGAGATATGCATGACATTTTCTTAGTATATCTTAAATTGATCAGTTCCTCGAAGTTTAGTCGAAGATATTATGTCAAATATTAATATTGAAAAACTTTGTGCATAACCAACGATAAGATTTAAAAAATAAAACTGAAGTTGCATCTAAAAATTTAGTATTAGGTTTGCGCAATTGTTTTAGACCATTTAATCCTAGATTGTAGACTGCGTTATAACTGGCACAGGTATAATAACATTGCATAGAAACTGCTGCTTACATAACTAAACAACCAGATTTTGTAATTAGAAATTCGCTGTGCACCTGTTATGCTTTTCTGGATAAGCTGGGCTGGGGAAATGAATGTTATACCAGTTGATATTTCTATTACTCCATACCAATATATATTATTTGTGTAACATATTTATATATAAATATCTGTTTATTAAAGTTTATTCGTATCAGAAATGATGAGATAACAGTAGCTCTAGAAATTAGGTTCGACAAGTCTACGCTAAAACTTACAATAAAAAAAAGGGTTTGATGCAACTGTTTTTGTTGAGGCATATATTTTTGAATTCTTTAAAAAGACTGCATCGCTAAAGTGCAGACTATAAAATAGTTTGTAATTAGAAAAAAAAGGCTGCTGTCATTTTTTTTTTCGTGCCATATTTTTTTTTTATTCTGAAAAATTGAATCGCTAAATTGCATCCTGTTATTACCTTAAAAAACAATTAAGTTTTAATATTTGAATATTTAATTGTATAGAGAATTAATGTATAGAAAAAAATAGTTCGTTTTAAAAATTTTAAAGTATCAATAGAGATGAAACTGAATTATATTTGTCAAATAATCCTATTTTAAATGCAGCTCGAATAGTTTTATCGTATTAAAATACTACCAAAACTGCATTTATAGTATTACAGCTAATATATTTTTATTCGCTTACATTAGCATATTTTTCATATCTCTGTTGGCATAAAACAAAAAAGGCAGTAATTTTTGTAGCACCGTATATTCACCGTGTTACCTTGATGCTGTTTAGATTGAAGCCACTTATCGCGTCTTCCGCCTGGCCAGCTCTGAGCGCATTCTACTCTACCTAGGCACAAACCAACCATACAAGAATCGACCTTAATATGTAAACCAAAAGGTGTATAGTGAGTTCTTTATGCTATTAATGCACGTGAGTGTGGTGAGCTGCCGGTGATAATGGGTGACTTTGCGTTTATACGGTTAAAAACAAACGGCAAGTCATGGTGAGTTGAGGATTGCAAGCATGTATGTGATTTTTTTTTAAATAGAACAGTTATTTTTGCAGGCAATATACCAATTACACCAATTTTGTACCTGGTTTCTGATATTTGATTTAGATCTTTAATACGTCTGCTCGCTAAATAGACTATGAGATTGATTTATTTAAATTTTAAAATAAATACAGTTAAATTATTTAGGCAAAGATGTTGGGTTTGACAAAAGTTAAAAATCTGGTGCATGAATATCCCTTTAATGTACAAGAAATGTATCAGGAAAAGGTTAGTAAAAATGACTCGCTTATGTGAAAACAAAAAAGTTGATACTCCATTTAAGTTTTTCAATCATAGCGAAAAAAACTGGATCGAAACAATAGAGTTAACCGATTTTTTCCATCACAAAAACATCTCTACAACGCACCTCTTTCATTTGACGTGTCAGCTATAATTCTAAATTTAAACAGATAGAGGTTCTACTCTAATGCACCTGTGACTTCCCTAAAAGCCGTCCAAAATTCGCAGCTAACTTTATTTTTAATGTTAGCGCGTTTGCTTAATGGAAGCAGCGACCTATTTTATGACACAATTTCCATGAATACTCGAAAGTTGGTTATGACAACGCTTTCACAAGCTCGTCGTCACTGCTCAGTCTCGGGATTGCGAAGTCTCTGTACATTACTTAAGAGGATGTCGTTAAATTGTAAGTACTTTAGGGTTGCAGAAAATTGAATGGGAGGCGTTTACGCGCTATTCGGAGCTGTGAATGGTTCATTGCCGCCTGCAAATTGCTGGCTGTTAATTAAAAATGTAAAAGTTTTGGCCTTCTTTTCGAGCGAGGATCAATGGCTCTAAGGGCGTATACGTTGTAATTGCAATGCTGGTAAACTATTTTGGGAATATTTAAAGTAACGTAAAAGCTCGGCTGAAGGATTTAACCTACTCTTGATTATTCTGAACTGTTGCTTTTAATAGTAAATGCAAAAAATAAATTTGATTTTTTTGTTATTATTAAATTATGATATTAAATGCTGATTTGGATCTGTTAGTTCTGGATTCTGATTCAGATATAATATTTTTTAGGCATTTTATTCAAATAAAATACTTTATAATGACTTTAAAATGCGGTTTATTAATGATAATAATATATTCTTTATTGTACAAATACATTTGCATAGGACTTTACATATAAAATCGTACAGTTGGCGCCCTTATCGCTCTGAGAGATTTCTTTCAGACAACCTTTGGATTAACATATGAAAGATATAAAGGTAAAAGACAGTTTAGTGTGTAAGTGTGTTTAGTGTTAATAAGTAAAGTTATATACGATTATAATAAATGAATTCACATTCCAATATATATACACACATACTATATACTATAGGTTTACATATTTAATTAATACTGCAGTTTTTTGAGTTAAAAAGTGATCTTAACCGTGTAATTTAAAACAGTTATTGACCAAACTTGCCTGATTCGGAGAAGCAGGTACTAAAGCCGAATAGCTTGGACATTTAAACATTGACCAGCTTCTATAGCTGTTTTACGTTACATTTTCTGATGATCTCAGGGATCTTTTTTGACTTATATCAAGAAAAACAAAACGTTTTTGACGATAAAAAGGAGCCATTTGAAACGTGGTCATATTTGCGTAATCCAAATATAAATCCAATAACAGTTTTTGTTTGACATTTCTTCTTCAAAGTTGGCCAATTTTGAAAACAGCCTAAAGCCGTCAAAAATTGGATTCGAATATATAAAAAAATCCATTTTTCGAATTGTTATTTTAATTAAACATTTAGTTTGTTATTTTACATTTCCATTAATATAGTAATATAGGTAGTCAACATTTAAGGATCTTTTGTTGTTTATCCTGAATTAGTTTATTATAAACGAAGCCAAAGCCTTACTATGCACATATTAAAATCCCTATGCTAATATAATAAATAAACGCAGAAATTATTCACTGAAAACGTTAAGCCTACTATCAGGTAATGTCTTGCAGTATTTATGTCTTCCGCTAAAGCTTAACTGCATTGCATTCCTAATGCCTCTTTATCACTTTAATCCAACCACGTGTCAAACAGCTGATTTATACTGCACTGTAGTGAGTGTTTGTAGACAATAGTACACGCTACGAAGTTAGTACCTACTAGAATAATAAAATTAAATTTAGATCTAACATTCATATTACATGGTCCGGCTTCATATTAGTAGAAACCAAGTATGTAAACTTGGTAAGTACACTTTATAAAAGTTTTGAAAAGAAGCAAAGGGTCTGAAAATCAGAAACAAATTTGAACGGTTACCAATCACTAATAAGGGTTTTATGGACCTTAAAGATTTTCTTATATATTACGTTATGTGGACTCCATGATGACCCATGTCCATCCGTCTCGCAGGTATCCCACCCCACTTAGACCCCGAATTCCATGTCGAGCAAGTATCTTACAAGGATTTGTGTCCACAGCGCCGACGGCAATTATGAGGTGACTATAATGACGAAGGCGATCCTGCACCACGACGGGAAAGTGGTGTGGAAACCACCGGCTATCTACAAGTCATTCTGCGAGATCGACGTCGAGTATTTCCCCTTCGACGAGCAAACCTGCTTCATGAAGTTTGGTTCTTGGAGTTATGATGGGTACACGGTACGTTACGTTATTTTTTTTTTCTAGTAAACAATCATACATCCAGTTTTGATGAAAGATGCCGAAAAAAGATATGAATTCAAGGAATATAATAAAATCATTTTTTTATAAAACACATTTTCTTTTATCTGACCTTACCACTTGAAGGTTCAAACAAATTGATAGATGATACAAAAAGATAAAAATGTGATTCAAGCTTTTTGAATATTTGAAACCAAATGAAATAAAAACAGGAAGCAATAAATAATGGAGGGAATCAAATACGTAGGGAGATGAAAGACGGGAAACGATAAAAAGTTTCAAACGCAGTTTACAATGATAGGCTTGAGAGAGACACAACCATCAATTGATATAAGAAAGCTAATAAATCTGGCCGTTTCTAACTCCACATAAATAAAGTCAAGGCTTATGTCTGCTCCTTATATCGCCCATGTTAAGGTTCACCAGGGATTTGGCCCAACTTATCCATCCTGCTCTCACCTTAGATCGTCGTTTGAGATAGCAATAAACGGAATTTGTAACGCTCCGAGTAAATGGTTTGATTCCCTAATAACAGATAGCCATAGCTGGAAGACTTCTTATCTTTCTTTGTAAACTCGGGTTTAATGATATAGAATTAAATTAGGCATAAATGTCGTTATAACTCTTTTTTACTTCGCAGGTGGATTTGAGGCATTTGAAACAAACGCCGGATTCGGATCACATAGGGATGGGCATCGATTTGTCGGAGTACTACATTTCAGTGGAGTGGGACATAATGCGCGTCCCGGCCACGCGGAATGAAAAGTTCTACTCTTGTTGCGAGGAACCATACCCAGATATCATTTTCAATCTTACCCTTAGAAGAAAAACCCTCTTCTACACGGTCAATCTTATCATTCCCTGTGTCGGAATATCCTTCCTTTCGGTACTGGTTTTCTATTTACCCTCGGATTCAGGTGAAAAAATATCACTCTGTATCTCAATTCTCTTATCTTTGACTGTGTTTTTCTTGCTATTAGCAGAAATTATTCCACCTACGTCCTTAACAGTGCCGCTGTTAGGCAAATATTTGTTGTTCACAATGATGCTAGTCACATTATCAGTAGTTGTCACTATCGTGGTGCTAAACGTAAATTTTAGGTCACCAGTCACCCACCATATGGCCCCGTGGGTGCGAAAAGTCTTTATAGATTTTTTACCCAAAATATTATGTATACAAAGGCCAGAGAAACCACCAGACGACGACGATGATGATAACGACAAACCAAGTGAGGTAAGAAAAACGAAATCTAATTGATAATCAAACAAGAAAAAAAATCCACAGCCTTTTTCAGCTAGCCTTTTCATATAAATCTATCCTTTGAGCTTCAATTAAAGTTAAATAATTTTTTTTACAAAATGAAGTTCTCCGAAGCAAATCCCTTTCTGAACGAAAAAACGACACGCCGCCTTTTCTCATCGAGTTTCCTTCATTCAAAAACATTTTCTATCGGAACGGATGGAAAACATTTTCAATACAAACAGTACGCTATTACAGTCTTCGAAGCCGCCCTCAACAATAACCATTTTAATTGTCCTCAGCCGCGATACTCTTCTGGGAGCCGCTCCTTTCAACGATATTCTAAATCCATTGTACTCTGTGTGTATCGCGAAAATATCGGTTCCAGCCCAATTTCATTCCATTTCGATTTTCCTTTATTACTCAACGCCGGCGGGCTTAACGAGCGCGAGCGGGCCGTTATTTATGTTCCCCTGGTGGTTGCGAACGGATCGCGATATACGAGCCTACAGACGAACCCGGGCCCCGAACTTCTACTCCCTAATTGTGTGCCGGCTTAAGCCGCGTCGATACACTGCCGCGGAACGCCAACTGACGTTTTAATCTCCCCGAATTTCACACACAACTACATTTACTACGCCAAAATCGTAACAACGTCCCTAAGCTTTTGGGTGTTTGAATTTATGGGTCATTTAACGACGATTTTTAAGACCTTTTATTGACATCGGCATTGTGATCGTTTCACTCGATGCCAGATTCTAAAACTTAGTAGCACCATTCTCGCAGGATTTATAAACATAATTAATTTCCTTTATTAAAAATATAACTTTATAAGTAAATTTAATTAAATTTATGTTAACAAGGATAATAAATTTTAGGTAATCACTGATGTCTTTGGTGGAGATGACATGGACGGGAAATTTAAAGAATGGGGCTGCGAGGAATATGAACTGCCAGGGATGCCTCCATCCCCGCCGCCCCCTCCTGGAGGTGATGACGAATTGTTCTCTCCACCCCCCGGATCACCTTGTCGCCTAGACTTGGATGACGGAACCCCATCTCTTGAGAAACCCTATGTGAGAGAAATGGAAAAGACTATCGAAGGCTCAAGATTCATTGCGCAACATGTTAAGAATAAGGACAAGTTTGAAAATGTAAGTTTTCTACCGAATACATTTTCATTTTTGATCAACAACTGACAGTTTTATTGAGGATTAATTATTTATTTTGCCCCCTAGGTGGAAGATGACTGGAAGTATGTGGCTATGGTGTTGGATAGAATCTTCTTGTTCCTGTTCACGATAGCGTGTGTCCTAGGGACAGCACTGATCATATTCAGAGCTCCCACGTTCTACGACAACACCAAACCCATCGACATACTCTACTCGAAAATCGCCAAGAAGAAGTTGGAGCTACTAAAAATGGGTTCCGAGGGAGACCCGGGTCTCTGAAATTCGTCTTACGTCTTCGGCCACTCGCCGCCGAAGACGTTCTGGGAGCTGATCGTGATGTGGTGGCACGGATGATCGATATAAGGCTCCCAGGTGGGAACTACTAGGCGATAACAATTTTGTGCTCAGTGTGGTGCCAAGCGCCCGATGCGCTGCAGGACGTTCCGACGCTGCGAGCGTGTCCAAAGCCGTCTTTTTGTAATAGAAAAAAACTCTGACTTAACACTATGTCCGTCGATAGTGGATCGAGAGTACAGCGACCTCAAGACAGCAGTTTTGGTTGCAGCCGAGTCCGCCGTAACTATTTTTTTATATTTGGTATCGCTGTATTGAACGTGTATACTTTAAGCAAACGCATCTTTTGTATGTTTCGATTGGATTTCTTTACCATACATTATTTGGTACGAGCGCACAAACATTGTACAGTTTATCTTTAGGATTTTATATTTATTTCTTGCGATAGTATATTTCTTTTTGAGAATGATAACAAACGTATGAAGTTCTACGGTTAATACTACTTTAAGGTTTACTTGAGATAAAATCGAGCTCAATTTCGTAATGTTTAAGTAATATAAAGAAGTTACTCAGGCAAACGTCGATTAATCGTCGCCATAATTATAAATAGTTTTCTGCAAACGTCCTCTATGAGAACCGGACATTCTAGATGAGGTATTTAATAATGGTGAATTATACATTTAGTATTTGATAAATAACGTACTCGCGTAAAATCATATGGACAATATCGATATTTGAAGATGTAATAATTTCCCGTAGTCGTAATAGATTTATAAGGGATTGTAGATAATAGATTTACTAAGTCTAGTACATCAAAATAATTAAAAAAAAAACACTTATCATAAAGCCAAATAGTTTATAGTCACGTTACGACGGTGATATTATTTGAATAGAGTATTCGTATTACACAATTGACTGCCAATTGTATTTAACATTTTTATAATGGTCGATATTCTTAGATAGTTCGATGAACTTGTTTTATTAGATTTTTTAAACGGTGTGCCAAATTTGCTGAGCAGCGTAACAGACATAGTTCCGGATTATATGCCAATATATACTGATATTGTGTTAGTGCTATTTACTTAAAATACGATGTCTCGTTTCGAGTTTTGCTTGATGATTTTGGAATAATTATAAGAAGTTAAACGAGTGCTTGCTATTTAAAGTAACGACTGAATGATCTTCATAACGCTTAAGTTTTTGATGCGCCTACAGCAACTATTTGGGCGCGTTGTGTTGTCTCCGTAATTTAATATTAACAGTAATTTCACTAATAAATCCTAGAGTACAGGGTAAATTTAGTACACAAGTTTCTTCTCCTGATTTGTATTCTCACAAATTTTCACCGATTGTAAAGTCTTTTACTCACTTATCGGCACTTTACCACTTACTCTTAGATAAGGCATCATTGTTGAGGTTTGTGACTATAGTCCCTAACGATTTAGGTAACCTTTAATTTGTACCTAGACTAGATTCAAGATTAGACATTTCATTTCAATTTATACTTAAGTGTTACCTCATTCACGTACTTATAGTTAATTTAGTAGTTTATATGTTTGAAATGGTTTCAAACACCTTCGCGCATACGCGTTTTACCTCACTTCGACCCATTTTGTAGGGTATTGTAGCAACTTAATAATAATTAAAAAAAAAATATTTCGAGCCGCGTATTAAATATGTCAAAGTAAATCATGATAATGTTTATTAGATAAAGATTACTTAGATAACTCTGAAATAATTATTGATAATGAATTCCACAGCGAGCAGTTAGGAAAACAGGGATGGTTAATAGTGAAATATTTCAAATTGTTTTGTGTGATGCGTCTTCATATAAATGTAAGTGTTATTGAATGTGTATAGGTGTTTGTGTCAGGTCACATACACTGGGCTAGTCTGTATTAGATGATACGTAATAAGCGTAGATTATAACACGTGGATACGGTCTAATGGGATAGACGAAACCATGGAAGCTCGCTAGAGGTTGAACGTTAATATTAAAAATAGCCGGAACCTAGTTGGTTACGTTATTGTTGCTGGCTCCAAATCGATAGGTCTATTCGATGGAATTTTTGGATGGAATTGTTCTTCACTGACTTATAAAGTTAATTTTTTAAGATACACAGCCTCGATGGTCAATAAATTGGAAGTAGGAATGTGCTATTGCACGCACCGAAACATACACCAATTTAGTATTTAATAACTATTAACATAACTGATAGATAAGTCCACCACAGGCTTCCCACACTATTCAGTGAATATTAAATCTTTTATTGTAGATATTTGCTAGAAAACAAACAGTCTGTTGTTATTTTTATATGAATGCAAGTAATAAATAGATTTTCTAAACATCATAGTGTTTAGGTATGGGTGTTATGGACGATAGATATAATGAATGTTTATGCAAATGGTAAGGTAATATAAATGTAAATAATTTCGGTGAAAAGACGAACGACGAATTGAGGTCTCGGGTTTATAATGTATTTTGTTGACTTTATGGGTGCAACTTTACAATAGCCTTTGTGAACTTAATCATCGAAGGGTTGCAGAGTTGGATCGTCTAGGTTTTAATTACACCCTAAATTTGAACTGGATGAGCTGAGCCAATACAACGAGTTATGACCCTAAAGGAGAAGTGTGAATGGAATTTAAGAGGCGCAAATTCATAGAGTAAGCATCAAGGTTTTGCTCTAACCAGCACTTAAGTTCAATCCTAGTCACATAATTTAGTGTTTTCTTTCTGTGATCCAAAATCTTGGTTGTACTGTTATTGTCTGAAAGACAAAGTTTGTTTCCCCTTCCTTTGCTTTTTGAATCCCAAAGGGTTTGTTTTTGTTATTTTTGTTGGTCTTGTTAGACGAAAATGTTAATGTACCAGAGTGATTTGGTGGTTTGTCTAACATTTTGGGTGATAAACGGGTAACCGAGAACAGTATCTGGAGGTAGATAGGTAAAATAAATTTAACAATAACTCAAAAGCTAGATTGGAAAATTCGTCAATAAGTAATATAATGTGAGTACGTGTATTTAACTATAAGAGATATAAAATTAGCTTCTCAGTGTTTTTAGAGTTAGTGGACGAATGAGTCAGCTCGAAAACGCGATGTCATATAAATTTGTTGCCGTTAATGGTTTTCAGTCAACTGCTACATATTTGATAAATCGAAAAAAGAAACCAAAAAAATGTTTTTTAGATCTCGTGCTTATTTAACTGATTCAAATAAATTAAATATTACATTTTTTTTAATCGATATTGCATGTATTTTATTTTATGTAGTGTTTGAGTTATGATACTTTTAGAAAACAGTGTAGTATTACATAAAGCATAATTATGTTTCGTACTTAAAGTAATCTAATTAGTAAAGTTGCCTTACTCTCTTGCACTATAATATATATATATATATATAAAACATAGTACCCAAAAAAATTCTGTCTTACTCGTAAGATCAGATATGCAGCATGATAATGTTACTTGAATACATGTTGACATAATTACTTGATAACATTAGTCAAAGTCATAGTGTCGAAAATGACAATTCCGTAACACGGGTCGACTTTGAAAAACTTATTATTTTAATTGAAGAATCTTAAGAGTTCAAAACTGTTTATGAGAATGTCAGGACCGTTGCGATATAATTGACGCATATTAAGGAATCTAGTACTAAAGAGTATTTATTGGTCTCCAGACAAATATCACTGGTGCTTCTGTCTTATTTAAGGTATTCGTATCATGTGCAAATGTAAGGGAGTATGGTATACTATATTTATTAAGTTTTGTTTCCCCCAATTCCAATCGGTTTCTTTTCTTTCCTGGAAAATACCGCGTTCAATCACAATAAAACGGTCAGATTTATCTACATCGTGCGATGGAGCTGCAATCTCATAGTCAGCTATCATATGGCTGTCAATAATTTTAAGGAATCAACAATGTTGACTTGTACATATAGTAGATCAACATAGGATTTAAATATATTATAATTGACAAGTTATTTTTCTACGTTCGTTTCACAGTACATTTAGTGCTAACGTAGTATCGTAGTAAATGAGCGTTGAATACTAAATTATTGGTTTATATATAACTTGCTTTATCTTTACGAATTACAGCAATAATCTCATGTTTTATTCTATATATTTTAATGATGTGTTCAGTTTTATAAGAGTACGGGTAAGTTCTAAAGTTAATTTCGAATGAAAATCGTATTAACAGATAATCCATAACGCTTTATAATTAGGTTTGACGAAATATAGAATTTCGTATAGTAAAATTCTTCGTTAACACTTTGATGTTTGCTTTACTGCACTGTTTTATTGCGTTCACGGTTCGGACTTCTCTTTATTCATTACATCGCATTTATCTATATTATGGCATAAAATAATCTTTACCATAAATATCTATGTAAGTTAGAGGTATTTGCATATTTAATCGAACGTCTTCCAAAGTGACGTAAGGTATTATTTAAAAATTCATTATATTTCATTTGTTGATTTTTTCAGTTATATTCCCACGTCTTCTCATATCTTTTACAAGTTAGGTCCTAGTATTTCTTTAAGTTAAAGAATATTCTTTGCTTTGATTCATGACGTTAACACCTTCTTTGTTTCTTAAGGAGATTCTTCGTAATAATAACTCGTATAATATACATGGTATGATAAAGTATGTGTACTATAAGTAGAGAACCACACGAAATTTGCGTTGAGCTTCCAACACGATTAGATGTAAATACAGAATAAATAAATCCACTCTCTCACTATAATAAATTACTTCATTCACGAATAAAATTATATGTACAGTATTTATCTACGTGTAATCATATCTTTTTATTTAAAACAAGCTTGTTATGTTCAAAATAGCAATAGAAATAAATATTGTATTAGAAATAATTCCTGTGATGACTTCACAATGTAAGCTCAGGAGTTTTGTTGTTTTCAATTATTTTTTTGTTTGAGGCGCTAACTGTTTTTATCTTGTAAAGTGTTTTCGATTTCTTTGCAGAACCATTTTTATATGTTTGTTTGTAAATGTTCGCTTATATTGTACGTTTGTTTTTTTTTCTAGACTTTCTGTGTGCCTTATTTTATTAGTCTTTAATTCTAAGTTTTCAAATAATATTTCCACTTGATGTTGTTAAGGTTTTCTCATATAATACGATACGTTTTTAGGGATTCTACACAATTTTTATCGTAAAGTATGTGTATGTATATATGTGTATTATTAGGTTTGTTTTTTTAATAATGTATATCACAAATTTTTCACAGAACTCTTATTAGCTGTAATGACATCGCAAAAAATGTAAACAATTTTACTTTAGTGGTATAGTAATTCACTATAAAATGCTCTGTTGGAATTGGTAAAATTAAAAGACATTCAAAGAAGATGGGAGACTGAAAAGGCTATCAAAGATAATAAGAAGTACGTTGAGCATAACGGTTCTACTTCTAGATTTCAGCTCATACACTCGAAAGGTCTTAGAGAGTCTCAGATAACTGTAGGTTTATAACTACTATGTTGTACATACTAACTATAAATTTACAACAAGACCATGTTAATCTTAAACTTTTGTATAAATTTAGAAAAAAATAAGTAACAATATTATTTTACAGAAAAATATAACAAATCACGCTAACCCACTATGTAATTTTTTTTAAACTTGTCATAACTGCCGCATAAAATATAGATTGCCAGAACAGTTTTCTTTATATAGAGTCAGTTTATTATGAACACAAGGTAATATTTTATTATTACATATATAAGTCATTAAAATTGTGTAGCATTCCTAGATTTAATTTCGTAACTAGTATATATAACTCTGCCGCACTCATGAGAATAAAAGAAAACATGCATATTTGCCGTCGTATCTAAATGAAAAAATGTTAAAATTATATTAAATTCAGTACGTTATTCATCGTACTAATTTGTATTGAACTAATACTGGATAAATTGTAATTCAGTATGTTCAATTACGGGATCCCATTATTTCTGTAACATTCCAGTATTGATGCAGAGCATGGAGGTTTGACTGGAATAGTTCAAGTTTTATATAATATGTTCCAAACGCTTGTCAAAGAGTAAAATGATATGTCAGGTGTTGCCAACCTTGTGACTTGAAAACATGATGTCATACTACCCTGTAACATCATTGCCTCTCACACCCTTCAAACTGAAACACAGCAATGCGAACACTGCTGTGAGGCGATAGAAATTGGTTTTCGTGAAGTACTAATGCATAGTAACTTTTGAGGTCTGTATTGAAGGTCGAGGTCCTATTACAGACGCATCTAACTAAGTGACTCTTACTAACAGCACTTCATCAAATGTAGTATACGCATACCATGACTGCAGTCAGTGCTGGGATTACCAATCGCATTGACTAGCATTGGTGATCGCTACATTATAAGGAAACGGGGTATTTTTGGTCAAAACGCAGTGCATCTTCTTTTTTCGAATCATTATTTTCTCCAGATTCTCAGAAAGCAAGAGTAAACAGGTGAGAGTGAAGTGCCAAAGAGGCTTTTGTGTGAGGTCTACCTCATGTTTTATTTTCTAAAACGACAATATAATGTGTAGGTGAGGTTATTGTGATGGGTTGTGTTAATGTAGTGATATGTTTTTGTTTTATTAACTAATTTACCTATTTTTGAAATCATAATGCATAAATAAATTGCATATTTCAATCCTTTAATTGTGCCAAATTTCACGCAATAACGTTGGTCGTGAAAGAGTAACAATCCATCCATCTATGCTCATAAATAGTTCGTAATATATTTATCTATCAGCAAGACCAATTGAGCCTAGCCAATGTATAATAATTAAAAACTCTATGTGTAACTGTGACTGTTTGTATTTAAATAGCAATACAGGCCGCGTAATTCAAATTTAGCTAAATAAATCAGCCTATTTGAATCACTGTTATTTGATCAACAGAAAACTTTTTTAATTGTAAACTTGATGTAAACGAATGGCATGCTCTATTTCTCTATCTTCCTGTCTCTCTCTTCTGTCTAGTTTTTCTTCTTTTTCTCTTTTTCTCTCGGTTATTTACTCTTCTTACTTTTTCATCCTTCGATCGTCTTTACAATGCCACAAAATTGACAGTGTAATTATACAGCATAATTTAAATTTGTCTCTCTTGCTTTGTACCAAAGCACGTATTATTTGACGTTTATATTTTATTTTTAGTAGTTCAATGCTGGATGGAAAGAAATGATTTTCTTTTCTAGAAGTATTGAATTCATTTTATGAAAAATAAAAGATCGCAGAAAGAGTTCTAACTAAAATTGAAAAGCTGAAACATAAATATGATTTTAGAAAGATTCTCTGTAAATGCATCGCAATTAGTTCCTATGTCTCGTCAAATATATCCGTGCTAAAGATATCAATTAACCTTAAATACTACTCTCTATTATCTTTGAGAAAAAAAGTGTAAAAAAAAATGGTACAAATAAGAGGCAAATGGAATGTTTGAGTAAAAACCAACGAGTGCGGCAGAATAAAATCAATGAAATGTAAATGTTAAAAATAAATAATTGTTAATGATACAATAATTTACTGTCGAAGGCATATATTTTAGCTTAAGGTGAATGTATGTACGGGGTTTTTCAACTTAATGTTAATGTAATCCTCGTCTAGTATTACGGACTTTTTCGTTAGTTATGATATTGTTTTCACCTATTCTAGTCACGAGTAACGGGTTTCAACGTGTAACAATTGGAGATTTGGACGCTACTGCATTGTTTTCATTTTTGAATATAGGTTGTGTATATATATTTTCATGTGTATTATAGTTTTGTTAAGCTAACGCGTCAATGCCGTGATTTTTCCACGTTACATTTTTTGAAGCATTATTTTTTTATAATTAAATGTTGTCATTTTTATTCAATAAAGTTATATAAATCAAAGTCAAATTCAAGTTATGTACAACATACAAGACTTTATTGTTTTATAATACTTATCGTTAGAGATTTTTTTTATTATTACTTTTATATTTATTTTTTATTTCATATAATTGATAGACATCTTGTTGCTCGATGTATTCTACTACCTATTTTATTTCTATATATATATATATATATATACATATCTTTATTTGATTCTACTATCATAGAATTTTTAAAGTCCTGATATTTTACATAATTAATTTGTGTAAGTAATTTTAAACTATTTGGGACACTTCACCTAATATTGGTAAATATTTATACAGACAAAAGTCACACAATTGGAATTCAAATGAAATTTACGAATATTACCATTCAATTTATACATTTATGTGCCAAATTCGTAGAATTTCCACAATAATTACAGTGAATTTCATACCCTAGTATTACAAATGAACAGATGGCATAGCACATAGCAAGAATTAATGTCCAATAGGGCCGTAAAGCTTTATTATGGCGACCACGCATGGGCAAGCGCATCTTCAAAATATCCACCCAATGATGGTCAGATATAATGCTACAAGATTGCGCTGAATGCAAGCCTCATACAACTGATCTTCCCTATCTTGGACTAGGCCAGATGTTATCCATAATGCCCATATTAGGTGTAATGTTCCATTGTTTATTACTTGTACATATTTTTATTGGAATCTCACCACTGGACTATAATTTTATTTCTTCGAGAGAGATGTTATGGTACAATCACACAAACGCACAATTTTTCACTATTATCGCCAATAGATAAATAAATATACGCAATTAGTGTTTCCATGACTGATGATGGTTGTTGAGATAAAATGATGCGACATGATGTTCGCGTTTCACCGTTCAATTATTACACGTTCTAATCGGCCAGTGAAACTGACAACAAATTAACGAACACCACAATAATGTAACAAAATATAGATTATAGATAGATACAATATCGTACAACATAAATTACTTAAATGTATAAGATACTTGGTATAACATAATACAATAATAGACATTTACGGAATTAAAAAAAAATCAATAGCGGATTAGTTTAGGACTATAGAAAAAAAAAACGTTGTACGAAATTAAGGTAATTGCCACTGATATTATTAAGGTAATGCACTATGCTATTATACATTATAAATAAATTCGCGTAAGTCGTAATTCATAATAGCTCAATAATATACGAAAATATGAAATTGTATATGAATACGTAGCCGTAAGTAATTATTACTAGTATTACGGATTGGTAAATAAGGAACGCGAAATGATTATTTAGGTTAACGTAATTTAAGTAACATTTTGTAATGTTAAAATTAATTAAATCAAAATCAAGCACTACACGTAATATGAATACACTCATGACTCTTACAGCTAATAATGAAATGTATTATAAATATAAACTATAAATATTAAATGTTATGCGTTAATTATAAATATGAGTGTTTTATTTCAGACCTATCCTTTCTATTACTAATATAATTTTATTTTGATAATAATAATATTAATAACTTTATTCAACAACAAAAAGAAACTTAAACTAAAATATGTTTTGATACTTAGGTAACTAAACTAGGTCTAGCCTGTTCTTATAGGCACCTATGCTCTGTAGTGTGCATGTAGGTGTGGATGTAGGTGTGGATGTATGTGTATATGGTCTAATGTAATACAAGTATTGTTAATACAACACATTATTTACGCACACATTACATTAATACACTGAATATGAAGCTCTACTGAAAAACCAAAACGTGAAAACCAAACTGAGTCGGTGAGAGAAGATATTTGCCCTCAAGATATTTAATAAGTCTTTTATTAATCAGTTTTTCTACAATTTTTGATGAAGAATTTAATAGAGAAGTTGGTCGGTAATTTAGAAGAGTTTTAAGGTCACCTGATATGTGTATTGGTATAATTATTAAATGTTTAAGTATAATAAAACTAAGGCACGTGGTGCACCAGTTTTAGAGTAGAATAGTACTTTCTCCTGTACCAGATGTCGTAGATGACGGCATACCGATCCGAAACAGTGTAGCTCAAATGCACAGAGGCTGGGGATGGTCAGCAGCACCCCTGTCGCGTAAGGTGTGTTCTGTAATGGCCAAGATGCTTGCCCAGCGCGGCAATTATGGGAAGTTATCTCCTTCTTGGGGAGGCGTATGTCCAGCAGTGAACTTCCAATGGCTGGAATGATGAATAATGCTATTTTTCTCAAGATTGAGAATGGTTAAAAAGGTAATTGAAGCATCGAATAAGAAATGTAGAAAATTGAATAAATCGCGTTTTGAAGCCGTTAAAAAGTAATTTTGTTATGAGTTGTAAATTTCAATTAATTATGCGCATTCTCTTATAAGGCTTATATATACGACAACTTTAAAAAATATTGGACGGGCGATATAAGATAAGCGAAAATTTACTATGGTATTTTTTTATTTCCTATTAAGTGTCTCATCATCATCATCGTCATATCAGCTATTTGACTTCTACTACTGGATACAGGCTTCCCTAAAAAAGGGGGTATATTGACCATTATTGCCGTGCTGAGCAGACTGTAGCCTCATGACGGGAATGTCGTTGCCTAGCCCCGCGCTGAATTTTAGTAATGCTAATTTGGGTACAAATGTCATCATTTGTGGGTTCCTGTACCTTAGTCACCTATTTTGCCACCCCATACAAAAGGAGATACTATTCAACTATGTTGGTTCACTACGGCAGAAAATAAAGTTCGTAATTTTGTATAAGTATAGGACAATTCTATGTAATTCGTTGTCTTTATAAGAGACGTCTTGTGTAAATCTGACTACAGTCGATGTGGACCCTGGATGAAGGTGAAGCTCTTCGGTGACGATTTACGTGGTCATTAATGTATAATATTAAATTCACACAAAATCTCATATATTGACCTGACTCCAAACGTAATATAAAGGTTGCCTGGAAGAGGTCGCTCTATGCAATAAGGCCGCCTACTGTACTGTACTGTTGTATGTTTTTCTATGTTATTTGAATGTGTTGCTTATGGTATGTACAATAAAGAATATTATTATCACTCCAATATACGTAGCTTGAAGCACTTGTATTTCATAAATACAAATGCATAATATATTTGTTCTAAATGTGCATCAAACCCACGACATTTGGCGCACAAGATAGGATCACAAGCTAGGCTACAAAAACAATTATGGTGAATGCTACAATCCTGTCTAGTTATTGACTACATGGCTAAATGTCTGCGGTAGGTTGCGGATCACAATTACTGTATACGATTTTCAACAAATACACAACAATGAAAGTAAACATTTGAACACCTAGGCACTCAGAAAAGATAATAAAATCCTGTTAATATTATAAACGTGAAAGTTTATAAAAATATATGGATGTATGCTTGCAGAAGTGATTTAAAAAAAACTTTGCAATAATAAAACTTAAATACCAGAACAATAGATAGGTTATAATTTATAAAATAGGTCTAAAATATTAACAATAAGTGTTTCCTGCGCTCCCATTGCCTGACAAATTACATCTGCAAATTTGCTTATCATAGTGTGTTGTTTTGGTGTATTCAGGAACGAAATCTTTTCTACATCTACTTACACGTAGATTTTTGATACACCACATGCAAACGCAAAACATCCAGGGGAATGATACTCATTTCACAATTTAATGTTAGGTATTTATCGTCCAGATACATAACGATAACCATTCAAGATTTACCTTAATACTTTATTTTTTTATTTAATTATTATATTTACATTGTATGGGTAAAGTCCAAAAAAAACACAAGATATCGAATCACATTTATTGCTAGCCAAAATTACTACTGAATAAAGACCACGGTTGCGTCGAAGGATCCACTTTTGGCGCCGGCGCGTTATAGTACCCTTGGGCCCAGTCCACTAACGATATTGGACATTTGAACACCTCGCAGTTCTCCATCATGCCACCAAGCCGGTGAGCCGAGTCATATATCTGGTGCTCCAAAGGTTCTACGGGAAGGACCTTGGTCATTGGTAACCTGAAATCATAAATAAAAATAACATATAATTCTCACAACATTTATTAGACCAGGTTGGCAAGCAATCATACAGTCCGCGTGATAGTATACGACACCTCAACCAACATTGTAGCTTCAAAATTGTATGTCACAACATCCAGAAATTTCACCTCAATGCGAACACTGCTATTTGGCGATAGATATAGTTGAGAGTGAAGCAATGTAGTCAACCTCTGCATGAGGTCTACTTCATGAAAAAATTTCACTTCATACATTGATCTGACTCCGAGATAGTTCACTTATAGATAGCACTTGTATTACACACATCAGACAACACAGTCACAAAATATATAAACACGTATTTTCATTATAAAGATCAATGATGTTGTGTGAATTAATTTTTAAAGTGAATGTGTTCATTTCATGGCTATTGCCAGGAATACAGTAACGCAACCTGTTCTTAACTGCCTCAGGCATCCTGTCTACAAAGAACATTTTACACGCTCCATTACACGGCATAGCATTAAGGGAGTCGGCAACATAGTTATCTATAACTTCACTCATATTTCTGACGCTGGTTTTAACAACCAAAACTAAAACTTATTTATTTACTTTTTATCGGATAGCAACCTTCAATTTCATTGAGAATTCACAATAAATGAAAGACAATAGAATTCTAGTGTAGTAGTTATTGAAATACAAATATTTTCAAATAGTTTACTGCACACAAATGAAACAAACTTTTTTAAATAAAAAAACATATAAAGCAAGATCCCAAATAAAAAGTTGAAACGATACATTGTGCTCCCAATTATACGTTGAAGTATTAATATAATACTCCAAAATTTTAAGCATGCAATTCTCTGATGATTTCAAAGAGATGAGAACTAATCTTGACCTCTGAACCGTTGCCGAAAGGTAGCCAATACGTTAAACAAATCATGTTAAAAGTAAAAAGAACGTTATTTTAAGGCCGTTAAAAGATCAGTTTTATTATGAGTAGTGAGTGCGTGAATGTTAGAAAATATTGGACCTCAGAGGGCTTTTTATAAATGTTGGTCACTTCACGGATCCTCTTATTTATCCATAATTAAAATTACTTAACGTTGGCTTTAAAACTCGTATGTTCAATAATTATATGTTCAATGTTAAAACATAAAACGAAATTAATGACGAGCCCGATGGTGCAGATGGATGTACAATCCCATCTTTTGCACCAATATTTTTATAGCAAATATATGTATATGTTCTATGCCTAGTTATTTTCTTTCTCATGACAGTAATATAATTCCTTGCCTAACATGACAAAGTTGAATATTTTAATTACTAGCTTGAATTGAATAAAGGCTTTAAAAAAATAACTCTGTAATTGGACAGTCCGTTTGAGTTCCATCAAGAGCTGCAGACGAAGGTAAATACAAACATTCGAGTAATCGTCCGCCCATTTTAAAATAGATAAAAAAACCGGTTCGGGAACAAACGATAACTTATTTATAGAGGTTATAAAACTTCAGATGTATGATAAGTCAATGTTGAATAATATTTTTTTTAATAATTCCTGAATGTTGATGTAAGTTAAGTACCGGTGCGGTACTTCTGCCTTTCTATGGGGTGGTTTGGTTATTCTAAACCACCCCTACGATTAAACTAGTTTAGTCTTATTTTCTAAATTTAACCTTAGAAAATTTAGGATCAATCATTGTAATAATTAATGGTAAACCTATATTTAAAGTAATAATTTGATGATTTTAAAGATACCTATGTAAATAAAAAAATTTTTAACTTTGAAATTTTGATGAAAAAGAAGAAATTGATACGATTATAAGCCAAATTATGAAGTATTGAATCTGTTTAAAAAGTTTGGTTCTGAGTTAAAATACATTCTATTTTAGATGGTCATATGTCAATTACTGGTCATTAACAACATTAAAAAAACCGATCATAGATACATAATGCTATCTTTTAAAAATTCCATTTTAGTTAAAAAGAAATTAGTTTTTTTGCTGTCATCTCTGCATTCTTTAAAGCAATTCCAAACTTTCTAAAAATTACTTAATTGCCTACGAATTGCTCTTGACCTTTGAAATAATTTCAAAACAAAATAAATTATATTTCTGTCGTAAAAAGGTCCAAAGTAAGAATGTACTCACGAGAAGATCATTCTGAACATTTCCTCGATCATGTTTGGACCATTTGGCATGATGCGGTGTTTCGTCTCACATAGCGTCTTGAGGACACATTGCCTTCCACTGTACCCCATACTGGAAACAAAGCAAGTGATTGTTTAGTTAGACAATCAGAAAATATCATCTTAAAAATTGTCAGCGTTACTGCAGCCTATCGGCGCTCGTGTTACCATAAGAATCACCATCATGTTGCTAACCTTGTGACTTGAAGACATTATGCCAAATGAGCCAGTAGTCACTGCCTCTTTCACCCTTCAAACTGGAACACTGCTATTTGGCGGTTGAATGGTAGGTGATGTAGAGGTATACAATATTTTATTTACTTCAAGGTGCTAATATCAGCTTAGTAGTAAAAACTTAACTTACTTCTCCAATATGACCTCGAGTTTTTGGTACAGGTCACGCCTACTTCGCCTCTGCGCCATTGCTTTCTTATACTTATACTTCTTGTGGTAAAACATCAGGGACTCCGTGGCATTCGGAAGTTCATACGCAATGCCCCAGTTCATTCCAAATGTGAAGGTGCCCGGTGCCGATGATGGGGATGGTTGGCCGATCACACCGACAGTCATGCATCCGGCGCACTGCAAATATGAGTCTTATGATAAATGCTTTTGAGGTGAAATTGGATAAATGACAGTGCAGTGAGGCACCGGCAGTGCGGTGAGGTACCGGTAGAATAGAATAGTACCTGCCACTGCACCAGGTGTCGTAAGAGGCGACTAAGGTATCAGAAACGACAGATGGCGGTATATCCATCCAAAACAGAGCAGCTCCAATACAAAGGACGGGGGTGAGCAGCAGCATCTCAGTCGTGATAGCTGCGCTCTGCAATTACCAACACGTTTGCCCAGCGCGGCAATTTTGGGCTTTAGCGTATGTCCAGCAGTGGACTTCCAATAGCTGGTATGATAATCAAAATATCACACGTCTCATATACATACACACCAATTTCGAGAAATGCTACCTAAAGTATGGATATCAAGATTGAAAACAATTAAAAATATATAACACTTCATAGAATAAACACTAATGGTTATCGTATAATTGTTGGCCTGGGTCGGGATCAAAACCACGACGCTTGCTTGGCTCACAGAATACTACAACATGCGTTATCGGGTCCATCCACATCTGTTAAGACGCACCGTATACGATACTGTAATGTCAACACAGACGATACTTAATTATATTTTAAGCAAAACAGCACCCATGGTGCAGTTGGTAGTGATCCTGTCTTACACGCCAAAGGTCGTGAGTTCGGTTCTCATCCATGACAATTTTTTTTATGTTATTATTGTATTTAAGCATTATATTTGTGACTCCTGATGTCTGTTAACACAAGTTCTTTAAGCGACTTACTTCAGAATCAGGTAATGTATGAGATGTTGTGTGAATAATAATAATAAAAAATATACTAAAATTTATTTCTTTGATTTGGTTTTATATATAATAGGAATATTAAAGAAATAATAGTTAAATTTAGTAAGAACTACTTTCTTGTAATTTTTTACACCAACGTTATAAACGCCCCCCAAAAATCAACTGAGATAAAAGTTTGATTGTAGGTTCCATTGCTCTTCTACAAAATGAGATTTGTGTTTGGGCTTTGTTTGTGCTTAACGTGATGCAACTAGTTACAAATAATTTATTGATTAACCAACAATTATATATAGTTTTATTAAATATAATATTTTATTCATTGTTTAATTTTAATAAATCATTAAACGGTTTTATATCCCTTGTGCTTCTGCTAAAATTTAAGAAAATTATTCTATTTATTTAACTGCAGCAATTTCAGCCAAGATAGTTTATATTCACGACTTCCTCAATACATTAAACTCTTCTTACAATTAAAACATTCGTAATAAAAATAGCATTTTCCAAGAAAATAATAATATCAATGTATTTTGTTAATAAAAACTAAACTTACCGAAAAACTCGATCCCTCAGGAAAAGTCACATACCGCCTTCTTCGTGACAGAATTCTCGACTTCCCCGAACTATTTTTCCCTTCATCGTCAAAAGCCGAAACTACGTAACAAAACGCCACTAACAGGAAAACTTTGTGTGATATATTCATATTAACAATAAATATCAGAACATTTTATGCACAATTTGACCACCTTCTTATGGTATAAAATGACAAATAACAGAGAGAAAAACGTAACTGGAAACTATGTCAACTCAAGTAGCGGTATAACTACTTATCAAGTGCCTGCTACCTTAGGAGACGGTCATAGCAGTTCCGCTAAAAAGCCTCAATTGGTTTAACATGAAGTGAAATTTGTAAAAATCAGGTTAACAGAGCAGTTTGTGAAACATATTTTAGCATTTGTTTTATGATTATAGTAAAATGATTTATAATAAAATACTGACAAAAATACGAAGATATGGCCAAAGGTATGTTAAAGGAATTGGACATAGATACCAGAGCCGAAGGAAGGACATAACTATTTATGTACTATATAATCCTTTATGTCCTTCATATATATAAATATATGAATGATGGATATAATATTTTGATTTCGGCAATGTTTGTGAAATAGATTCAAATATAATTGTTTGTTGACTTCTTTTAAATGTCTTGAAAGAATCCACAATTCTTAACCCTTTTTTCCTAATGTATTTTCCATGAAATAAAAATCGTTCAAATAACCACTATCATTTATTGTCTTATTAATTCAATTAATCCTTATGAAACAATGTTATCTAAAAATATTGTAAAACTATCCATAACTATTGAATGAATCTCTTGGAGAGAGTATCATATCACATACACGCGATATCAACTTTTTGAATTCTAATTGTCGTGTCCGTGAAATGTGATGTAACCAAAGCCTCAGAAAAAGATTTGATCATATCAGCTTTCTACTGCAGGGCATAGAACCAACTGTTTGCAGCGCTTGTTTAAAATGCTATTCATAATTTAGGAGGATTTACACCAGTAATATCAAGCTGGGGTGATAGATTGGATGTACTAATAAAAATAATAATAATAATTCGGGCCCGATGGCTTATTCAGTAGTATTCCTATCTTGTGCGGTATCTGATCCCCACCCAGGACAAATATTTATGTAATGAATATATATTTGTATTGTTTCTGTTTCTGGGTATTAAATTTGTTATCCTTCTGTTGTCTGATGTCCTTAATACATGTGCTTTGAAATACTTTATCATTAGATCGGTTCAATGAATGAGATGTTGCATGAATGGTTTAAAATCTGAAAATAGCTATTTAAAGATACCCACCACAAAACGACCCATAATACAAGCGGGAGCCTCGAGCAAATCTCAACACTTAATGAGTACAAAAAATAACCTTGAAATCCTTAAATGCATGCACTTTGTATATCAATCTTGTCAGTACGTTGTCAAGTCTCCATAAACCAATTTGTTAGTGGAGGCACTCCGCCTCGTTACTTTTTACTAAATCAAAGCCCAACCCAATAAATCGTCGCAAAAAGCTTTCACCTCGTTTCTACTCCAATTAATGTCTGGTGTTTGGAAGCGAGCACATTATTCTTTCATTCTTAAAGCTTTTTCCAGACTTCACGCGTGGTTTAGCTTGTTATGATAGTGACCGTTAAATTTACGTACTTACGAGTTAAGCTTGCTTTTGTATTAGGCTTTGTTTCATTTTATGTTTTACCAACCGATTACGCAGGCTCGTTAGTTAGTCTGGAGATTATTCCAGCCAAAATAATTCCATTTTTAAATATATGACGACATATTAAGTGACGCGAAGAAAGGGAGTACCTTATTTCGTACACGAAAAAAAAATAATTACCACTTTACTGCAGGTGTATTCAAAGGTAACCTGCATGGTATCTTACCTTCATTTATTTCTACTATCGCAAACAGTGATTACATTGCTGTCTTTTGATTTGAAGAGTGAGAGAAACAATGCAATTACTGTGTAATTTGAAATAGTATCTCAAAGTCATACGTTTGGCACCCTAGTAATATCCTTGTAATAATTTAGCTGCGGTGACGTTTACTATCAGGCACTGCAAATGCTCGTTTGTCAATTTAGGCACATAAAAAAAATACATAGACTCTTTGCGATGGTTTATTTGTTCCCCCAATTTTCGAATCCGAACATCGTATAAAAAGCGATATATCAAAGTATGTGATACAAAATGCAGATTTTTATACGCAAACATCTAATATAATCACCATAGACACATTCAGTTTATTCGTATTAAATATGGCGCCGATTTGTCCGGCAGCGGGTCAGGGAATGGATCCCATTTTTGCGGCGCGGCCCGCTCTAATGTATCTAATGGAATGACCGCTATATGTCATCCAGTCCTTGGTGGGTACCTAGTAAAATGTACAGTGCTGGTCTGTTGGGAATTTCCTGAAGTCCCTACTTTATAAAACTACTTTTTCCAACTCAAGTTCTACTTAATTTTCAGTCACTGATAGTGTCTTAATGAAACGATGCAAATGATAGTAAGAAACTTCTTATAATGACGTGGAAGAGCAGCGACTAAGCCGTAAGATTAAACAGAGAAGAGCAAAGACTTAAATATATGTAATATTAAAAATATATGTAAGCTACTTAGTGTTTTTATTACGCAGTGTAATATACTCAGAGACATTAAATAGCGTATATGAATAAATAAAAATAAATCCACCAAACGAGCACGTTATTTTCAACGGCAAAGAAAGAGGATATAATCAAGAAAATGAGACTAAAACTGGACTCCTTTCTTAAAATAGGTCCTAAAAAGAGACATGTCTATATATCTAGCACAAGTAAAGTTTTTATATCCAAACAAGTTGCTAAAAATGTTGTATGGAAACTAAACCTAATACTTACTTTATACTAAGGTCATAAGCGGGGCCATAAATGGATTCTACTATACCATTAAATCATAAGTTTGAATACGATAGAAAATTTCTTCAGGGATTATTTTTATTAAAGAGATGCTTTAGAAGCATACGAGAAAATAATAGCGGTCACTATAACATATAAAGTAGATCAGGACTAACAGAACAAAATTTTCAAACCCACGGAGGTCAAGTCGTATCCCACAGATGTTTCACTAATTCTTTAAATCTTAAAAATTGGAACGCACTAGTGTAGAATGCTTCTTCTGCTGTTCTCATAATTAAATATAATGTTAAAAGTAACTTTAATCTGACTTCGGACATATTCCGATAATTATTATATGTCTGTAAAATAGTAATAAAATTCCCACAACATCTATGAGATACATTGACCTGACTCCGTGATAAGTCGCTTAAAACACTTGTGTTACGGATATCAGACAACGAAAAAATCAGAAATATTAAACTTTAATACATATATTTAACATCAATACACAGAAACAAATAGAAGTATACCATCATCTGCGCCATCGGGCCCATTAAAATCAATATAAATTTTCAATAATTCCCTTTTTTATTACTCGCTACAACAGAGGTGTAATAATTATTTAAAATATATACAAGTGCAGATGGATGGTTGAAGAGTAGGTAAAAAATGTTTAGTCATCCAACTGAGAATTTACATTATATTTTTTATTAGCAAGTATCCGTGAATGCCCGTTTGATATAAAGAATTACTATTTTTATTTGAGCATGCTTATTCACTGGCCAGCGTCGCGTCGTTTAACTACGCCCGCCTCGCACATTACGCCCTATATTGTTGCAAAATAATTTTAAAATTATGATTTCTCCTAAGATGTTGATCGAAATTAAATTATGTCAAGAACAATTTTATTCGTATTAAATGCTTGAGAAGAATAATGTGGATTTTGGATAAAGATTAAAAACATGTTGATAAAAAACACAATCGAAAATAAAGCACTTATATCGGAAAGGGTATAGAGAGTCAATTTTAAAAATAGATATATAAGGATATATAATACTTTAAACGCACTATTCTCAGAAACTACTAGTTTCATTTGAATAATTGTTTTTATGTGAGGTAGTCCATTTATCAGGAAAGAATTTTGGCCTTTTATTGGTTGCAAAACGTTGCTTCCAATAGAAGTGGAATATCAACGAAAAATGTTGCAAAAGCAGGAACAAAATGTTTCTTTTTGAGAGCTTCTGTTGGATATGCAGTTACACAAAAATCCAATTGTCCATAAAATTTCCTAAAAATGTCCGCGAAGGCAAAACAAAGTTATTTTAAATACATGTCGGATGTATTTCGATGAAATGATAATGGGCTCAAATGATATTTCGATGTATAAATGTAATATGCTGCAACTGGCTAAGCCATCAGACTTCTTCTGTTTATATAGTTAATCATAAAAAATATTGCAGTAAAAAATGAGATATAAATTTTTCCTATCTTTTAAGTTAATTCATTAATTCAGTGATACCTCCCGGACAAATATTGCAATACGAAATTTTTATAAGGTTTTAAATATTTATTACCTGTTTTCGGTCATATGAAATTTAAAAGTAAATTTCAGACAAGAAACCCGTTCCCGTTAAATAAATGATTCAATTAAGATTTTAACATTCCTTTGATCGTTGTCTGTTTCGATTAATAGGTATTAATTCTCGCTACATCTCATACATAGACCTGACTCTGTAATAAATCGCTTAAAGCACTTGTATTACGGACATCAGAGAACATAGGCATCACAAATTTAATACTCTAATACATATTTAACACCAAGACACAGAAAATTTATAATAAAGATATTTTTCCTGGGTGGGGATGATCACATGACCTATGCCACACAAAACAGAACTACTACTATCTACGCCATCGGTCCAGTCAATGCTGTATAAACTAAATTGCTATACAACAAAAAGCAAAGCCATCACTTGTATTTTGAAGAATAAACTTGACCATTTGTATAATCATATTTAGTCTGTGCCAGATACTGCGTGCAATTTTTATCGTTTTGATTGATTTAATTGGTGTGTGCCTGGCGTTGCACCGTTATGAATTTGATTTGTAATACGCTTTTCTATATAGTTTGCGTTTTTGGGAACAAAAATTTATTGAACCATATCAATTGATAGTTAAGTTTGTGTTTATATGGTTAATTAATGATAATAATAAAAAAAATCCCACAACATCTCATACATTAACCTGACAACGTAGGAAATCGCTTAAAACACTTGTGTTACGGTCACCAGACAACAGAAGAATGTTCTACTTAAATATATACATTTAACACCCAGACACAGATTAAAGACAAATATCATTTAAATATTTTCTCAGGCGCTCTCCCTGGCGCACAAGATTATTACCATCTGCGCCATCGGGCCCGTCGAGATTAGAACGCCTATTAGAACTACATACTACTATCTCCACCTGTACCAGATATCGTAGGAGGCTACTGTGTTACCGGAACCGATAGATGGCGCTATATCCACGATTACGATATGGCCGCCCATCATATTAATCCTTGGTGTTTGGTGTACAAAATAATTATTATTTCTTTTTAAAGATCATTTTTGGAGTGGTTTATTTGACCATAAAAACATATTTTGAATATGTCGTTCGTCGATAACGGAAAAATATACAAGTACAGGTACAACTGCTATAATGATGAGAACTAGTAAAACGTTCACTGCTAAGCTTTCAAGGAATAGAAAAGTTTAGCCCATATTTGTCACACTGTGTAAGCATGGTGGCTCCGGCTGGAGCTTCGCGACTAATGCTGTTGATCATTGGGTAGGTACGCACATTTTGGGTAGGTTTTCCCGCAACTATCAGCTCCGATAGCTCAGTCGCCATTTACGACACCTAGTGCAGGGGGAGCTACTATTCTAATGGGCCAATACACAACGATTTGAGTAAAGCATATTTTTAAAAGCCATACAGTTTTGAAGTATTATTAAATGTAGATACTAACACTTCTTTAGTTCTTTCGTTGCAACGTTTTAGACTAAATTTTTTTTAGAACTTTTAAAATAGAGACTTACCATATCAAAATTTGCTAATAAACATTCCTATTTCAGAAGTAAATTTGGTCCGAAGCATACTTAACAAAGAGCAAAATGCAGGAACATTTCCGTAGTTCTTTATCTACCTGTAATGCGATTACTGTATGAAAATTCTATCCAAAACCTTTAAATGATAGAAAATGATTATAAGACTCATAATTTATAACACTTGACTTGACTACACTTTCGTAATTTACGTCAATAACCATTTTCCCGTTCGCTGTTTGGTAACAAGTTAGTTCCGTTTATTCAGTTCCTCTATTTTTTCTGCCTATAAATTTGAAGCACGTGCGGCGAAGTGCAGAGGCAAGTTACCAGGGAATTTTTCAAACATTAGCGAGTGTTTGCCCCCCACAGTCATCTTATCCTCAGTTTTAAGAGCTCTTAGAGATTTATTGCAACATATATCAAGGCGTCGCGTACTTGTCTTCAGACCCTTACTATTTGTCCTCGTTAAATTATACTAGAGTTGATATTAATGTTTCTCAAACAATATAGGCTGTATATTTTATTTATTATAATCTCAATATTGTTATTATATACAGATAATATCGGCGCTAATGGTACTGATCCTATCTTGCCGCGCCAAGAGTCATGGTGTCGAACCACACCTTGGATATACTTTTGTATTTGTTCTTCGTCTGAGTGTTTAATATGTATTTGAATATTATATCTGTAAATTATCTGCTGTCTGGTGTCCATAATACAAGTGTTTTACACGATGGAAAGGCGTGATGGCAATCGCAGAACGCATCTTCTCGTCGAGGATGCTGCTGCCCATTCAAACCCTGTAGTTTTTAAGCTGCGTTGTTTCGAATGGACACACTGCCATCTGTCGGATCTGGTTTCTCCGTCGCCTCTTACGATACCTGATAAATAGAGAGGTACCATTCTACTCCGCCGGTACCCCATAGCATTATTTTGCTTTGTCATAGGTAATTTATTAATTTCCTTATTAGACTTTTTCTGCTAAAATGAATTATTTCATGCAGTAAATCTGATAGCTTTGTGACTTATTTTGTTGCTGTAAGTTAGGTGCTAATTTGATAGAATAAGGCATAATTAGAAGCTAAAAGATGGATGGCGAAATGTGTCACCTTAGTAAGGGCACCAGGAATTTAGTTGTATGTTAGCGAATAACTACATAGTCCCAAGAATTTCTCTCTAGATTGTTTGCAATCACAAAGAATGTGCTATTAAACCAAACTTAAGCCAAATTCCTACCTGGCTTTCAAATAAGTGGCTTTTTAAATAATGTAATCATAATAAAGCATGCTATTTAAAAGTGAAGATAAAATTAAAATCTATGCTAACTGATTTATTAATAAGATTAAAAACTTCATTTTTTTTATTTATTTGATAAAAATATTATGTTAATTCATATTGTTTCATTATAAATAAACTCTCTCATTACGATACGTTACTAGCATAAAAGAAAGAATGCTATTTTAAAGAATGTAACGATGTCTGATAATTTTCCGGAATTAACTGGATATGACATTAATTTCCCCATAGAGAAAATATTACATAGTAGTAAATGTCTAACACTTGACAGTTGTCTACGATGTCTACCGGATCTAAATTTAAAATAATTCGTTGCATTTGTTTTTTATTAATGTTTTTTTTGCTATATTTCTCCTCCCCATTTTAAACCCCCTTTAACTACTACAAAAATAAAACCCGCTAAATCAACCCACCCGTTTTTAAGTTTCAGCGAAACTAACAAACAGCGATTCTCTTTTATACACGTACTAGCTTACCCGACTCTATTGTCTAGACTTATAATTATTTTAAAAATAAATAAATCGGCTATTTATCGAGATATAAGCTATCTTATCTCTCAAAATGGGTCAAGCTGTGCACAGAAAGCAAAACTTTTTAAAAAGTTCATCCCGAAAATATACAGTACCACATATTTTTATAAATAAAAACATTAATATATATGTATTTAGCGCAATTTTTTTACCGTTATTTAAATTTAAACTATAATTATTCATAATAGCAGTTATTTACGTTAAAGGTTTGATGCATACAAATTGCTAAAATATATTTAAGATACTATTTACCAGAAAAAAATCAACTCGTCTCGGGCTTCATACGGGACTTGAACCTGCATCTTTTCATGCCGGTGGACTGCACTACCATTGCGCTACCGAAACTTGAGCAGACTCGTCGAATATTTCCCTAGTGTTCTTTTTGTTCTTTAAAATAAGTGTCATTTAGTAAACAAAAGTAGGCATATAGCAAGTTTAAGCAGTTATTTGATGACATCACATATATTGTAGTAGCCGTGAGATACTGGCGAAAGGCGATTTATGTACCAAAACCAACGTATATCCATCCGAAATAATGCAAAGTGTGAGGATGGGTGCCAACATTCTGGCCCAGTGCGACAATTTTAAGCAGAATTCCCTCTTTCTTGGGGACATAAACCTGTCCAGCTGTGGACTTCCAATGACTGATGACATCAATTGTTCTGGTCTCTGTAACAAAAAAAATTAATGACATGAGAATGAGGCAATATCAGTTTATTATTACCTATAAGATTTTTTTTAGATTAGTTAACATATTTTGCAAAAAAAAACTGTTTGATTTAAATTTAGTTTTCCATAAGACTTCTGCATTTATAATATCAAAAAAATACACAATGTTCACGAACCAATAGAGCTTCCGCTTCTCCTTTGTCGCTTGCTGACATGGAATATTTACGTTTAATCTTTGATCATTTCCACCTGAATGATAAGTTATTTCCTTTGACGTCGCCGCGATATATCAACAACAAACCTAAGCCTCTAAAATATTCGGCCCATGATCAAATATCTCCAACAAATACAATATTAACAAGCATAATCTAATAAGTTGAAATGTTAACGTAGTTTGTTTAGCACGCTTGTATTACATGTCCAGCATGAACTTTCAGCGTGGACCACGTCTCATAGCCCAAGAGCCGGCAAAAATTTTTGTGTAGGTATATGTTTCTTCGTAAAACTCGTCCTATACTTCTTTAATCATATATGTATACAAAAATGTCTAAAAAAATTGTCCGTCATGTCAATTTTTATGAAGGAATTAGTGAGTTTTTCTTTTAATATATTGCTCTTGCATTTTTAATATAAGTTGTCTATAAGATTAATATCTGAAAAGAGAAATGGTAAAACTATCCAATTATATAAAAAATAATATCAAATTGACCTTCATATCACAGTTAAATTTGTCAGTGCCAAAGGGTTCGATCCCCAACCAGGGCTAATATTTATTAAGAGATTTGTGTTTGTTCTGCGTCTGGGTGTTAATTTTTTTTTACTTTCTCTGTTGTCTGTCATTCGTAATACAACAACTTACTGGTTTGAACAACTTATTTCAGAGTCAGGTCAATGTATGATATGAGATACTAACTAATATTTAAAAAATATGATAAAAAGAATGTTTTCTTTAAATTCCGTTCGTATGAAACCTCAGCCTTAAGTACTACTGGTATGCCAACTTTATATTTTTATTATTTTACTTAAAAATGATCTTCAGGATAGGATTACACAGCAAAATATAGCGGTGACGCTAACTACAAAAATTTTCTACAAACTCTTCTATAGTATAGCGCTAATAGCGCATAACAGATTGTTATTGTAAGATTGTTATGTTATTTATATTTTATAGAGTCGATGGTATTTCAAATTTAATGGCACGGTACTAAATTGAATTTCGTTGCCATAAAATGAGTAAAAATATAACTTTTATAAACAATTACGCTGCTCCGTCACTCTTATCAGAAAAGATGAAACAAAACACAGTATTATGCACGAAATATATATATTTTATATCAGTATAATAACAATAGACGATATATTAAACATATCAAATTGCCAGATATTAAGTCGAAATCGTTTTAACGTCTGGTAGAGGTCATACAGTTCATAATACATTTTTGAATATATTATTTTATAAGTAACATTTACAGTGGTAGAAAATCATTTATCACAACTATTTTATTTATTTATTTACTTAACTTTATTGCACAAAATATTATAAAATGTACAAATGGCGGGCTTAATGCCAGTTGGCATTATCTCCCAGGCTACCATTATACGAAAGAGAAAAAAAATATAATAATTGGCATATTACAAAAAAAATAGTATACATGTAATGCAATAAGTATTATAATATTATGTATTAAACTATATCGTGATTGATTAGACTTATGGTACCGGCAGAGTAGAATAGTACCTCCCCCTATACAAGTTGTCGTAAGAGGCAACTTTGTTACCGGAACCGACAGATGGCGGTTTACCTGAAATTGTGTAGCTCAAATGCAACAAAATGGTCTGCCATTGTTAACACGCTTGTCTAGCGCTGTGATTATAGGCAAATTCCCCTTTTCTTGAGGAGGACTAGGTTCAGGAGTTTACTTGTTTTGGCTGCTATGATGATGAGGATAATGGTAATATTATTCCTAAAAACTTTAAAAGTGCTATGTATTCCCACCATGATGTGGATGTTTTTCGTTCAAATTTAAAATATTATGTATTATAGAAAAGGGGCACTCGTGGATTCTGTCACAGATTTCGGGATCCAGCACGTCGTCGTACACACCCTTAATTTCTTTCTCAAATTCCTCTTCAAATTCTGGTACCCTGGAACATGACATACCAATTAATCCAACAACTTACTTTGAAACGTATACTTTTGATTTTTGCTTTAATAACACGATAGTTAATTTTATTTATACACATAATATTGAACTTTAGACCAAAACCAGTAGTCCCACGTGGTGAAAAAAGAAACAAATTTGGGTGTAGATTTTTTTAATACAATATTTTTATATTAACTTATTTGACAAACAAGTACACGGACTGCGTGATAATAAGCTTCACTGCAGCCATTGGAAGTTCATATTATCACAAGGGTATCACTAGAGCGTTGCCAGATTTGTGACTTCAAGATATTACGTTCCATTATCCAATAATTTTACAGACTCTCTCACCCTCCAAACTGTTACAAACCAATGGGTGTTCCCATTCTGTTTGACGGAAATAGTTGAGAGGCAGATAGCAATATAGACAATCTCTATACAAGGTGTACCTCTCGAAAGTATTATTAAATCAATTATTTTAATTTTCATTCACGGCCAATCATCCGATCGAAACTATTCAAATTTAACAGACTCGTTTTATTTAAATTGAAACTTTAGTGGTAATTAATTGTACGATAAAAGGAATTCAATGATAGAGTAACTGTAAAATTAAATAGTTTTATATCATTATACAGAATTGTGTGGTACCGGCAGAGTAGAGTAGCACCTCCCCCTGAGGTACCGGAAATTACAGATGGCAGAATATCCATCCGATGCAGTGTAGCTCAGATGCAGCAGGGCGGGAATGGGCAGCAGTATTTCAATCGCAAAGCTTAGCTTCACGATTGAAATAAATTGTAAATCCCCCTTTTGGGGGGACGTTTTACGGCTGCTTTGATGATAAAGAAATATTAGTGCTCGTTAAACTTACGAAAATATTGCTCTTAATATATCGTGCACTAATGACTTCCCAGGTCGCGCTAGATGAAATTTAGCTTCGCATATGCTTCTCAGGATGCAGGCGTGGCCGTTCATGTTACTTCTGAAAATATAACTTATTTTGACGTACCCGACGGTGCAGACGGTGATTATGTCTTACGCGCCAAAAGTCGTGGGTTTAATCCCCACCGAGAAATATATTTACCCAGGATAATATTTATGTTTGTTCTGTGTCTTTAGTATATTTGTGATTCCTCTGTTGTCTGATCTCTATAACACAAGTGCTAATTACGAATTTAGGTCAATACATAAAATGTTGGGGTAATTTAATTATTTAATAACATGATACAAGCAGCTTACTAGACAAGAAGATTTTGCAACTGGTAAACTAAATGCCACTAGAAGATTAATTTACTTTAAGCCGATTTTGTGTTTCTTAATAAATAGACTTATTTAAATATTTTAGAGAGATGAGAAAGAAATGCAAATAGAAGGTCCTTGAGTCTTTTCTTTGCTTTAATGTTTGCGTAGCCTAGGAGGCTGTATAAACATCAGTTTTAACTCATATTTGCAAGGTTTTAACTCTCTTCATATAATGATTTATGTTTGGAATTTTAAATAGGTAATTTTTTTCTTATATATGTTCGGTATTCATAAAATTTACATCAAAACTCAACCAAGAATATGAGAAAGAAAGTCGTTTTATGCTAAAAATGTTTCGTGAGGCTATAGGAATTAGGAAACAGCCTAATATCAAAACAGAATATGGTTGGGAAATACCACTTACCCGGGAACCCAATCATAGGTACATTTGATCAAAATATGCCAATATCATCATAGCACTGCCAGATCACAAAACACAATAATAACTTTCATTTCATTTTCATTAAAAATTTTAATGTCTAACTAGTTGAATTACGAATTTACACTATAGATTCTGACATAGCATCTGTTACAAGAGTAATAATGTAAATGCGAGATATAATACATTTTAAGTCTGAAAAGAGGTTTTATGAAAAAAGGTTAAAATTAATCAAATGTCTGTATACTAACAACTCCATAGCTTTATGGAACCGTTCCCATAGATCTTTCTTCTGCTTGTGGTACAATTTCCTTCTAGCATGAGCCGCTGTGAATTCACCGTTGGGCAGGGGAAACGCCACATCCAGATCTGTGGTCATAATCCACCCTGAAGGCACGTGGGTCAGGAAAGATTTAGCTCCTGATATTGTTATCTGAAAAGGTTTCGATTTGTCTTGATGCTATAAATATATCGGAATCAATTTAGAATGTGGAAAAGAGAAATATTAGCAGTAAAAGCTTAGGTTAGAGGTTTCTCTTTAGGTAGCATTGAATGTGTATTTTTATTATTTAATATTAATCGAACAAATGCTCATTTAATTACAATATTTATGTGTGAAATCACGCTCAGACACATGAATATGTGAGGGCGTACCTAGTCTATCTATCATCCACATTAAATCATGTATATTTTTTTCATTTTATCATATCTTTCTATTTAAGTTGTTATAATTATATTTTTAACGTTCATATTTCTTGTACGCATATAACAGGTTTGTTATTAGCTGTATGTAACGTCTTGTTTAATTAAGAAATAAATAAAATCAATCTCTGTACCAGGTGCCATCTGAGACGACTGGAGTACCTGATGTGATAGTGGGCGATATATATATTTACAACAATGAAGCTCAAACAACAGACAGGATCACCTCTGTCGTGACGCTAAGCTCTGTATTTTTTGTATACACTACATATTGGCAAATAAGAATATGGCCAGCTTGAAGGTAATCGGTTAAGGTATAATATTTTCTAACAGTTATGCGTTCACGTTATTATAAATCTACTCTTTTAATGGTTCAAAAACGCGGCTTATTTATCTTTATATTTTTTAACAGGAAATTTATATAATATATCACGTTTGTGTAATATATCACGTTACCTTGCGGAAACCGTGTTCAAGAGTTCGTGTACTGTAAGTTAAAGACGCCTGCAACACCAACACATCCACATTGAAGGCCGATTAAAAACCTATTTGGTCCCTTTTTCAAAATCCTTATGCCTCTGGGAAGAAATTATTAGCGATCTCGACCTTCGAGAAGAAATTCATATGTAACTGCACTGCACCTGACCATTTACGTTTCAACAGGTGAGGATAAACTTTTATGGTTGATGATGCATGGGTAGAAAGTGTCCGTGGGTGACCATCATTTCAAACAGTTTCTCAAATCATAACCCACAAGCGGTAGAACATACACAGGGAGATTAATTCATGCCTGAGACTACAAAGGCTCTAAGCCAATTAGGATTTTGGGATAGTCGAAAACTCTCAAAGCTTGTCTGCCATAAATATGGGTGACTTCCAAACGTCTTATATGATGATAATTAAATAAAATTCATTGTTCAATATTAATGTATTCCAAAATTTGTTTTTAAATCTAATGCAAAAATGTATAATTCATATTATATTGAATATGAATTCAAAAAAGTATATACAATATTAATGACCCACGAATATTTTTTCGGTAAATAATAAATAAAACTTATTTTTAATAAATGTTATCTAACATGCGACAGAAAAAGTAGGATAGAGGAAAAAAGTATGTAAATCCCAATTCTGTGTCATTAAACACAACCAAAGAATAAAATATTACTTAACCCTTTCGCCATTTCTACCCTTGTTATGTACTTACCGCAGCGTTACTTCCATCGGGGAAAGTTAAATACCTCTTTTTCCTAATAGAACCTAAAGAGGTTTTCACATTCGGACAATGCCTCGAACTGTTTCGCATTAACTCGCATTTTAAAGGTAATATCAAGTACATATATATCAAGAGTATTGACCAAAAATACATCGTAACACGTAAGTATCAGAAATTATTTTTTCTTACTCAGCACGAGCGCTCTCCGTATTTTTGTTACATGAACTAGAGCACCAAAATTTGTAATATTTGTATATTCATCATGACGTTAGTACATGGCAACGATTCTCAAAGTTAGTACACGACAACGGTTCTCAAAGTTTGAACATTAGTCCTGTACTATTATAATATAAAGCATACATAAGTAAATAGGAAAAAAGTAATTTAAAATCATCATGTCAGCAATAGAAAGACCACTGTTGGATATAGGTCTCTTCAAGAAGGATGATTTTTGCCCATAATTGCTGCGCTGGGCAGGCCTGGTGGAAATTGTAGAGTGCATCTTCGTAAAGATGCTGCTGCTCATCTCCACCATGTAGTATATAAGCTGTGCTGTTTCGGATGGATATACCGTCATCTGTCGGTTCCAGTACCTCAGTCACCTCTTACGAATTCTGGCTCAGAGGAAGGTACTATTCTACTCCGCCGATTCCATATGTCACTCAATATAATCTAATAATTTCCACTGGTGAACATGGGCCTCCTTAAGAAAGGCAATCACAGAGCGTGACTTCGCGACGGGATGACTACGGTTCATCCCAGCCCACGATTCGTGATTTCGGATTGATTTTATCGTTTTTGGTACCTCAGTCAACTTTTACGATACCTGGTACAGTAAGCGGTAGTCTTCTCTTATATACCCCAGGGCGAGGCATACATAAATTTTGTAAGTCCAGATAAGCCCTTTTCTATTGCCACCTTATATTGCAATAAATATTAAGCTAAACAGACTAATTTGCGCTCTAATCTTTCTGGTAGTAAAAGCCAACAGGCATAATCTAATATTTAAAGTAATAAATAAATAATATTTGTGTAATTATTCCAATACAATAAGTATAGTAGTAAAGTAAAGTTATAGATTATACATAAAATTTATAAAAAATACTAATTAATTCAGCATTCATGAGCAACAATATCAAACGAATAACTCATAGAGATATTTTTCTAACATTCAACCATGTTCAAATTTGTTCCTAAGTAACTTGTAATTAAGCCATTGTTTGCTTTTTTCTTTTTTCTCATTAATACATAAGTAACTTAACCGATCTTAGTAAAATTTCACATGGAAGTGTAGGTATATAGTAAGTACCTTTTTACCCAAAAAGTGTTATATGTAAATTTTTTTTTGATTTTTGTATCTTTACCTTAGCTTATAAGAACTTTGAATGTCATATTTTTTTATATCAAATCAAGGGCAGAAAAGAGGTTTCAAGTTTCTAGCCCTAAAAATAGCGATACTTCCATATAATATATCACCTCCGCCCTTTTGACCTTACAACCCTTATTCACCTTATTTACCAACTTAGATAGACCGAGTTACTATCACATTATAATATAAGTAGGGATATATCTTTCAATCGTGGTTTTTTGCTTAAAAATAATAAGGAAATTAAGTGTTTTTTTTTTTAAAATCTAATTCAATCCAAGATTCAATAGTTTATACATTTTTTTTTCGAAGACACAATTGATTGTAAAAATATTAAGCGGATTATAAGTCATTTAAATGTAACTTGAAGAAAGAAAAATATCAAAAAATTGTGAGAGGAAAGCAATAACACGCAATTGCTGTTTTCGGTTCGTCAATACTCTATTGTAGAGGTAACTTGCTGGAGTGGTCCCCTGGAACGGACCAGAAGCGCTATATAAAATTGCTAATAGCTTGTGACTTAACAACGCTAAAAAAACAAACCAAATATCAAAATTAAAGAAATTGTGAAAAAATACATAAATTTCCTGCACATTTTCATGTCATGGAAATGTACAAGAAATAGTTCAAGCAGATAACAGATCTAACCGATGCATCTGGGAAGCTGTTGTTGGAAAATTGTACGGGCTAACGCAAAAAATGCTGTACAACTTAATCGATATACCCAAAAACAATTCCGCGTGCATTCAGGCCTTCAAAGAGGAGTTATTTTGTACAAAAAAAAAACTTTCTTGGAGCAGATGTTATATATAAAAGAATATTTTTTTCCCCATCCCATTCCCCCTTTATTTCTATCTTTAAAATTGTTAGACACATTCTAAAACCCCAAATTTTAAAATAATTACCTTAGGTTCACTCCCTAACACTGTAAAATTTCTTTTAATAATAAAAACCAATTGAATGTTATAAGATATAATTGATTTTGCATAACTGTCTCATATCTTCATCATCAAGTTTTTCTTGTAGTTTTGACTGCTTTTTAGGATTTTTTCTATGTAACAAAATAAATTAATATCATTAATAACAAATAAAACTTTTTTTATTGCTCCAAACCTTTGGACAACATAGAAAAAAATTGAACAATATCCTTAAAAAATGATGATTGTTGAAACCTCAAAATAAACTATTTTTTTATAATAATCTTGGCCCCAGATATTATTTTTATAATGGTATTTTATTTTTTACAAAATAATTGACCATATTATGAGAAATGGCGTTGGATGCAGTACCTTGGTCGACAAAAAATGCTACTTTTAACTCAAATTCTGAACTCTTATTAGACTGTTAACATATAATAGAAAACAAGCCTAAAACATACTATATACAAAGTAAACAAATTCTCTAAATAAAGTTGCATTTTTAAAATATATAAGCTTTTGCGATTATCATTACATCGTTAACTTGTTTTGATGAGTGTAACATTTTATGTATTACGAAATACACAACACGCGTTTTGTCCATATCATAAAAGCCTTTTTTTAAACAAAATCTGAAGTTATGCATTTCTTTGCAGTTTGTATAAAAGTTAAACTACTTAACGCAAGTGAAACCACGGGGCACTGCGAGTCATATTTTAATTTGAAATACCTACAGGATGTGTATCCGGGTTAACAAACTTAGCAGAGCAGTAAACGAAGCAAGTAAAACAAGATACTTGTGTTTGCTTAGTTAGTTTCATATGCGTTTGGGTTTGTTCTGATATGCGAAATAAAGTTCGAGGTTATGTGAAAACGCCAATGAACTCTTTAGTAATACGTAGTTTCTAATAGATATTTTTTTATTTTATATCTTATGTATATATTGCATTTATTTATTTGAGCATATGTGTAACAATTATCCTTTTTATATACTTTTTCTGCACCATTGTATTATTTATTTTCTATTTCGACTAATGGTTGACCGCGAGTTAATGCACAGTTGAAATTAAGTCCACCTTTTGTACATTTTATATTATAAATTTATACTTTTGATAAATATATAATTAAAAAGCAACGTTTCTTTTATCGCTATGCCAAAAATGTATGTCTTCAATTTGCTGAGTAACTTAGTTTGTGCGAATCATATTTTTTCTATGCAATTTATTACAATGTACAGTAAAATTTTATAGAAAATTATTAAACAAACATTACTTAACTTTTACAATTGATGCTCAACTTTTCAGTTATATTTTGGTAAGTTATATAAGTTGATAAAAATGTTAGTTTACATACTATCTTAACTTTTTAGTTAAACGTAAATAAAAATAGTTATATTTTGATAGCCGTAAGTGATTTAACGGCAGAGTAGAATGGTACCTCCCCCTGTATCAGGTATCGTAAAAGGCGACTAAGGTACTAGAACCGACAGATGGCGGTATATCCATGCAAAAAAGTCAGCTCAAATGTACAGGGTGGGGATGGGCAGCAGCTTCCCCGTCGCGGAAGCTGCGTTCTGCGATTGTTAACACGCTTGCAATATATCCCTTTTCTTGGGAAGGCCTATGTCCAACAGTGGACTTTTAATGGTTGGTATGATGTTGATGATAATATTTGGATGTATTTTCTGTCTGTAAGTTTTATTTTCTGTGGTTAAAGTTTGTATTATTTTTGTAGTATTATTTCTTTCAATATTTCATAAGGAATTTCGATTATTATTTTAGTTGTGGTCGTTCGTTTGTGGTCGACTTCAAGATGTTTTGCAGTGAGGTGTAATTTATGTCAACATTTCAAGTTAAAATTGATCTTATTGAAATAAGGCATTCAAATAAGCTCTGTTTTAAAACAATTATTACAGACATTGTACCATATTATAACCATTATATACTATATGCACTCAATGATAGTAATAATGTATTTAAAACTAGCTTTTTATGAGGATTTTATCGGTTCCCTGAGGAATACTTATTTAAAAAACATCTATCTAGCTCCCTAAGCAGCTACACTGTACAAAAAGTTGTGCAAATACCACGGAGAAAAATAAAGAGCTGGATCTATCCCGCAGGAACAAGTTTCCGGGATAAAAAGTAGCCTATGAGTTACGCCAGGCTATCAATAATATTTGTGACAAAATATTAACCATACCTCCATATTCACAAACTTTTGCATACATAATATTTATAATAAAATAAGACTTCAAGCCACTTTACACTCTTAAAATTATTGTTAGAATCTACTTCAGAGCCATCTTTAACATCTCTTCTGTAGGTTAATAATATTTTAGATAAAAATATACATGACCTTTTCCCAAATCGAAGCTGTTAAAAAAAACTGTTAAAAATTATTTATTCTAATTAAATTGACACATATTAATAATGTCAAGGTTGAAAGTCAGAACATAAATTACTAGTCAAAACACAAAAACAATACAAGCAAACAAAAAAAATTCAAGAATAAATTCATTTATATTTATTCTTTTAGAATTGTACAAATCTGATAACAAAAAAGTTCAAAATTTTTCTGCGGATAAATCTATCTCATTATGCTGAACAAGTATGTCCTTCAAAGCACTCAGGCCCTGTTAGTGGACGCGTGTCTGATATTGTCTGTTTTAGTTTTAACTGCTCATATATAATATCAGCCATCGGATGCTCCGAATTCTCATCAAAAAGGTAGGAATTTTCTAGCGCTGGGCAGGCAATCGCAAACAGGTAGGCAAACGCTTCATGACGGGAAGGCTACACATACCCAATACACTTGTCTATTTCGGATGGATATATAAGGTAATATTTAATAGAAAAAAATCAACGTGTCTCAAGCTTCGATGGGACTCGAACCTGCATCTTTCCTATGTGACTACGCAGCCAACTCCGTTTGCGAGCTCTTTCAAGGATCCCTCGAAATAAAATAGCGCACTCCACCACGAAGAACAGTCTTAGATCAAAACTAGCCAAAGTCTAGAATAAGTAAGGCCTCGAACGCTTGTAGCGAAAGGATGTGTATATTGATGCACATGGTAAATTTTATTAATGTCTGCCATAAATATTTTAAATTCTGTTAGATTTTACTTTTTAATTTAATCTGTTAGTATTTATTTTTGTATAAATTTTTCTATTTAACTAATATTTAAGTAGCTAAAATCATATTTATCATATCATATCTAGTGTGTCTGATACGTTAGTATAAAAATCCTACAACTAAACCGCGAGTGAATCTGGGGGGCGCTGCTAGAATTATATCTACTAATAAGTATCTATTAAATAGTGTATGATAAACATGTACTTCCATCAGACTTCCAAATTAATTATATATTAATCACACAACATCTCATACAATCTTTGACCTGACTCCATGGGAAGTCGCTTAAAACACTTGTATTATGGACATCGGATAACAGAGGAATCCCAAATATAATACTTAAATACATATTTTTAACACCCAGGCATAAGACAAATACAAATATCATCATATAAATATTTGCACTGGGTGGGAATCGAACCACGACCCTTAGCGCCTACAATCTGTACCATCGGTTCCGACCTCATATAATATGGAAACATAGTACAAAATATACATATTATTCTTCTTATAATCGCTGTAATATCTTTGGTATATGTCTATAAAATATTCATTAATTCAATAAATTTATCTATAAAGAATGTTTGGGCTTGTTCAAACTCAAAATATTTTGAATTATAGAAAACGGGCATTCGTGTATCTTGTCACAAACACCAGGATCTAACACCTCGTCGTATGTTCCTTTGATTTCATTCTTGAATTCCTCTTCAAACTCAGGAACCCTGGAAAGAATGTCGGAGTCGTGTCATGTATTATTTCAAAATTCATACGGATAATTGGTTTTGCAATATCTGCGAAGTATTTATATACTTGTATAATAAAGAGGCAAATATTTTCAATACAACTGTAGGTAGAACCGATGTTAAAAATTCCTTTACAATTAAAAAACTACATTTTAACTGATTTCATTTTAATGTATATTAAGAAAAAAGAGATCTCTACCCGCAATGGAACTATGTAAACAGGTACTAAATCGATTTTTTTAACTATTTCGTACATCATCATTATCGGCGTATCAGCCATTAAAATCGACAGTCCACTGCTGGACATAGGCTTCCCCAAAAGAGGAATTTTGCTCATAATTACCACGCTGGGCAACCGTGTTGGTAATCGCAGAGAGCTGCTTCATCGAAGGGGATGCTGGTTCCCATCGCCGCCCTGTATATTTGAGCGACACTGTCTCGGATGGATGTACCGCCATCCGTCGGTTTTGGTGCCTTAGTAGCTTTTTACAACCAGGTGTCGTACGGGGGGAGGTACTATCCTACGCTGCTGGTACCTCACGACAGAGTAAATAAATTGTATAATATCTGCTAATAATATCAGGTATACGCGTTATAAGTTACACTCAACTTGGTCGTTATTTTTTTTAAATAATTCGTAATCACGTAAGGATGTAAAACTTACGTGAAAATTGCTTTGAGTATGTCATGAATTAACGACTTTCCAGGTGCCGCTAGATGGAATTTAGCTTCGCAGATGCTTCTCAGGATGCAAGCGTGGCCGTTCATGTTATTTCTGGGATCAAATAATAAAAAGCAAAATTATTAATTAGCAGTTGCCACAGAAACTTCCAACAATTTTTTAACGATAATTAGAAATATATTTTAATAGGGACCTATATCCCAAATACGTAATTAAATTCCAAATATATAAATGATTCCATGTTTTTATATCTCCATTGTATAAATAAAGCAGTCAAAATTTGGAAAATTTGTTACTTCTTGATATGTCGTAAAGAATTCAAAGTAAAAGATTTACTTAATTTACTTCAATAGAAAAGTTTAACTGTTGTAAAATATATCATTTTTTAATATTATTAAAGTATATAACAAAAAAGTAAATGTTTCCCTTAAGAAGTTTCCTGTTTTTGGCACAAAAATTGGCCATTGTGGAAAGAGTTGATATATTACTACGATTGGAGCAATCTTGGAAATTTCTAGGCACATATTTCACCAAGACACCTAAGTTCATGAGTGTTCTTTAAAGTTATTTTTGGTGGTTTAAGGCAATAACATATCTAACTTTTAATTCTTTTTACTTTCAAAACAATCAGTTTATCTATAATTAAACTGTTTTGTTAATAATAAATTATAAGTCATATACAACATCTCATATATTGATCCGATCCGAGTTAAGTCGCTCGAACCACTTGCGTTATAAACATTAGAAAACTGAGTAATCACAAATATTATTTTTAATAAATATATTTATGATATAGTACAAATACAAATATCGTCGCATAAAATTTTTATCTAGGTGGGGATCGAACTCATCATTTAACGCACAAGATAGGATCACTACTACCTGCACCATCGGGCTCACCATACTTAATCTATTTCATAATTTCAATTCATTATCAATAAAATGCTAAAATTATTTTTTTTCATATAAAATTACAAAACATACAGTTTTTAGACCAATCACTTTCTCTGGCAATTACAATTTGAAAAATGGGTTTCCTTTGCGTATCATTACTAAATGGAAGAAAAAACGCCAATAAGAATAAAAGATTATATATAAATCCGGAACAGACTTACAGCGAAATCTATTTTTAAAAGTTAAAATAGCTTCTCAACTTCTTATCTTATTCTGAAATTAAATTACTTACTAAAGAGTAAAAGATCAAAGAACTACTTCCCAAAAAAATAATTACTGGTTAGCAAAGACGTTTTTGCGTAAAAAATGAGTTATGGGAGTGAAGGAACAGCTTTATCCTTTTTGATCTATAAGTTCTGACCTATATAAGTTACCAAAAAAGAAAGAGTTGAAATATTTTCCAATAATATGCCATAATGGGTACCAAAAATACTTTCTGATGATAGTCTAATAATAAATTAAGTCATAGTACTTTCTATCATTTACGCGTTCACTTCCCATAATTCTTTCGGCTTTCAAATGCGATATATTTTATTTTTACACTTTTTGTCCCACGTTTCAGATACTTTTCAGCAACCACCGTTAAGAATTAGATTATTTTATTAAAATTTAACCGTGTTTATATATTTCTGTCTAAACAGTAGAAAAACATACTTACAATTCCAGAGCCTTATGGAACCTCTCCCACAAATCTTTCTTCTGCTTGTGATGCAGTTTCCTTCTGGCATGAGCAACTGTGAACTCTCCGTTTGGCAAAGGAAACGCCACATCCATATCTGTGGTCATAAACCATCCGGAAGGTACATGGGTCAAAAAAGTCTTGGCTCCTGATATCGTGATCTGGAAAGGTATTTTTCAGTACAACATACAATAATATTCACACAACATGTCTAACATTGACCAGACTTAAAAGCAGCTTAAAATATTTGTATTACAGACATTTAATATAAAAAAAGTCATTGGAAGTCCACAGTTGGATACAGGCCTTCCCAAGAAAGGGGAAAATTTTGCCCATAATTGCCTCGCTGGGCAAGCGTTTTGGCAATCTCAGAGCGCTGCTTTCGTGACGGAGCCCATCCCCACCCTATGCATTTGCTACACTGTCTCGCCATCTGTCAGTTCTGGTACCTTAGTCGCCTCTTACCACACCTGGTACAGAGGGAAATACTATTCTACTCTGCCGGTACCTCACGTCAATGCCGGTACCTCAGTGCAATGACAAGTCATATACTCGAATATAAATAAGTATACAATAGTTTCTTTGATTAACAATTGATTTTATGTTGTTGAAAATGCCACTAATTGAACGTACAAACTTAAGTCGAAAAACTCGCAATGCTGCGGGTCAAAGATATACAAGAGCAAGTTAAACTGACGAGCAAAGCGAAGCGCGGAATGAATTTGAACAGGATCGATGAAATCGAATCGAATATGGAATCGAAATAGACAACATAGAAATGTTGCGTTTTACCCCCATCGAGCTACATTCAATTATAATGTAGAAATCGATTACAGTTCTCAGTAAATCGTTCCTATTGGACAAATAAACGTTGTATGCCAATATTGTAAGCCATTTGGGTTTAAAATGAAGCTACTGGATTGTATTGCACGAGCGGTCAAGTTAAATTGACGGTACATTGGTACCGCCACTAAGAGCCGTTATAATCATTAGTTTCCGGGAAAGGGCCAGGTTTTGAACATTTTGTGAGTTATTTTCAGCAATACAATAATTTTTATTCAACAATAGTTATTCAAAAGAATTCCATCAAAATAATAAATACACTTCTTTATCTTAATTATAACAATTTTAATTAAATAGCTATCGTTAAGATAGTAAAACGTCTATTGGATCAGTTAGTAGCTTATATATTAAAAAACACATAGGTTATAATTTAACGCCTGCAAAGTTCCATTCACAAATCTGCTCAACATTGCATCGTTAAAGAATTTTTTGAATTTTTTAGGATTTATGATTTATTCACATCTACGTTATAAATCAAATTGAAGTGTCAACATAAAAATAACAGCTTCTAGAAATAGATATAAAAACACAAAAACAACAAAACAGCACTTACAAAAAAATCAAGCTGTTTAACTTTTTGTCTAACTATTGTAATTAGCTAAACGGCTAGACTAATTTTAACGCGAATTTCAGCTATCGCAGTTATGTCCCAAGAAGTAGCTTAGGCAACATGAGACCGCGGAGTGCTGCTAGAGACTATTTTTTGCGATTTCACTATGACAAACTCAAGCTCAATATTTTAAGCCATTCCATACTAACTGTTCACATGACTAGCAAACTAAGGGGTGACAGCAGTATTAAATAGTACCTCTATCTACCAGTAGTCATATGAAGCGACTGAGGTCCCGAATTCAACAATTGAAGGTATATCTGTCCTACGCTGCATAGTAAATTTACCACAGAGACTATTGCCACGCGAGAATTAGTGTGGATAGGTCTGCCAAGCGGTTCAATCATGGATCCCCTTATTTTAGAAAGCCTACATCAAACAATGGACGTATTATGTCTGATTTAATAATATTTATCAATGACATTGTAATGACGTAGTTATTTTTTAATGAAATATAATATCATATTATGTGATTATTATTAGTAAAAACATTCTCTAACAAGAGGGTAAACGATTTTTACGACTATTTCATTGAGACACATTTGTGAACGAGTAATTTCGAAAACAGTTTTAAATGAAAGATTACAGTACTCTGCGACATCGTCTTCGGCCAGGCTATCGCCGCCACGTAATGATATCTCCGTAGTTCTAAGTCTATACTAAACAATACTTTTTGTTATAGGAATCAAAAATCTGTATAGAAAAATGAGGTCGATGAATGTTTGTAAGTGTGAAGTAATTTCTTTAAATATCGTATAATGTGTATTTTTTATAATATTTTGTCGTATACCTGCCCTATAACATGTTGTAAAATAAATTCTGTCTTCATTTGTAATCAGTAATTTTGGTATTCATAACATTCAGTGAAATGACGATGTATTATTTGACTTCCAAAGTTTAAAAAATAACTAAGTTTTATGAAAATAGAAAAACTTCCTACTTCAGAGTTTCCAAGTACTTTTATTCTTAATTCTTTGTTCTAAATATAATTTTAAAGCTCGAAAACTTAATATATATGGTATACTTAATGTATAAAACTATTTTCCACTTACCGCAGCATTACTTCCATCCGGAAAAGTAAGGTACCTCTTTTTCCTGACATAACTCAAAGGCTTCTTTATGTTTGGACAAATTTTTGATATGCTTCCCAAAACTTCACATCTGATTGCCAACATTACATTTAAATACACAAAAACTATTTTCCAGTGACAAGTCATTTTTACTTATTGTTGTATATCAGTGTCAGAAACAATCTGCCGACTAGCGTTCCCGCTATTTTTGTAACTCGAACTAAAGTACCAAAATTGTTCACATTCACTTTTTTTTATTAAGAAGTGCTAATTGACAGATGTTTGCGTTGAGGTGGATGGTTATACATAAATATAGTCAATAATGTCGGCTTAATTATCATGTAGCTGATACTCTGATATATTCTCAAACTGAAATGTATTTATAAAAGGACTGACAAATCAATGCAGGGCCTAAACTATAAAGTTTAGAAACTTGAAATTTTACACAGGAATTCTTTTTATAGAATAGTAAAGCACTAAGAAATGATTTTTGACAATTCACCACCTAAAGGGGTAAAACGAAAGGTACATATTTAAACTTTGCTGTTTTTAAAGTTATTCCAAAGAAGTTCAGTATAAAGGTTCTTCAATGGTATTGATATACACATGTAAAAATCCTTCTTAGTGCTACTCTACATTATAAAAAGAAGCCTTGTAGCCAGTCAGCTTCTCTTGTTATATGTAAAGATACGACCTCTCTGTACATCAATATAAGTTAAGCGACTTGTTTAATTTATTATTTTATATTTGTTTAAGTGATACTAGCTGAGCCTGCGACTTTGTCCGTGTAGAACGTGTCTGTGTCCGTCTCCTTTGAGTACCCACTTACTCACATTTACTTCTGTTTCTTATATCGAATCAACAGACTAAATAAATACGATATTACCTTAACTTTTTATCTCCCTTACATCCTTTTTTTTTGCATGAGAAGCCTATGTCCTTTCTCAGGCTTTAAAATATCTGTGATTTCAATCAAATATGTTCAGTAATTCTGTCGGAAAATCACAACAAACAGATAGATAAATAGATAGACAGAAAGATTTTATTCATTTATAATTTTGTGGGAATAGACTTCATAAATTACTTCTGTTATTAGTTGACACACGGTCTCTGATTAAAACGACTAAATTTATGCAGGCCGTTTATTGAATGACAAAATAAAATCAATCACGGACATAGGACAGTATCCGATTTGTTCACAGAAATTCGGCGTTAGAACTTCTTCATGTGACACTTGCATCTCTCTCTCGAACTCTTCGTCCATCTCTGGTACTCTGAAATAGGCAAAATGTGAATACTTAATCTTGACATGTCTTTTTTATTAATCAATTGTAATAATTTAATTCTATAAAAAACCCACATTTATTTTATAAAACGAAGACAGCTATCAAGCATGCAGTCCGAGTGATTGGAATCGTCACTGCAGCCTAAAGACGCTCGTAATATCTCGCTTTGCCAATAGTGACTTGAAGATATTATGTCACATTACTCAGTAATTTTGATTATATATCACGTATCATGATGTTTGTCCAAGAATAACTCCTAATCTACTTAACCGATTTTAATCATTTTTTGCTTAATGTGTATAGTTTGATCCAACTTGAGAGATAGACTAGTTTATATTTCAATTTATTTTAGTTTTTTTTAATGATAATCATATATAGTTTAGACAAGACAACGTGTATCGGGGTGTAGCAGCTTATATAATACTATAGAGCAATATCAAAAGACTATTGGTATTAATAAGCCGCAAAAGCCTCTAAAGATTTTATTATTAATCCACCACGACTCCCCTTTGATGAATGGCTCTGCGAGAGCGTGCTGCATTTTATGATCAAAGTGTTTCGAATATTATTTCCCTGGCGATTTACTGGGAGCATATGAATTTATAGTTTGCCATGCTATGTTTTGACCTAGCATATGTGATCTAGTAACCTGGGTTCAATTTTATAGCATATTTTCAATGCGAAGTAACGTTGAATGTTATCTATACACGTCACTTATGCAAGCATGCTTAAATTATAAGAAGTCCTAACATAAAAAAATCTAAATATTAATGAATATGTGTAAAATATAAAAATAGCTAGCTACTAGGAAGCCACTCTCAGTTTATTTATACAATATCTTTTTTCAACCTTTTTGTATGTCCATCACACGCTTTTAATAAAGTACATTTCGGAAATCCCGTTCTCGTATTTTCCGCTTTTTCACGTGGATGAACATGGAAGTGAAATAAATATAATTTCAGATTCGATAATAGCATGCAAGCAAACTTGCATGAGTAATGGTATTTAGAATGAATAAACTGCCACCTATTAGTTCCGGTACCTTAATTTATCACAAATTATCCGGTGGTAGGTATTATTCTTCGCTGCTAGTACCCCACGGCTTTACAGTGTATAATTTGTATTTATGTCAGTTGCAATCAATAATTTAAAACCACAATATTGTTGATATGATACAATGTAAATAAATAAATAAACATTTTATAGCTAAATGCAATGTAACGCAGAGATTATATTAAATGCAACCACATATACTCGTATTTATTCTATTATTTGAAGAATTACCATTTTTTAAAACATTTCGATCCGCGACTTAATCGCGAGATCTTTACTTTATATCCCATTCCTGAGAAACTCCTGTTATTCCTTTCGTGACAGGGTTGCTGCTGCCTATGCCGGATGGATATACTACCATTTGGCATACCGGCTAGATTTGTTCATTTTCAATTGGCCAAGTTCTTTACGTTTTCATAATTTAACATCACAGAAAATTAACAATTAATACTTTAATTTGAATAACAAAGATCAGTTAAAACATTAATGCTCTTACAAACAAACTACTCCTTTCATAACAATGTTCAAATAAACATACATTTATAATTTGCTTTTGTACATATGTTTTCTTTTTGTTTGCCAAACTCATCTGTTAACTAATGTACATCAGACAGTAAAACTATTCCATTGAATGTGTTGACATAAGCGCCATTATGTATAAATTAATTAACCAAAACCCGTGTTGTTATAGTCCTTGATAAATTTAACGTGAGCGCAAATCTTAAAAGCAGCTAACGCAGAAACTCCCCGCTCAATGTTCAAGCATATCGCAATACGATCAATGGATCATTACGAATTAATCCGGCACACAAGCGTCACGTCCCAGGATTATCCGCCTATTAGCGGATACCAGCACCCAGAATAATAATACACTGATAGTATTATTGGAAGATTAATTCAGTTACACAAATGAAATACGTAGAAACGCGAACGTACATAGAACGTGAAATAAGTTTATTATAAGTTGACCTGATACAAAGGTCGTCTGCGTTGGTACTCTAACCTATTGCTACCGTCATATAGCATTGATGTGTTGTATTTTAAAGAAGAAAGAGACTGTGAATTTATAGGCTGCTGTGACGCGTACTATTACTTCGACTGCTTGTTTGTCAACCTACTCAAATAATGAAAAAAACGTACGTTTGGGGTAACAATTGAAATTGCATTGCATTCATGTGGTATTAAAAGTTATAGTATATTATGATTACTTAAGTTCTTTCCTCTGCAATTAGCAATCAATACTATATTTGATAGTAATAAAATCTGACAACTTAAGAAAGATTGAGTTGACGGGTCTTATAACGCAAATGATTGTAATCGTAGCATGAGTGCCAAGGGTCGTGGGCTCGATACTTACCCAAGCCATATATTTATATGACGGAGACTGCGTTTTGAAGACGTATAAACGTAGTTTTCGAATAATTGGTATGTGTTAGGAAATCTATCTTAATTTTTTTTTATAAATGAAATTGTAAGGATTGCAAAGCTAAAATTATCTATAGGTGATCGATAATACCAAAGTGCTCTTTGACTTTCCAAACACACACCCTGTATGCTTTAATGTTAATGCTAACGTTGTATATTTACCGGTAAAGCAGTCAGCAATTTTGCCGTCATCTTCATCAATCAAGTTATATTTGAGTCAATTTACGCAAACTCTTTTTAACCTAATAATACACATAAACCGTGCCAAAACGATTTAAATAATGCAACGATGTTTCTAATATTTTTTGATCCTAAAATAATTGTAATTTACGAAGTGTAAGACCTATGGCATTCAATTGTGGGGACTGCCTCTCACTCCAACATAGAAATCATACAAAGATATCAGAAATTAACGTTAACGATTGTAGCCAACACATTCTTGATATATCACAAATGATCAGCTACACCATGATCTAAAATTTGACAAGGTTAAACATGAAGTCTAGAAGCAACCTTAGTTTGCTTCTAGACTTCATGTTGCATGCATCATCATCATATGATTATATCAGCCTTAAGACTGCTGGATATAGGCCTCCCCAAGTAATCTAGGACCAGTTGTATGTGGCCTGTGTCCAGCGCTATCCTACGGTTTTAGTCAGATTGTCGGTCCATTTTGCGGGTAGACGCCCTACGCTGCGCTTGCCGGTAAGTGGTCTCCATTCCAGAACCTTACGACTCCATCGGCTATCCGCTCAGCCTATAAATACCCTGCCCACTACCACTTCAACTTACTAATCCGCCGGGCATTGTCGGTAACTTTGGTTCTGTTACAGATCTCCTCATTCCTGATTCGTTCGCGCAAAATTAGTTTGCTTACCAAGAAATAATTCAATAACATACAAGCCGTTTGGCAAAGAAACTCCTGGTAATAACCCAGACTAGTCGAAGACTAAAGCGAAAGATGCCCCAGAATCTAATTGTGTAAAGTAGGATGCGTACGGAGCGTGTCTTGACGAAAGCCAAACGTACAACCTAATGTCCAAAAATGGTGATGGATATTTGCCTGTAGCCTAAAAAGAAGTGTCAGATAATAATCTCTGTATATTTATTTGATTAGGTTCATCAATGTTCGGTATTTGTTTGTTTATAAATTCATGTGCATATGTATAACATATATGAAATAAATTTAGAACAGTATGGAAGACGCAGGCAGCTGTGACACATTTTTATTTTGCCGACAGACGATCACCTCTTGCTTGATTATATTTTATATTTATATGAATTCGTTATATCTTTGGATTTTAGTAATAAATATTATTATTATCATTAATTTTAATCTTCTCATCAATCACCAATCGATTGTGTCTCAGATGAGACAAACTGTCAGTATTTAAATTATTTATTAATATTTTTATAAATATTGACTACCTTTACAGATTTTCTTTTTCAATGTGAATGGATTATGAAAAAACATTCGACAGTTATTACTTAATTTACAGAATCTATTCGATATCAATCTATATTATACATGCAAAAGTATGTCTGCTTGTTAGTTACATTTTTATAATCCTATCAAAATTTCAAAAACTATTTGGCACCTAAAGACGTCCATTTAGAGTTTAGTATTCATTGAGATTTTATATCAGAATTATATATGTTGACCTGTCGCTTTGCCTACTGGAGTATACACACGTACCGCGTTTTGTTTTTACATATGAAGCTTTGGTTTCGTCCCACATGTTCAAATGGCGTGATTAATGAAATGCGTAGTTGGAGGGCCGGAGAGCCGTGTAGATAAAAAGTATACAATTCTGGAAAATTACATTCCCGAGGGTGGAGGTTTAAAGGGTTAACGTGACAGATTAAATCCATAGCAGCAGCTTAAAGTTGCTCGTAAGTTACGAACTCTGAAAATTATTATTTAAGTTTCGAAAATTTACCTGGACATGTACAACAAGCGATTATATTAATAAATTATAACATTATGTATATATGAGCGATGGTATTGTTAAGATTTATTTAAATTCGTCCATCTTTTCTCAAACATGGATCCACAAATTTAAATGAGGTAGTTGACCTATTACAAAGACCTACCACTTATTTAATTCTACAGCAGTAGCTATATAGCAGTGTTTGAATTGCTGTGTTCAGATTTAAAAGATGTGAAAGTCACAAAATTACTGGGTAATATAAGATAATCTTCAAGCCAGAAGGCTGGTAACGCGCTATCGATATCCTTGTGATATTACTGTCAAGCGTTTGTTGACCTGATATATAAAAATCTTTAGCTATTGTAACATTTGTAGGATTTATTTTACTGTTTCATGGCGTTCCTTTCATTTATTACTATTTTTTCATGTCATATACTATTTTTTTTAATATCTTTGAATGAAGAAAAAGAAGGCTATTAAGAAGATGTAAGGTTTAAGGAATAAATAACTTGACAATAATTAAAATATCTAAAAAACATATGATACCTTTAAAAATATAAACTCATCTCATCGTCGATACAACTGCTTGCTTGCTTCAACGTTAACAGTCAACTCCCGGTCAAAAAAATGTATTAATACAAATAAGATCCCTACTGTACAAAAACCTTTCCTCAGAACACATCAATAAGGAAGGATTCATACAACATACCCTTGAATATGTAAAATATAATATGTTAACCACAGGATGTTATGCAACAAGACACTCACGTGAATATAGCCCTTAATATGTCATGGACCAAAGATTTCCCAGGGGGTGCGAGGTAGACCTTGGCTTCACATATGGCTTTCAGGATGCATGACCGCCCGTTCAGATTTTGCCTGCGAATTTAACATATTTCTATGACGAATGTTGTGTATTATTTATTAAGGAAATTTTGTTTTCACTGTATCTTTTATTACAAGTTAAAAAATTACTTCTTTATTAGTCAACATGTTATTATTAAAGTGCTTGTTCAATTTCGACCAACCCTCAATTATTTTTTAAAAGCTCTTACATCAATGTGTTCTTCATTTAATACGTTGCGTGTCAATATATCATTCAAAGAATAGGGTAAGTAATGGTCAATGGTGCAGCTAGTAGTGATCCCATCTTGCGGCTCAGAGATCATGGATTCGATACCCGTCTAGGTCAAATAATTATCTGTCAAGGTATTGGGTATATATATATTCAAATATTTTATTTGTGATTCTTGTGTTGTATGATCTTCGTAACACTAGTGCTTTAGGTGACTAATCCCGGTGTCAGGTCAATATTATAAGTTGTTGTGTAAATAAATGACAATTATAAAATTGTTCATTGTCTATTGAAGATAAAGCAGAACTGAACATTATAATACATAACGAACTGTTATGTTATATGTTTCTCCTCATCACTGTGTCAAATTTTACGTTTATCCATAAGTTTAATTAAAAAATAAACCGGTACAAATGTATCGCTTATCGTACTAATATAATAGATACTGACGTACTCTTACACTTATTTTACACCATAATAGAGAGAGATTATTTTTTTCCATTTGATTTTATCCGTATACTCTTCCGTTGGTTCCTAACATTCATCGATAATTTTTAATTATAATTTACTTTGTAATTTGTGTCTGTTTTCTATCTTTCATCGCTATATTGAGTAATCCTTTCTACGTAAACATGAGCTTTTCAAGTCATAACTTGGTACCTAATCTATATCTTATCGCGCTGTTTCTCATTTGCTATTCAATTTCGCTTCACGAATGTGAAATGTGAATATCAAGCGAATATATTCTACAATCAAGCTTTTTCCGCTTCTTAATAAAATTAAAGTGACTCTTCTCTTCTTTTTTTAGCTATAAAAAGTCTTTTGAAATCTTCAAAAGAAAGTATAATGTCTTCTGAAGATTTAAACAAATAAATCATATTTAAATTAAAGCAAAACTGTCAACTTGCGGCTCAACTTGCGGCTCAACTTGTAGCCGCAAGTTGACAGAAATGCCAATCCATAAACCGCATTTATAAGCTGTTTATTCTTGGTACTTTTGACTTGGCCCTTCCTGTCATACTGCTTCTACCTGGTTAAGATATGTTCGTCTAAGTCGTCCAATAACAACTCTTCTATTCACTTCCGTTCTATTTATTTGTCCAGTCATTCTACTTTCATCTGTCCAGAATAAAATCCGAGAAAAAAACAAGCGTCTACGAAAGGACTTATGCGAGTAAAAGAAACGAGAGAGTTATATTAAGTTCGTAGCAAGTGGAGAACCATAATCTTTGCCTACCCCGATGGGACACAAGCTTGATGTTTGTATGTATGTACGAGTATAAGCTGTAAAAAACGTTGTTTCACTATAAGTAGTGAACGTGTCAACGTTACGTTAAATAAACTTTTTCTCATTTTTTAATAGGGATCATTATATTAATTAAAGCTTGCATTAGGTATTTCAATATATGTAAAGTTATTGAAAATTAGTTATTAAGTATGAAGGAGAAAAAATAATAATTATTATTATTAGTATTATTATTAATAAAAAAGACGAACTTGACAAATTAAATGCCAAATTGTGATATAATTAAAAAATAACGTTTTCATCCAACACATACAGATTAAAAGCATCCTCCAAAATATTCCAGGCCTGCTTCTTCTGCCGATGATGCAACTTCTTCCTTGAATGCGCTGCGGTGAAATTAGCGTTTGGCAGTGGCAGCAACATATCAGCCTCAACTAGCGCGTTCCAACCCGAGGGCGCATGAGTGAGCAGTGTCTTGAGGCACGCCGCAGTTATCTATCACCAAAGTAAATAAGTATTTTATATTATATATAAATATGTAAATAAGTATTACTTCATGACAAAGGCTCCTTTAAATATAGAATGATAGCTCAACAAAATATATAGATCGATAAAAGTAATAATGTAATAGCATAGCTCGAATTATTTATGAGATCATTATGCTATTTGGTATCATAATTTGTTATTGATGTTGTTCACAAAGGTTTAACATATAAAACTAATCTGAAATTCAGACATTTTTTGTATAAATTTCAAATTGGAACAATTTAAAACATCAAAAGTTTAAAAGGTTATAATATGGAAGATGAGGGATAGAAAGGCCTATGTCCAGCAGTGGACGTCTTAAGGCTGATATGATGATAATAATGATGATATATATTATCATTACCTTTGTTATACAAAATGATTATATACAAAAAAAAATATTTAGAAGATTATTACCAATTAGAATGATTTTTGCCAGTGCTTTAAACTCCTTCCATCATCATCATGGTTACTTTAGAACACCCACTGCTGGACATAGGCTTTCCCAAGATTGAAAGAGTTTTGCCCATATTTGCCACGCTGGGCATACGTGATAGCAATTGCAGAGCGTAGCTTTCACTACAGAGATCTATACGGCTGCGCATTCGCTCACTGAGCATTTAAGCAACACTTTTGGATTAACCACAATCTGCCGCTTCTGGTACCCTAGTCAACCCTTATGACACCTGGTTCAGCTGGAGGTACTATTCTACTCTGCTGGTACCTTCCCGCTGTGTCGGTAATAAAATAATTAGACCAGTCTGATTGGGCATTCTTATCCTATGCGCTAAAATTCATGGGGTCGATGTCCACTTAAAATTTGTGTGTTTTGTGCCTGAATGTTAAATATGTATCGAGTGAATACTTAAATTTTATATTAAGAATTCCTTAATAAAGCACTTACGTTACACATAACACAAGTGCTTTAAGCAACTTATCTCTGAGCAAGGTTATATAAGGTATATATAAGATGTAATAGATGTTGTGTGAATAATCAAAGTGATGGGTGAAAGTCATAAAAAAACGAATTGGATATAAAGATTCACTTTTCCATGAAATGAAGTTAATATAATTGCTTGTAGAATTGCAATTTTAAAAGTAACTGGTTTTAATTGGCGTCTCTTAAAATTCTCTAATTAGCAGACATCAAAGAAAGGTCCACACCTGTGCCTGACGACTCGAAAAAAATAAATGTTATCATTTTAAAGAGTAATTAATTATTCATCAGCATAGTCATGCTATGAAACATCTACTACTAGACCTAAGAATACTTTAGAAAGGGAAAATTTTGCCCATAGTTGCCGCGCTGGGCAGGCGTGGTAGCAATTATAGAACTTAGCTTGCCGACCGTAATGCTGCTGCCTATCCGCGTTCTGTTCGTTGGGGTACACTGTTTCTTCACCATTAGATATAACGATATCTGCCGGTTCTGGTACTATTCTGCTCTGCCTTTGACACACGCACACAGCATTGCCAGTACCTCGCGGTAACAAATATGGCTACAAAAAATATGGCAATATAAATAGCAATCAATAAACCAAGTTTCCTTATCATTGACGAGACCAGTTATAATTCGATATGAAGATTGGAAAAGACATTAGAATGTACTATCCTAACTAATATTATAAATCCTAAAGTAACTCTGTCGGTCTGTCTGTTATGCAATCGCGTCTAAACTACAGAACCAATTTTTATGAAATTTGGTACACAGGTAGTCTAAAGCTTTAGAAAGGACACAGATTACTTTTTCATTTGACATAAGATTTGTAAGGGGTCGAAAGGAGGGATGAAAACTTGTATAGTAGTATCACTATTACTAAAACTAGAAACTTAAAATGTATTATTTAAGCTATTGATTTGTATATATAAATAAATATAAAATTTAAAGTTTATATAAGTTAAATCAAAAAGGTATGGTGCCTACAGAAACAACTGCACGCGGACGAATTCGAGGGCACAGCTAGTTTATAATATCTATAGCCGTACCTCATTTTGTCCAAACTTCTAAAAATAACACTATACTTTAGGGGTCAACTTGACGTTAGTACGCACTTACAATCATATTACTCCCATCGGGAAACGCTAGATGTCGCCTCTTTCGCACTAAATTCAGCGGCGCCTTCACATTTGGACAACTCTGGGAACGGACAATAGATGCACACTCACAAAACACTACAAATATAGCTAAAACCCTGCCAAATTTCATGTTTCTTTCAGGACTTGAGATTTCTAGGCTGGCGGTGCAGTGATTAATGAACATTTCTTTGTTACGCTGTAAGTGACAATAGCCTATATTTGCTTTGTACTGTTTCAGAGACGTTTATTGACATTCCTCGAGCATAGTACCAATACTGCCGTATACAGTTCATTTGTGATGTTGGCAATAGTATGGATGTGTTTCATTGTTAAAATATACCCTACTTGTATTGTAAATAGACTTGTATTCACTTCTGCATCCACTTATATTGTTTCCACATTAAATTAAGTAATAAAAATTTAAATGGTAATCACCTCTGCGATCGAGTAAAATTACTGGCAATTCTTTATTATATATTTATCTATCTCAACATTTTTGATCTACTAATAAAACGTAATACCATAAAAAATAGGTGGTTAATTAATTAAATTAGTTCTCATTTGATATCTTAGTAGAATACAACCTACGATTTTTACGTTCTTAATTGAATATAACGTCTTTGCAATTCTTTTAAGTTTTTATAGTGTTTCTTTAACTTTACATGTGTAAACATTATTAATACAATATAATTGACAGAATATTGTATCAGGTAGCGCCCCTATATTATGCGTTAGGAGTTGTTTGTTTGATACGTACCCATGGTTAATATTTATGTAAGATATATATTTTTGTTCATTGTTAATCTATGTTTTTAAGTATTACATTTGTACGTCCTCTGTTATCTGATGTCCGTGTACAGCTATGTTTGTATTATGTTAATAAATCTTTACTTTTTAATGTTTTATTACATATGAGGTTTCATCATATCAGCCATAAGACGACCACTACTTGACACAGGCCTCCCCAAGTAATCTCCTATAGGACTGACTGTATGCTATATATATATGTCTATTAGGTTCGTTTTAAATATTTTTTTTTTTCATTTGATTTTGTTACGTAATTAGAATATATCCAAAATATCCCCATATTTTAAATTAAACCAAACCGTGTTTTTCACGTCACTCAAGCTTCGTTTTCCTTTCAGGTTCAATCGTATTTCAGTTACATATAGTGCATTGAAGTCATAGGTTTAACATTTTTACTTTGATTAATATTCGTATTATATTTTAATATTGCTTTGCTATTTTCCTTGGTTCTATTGTATCTTTATACTCTCAATTTATATATTATATTATTTCATGCTGGACATATATAACGGTGGCCTTACCACCAATCCCCGCCCTGTTATATTTGAATGGATAAGCACGAAAGAAATTTAAAATATAAAAAGCAAATTTACTTATATATCATAAATGATATACATAGTCATCATTATCATTACAGCCATTAGAAGTCCATTGCTGGATATAGGCCTCCCCAAGAAAGGGAGAAACGGGCTTATAATTGCTGCGCAGGGCAAGCGTTTTGGCAATCGCAGAGCGCAGCTTTCGATGCTGCTGCCCATCCCCACCCTCTGCATTTGAGCTACACTGTCTCGGATCGATATACCGCCTGTCGGTTCTGATATCTTAGTCGCCTCTCAAGACGCCTGGTACAGAGGGAGGTATTATTCCACTCTGCAGGTACCGCATGGCAAATATACACAGTATTTAAAAATATTCACTTGTGATAACTTCAGCAATACCATGAATACAAGAATACATCTTACATAAATATAACTAAAGACAACCCTTTTTTTATAAAAAATTAAAAATATCAATTTAACTTAAAAAAATAACTGATCTTCTTTCTTAAGAGCTATTGTTAGAGGTATACAAATAAAATTTGACATTTAATTGCTATGTGCCAATTGAAAATTAGCCTATTTAAAATGTGTTTTATTTAAATTTTAATATCTACCCATCTCACACATTGATATGTCGCTTAAAGACATATTAAATAGAGAAATCACAAATATAATACTAAAATACACATTTCTAACATTCAGACACAGGGCAAATACAAATGTTATCATATAAATTTTGTCCTTGGTAAGGATCAAACTCACGACCTCTGGCGCATAAGAAAAGGTAACTACCATCTACGACATCAGGCTCTTCGATTTATACCATATTCTATATAAAGTTATGCCGACGAAATTAGGTCAACAAAACAACAATGTCATCTACTTTTATTGTAAAAATTTTAGTCATGATAGAAAAAAGACACAGCTCAATAGGATTTAAAAAAAAAGATTCGAAATATTAATAATATGAAATCACCCACATATATCTTTCCAAATTCTCCCTTGATGCAATTAAACAAGAAACTTCACATAAATATTTCATAAATTTAATATTTAAAGGTGGTATTTTTGAGTAACTTTAACTGTTTTCAGAGGGAAGGGCTTCTTACAATAGCAAATAAATTAATTTCGTATTCACAAAAGTTATTAAACGGAGTAAGAGAAAATTTCAATAGCAGACAATTTCGAGAAATGGTGCTTTGTAAATAGCCAATAAAATGAATGGATATTTTGAATATCTTAAGAATTGTTTCAAAATATCATGTTGAATATCGATATTTTTTTGGTAGTTAATATTATAGACAAAATGAAACACAAAACTAGTAGAAACAATTTTTAGATAATGCTCTCAAAGCCTAGGCGTTATACCAAAAAAAAATAGTAAAGTTTTGAATAGGTTAAGCTAGCCTAACCATACTGGCACGTGAATAAATTGGGGCTTACCAATAACCTGCACTGTTTGTCAAACGAGTTGCTATAAAAATAAAAGAAGATTTTATTTAATTGTTATTTTAAAATTATAATCCATGTCATGAATTTTGAACAAACGAAAGTGTTTGTGACTCTAGGAAGTGTTTTTACGAGAGATGCAAAGTATGAAGGAGATATTGAACTGAGAGTGCAAACTGGAAAGAGTGTCAATGCTTCTAGGCATTACATGCTTTATGGGCAGCCTAAACGCATGCAAAGCACCATTTTTCGAAATTGTCTGTTATTGAAAACACAAAAATGAATATAACATGTCCTCTCTATGATTTCCCTGCAGTCGGAATCGAAGTCTGGTGTCTGTTCAACGACCCAGGATGTTTGGCTTACGAATTAGACCGAGCCCGTCGCCTTCCCTCATTAGCTCAGTCACGTTTGGTGCCTTGAAACTCAAGCATACGATACTGACAGTTATCTCCTAAGACTTAGAGTTGATACCGCAATGATTCATGTATTCTTGACGTTTATCCTGTATTTTGTATTACCAATATTTTGCTTTAGATTTTTAGTCGGTATTACTGTTTTGGGGACCGTATCGATCCCCAAAACAGTAATACCGACCAATCGGCCCGAACGAACCGAATATCGATCAATCGATTAGCTATTTAAATATGTATATTCTATTATATTTATACTACATTTGATTGGTAGTAGATTTAAAAAAAATAAAGACTCTTAAACCAAGAGAATTATGTTCTATTCGACTTTTGTGTGTAGTCTGTTTCAAATAGACAGACACTATGCAAAAGTTATAATTATATTTTATACAATTATTTACTAGGATCTTTTCTCAAATCATTGAATTAAATGTAACTGATTAAATTTATTATGCATATATTTCGGATATAATCTTAAATTATGAATACAATAAAAGACTGAAACCCTTGAATTTTTTATTCGATCTCAAATAATAGAAAGATTTCCACAATCGGGATACATCTGTTCGCAGTCAGCATTACTCCCGTGGGCTGCATCGTATTCCTTATGCGCTGCGGAATCGAACTCGCGACCTCGAGGCAATCTGAAATAAGTAATGGAACTGAATTTTCAAGTAGAACGACTCGCTGGCTTATTATTCTCAGGAGATCGTTTTTTTGTGCAACTACTGAATACTTGGAGATTTTATTTTGTTTTCTAAGATTTATACGTTCACTTTTTATAAAAAAAAACACTTTTCTACTGCTTCTTAGCGATTTATATCTCATATTTACATTTTATATCATATACACAAAATGAACAGATTTAACATCTGAATGTGTGAAGTTTATAAATACTACTTGAACAAGTAATAAATTTAAATTAAAATTATAAATATTGGAATTTCTATCCGTGAAGCTACTAATTTCATTGCCACAATGAACAAACGGTGCAATCGCAAAGCGTAGCTTCACAATAGGGACACTATTGTCTATCTCCGCTCAGTTGCATTTGAGATACGCTGTTCCGAATAGATGTACCGCGTTCAGTTGGTCCAGTTAGTCACTCTGTATTATTTCTACTTTCTAATATATATATATATATATAACTCAATATTCAATTTACTTCTGTTACGAACATCAGGCAACAGTGGAATCACAAATAATAATAATAAATCCATTCATATTTAACACCCAGACATAGAACAAAAACAAATATTAGCTATATTGACATTTGTCCTCGAGCTTACGACCCTTAGCAAACATAGTAGAGACATTAACGAATGCACCATCGGATTAGTGTTATCTTTTACATGTTTAGTAACGATACAAGCCGATGAATTTAGACTTATATTTTCCGATTAGATCTTAGGATAATTTCGACATTAAAAATGTTTTGAACAATTTTTCACAGTGCTCTAAATAGCTTCTCGAAATTGTTTATCTGATAGTGATATTCTATTTGTACAACTAAACAGATTAAATGGTCAGACAAAAAAGAACTTATATCACCAGAAAATAAGATTGGTACTTACGTAAATGTCGCTCTCACGATCTCGTGCAGAAAGGTGCCCTGATGGCTCCGGCCTTTACCTGTCTCGCACAGAAGATGGAGGATGCACTCCCTCCCGTTCCATCCCATCCTTTTCGAGAGGGATGAAAAAGATTTTAGTGCGCAATAAGTTGTGTAAGTGAATTGACAACACTTGATAAGTATGTTATTGGATATAAACTAATAACAACCCGCGTCTTTTGTCGCTTAACAAATACATTTTTAACTAACGTTTACTTATTCTATACTTTTAATACGAGCTTTATTAAATAGTTAATGGATTTTAAAAGTGGTTCATTTTACTTTTTTATTTTAAAACCAAATAAAATATATTTTAAATACAGCTTGACATTTTAAACAGACAGACTAGTTCTACCCTGCAGAATGCCGAGTTTAGGTTTTGAAACACTACTAACAAAAAGATGCAGTTAGTTGACTTGGCTAATATTTGTAAGCAAACAAATTTTTTATATACATAAATAAGTTATGTATAACTAGTAAATGAAAACTGAGTAAAAGCTTCAATTTATCCGAGTTATAAGCTTTGTGTTTTAATTTTATTTTACAATGTTGTATGTTCTTATAAATACATTTCAAGATTATCTATAGAACTTGGCACCCATTTAGATATCAATTCTATTGTCGGAAAAGTCGTCAACCACGCATTTGAACTTGGCCCCCTTTTTCCATTTATGTTTATGATGGGATTTTTATTTCAGTAGGTACATCATTCTATGCTTTTACACACAAACATGGATCATCTACTATTGGACAAATATAGAAACGATTAATTTTATTATTTTTATTATTTATTAATTTTTTTTAATAAAAATTAGACAGCAAAGTTATAGACACAACTCTAAAATAGAAATAATAAAAGTGTAGTAGTAGTAATATAAGATTTTCATACATATAACCTAAATATTCAACTTACCCTTCTAAAACTTTCTCCAATTTGCCGTAGAGTTTCTTTCTAGAATATCTGTGGAATTCCACTCTGTCGGTATCTAAATCTTGAAAGTGGTTTCTATAGTTTTCGTTTCTATGCATATCTTTGATAAATATTTGTTTCGATATGTTATTGGCTTCAGGCGTTTCTCCCGTGATACTTCTTTTCGCAAATGCTGGATTGACGATTGGTCTTCTGCAAAATATTTTAAAACAATTGAACATCAGTACAAATCTACGGAAGATCCATGAGGTACCTTCAAAGTAGAATAGTACCCTACTCCTGTACCAGGTGTGGTTAGAGACGACTAAGGTACCAGAACCGACAGATGGCAGTTATACTGGAAGGTGGGGATGGCTAGCATATCCTTGTTGCGAATTGCCTCTGCGATTGCTAACACGGTTGCCCAGCGCAGCAATTATGGACAAATTTCCCCCTTTCTTGAATGAATGATTTCCCCCTTATAATGAAGAGAAAACCTTGTATTTTAGATGTGAATGATGAAAACTACTAAACAGATTTCAATAACTCTTTCACCATTAGAATGTCTATTTGTAAGAAACCGTTTTTTATAGAACCCCTACTAAAATATCAATGATATAATCAAAGGTATGTAAAATATTGCATAGAATAATCTTTTATCGCATGCGCTGCGGTAACTATGAATGATTGAGCTAAAGTATGTCCAACAATATAAAAAGCAAATCTATAAAAATTTCGCCGTACAATATGTCCAACTATTGTAATTATATCACTTAAATCAAATTTTTGTAAGAAATCTTAACCAATACCATACTATTCTTAAAATACCATGTTATTAAAGTATTTATATTAATTTTTATCGAAATAAATTACTTTTCATAAAAACTGTTTTAGAATCTGTATAAAACTATTTAAACTATTAAAATTAACAAATAAATTCAAATAATATTGTGAGTTAAAAAATGACAACCTAAACAAAATACGCTTGCGTCGTTGCTGCGGTGTGGTGTCTGCAAGTTATGCGGCAAATAACACGAGGGACACGAGTCTATTAGAATTTTTAAATTCATTTATCCCGCTAGGTTTGCTTCTTTATGAACTAAAATTAAAAGTCAATTCTCCTATTATACTATTGAAAAATAGAAGTCTTTCCAATTTGGGTAACGGCAACACACAGCAAAAATTAGAAAAAGTAAAAAAAAACATAAAATAGGCTGGAAGTATGGCGTGTTTCATTAATATTAATATTATATGTGACATAATTTGGCAGATACAATAAAAAGTAGTTCCCGTTTAGGTATCACGCCCCAAAACAGCTGAATTCACTGAATAGTTTTTCTATACTATCATTTTGTGAGGTTTGTTCAATCATCCATGCGCGAACAGTTGATATTTCTTTCTGTGATATTTTCGATTTTGAGTTGAATCGTAGGTACAAGATTTTCAAGACTATCAGTTATATCAGTAAAACAAAAGTTGTCCAACCGTGCGAAAGCGAGACGGGCTAACAGAAGATATCATGAGGAAAAATAAAATCTTGTAATAAAAGAGATTTTAATCATAAGAGTAAGGCATATTTTCGTAAAACATATTATGAAAACTCCACCTTGTTCTCCAATACTGTTTAGAAATTTTATTTTCTTTGTAATAAAATGCCGTTTTTACTTGTCGACTTCTATTCATCTTCAATCTAGTTGATTATTCAAAATTAAATATATATTTTATTATAACAATTATATTTACACATAAGAAATAATTCTTTTTTTTTCCCAAATTATTTTAGGAATAATATTATGTATTCTTTATTTAAAATAAAACTTTAATATATTTAATTTCAAAAGAAAGCCATACAGACTTCATATATACATAACAATCTACAATTGTTGCAGATCTTATAAACCAATAATTATTTATTGCGTATACTACTCACAGCGGGGTACCGGTATAGTGAATAGGACCACCCCCAGCACAAGGTGGCGTAAGATTGACTAAGGTACTAGAACCGACAGATGGCGGTAAATCCATCCGAACAGCGTAGCTTATATACTACAGAATGGGGATGGGCAGCAGCATTCCCGTTGCGAAGCTGCACTCTGCGATTGCCACCACGCCTGCCCAGCGCAGTAACCATGGACTAAAACCCCCAAACTTGGAGTGGCCTATGTCCAAGAGTGGACTTTCTATGGCTCATATGATGATAAAATCCTAAGATCTATTTTTGCATGACACTTAGTCATGCAAAAATTGATGATACATACAGATTTAGAAAAGCTTAGATATTCTTTAAATTCACATCTTAAAGACTACAGTTTCATACCATTAAACCGACAAAGCAAATAAATAATAAATACAAAATCAGCTCGTACCAACGAGACATTGCGGATTTCTCTTTGAAGCTAGATATCACTAAATTTTAAATAATGTTGCTCGGAGCAGATAGCTTTTGAATTATTATCCAAATTGAATGACTTGATTTATATTTTCAAGAAGATAAGTACTATGATATGCAGTGTCTTTTGAAACAAAAGATCGACCAGCGGTAACAAAAGTTGTCTGCATAGGTAGCTCATCATCGTTACCATCATAGCAGCCGTAAAGCGTCCACTGCTGGACATAAAATTCCACGAGAAAGAGGGGATTTCCCCTAATTTCCGCGCTGGGCAAGTTTTGTGACAATCGCAGAGCGTAACTTCGTGGTGGTTATGCTGCTGCCAATCCCTGCCTTGTGGTATTTGAGCTACACAGCTTTAGATGGATATACCGCAATCAGTCGATTCCGATACCTCAGTTGCCTATTGCGACTCCTCATACCGAGGGAGTCGTGTGGTAGTACACTACTCCCTCTCTCTGTCACAAGGTTGTAAATAGAACAGTGATTTTCTTAGGAACCACATACGCGTTGTTAATTTTTAAATAACCCTAATTTTTTTAAATCTCTTTTCGGAGAACCTCTTATTGGAGTACCTCAATTGGAACCTGGTACCTCATTTTATTTCTAAAGCGTTTGCGTAAAGACTTTTTTTTTTGCAATCATATGCGTGTCTATTTAGATCTCAAACTGTAAGAAAGAACTCCCTATTCATGGCAAACGGTAGTAAGTCTTACCTAAAATATTGTTAACGTGAATTGAGACGATTACATCATTATCATCATTACCATATCAGCTTTAAGACGTCTACTACTGGACATAGGCTTCCCCAAGTAATCTCCAATAGGACTGACAGTATGCGGCCTTTGCGATCCTGCGGTTTTAGTCAGATCGTCTGTCTATCTTGCGGGTTGATGCCCTACGCTGCTTGGTACGTGGTCTCCATTCCAGAACCTTACGACTCCATTGGCTATCGTTTCTGCGTACCAATTGCCCTGCCCACTTCCACTTCAACTTACTAATCCGCCGGGTAAAAACATACATTGTCTCAATATACAAGTAATTTAAAGCCATTAAAAAGTATAAATGTTTATTAAATATAAAATGTATACCTTTTAATGGCTTTAAAATTCCACGATAAGATCACTACCTGCACCTGCACCATCGGGCCCGTAAAATTCAAACCAGAATGCATTGGGGTATAATAATACTGTCAATGTTATATGTACTTACCTTCGATATGGTACCTTACTTATCACCTTGCCATTTTCATCAAGGTAATATATATGCTTATTAGAATCATGTCTTCTGTTCCCGTAGATTTTCTTATGCTCCTTAAACATATAGAAGATTTGCGGGTCCGTGGGCAGTTCCCAGGCCAAAGCTGCCGTGTTTCCGAACCAGACAATATTGCCTATTTGTAGATATCCATGGTTTTGAGTGCAGAATACTAAAACATAATATGAGAGTTAGTGAATTTAACTTAGGGACTTTATTGGATAAAAAAATACTAATATTGTCATCGACCTTGTATTTAAATTTAAAAATATTAATAGCAAATCAATGTATTAGTGCATTACATATTTATGTATTATTGAAAATTTGCGTATCATTGTGTTTGTCTGGGGTGAACTTCTAAGCTGAAAAGATGAACTGAAGCGATTCTAATATATGTTTGCTAAATGTGCAGTCTGATCCAGCTTGACAGATCGTATAGTTTATATCTCAATTTATATTCGCAGTGTGTTTTATAAATATACATAGAAGTATAATTAAGACAGGACAACGTCGTAAAAATAATTATTTCACTGTAACATTTTGTTTTCTAAGATAAACTGATATATGATTATTTGATATTTTCAAATATTTACGCATTCACTTATCATAATGAAATAACTTAAACGGACATTAGACGCGATTTATTTAACTATTTACATATTTTTATTTAATATTTCAGATACAACCGCCAACCGTTCTTAAGAATAATAAAATGCTGTCTTAAAATTGAGATATATATATAGTTAATTTATAACGATTATTTAACTTTTCTTTTTATTTAAATAAAAAGTTAATGCTACAGACCTAACTGGAATGAACTGCCATCAGGGAATACCAGAAACCTCTTTCTTCGAGATAAAACCTTTGACCGTGATTGAAAATAAATATCAGTTGTGATATTGTTGCTATTTTTCTCGCTTTCGAACATACCGAAAGAACTAGTTATTGAAAACCACAATGCAAAAAATATAATTTTTAAATCCATCCCGAAAACGCTGCCAAATATCTGAAACATTTTATTGCCCAAGTTAAGCCTTAAACCTAAAGGATTACACTTTGGATATTAATTGGAAATAGTTGAAAAGTAAGTGACTTAAATTTTCCATTGAAATATGCTTAAAGTAAATCCAATCAATGTTCGAGCGTAACGCAAAATTGCGTTCAATTAAAATCAAATTGGGGTTTCTAACCGAATATAAAAATAAATTATTACTTTGATATATCGAGATTAACTACGTACGTAAATAAAAAAATTAGAAAGTATTCATTAATCAATAAAAAAAAATAGCAGAACAACATACCTAAATTGTTTAATCCACAAATTATTTCTCTGATACACAAGGAGGCCCTATCGAAGGCAGCTAGTACCAAACAATAACTGCTTGAGTCAAATGGACGTTTCAAGAAGTAACACAAATTTGTTAACTGTTTACTATTTGCACAATTACCAGACCCACACAAAACAGTAGCCCACAATTGTGCTAACAGGCAAAGTCGAAACAATGAGGACCTGGTATTTAAATTATTAATTTTGAAGCATCTGCTAACTAATACAATGAATTTGTAAATTAGAAAGTAAAAATCTTTTAATCTCCATTTTCATTATCATAATGTTAGTCGATAGACGCCTATGTTGGACTAAGGCTCCCGGGGTTGTGTTCGCAGAGCGTAGCTTCGCAATGGTGATGCTGCTGATCACCCTTGTGCATTTGTATCCGCTGGCTCCAATACTCCGCCTCTGCCTCTTACGACTGGTGCAGCAGGTATTTTTCTACTCGGCCGGTACACTTCAGCTTCTATTTCTTATAATTAAAGCATATAATAGGTGGTTTTAATCCATTAGGGTGGTATAAAAATTAACATAAAGTAGGTATTAACAAAAGCATTTTTCTGATACCATTTGAAATTCTTTTTCTTATCCAAATTTATCTTAATGAGTCATATACAACACCAAGATTACCAGAGTAATTAAAAGAATGGGATTCGTCTGATTACCTCACCGATTAGATAACTTATAGCCCTGACCAATAATAGGTATTAAACCGAAATAATAATTATGTTTAAATGTATATAATTGTATCTGTATGTATCTTGCCCTGTGCTAGGTATCGTAAAAAGAGAAATGAAGTGATGAAACGGTGATGACGGTATGTCCATCCGAAAAAGTGTAGCTCAATTAAACAGGGCGGGGATGGGATGGCAGCATCCCCGTCGCGAAAGCTACACTACGATTGCCAACAAACTTGCCATCACGGCAATTATGGATAAAATCCCTCTTTTAGGGTGGTTCATGTCCAGTGGTAGACTTCCGATGTCACGGCCCTTATGACGATGATAAAAATTAATCTTCAGAAATGGCATTGGCAGGAAACATGTTAGGTGTTCCATCTCAGGCGCAGGCGAGCCCAAATATATATTGGGAATACTTATTTGGATCGGTGTAAGGCAGGTCACCAAACCGATTTGGCATAACGACGGGACCGGTGAAGGGACGGGGACCGGACGGTGCAGATAGTATTGATCCTATCTTTTGTGCCAAGGGTCGGGGGATCGATCCCCTGCCAAGACATATTTTTTTAAATCAGTCATCTTTAACTCCGAGATATTAACTCACAGCACTTGTAGTGGGGATATCAGATAACACAGGTAATACAAATATTATATTTTAATACATATAACTTACACTTAATAATTTTCATCGAGGGACCGAACCCATGACCTTTGGCGCACAAGAAATGTAATGAATAATTGTGTTTGTTCTGTGCCTGGGTGTTAAATATGCATTAAGTATAATATTTGTGATCCCTCTGTTGGCGGATCTCTGTTATACAATTATTATAAGTGATTTATCTCGAAGTCCGAAGTATAAGATGTTATCTAAATGTATTATTATTATTAGCCAGAGTTCACTTTCACTTGTAGTCAAAGACCATCAGTACCATGATGCGAATGAACTTTGATCTGACACCACATGTAGGGTTTATTGTTTGCCGTAATTGAACAAAACTAATCGTTGACTATCGACCTACATGAGGCTGTGCAATGTGCATTAATGTCAAATAGATTTTGTTTTAGAATGGCGTAATACTTAAACGTTTTTTTACAAGTCTATATGTATATAAAGATATCTTAAAACAAATGATTTGTATCCTAGTCTGTATTTTTTTTTTATTCATATTTTAAATTCCAGTTAATCTTTATTTATTAATGTTTATGGTTATTTACAATTTTATCATTTATTTTCATGTAAAATCCAGCCAATATCAAATAAGTACTCAATGATTCGATAATATCAATGTGCTTTCAAAATGAAAGGACACTAAAAAGAAAAAGAAGTGAAATAAAAGACAACATGGGTTAATTTATTTAATTTCTCACAATGTCACTTCAAAATTATTGCATCCCGGATACAGTTTAATGCAGTCTTCATTATTGGCCATATGTGCTTTATCGTATTCTAGGTGATCTTCCTTGACAAACGCAGATCCTTTCGGCAACCTATAAATACAGATTTCGAATTAACTCCAAAATCATACGATGGTATTTCTTAATCAATTTTGAACTCAATTTAAAATAAGTATTTTCTATAGATTTGTTTAAATTACATCCAATCCATACAATCATTTACGTATTAAAATTGTAAAGTCAAATTAATTACTAATACTTTTACTCAAAAGTTATTCAGTTGCTAACGTACGTATCAGAAATTAAATCCCTTTAAATTAGGCTTGATTTGAATGTCAGCTGTCAAACTAACGTGTTTTTAAATCATGTCAATAGCTTTTTGTCTTCATTTAAGTATTAATATATATGATAATTTATGTGTAATGTGAAACCTTTTGTAATGTGTACAATAATAACAACAAATTATGATGCCACATACAATAATGCCAATAAATTGTGCGACGCTACTACATTGATCTCTCCTTCTATTCCAGTTGTATTTAAAATATTATACAAACAAATGCAAACGTCTTTCCATGAACGCTTAATTATAATTATTTTATTCTTTAACGGCTTTAAAACACGGTTTATTAAACTTTTTAAATATTTTTGTTTGACATTTCGGTTTTATATAAAACCGTTCTCAAGTACTTAAATTTTTTGAAGTACTTAAAGTCGATAAATTCAAGATTTTTTTATTAACAGTTATAAGAGCTTTTCGGCAAGATACTTGTGTATTATAAGTATCAAATAGCACAAACAGTGACATGGAGGGTGATTACGTGTCAGCTGCCAGCCCGGGGCATTCACTCTGGAATTTTCCGGAGTGGACACACAGTGATTTAGTGGGGAAAGTATAGTGGAATTATTCCACTTGTTTCTATCCAAATTTGCGTTAAGTGTAGTTTGAGTTCCATTGTATTATATAATCAAATTTAATTCCTTATTTTAATTTAATGTTTTTCTAGATCACTATAACTGTAAATTATCTACCAAGTCTTATTCTTTCATCATTTATACACTTGGTCACTTGGGTTTGTTGCTTTGTTGGTGTAATTTTCTAATTATAGTAAGATTCTCGCGGAGAAGATAAATATTTACCTACCGTGTTATTTTATTATGATGCCTCACTTCTTTGTAAAGCACTGTTTTCTGTATTTACTTCAGAACTTTATATATAATGTGTATTTTTAATATTCACTCGGTTCTTGACCTTTTAAACTTATTTTAACCTTACTAAGAAATGTAAGCTCTCTTTGCTACGAATGTTTTTTATAATGTCAGATACTTACGTGAAAACAACTCGAAGGAATTCATCTAAAAAAGACCCTTGATTAGCGTGCTTGGCAGCCTCACATAGCTTGTAAAGCACACATTGTTTTCCATCTTGACCCATCCTGTGTGAAATACGAAAATATTATAAGAAAACACAATGCAATGTTATTCTCCATTTTAATACGAATTATTCGCAGAATTCAGTTTTATCCGCGGAACTCTCGTTACGACCAAAATTCAGTGATAAAATTTAGCATTTATTTTTAGATGATAATTTAAGTTTTTATTGATGAAATATTTTTTGTAATCAATTAACTGGTTTTTGAGTTTATTCATTACATACCCACAAATATATAAATCGTGCATCGTTTCATTTAATTTTAGGTAAACATTGTGTGTAAAGTATTGCCATTGATGCCGTAAGGTTTTAAAAGACCACGCACGCAATGTCTTTCATTCCAGGTGGACAGATGATCTGATGAGATTCTCAGAAAAGTGTCAGATACAAGCCGCAACCTATTTTTCATATATCCCTTGGGGAGACGACAGAAGACGTCTTACATAATAATGGCAATAAAGTAAGTCATACTACGTACAGCTGTATTCATGACAATATTAAATAAATCAAGGAGTTTCTACAGTGTGAAATCTTAATTTAAACTGAATAACCGTTATGAGTGTCTATATTTATTTCTAAATACTCACGCGGTCAATAACCTCTCTATTTTCTCGAAAAGTTCCAAACGACTGTTTCTATGAAAATCTATAGTGTCCGTGTTCATATGTTCCTTCTTCAAATAATCTCTATTCTTCTGTTTCTCGTGCATTTTCCTGCGATCTATTTTTTTCTTTAACTTTTCTTTGAAAGTTTCCTGCGCATCTACACTTCGCTTCGCAAAGGCTGGGTTGACGAGAAACTTTCTGAAAATGATAATTATTTTCTTATATTTAACTTAAAAGTAGTATAGTATTATTATACTTTTCAGATAAAAAAATATTATTGACGGACTGTTAGTGCCTTTTAATATTTAATTGTATATATGTAAGAGCAATAAACAATAGATAAATTAGTAAATCAACATTTGATTGAATTTGCCAGTCGCCAATATGCCGTCTAACTGGACTGACCTTTATTTTCGTTATTTTTGCCGAAACATATATTTATTTGTTCAATGTAGGTAAGTAGCTTCATTGTTTTCGAGTTAGAGATTATACTAAAGACAAATAATGAGGTAACATAAAATACTTAGGAATAATGTTTGTATATAATTTAGTACAGTTACATTCAACTAGAATTAACAATATACATGTTATCTAGTTATTTTACTGCTCGTCAATAATATAAAAGTCTGACGCTAGGAAACTATGTACAATTCCTAGAAATACAGAAACATTATTAAACCTTTTGTACGGCACTTTAGCAAGTAGCTTCCCATTTTCGTCTACGTAGTGAATGCTATCCACGTAATCGCCCCTTCGGAGCGCTTCTTTGTCGTATCCTTTCAGCATGTAAAATAGCTTGGGGTCCGTAGGCAGGTTCCAGGCAAGAGCTGCTGTGTTGCCGTAGAGGAAGATATCGCCGATAGGAATCAATGCTGAAGTTTGGACGCAGAACACTGGAAATAGCGGTACATTTTGTTTTTCTTGACCAGATCGAAAAACAAGCATAAAATTGTTATAGTAAGAGTCACTGCAGCCAATGCCGCTGCTTGTAATATCGCAAGGATATCATTAATGCATTGCCAACCTTGTGACCTGAGGATATTATGTCAGAATACCCAGTAATTTCACTGCCTAAGAGACTTTAAACGATAATACAAACTTACGCCTTATATTCAATACGTTTAAGCTTTGAATGTTTTTATCTGAATTACTTATTGAAATTTTATACTTATATTAAAAAATTGAATTCTAAATGTGACAAATACTGTCTTAACTTATCCCCTGAATTTCGCCATACTATCATTAAATATGTCATAATAGTCGTCTATAGACTGCGATGACGCTTACTAATTCGCGGACCGTATGTTTGTTTGACCAATTAGTCTAATATAAAAATAAACACTGAATAAAACTTATGACACTAAACTTGTGATCTGAGTTTACTATTTCATTACCCAGTAATATCACTGCCTCTCTCACCTTAAAAATTTCGACAGTATAATGCTAGTTGTTGATGAAAAAAAAACAGTTATTAAGGTAATCCTAGCAAATAATAAATGGATGAATTCTGAGAGAATATAGGTAGATGGCAGTGTGGTACGGGCAGAGTAGAATGGTACCGAGCCCTGTAAATGGCGGCTGAGTTACCGACAGATGGCGGTATATCCCGAAACAGAGTGACACAAATCCCTCAAGGCGGAGTAGACAGCAGCACGCTTGCCCAGAGCGGCAATTATTGGCAAATACCCCTTTTCTTGGGAAGGCTTATGTCCAGCAGTGGATAACTATGATGGTGATGAAAGATAGATATATGGTTCTCCTTTTCGACACACTTCTGAACACTTCTTTTAATGCATTGTTTTATGTATTTGATACTATTTCGATTTCCTCCCGCAAACTTCTAGAATTATTTCATCCCTGAGGATGCTGGGATGTTACGCCGACTAACTTTTATACTCCCTGGAATTATGTTGAGCGATTTATGGATCTGATCCTTTTTTCACTGAGTATCTCTTTTACAAGGACACTATGGCATCGCACTTATAAATGTAATACCAATATTAAGCAATTTCAGTAAACTAATTTCTATGTTTAGTATATACCGTGGAGTACCTGAGCGAAATAGTATCTCCCCTATGTACCAGCTTTAATAAGAGGTAACTGGTGTACCAAACCGACAGATGGCGGTATACCCTTACGTTCGTAGCTTAAAGCAATGTGCGGGAATGAGCTGTAAAATATTTAATGTCAAGCTACCCTCTGCAATTGCAGCCACTTTTGACAATTGACAAATATTGAGGTGCACCTGGATCTGGCTATAAAATACTCCGGGAGCCTTACTCTTATTTCCAGCAATGGACAGGGTCCTTAGAAATTTTATCGTCCTCATGCCAGCCGTAGGAAGTCCTATGCTGAATTTTCAATATATGACGGGCCTGAAAACGCAGATGGCAGTGATCTTATCTTTTGGGTCAATGATCGTGGGTTCGACTGCCACCCAGAGCAAATATTTATATGACGTTATTTGTGTTTATTATCTATCTAGATATTTATCTCGAAACACTGGCCTCTATTCAACAGCAAACAAGGGGTAGACCTTCTACAAAGGTCGTCTGCATTGGTACCTCCCTCTCACTTATTCCTTCCGCCATATAGAAGTGTCTGTATTGCTATGTTTTGGTTTAAAATATAAGAGAGGCAGTGAAATTACTGAGTAATGTGCTGAGTAATGTGAGATAATATATTCAAGTCACAAGGTTGGAAACGTGATAGTGATATCTTTGTGATATTACGTGGGTCGAAAGGCCGCGATTACAATTTGTTGTTAGTTAACGTATTCTAATAAAAAATAGACATCCTCAAATAATTATGATAAAATGATGCAAAATTAAACTTCAGTAGATTATTTATTTATTTTCATTAATGATACGTTATACCGATTTAGACTGAATTAAGTACATGTATATGATTTAGAATTAAACTTGTAGTTGTACTTAATACGCCGTCATGGAATCTACGTGCAAGAAGAACCTAATCCTTCTGTCTCACAGTGAGAAATTATTACTCTCATTTAGTTTTTCTAACAAAAAACTATTCCGTTATTTCATGCAATGAAACTACACTCTTGGTAATTCACTCTCCCGTTTCGCTCCGTCGTACGTACGTAGTACTCAATACTCGCAGTATTGTGTACTTAAATCTGGAAATTGTATTACTATTTTTGGACAACATTTTGACAAAATTACTAATACTGATAACAAATCATGTGGTACGATTTAAAATAATAATAGCCTTATCATACGTTACCGTACTAAATTCCGTTTAAATATTGTTTTTAATTTTATTTATGCGTTCATTACTTAGTATAAAACTATTTTTACTTACAGTTTTTTTTATTACTTTTACATTTTAGTTACTTTACCGTAATCGTTCTTAAAATCAAATAAAGTTTTAAAGCTCTTCAATCGTAGTTTTCGCATCATTTTAATTTAGTTCATTATCATAACAGCCGTTGTAAATGCACTGCTGAACATAGGCCTCCCCAAAATTAGGGGAAATTCGCCCATGAATGGCGCGCTGGGCAAGCGTGTTCGTAATCGCAGAGCGCAGCTTTCGCGACGGGCATACTGCTGCCTATCTCCGTCCTATGCATTTGAGATGCACTGTTTCTGATAGATACACCGCCATCTGTTCGTTTTGGTACCACAGTCACCTCTTATCCATCTATCCACATTCCATGGGCACAGGGGGAGGTACTATTCTACTCTGCCGGTACTTCACGATTTGTATATAGACTTACCAATATATAGACTTTTTATATTGCTAGGAACCCTACAAATGTTTGTGTTATCGCAAAGATATCACTAGTGCAACCACAGTCTCGTCATATTATCGAGTCAATTCATTGCCTTCTCCCCTATCTAATCAGAACACAGCAATGTAATAATGGTCGATAGTCTTAGTTGAATATGAACTACCTATAATTCATCTATTGTAATAGGTCTATCTCTGGTATGACCTTTTATGTTCTGTGTCGAATGACCGAATTTGTTTGCTTACAACGCAAAAAGTGAAAAAATAAATCCATAGAGACGAAAAATAATTTGGCAAAGTATCATAAAATATGGAAAATGTTAATAGAACAAAAAAAAACCTCCTCCCACGATACAATAATCCATTACATTACTTATAATTTAAAATTACATTTGTTTGTAGCCAGCCCATGTTTCGGATTGAGGTTCAATTAGGCTAAAACAATAATTCCACGGTCAAATGAAAGTTGGGCTTGGCCGCGGGCGATGTCAGTAAACCGACTAAAATTGTGATAATTTCTAAAAGAGCCCTTTGTTAACAGCTTCAAAGTAAAATACAATTATTTACCTACCTAATTGAAGTGAGCTTCCATCTGGAAATATCAAGAACCGTTTTCTTCTCGAAAGTAATTTCAATCCTCTGTTTTCATCTACATTTGCTGTTTGATTACCTCCATCACAAAAAACTTCACTAAAAAACGTGTGTATTAAAATCGACAAATAAATAGGTTTTAATTTCATTGTGAATTCTGACCGAAAAGTATTAATACTCGACGTTTAAAAAAAAAAGAATTTAAGAATAAATATTTCAAATTTGAATTTGAACAGCACCTTCTACTAAACAATTGCAGAGTTGCTAGTTTTAATATATTCTGAAATTCGAACACAAAGTTACCAGTCAGGTAACGTAAAACGTACTGTCCCGTGCTACATCCCATTGTGGTCATACACAATTGTATAAATGAAACTTCAATTAACATATGAAGTGTCAACAGGTTTACAGCTATTTCGTGTTCAAAATATTAAATGGTATGGAAACAAAAAAGGAAATGAGGGGTACGTCACGGAGGAACGTACGTTTCGAGTGACAGCGGCGGATGGCAGGAAAACGACGAAATAATAACGCATTGTATTCTTGCAATGTCGAATATATACTGTGTAATGTACATTAAATATGTTTTATTTGCTTAAAAAGACCCTATGCAAGTTGTGTGGATAATCACAGGTCGACAACAAATTTGGTGCATAAAGCATTTTACAAATTACCAAAGCAACAATTTAAAAAAATTGCATATTATGCCCCATGTTGAAGTAATTTGATCAAAAATCTTCAGTAATAGTTATTTTCAATTAGTGTAAGAAAATATTGACGTATTTATAAAACTAATAATAATATATTAATTAATTGTGCGTATTACATTATTAAATAAATTAATTATGCGTAAATCTCATCATCTTGCTGAGATATTATGGGCAACTAAAATTTCGCTAATATTTTCGATATGAAAATTATTAAGTTCTTAGTATGAATTTCAGAGCATCAAGTTCAGATTTATATAACTCAGCAAATAATTAAAGATAAAAATAAAAAAATACATAATAACAATAATTACTCAATAGTCAATTCTAAGAAGTACTGGTATTTTTTTAAGAAATATGGAAAATCGATATGTTTATACATTTTTGCGACTCTGTGGTTGAATTACTCAAAAGATAGAACTAATTAGTAGATATATCTAATTTACAGATATCAAGCTATCACTTTTAAATTAATCTTGAGAAATCATTACACCTCTAACCTAAAATATACATATAATCCTGACATTACGTTCCATAAAATCAAAAAAACATATAATTAATACAAACATTTCATAACAAGCGCAAAACATTTCATTTAATATTGTATCATTATTTCAAAGCGTACCGGTGATTTAATAAAATATTAATCGAGTAAACTAACGGTATAGCAAATTAATTGTAATTATTTATAATTATGGTAACATAAGCGAGGTTCAAGATTGGTTCTTAAAGTATATTTTCAGTGACAAAAACGAGCGGACCTCTTAATTGTGGGCTTAACTGTATTTCTATGTAAACAAGTACACACACCATGCACGGTGACTCAAGATTGAAAGTCACTCAGCATCACGCATACTGATTTACATTCATATATTATTCCATCACATTATTAAGTACGAAATATACATTTTAATAGCTTTATATAGTATACTCGTTTAAGTTCTTCTTATTTCCTAAGTACCTATAGTTAATACGCAATGGATGCTTCTCCAGGTTCCGAGAGTGGCTCGTTACAGTCTGGGTACGCTTCGTCACAGGGCTTCGTTGTGGACAAAGCTTCGTCATATTCCTGGTAGATATCGCGATCAGAACTGCTTTTTGGTAAACTGTATAAAAAACAATAATTTGTTATATTTGGAAATAAGTTATCTATCTGTAGTATATATGTATATACACATGTATACAATAATGAAAATTATAAAACTAATTTAAGAAAATAGAAAATTTGGGACCGTTTGGCCTGGTGCTATTTAAAAAAATATAATTGGTGAAGTACAAATATTTAACAGACAAAATTAAAGAACATGCAAACTCGAACCAGCACCATCTTGTGCGCCAGGATCGTGTGTTTGGTTCCCACACAGGACAAATATCAATTTGATGAGGACATGTAGTTGTTTTATGTCTAGATATTTAGGTTTAATATTTGTCATTCCTCCGTTTTCTGATACCTGTACCCATAACGTGTGAAATAAACCATGACTTTTTTATTATTATATGAATTATGATTGCTTTACCTCCTGTCGAAATATTTAATTGGTAAAACAGCATAGACGTGGCTCTAATGTATAATGTAAATATGGTAATGTTAATTTAAAAACTGCAACCTAAACTATCGTCATAAACTTTCATGGTGTATCATCATCATGCACAAGACGTCCGATGCTGGACATCGGCCTCCCAAGTAATCTCCAATAGGACCGGTTGTATGCGGCCTGTTTCTAGCGTAATTCTGCAGTTTTAGTCAGATCGTCTGTCGATCTTGCGGGTGGACGCCCTACGCTGCGTATATATGGTGTATACACATATTATTATTTTATTATTAGACAAAGTCGACAGGCAAGCATATAGTCGACGTGATAGTGAGTGACACAGCAGACTATAGATGCTCGTAATATCACAAGGATATCACTAGCGCGTTGCCAACCTTGTATCTTGTAGATATTAGGATTTAGGTTCTTCGTGCTCACTACGCGGCTTCATAAAATAAATAAATTCATTCAAGTGCAACTACATAAGATTTTATAATAAAATACCAGGTAGCATGTCACGCTTACCGCTAAATATATATTTAAAAATTACGTAAAAAGTAAGTTTATTTCTAAAGCATATATAGCTATTATTATAATCTTAAAGATTATGTTAATGATAAAACTGCCTAGGATTGAATTGCTCTTCTAACCTTGCTTTACTACAACGGTTTGTTTGCGCCGACGCCGGTAGGGGTTCCATTAACACTAACTATTTAGTGTAGATGGAACCTTTCTGGTGGTTTATATTAACCTGCGTTAAATTTTATTATGAGGCCCGTCTAGTGCCAGCAGACGGGTAATATTGGAATAATTTAAATGTTAGATGTCTCTTTAGTCGTCGGGTCATCAGTGTTATGTATATAATACAATTAAGTACTTCATATTTCTGAATTAAATTTATTCTATTTATTATTTATAATGATGCAAGGGCTTGAATATGAACAACAAGAAATGGGACAACTTAAATAAAGAATATTTTGATTTGTTTTATTATGCCACATTACCCAGTTATTTCACTGTCTGTCTCACTTTTCAGGCCGGAACACAGCAATGTGAACTGTTATTAGAAATAGGTGAGATTGAAGTACCAATGCTTGTGACTTTTTATATAAGCTTTACCTCTTGTATGGTATTATATATATAAATATACACGCACAAACACAAATATATATACCATGTATACTACACGTGTTTGTATCATACACTTCCGACACATTAATCACTAGTACGACCCGACAGGTTTCATAACGCTCTTAATATATACCACAACTGTTGGAGTCCCACCCTAGAGTCGAAAACCTAACTCCTCGAAAGATCATCCCATTTTCCAAAATTAGCTATACATAACAACTAAACTTTTTGCTAAAAAACAAAAAAAACATTAAGAACACAACTATTTTCTGACCACTATAAAAAACTTCAGCTACCTTACGGCAACCGTTTCTCAGCTGCTTTCAGTTTTATTATTTTACACATTAATGTTGGAAAATATAAAGATAAATGGAGTCATAAGTTATCAAACACAAACACTGAACATTACTCAACCCAAAAACGTCACATCCAACTACAAACTCCAACGTACAAATTCCACTCAACATAAAGACGAAACGGCAAAATCATATTGGCTTACGTGAACACAGCTCTTAGTATCTCCTGGAGGAACGTCCCTTGAGGATGCTCCTGCGTCTGCCCTACAAGGCATAACGTTTTTAGCAGGCACTGCTTCCCGTTTCCTCCGAGACTGGAAAATTATGATATGATATACGTATTATCTTAACACTAGCGGTTCTCCGTGACTTTCCTATATCTCTTAATGCATAGCAATATTATGAACTGCACTGGTAGGAACATTAGAAGGCTTCATTGAATACTAGAACCTAAAAAATCTTATAGCGTTCCATTCCCCTTCACACAATTTTAAACCTTTAATAATGACTTATAGCCTATCTTTCCATTTCTTATATTTTATGAGCCCATAGTCAAAATTCGATTCACACCCTGGAAAAACATTTGTGTTTGTTACGTGTCTGGATGATGTATAAATCTTTATATTATTTTTGTAACTGTTCTATTTTATGATATCTATAACACGATTGCTTTAAGATTCTCGGAGTCAGGTCAAACATTTATTTACACCACACACCAAATCCCATCAAAATTAGTTTGTCACTTAAGCCGTGAAGTATTAAAAAGAGAAAGACAAGCTTTTACATTTTTTATATTAGCGTGGATGGTGTAGTACATCAGGCTATATAAATATAAAGTATGATTACGAACGGTTTATTGGTAAAGGTAAATAAAAGATGTATGATGATACGAATGGAGGAAGCCTTACTAAATTACTATTAAAGGAAAACTTTATCGGTTGCTTCACATTTGAATAGTATGACATTCAGAAAGTTCGGTAGTATAATGGTCAATGGAAAGATTTAGTTTTAATCTAGAAAATATCTGCTTTACATCTAGTATTTTCAATATATAAATCCCAATAAAATAAGTATGAATAATAGTTATAATCCTTGCATATGTATTATTAATCATAAAGCAAACCATTATAAAAGAAATTGGTAACAAGAAGTCTGTCTATACAATTTTTGCTGTTCTGTCTGTCTGAATTTATCAAGTTCTGTCTATACAAAAAGCATGTATCGAACGCCATAGATCGATATTAAAAAGGTATATAAAACACAACGGAAACGAAGTTTTTAAAATAACAAATTTTGTACTATATCATCATTATTTTATCAGAGACAACTTATGGTCGTTTGCCTTAGGCATAAACAATACAAAAACACAACCAACTGTTGCATAGAAAGTAAAAATTTCGAACTAGCCAACCGTTAAAGCGACGGAATACGTTACGTTGTACCATACATACCCCCGGAGCATTGTCTCAATTTTCTCGTAAAGAACACCCCGGTTGCTTCTGTGAAATTCGACGGCGCGCGCCTCCATGTGCTCGCTTTTCAAAAACTCGCGTTTGTTTTTCGAAGCGTGCATCTGCTTCGTGTCCATTTTGAATTTATCTCGCGTTCCTTTTTGAAATTGTCCATCCACACTGCGTTTCGCGAACGCGGGATTCACGATAAACTTTCTGGAAGTTGCCACCACATTAAATTAATGTGTTTTTTAAATTTAACTACAAAATATACACTTTTATCATTATATCTTGCTTTAATTAATTATTTATGTCAATTCATTCCAGAACAAATTTAATGATGTTTATTAAAAAATACATTGTTATTAGTATCGTTTATACTTTATCTCCATGCTACATATTCATAATTTCCAAATATTTATGATATTAGAGTTTTAATGATAAGACCAAAAATTTCTGTTTGGTCAGAATAAAGGCTTACTTTTTATAAGGCCTCTTATGTAACAGCTTGCCGTCCTCATCTAAGTAGTAAATGGCCTTTGAATCAGTCCTCCTGTGCAAAGGGTCGGCCTTATGGTTAAACGGGGAGTAGGGGTCCTGTGGGAGTTCATATGCCAAGGCTGCGGTGTATCCGAACAAAATGATATCGCTTATCACGTTGATACTCGGAAACGTGTTGCAGAACACTGGAGATAAATAAAATTATATATCAACAGAACTACAAAGGTATATTTTGGGATAACATTTTCCATAATTGTCACGATGAAACGATATGATGACAAAGCGTATAATGAATATCCTGCTACATATCATTCCTGTTACAAAATGTACATAGAAATATAAATGCAACATAATTTGGGCAATTCTTTACACTTGAAAATAATAATAACGTGTCATTCAATATAAAACAATTATAGATATCAACAATAAGCTTACATTATTCCAGCACTTGATTTAAATGCTGTTGGAACAATGTGATATAACTGGAATATACTGGATTGTAATTTATACTAGCTAGAAATCCATTTCATCCCGCCAAACGCTGTCAATGACCGTGGTCAGTTTCTGAATTTTGTAACCTGTCTTATATCCAAGGGTAAAAACTACTGAGTAAAAATATCTTAAATCTGTTTTTTTTTATGACAGAGACTATGCATGTATTTAAGTAAGACTGAACTTAAGACAAACGATATCCATTGAAAATCATAACATTAAATATTAAAACTATATTTTTATGTTAATATTTCAGTTATTTATTTAAGATACCGAAATTTTTTTGTGAAATAATCTAGATGTTACTAAATGTTTAACTTAATATTTTTTACCTAATATAACCTAACCTTGGACTGGATTTTTGGAACGGAATAATGTTTAATGTTTGATAGCAATTAAATAAAGCGAATTGATATTTACACGTGTTAGAAAACAACATGAATATTGAAATGTGTGTTAACAATGCAGGAAACATGACACATAACGGATGGTTCTATCTAATTTACGCCTTGCTGATAACTGTTTTATTTCAAAGCTTTTGTTTTTTGTATGTTAACTTAATTTACTTTGTACAGGCTGATACTGACCGAAATTTTAAGATATTCATTACATGAAAAAAAACTTAACATGCTTTAAAATGTGGTTTGTGTCGCTTTAATATTAAAAAGAAATAATAATATATTTAATATTTTTTTTTACATTATGCGTATACTACTCATAATAAAATTACTTTGACTAACATCTACTCTATGTAAATAGCTTAAGTTATTAACAAATTACGTGAAATAATATAAGCGGTTTGTTTCTCTATACAATTTCATTAAAAAAAATTGTAGCAGCATATTTTTATTTTTACAGATTGACTTATTGTAGCTTTTTATAATATTCAAATTTGATCAAAAACTTTTTTTTACTATAGAAATATGATCAATATACCTTATTTGTTATTTATTTGTAAATAAAATTGCCCTTGATATATAATATAAGTTATATATCAAGGGCAATTTTATTAGATATCATAAAGAATATCGCGATAAACATGCGAGGCAAGCGAAAGGAAGCAAGGCCGGTCTGCTGGTAGGCTTGATCAAGAAGGATAGAAATACTTTTCATCAAACCAACATTCTCGTAGACAAAGTCACGGGTAACAGCTAGCCATAAATAAAAATAAAGATACGGGATATATTACAACATCAACAGATATCAATTGACGTAATACTCATCAATCAAGGCAATTAAACTTACCCAATTGCACCGAACTGCCTTCAGGGAAGATAAGAAATCTTTTCCGTCTCGACAATACCACACTCCTTCCATCAGTACTATTACCAACCTCACGAGCTTCCAACTGTATTAACGCTAACATCAACAATAACAACTTCACCAACATCATCAAAACAAAAACTTCAACTATCGGTTCAAAATTGATCTTAAAGTTTCATAAATAGTGTATCTGTAATGGTTACTGTTTATGCATTAGGATTATAAATAATCTTAAATATGTAGGAACGTTCGTGCATAGAATTTAAAGATTACATATGAGGATGGTTTATCTTTTAGCTATCTGTGGGTCCGTTAATCACGATTCTCAAACATTGCCAAGTGCCGTTGTAGAGTACAGGCGGTGCCGATACCATGCCAGTATAGATATAACTCTATTATACTCACAAATTTTAGCGTCGGTTTTAGAGAAGCGGTGGAAATGGAGATTAGTCTAATTCTGACGACATTCCACGGATTTATATGCAATCATTTTTGGTTACATTGTCTAGATAGGAACTGGAGAACGTTTGTGCATTTAAAGATGGCGGCCCTTTTTATTCTTTGTTCAAATTTTTTACTTGAAACTTTCTTTATGATAGTTTTGTAAGATTCAGAATAAAAAAAAAATCAGAGTTACAATATCGAGAAACAGCACTTTGTTGATTAATTTTTATTTTTGATACAATCTGCAAAATTAGATACGTCACTATCAAATAACATATCATTAATCTATGAAACGCAGGCTACATATACATTTTTAAATTAAACACTTGTGTTCAAACATACTATCTAATTTTTTACGTTAATGTCTGTCTGTCTGTGTGTCTGTTTTTTACATTATCACAACTCTATACGTTTAAAGTATTATTTGTATAATCATATCCACCGACTACTTCACCTGCATCCATATAAAAAATAGGCAGTATAATGTTCATACAAGTAATCACACTACATCTCATACATTTACCTGACTCCGTGGTAAGTACTTGTGGTACGGACAACATAGGAATCACAAATATACTACTTAAATACATATTTTAATACCCAGACACAGAACAAACATAAATATCATCATATTAATTAATGTCCTAGGTAGAAATCAAACCCACGATCTTTGGCGCATAAGACAGGATCACTACCATCTGCTCCATCGGACCAGTCAATATACATTACAAACCATTTGTACTATTTAATTTATTTTTATAAATGAAATTATTATCTTACTTTGTATTTTTTTGTGCCCGAATAAAAAGAGCAGCCTGTATAACAGTTACTAAAAACCACCGAATTGAAACTGGACCAGTTCAAGCAACCTCGATTTAGCTTGTAATAGCAAGTTCAAACAAGACCTAGATTTTCTAAATAACAGTTTTCGCTCTAATGCCTTAGATTCAGTGCCCACATTATTTCTCTAGCATGCGTTTGCTTTCTCCCCTGTGATTTTAGTAATAACGTCTTGATATTTTTAATATATAAAATTTATAAAGTGTATTTAATTTATATAATTTTAAATTCATTTATTTTTTAAAGATAAATATAATATAATTCATATAAATCCATAAGGTAAGAAGATTGTTTTTTTTTAATTATTTTCTACTTCTAATAAGAAAGAACATATATAGTTTTTTCTAAGGAAATAAAATAAACTTAAGGATATTAAAGCATCAACAACATTAAAATTATTAAAATACTTTGTGATTTTATTATAATTCATATTAAACACTTTTTGACATTCAATTTCGTCCACTAGATTTTTGCTACATGAGGGGTAATAAGACTGTCCCAAAGAAATCTTTCATTTAGTAAAAAAAATTTCTATGTTACTCTCAGATAACCAAACTGTGCATACAATCTGAAATAAATAAATTCCCACAACATCTTATACATTGACCTGACACCGTGGTAAGTCGCTGAAAGCACTTGTGTTACGGATGCCAGACAACAGAGGAATTAAAAATACACTACTTGAATACATATATTTCATACCCAGACACAGAACAAATACAAAAATCAACATATAAATATTTACTCTGGGTGAAAATCAAACCCACGACCCTTGGCGCAAAAATATAGACATTATTTCATGTAAATTACAGATCTACATATCTTTAATATAAAAAATTCACACAACAACTCATACGTTAACCTCCGAGAAAATTATTTTAAACCATTTGTGTTACGTATACCAGACAACAGAGGAAATACAAATAAAATACTTGGATACATATAAATAACACCCAGACACAGAACAAATATATTCATCATATACAATTTTTCTTTGAGTGGCTGGATCATCCACCATCTGCGCCATCGAGTCCATCTATAGATTGTTCCTGTGTTATAATAATTGGTATTTTCCTTGAGGAATTGCAATACGACTAGAATATTGTTTAATATAGACCCGGAAGTTGATGACAATAACTATCATTTCCTTTTTTTTCAGGTGATATCTGACAAAAAAAATGTTAAAACTGTAATACCGACTTTGAAATAACTACCGACAAAATGGCGTAGTTTAAGAAAAAGACGAAATAAGAGAGAAAATCATGAACAGAGCATTTCAATTTGTTTTATTATGTTATATATTTTTAATACTTTACCTCTTAGTTGATTTGGGAGATGCTAGCACAAACCAAAGCAATGGCCATACTAGGCAAAAGAGGTACTTAAGTTTCAGAAATGGAACAAAATTTTTTGTAAGTATAAAATTTTTATTTTATCACTTTTAAATAATCATCTTGTCTAAAGATTATTTTGTCTAGCGAATATTGATATCAATATCTTTTAGTATTCCTTATTTCTTGAGATCGCTCGCTAGCGCCATCTATTAACAATATTAGTAGTTTAATTTTTTGAATTATAGAGACTCAGCTACTTGCTATTACTGATGAAAGAATTTTTTAAAATCGTTTAAAAAGTTATAGTTAACAAATGAATAAAATATCAATTATTTTCTCTTTAGTATATAAGTATATAATAAACAAAAGTGACGTAATACATCGTTACTTTTGTAGTTGTAAATGGAGGTAAGAAAAAACTAATCTACCATTTTACCATTAATTTCTTGGTCAGTTATTTGGACAGTTACTTGGTCCTGACCAATTAAATCTTCTTGGTCAGGACCAAGAAGATTAATTTTATAATGATTGCGGAAAAATAAATTATGGTAATTGTTATGTTAGTTTTAAGTAGGATAGTTCTATTTTTTTGTTATCTTATACCTATAAATATAGCAGTTCTTCAAACCGTAACACAGCAATGCGTAACCAATTTGGTTTGAAATTACTGGGTAAATATGACACGGTATCTTCAGTTCACAAGGCTGGCATGTGGGCTGGGCTTGTGGCGGTATATCCGAAACAATGCAGCTCAAATGCAAAGGGCGAGGATGGGCAGCAGTAAGATCCCCACAGCGGAAGCTGCGCTCTGCGATTGCCATCATGATTGCCCAGCGCGGAAATAATGGGCAAAATTCCCCCTTTTTGACTATGACTGGACTTTCAATCGCTGGTATGATGATGATGACTCTAACAAAGTATTTTTGACTATACCAACATTTTTCAGATCCGCCTAAACTTCAAAGCGAACATGGTTGAATGGAACCAATTATTCGCGCAAGCGTTAGGGTTCCGTTTGAATTGGGACGACCCACCAGACACATTCCACCCGTACCGGCATATATATAGAAGATCGGTGTATAGTCACATAGAGGCATTGTTAGACAAGTAAGACTCGTTTGTACCTACCTTATAACTGTTTGGGAGGACTGGGGTATTAAACTGGGTATTAAGAATTGCACTTTTATACAAACAAAACTAATTTATGTCATAGTTTTTATTATTTTAAAATTATTTATTTATTAGGCTAACCACATCTACTTACAATGACCAATTACATAATTACAATGTGATTAAATTCATGCAAATTCTAATAGTTACTTAAACGCTAGCTCGACATGCAGATAAGAGCGTGCAATGAAAAACAAAAATATGTTTTTAACATTTTTAAATATAGCAAATTGAAAAAATTAAATCTCCGCGATAAGTAGCTTAAAGAACTTATATTACTACATAGAATAAACACAAGTGATCATTGCATAAATATGGATGGGAATCGAAACCACGATCCTTAGCGTACAAGATAGGGGAACTCATCACAAGTGACCGATGACCTAGATAACCACATGGGTTCTTGAGTCATTTGAACAAATGGTTCATTAACAAGACAAGACTTTAAATTTTTTTTCAAAAATAATTTTATAGCTTGTAACATTACAGTTTCACAACTGAGGAGGGCCACAAAGGTAATAATAATAATAAAAATATTCTTTATTATGCACCAGTCAAACAGATACATAAATAATTGAGTACCTAAAAGAACCACAACAATGGATGGCATTATTCCTCAGAGTGATCTCTTCCAGGCAACCATTGCATGGCGAAATACCAATAAAAAATTGTTAGGTAATTTAGGGTGTACCTATATAAAATAAAAATTAGACATAAATAACAATGCATATGTTTAAATATAATTATACATACATCACACCTGTGTCCCATCGGGGTAGGCAGAGATAATGGATCTCCACTTGTTACGTCTAAATAAACATACTATATAAATGAGACAATCCCTACTAATATTATTAGACCCTGAGAAAGGACATAGGCTATTTTTTAATTTGAAATAAGGGTTGTAAGGGGTCGAAATGGGGATTAAAAGTTGTATTGAGGTATCGCTATTTTTAGAGAGAGACTTTTTAGGCCATTGATTCGATATAAATAAACATGACATTCAAAGTTTATATAAGTTAAAGTAAAGAGGTATGGTACCCAAAAAAACTATTTCACGCGGACGAAGTCGCGGACACAGCTAGTAAATAATAATAGTTCAATTGATACCACAGCCAAACCAAGGAATAATTAAAATGACAGGTAAAGCTCCTGCACCTAACTCTTACATATTTTTACCTAATAGCAGTGTATGTACTGCTGTGTTCCAGTTTGAAGGATAGGAAGGCGAAAGGCAGTGAAATGACGGGACAATTTTATATAAGATCTTCAAGTCACAAAGTTGACGGTAGTGATGTGTTGTGACGTTATGACGTCTATAGGCTACGTTGACGCTTACTATCACACGGACTGTATGCTTGTTTTTCGAACTGATCTAATAAAAAAGAAGACTTAGGGATTTTTAATTAAATATAATATTTAGTTTTTTTTCTATAAGATTATGCTTTTGTAATTGGTTTGTAATTATTTATTACGTACAATAAAACCTTTAAACCTAATTTAAGTTTAAAGTAAAATATTGTTACGTCTTTTTTTCATAAACTAAGTGGTTCTTAGATCTTACTTCATTAATAAATTACAACATACGAATCCAGTATATATTTTTGAGTTCACCGTCTAGTTTTTATCATAACTGGAATAGTATTTCGTTATATGCAAATTTCGGCAGTAAAGTTGGATTTATTCCCGAAATGCTCGATTGATTTCAGGAGCGGTATGAACGGCTACCAGTGTGTGCGTCGGGCCATTTGCGAGATAGCCTCGATCGCTGAACCGAAATCTATTTATTACAAAATTTTAAAAATGGTATTCAGGTATGTTATTATACCAACGAACTTCATGTGCTATTTAAAAATGAAGCTAGATATTTTTGTTCTTTGTAGTACTGTTTTGTGTGAAAAAAAATTGCTGGGAACTTAAATATCGTGGAGGCTGAAAAACGTCCGCTGCTAGACATAGGCAAGATAGACGGGTAGGCGTGGTGGAAAATGTAGTGAGTAGCTTTTAGCGCTACGCAATTTAAGGTGGATATACCGCCATCTATCGGTTCCGGCATTGACAAATCTACTCTGCCGGAACCCCATGTTGTAGCAAGTATTTCGATTTATTGAAGAAATTCATTACAGCAATGTGGCACTTTAAAATTTCAATTAGATAGAGTGGGAATTGTACATGAGGACTACTTGGACAAAGGTCGTCTGCATTGGTATCTCACTCTCACCTATTTCTACCGCTAAAGCGCAGTGTTCGCATTCCTGTGTTCCAGTTTCAAGAGTGAGAGAGGCAGTGAAATCACTGGGTAAATTAGACATAGTACCTTCAGTTTACATGGTTGGCGACATGCTATTGATATCCTTGTGATGACACTAGCGTCTATAGGCTGTGGTCATGTTTACCATCAAGCGATATAGTCCGCTTGTTTGTTGCCTTCTTAATATAAAAATATAAATATATAAATCCTTAGTTTATATAGTTAAGGTATTATAGACCAACTGTTTGTACTCGGCGACAAAGAGGGCATTTTTGTATGTAAAAATACATTTTACATACAAAAGAAGTGCTAAGAAGTATAATGCAAACGCAGCCATAAATTTAAACATGATCGTCACATATTTCAGGAGGCAGTCGTCAGCAACCGACAAATGGCATGGAGGAATCACCAAAGAAGATTGCATATCATCTATCAACTTGTGTCCATTCTCATTTTTGGACATATCACTGTACACCGATTTATGACCTTCAGACATTGTAACACGAGTCATTTTGCAACATAAACAGAACTGAAAACGATATAGTTATTTCTTTTGTTTGATTCACTTACCGTATAAGGTTTTTTTTGTATTCTTTTGTTTTAGGGTATGTTCGGTAATACGTACTTTTTTGTCCGTGGATATGCACTACCAATAACGCTATTGCGTCTTATCTAGAGGCCAATTATTTCCTGCAGTTATTTTGCTGAGATGCTATGATAGTACGCACACGTTAGAGATTTTTTTATCAAAGAAGATTGCATTTATTCTTGATTCAATTGCCAGATTGTATGCCAATGATTGATAGTCAAGACAGCGTCTGTAGCGTCAGCTAGTATAAAAAAACATATAAATAAAATAATCATAAGAAAAAAATCATTGCCCAAAGATACAAATCGCCGATATCATAGTGAACGTACAAAAACCGCCTATTCTTACACCCCTAAGCGAACTCAGCGCTTTGTAAGCATAAAATAAATCCAGTTAGCTCGTGAGAACTGCGCAATAAATCTGGCCAACTAAATCGTCTGGGTGATCCGCTGCGGAGCCGGACCGAGAGGATGCTTTATGGAATCGATGAATGGGCGGAGGATCGACTGTGATCTCGTGTCGAATGTTGTGTGATTGTTAACAATGGGGTTATCATTGTTAACGCGTTGGGGATTGAAATTTTATTATAGTTTTTTTTTAAATATAAATTTAATAAAAGTATCTTTATTTGTCGGGCTCGATGGTGCAATAGGTAGTGTTCTATTATGTGTGCCAAAGGTCATGGGTTCGATCCCCACTCAGGACAAATATTTATATGATGAATTTTTGTATTTATTATGTGTCTGGGTGCTAAAATTTTTTTTTTTTTCCTCTTTTTTCTGATATCCATATCACAATTGCTCTAAACAACTATCACAAAGTCAGTCATATTATGTCAACTATGATTGTACATCATCATCATCATTACATCCAAATTGGAACTCCATTGCTAGACATGGGCCTCAACAACACAGGAGAAATTTAGCCCTTAACGCTGGGCAAGCGTGTTGGCAATCGCAACTTTCGCGACAGTGATGCTGTTGCCCATCTAAACCCTAAGCATTTGAGTTACACTGTACATCCATCCATACAGCTGTTATATCCATCCGACAGGATGGATATAACGCCCTCTGTCGGTTTGGTAACTTAGTTATTATTATTATTTAATATTGTGAATGGGTGACTTCTGATAGGATAGGATAGATGAAACAATGACAAATTAGCGGGAATGTTTGAGTACAAAATGATGAAATTTTCGTTAGATCTGTAGCTGAATTAAATTGCTTATAATCTGTAAAAACAAGTGTATGTGTATGCTTTAAGGTCGATATATACTTTGACCTTTATATAGGTTTTGGAATCTTAAGAATTTATGTTTAACCAACCAGAGTTGCATTATAGTAAACTAGCTTTTACCCGCAGCTTATCGTACGTGTTTGTCCCTTTACTTGCTGTATTAAGGATGAATACTATGTATATATATTGATCCTCGGGAATTTTAACGAAGATAGGTTGAGAAGATAAAGTGTGAAGAGGTAACAAACAAACCAACTTACTTTCACATTTATAAGTATATACAATTTGGGGTTTACACACTTTCAATTATTTAAAAAATAAAACTGCATATGTTAAACTAAATCTTATTTTATTGCGTATACAAAGTTATATAGAATGCTGTTTCATAAGGCTTTGCATAATCCATTTACACTATCAGATGTGATATATATTTTTTTACTTCACTCTAGTTTACGGTCAAACAAAAAATCTACACTTAAGTTAATTTAAAAAAGTGCAGAAGATATTAAAAATAGTTTTATTAGATACATTTTTTATAAGTAGATTGTACAGGTTTATCCCGATGGGAAACAGGCGTGGTGTATGTATGTATGATTGTAGAACCTATGTAATGGAATAAACTTATCATACAAATAAATCTTAACGTATTTAAAAAGAACCAACAGTCAGACATAAATGGCATAACCACAGCTTTAACTTAAAATTTTACAAAAATTTAAATAAAACCGCTTAAAATGCTTTTATTATTTTCTTATAGTAAGCAGACATTGTTGATATATATTTGCTCGGATTGAGTATCCAATTTAAATTTATTTTCTTCATATTCGAGCCGGAGTAGACCAACACAAACTGTTTCAAAAAATGTTTTTACTTAACTCAACCGCTCCATTAAGCTAAGCCCTATTAATCATTTCTATAGTTCTACTTTTTATCTATCTCTTTTTATGTTGAAACTACCTTAACGTTCCTTTATAATTGCGGAAAGTGTTTAACTGAAAATGAACTATTGTATGACGCCTGGCATAACACATACTTCACTGCCAACGCAACCGACAAAAGTTGGGGACAAAGTACAATCTTTGAACAAACTTTGCCTTGACTTAAACTGTATGTGCCGTTATCTCTGAAGTCGCATAACCCAATGCTCCCCCTCCCTTGGGATAAACTTAATGAGCGGTTTAACTTCTTACCCTACATGCATTCTGAACATAACTTCGTGTGTAGCTGAGACAGTAGTGCCTGCATTCTAAGTCAATGTAAATATTTTTGGGAGCATTTACATTTGACGATACGGTGGGTACTCAGAAAACTTTAAGAGATTCGCCACTGGCCAATAAATGAACATAAATCTAACTAAATAGGAGGTTATGGAAAAAAGGAACACATTGTAACAAAAAATAAATGTAAATGTACAATAAAAACGCCTGATGAAAAAAATGCTGACTTAAATTATTATAAGTGCTATGTTGCACAAAATAAATATTGGTAGGAAATAGAGTAGTAGTTTTATATGCATTTTCACGTTAGAGAAAATAAATCAATCAAATAAAAAAAGGTATTGTGGTTGTTCCTAATTTCTATATCGAAGCGGTCCATAACCAAAACAATATTTTAAGATGTTCTTAATATTTAATTGTTCTTAATAAAGCATATTTTGCCCGTGTCAAATAAAGAAAAGTTAAAACTTTGAAAAATTATTTACACTTTAACAGTTATAATACATGTATTCATCTTAACATCTATTCGTATTCTAAAGAGCGGACCAAAGAGGCTCTCAAAGAGTTTCTCCGACTGTTTATGTGACCTTATTTATGCTCAATAAATCGTCTGTCAAAATGACCTTAAAACTTTACAGTAACCTTCGCTTCCTTAAAGTCGAAACGATATCGTATCGATCTCGTATCGCCGGGTACAACATCACTGTAAGGGAGAGATTGTCAGCACGTGACCGGCACCTATATGAGATTTACTTAATTTGCCGGCGACGTGCCGTCTACACAAACAGCCGCTATTGTGGGGGACACTTTAGTTTCGCCTTTCATCCTCACTTCGGCTTTCTCCAGTTTTTCTCATTTTGTTTATTGCAATTTATTAGGGTTCTATCTAAAAGGAATTTATCATTTCTCAGGCCTTTTATTACATCGTTCTCGCTCTTACTGAAAACATTTTGAAGGTATTCATAGTAGAGGAACTGTAAACTAACAAATCTAAGAATGTTACTTTGTTCTTGTGACATCCACGCTAAGGTTAACAGGTTGTCTATTACACTCATGGTTTCATCGGTGAACCAATTTGAAATTTGACGTGATAATAAGAATGGCTTGACCCATAAAAAGAATAAAAGCTAATATACTCGGGAAAATTATAGCGATATCAATACATATATTTATCAATACATATACCAAAATTTGAGTGTATGTTTATAATATTAAAATAATAGCTCTTTAGTAAGTGCATATGAATGTATACTCAGTTCGGAGTATCAATCAAAAATGTAGTTAAATGGGCAAACAATATACCTACGTTTTGAGAGCTTCTGCGTGCGCTTTGTAAACAGTTAAAAAAAATAATTAATCAAATAAATTTTCACAACATCTCATACATTGATCTGATGCCGTAACATGTCGCTTAAAGCACTCATGTTACAGACATCAGGCAACAGAGAAATTACGAAAATACTACTTCAATACATATATTTAACACACAGACACAGATTACACATATTAAATTATAAATATTTGTCTTGAATGGAGATCGAACCCACGATTATTGTCTGACCATACAGGATTACTACCAACTTCGCCAACGTTATAATAATCAAAATAATGTAAGAACACGGACAATGTCATGGGCACAACTTTCCTTCCTTACAGTACAAGAAAGTGTGTGAGTATGAATGTCTGGATCTTTAGATACTCGTTTGTTCCTTTTTTACGGCTGATCGGATCTTTCAGAATGCAATTTAGCGTAGAGATTACTCTTAATCTGGAGTGGCAAATAGGCTACTTTTTCCCCATAAACACGTTCCTGGGGGATAGATCTGGCTTTTTATTTCTCTCTATAGAATCGGAATAACCGTTGAACTGTCAGGGAGAGATTTAGAAATATATTCAGAATTACAAAAGTTCTCGGCGGTGGAAAGTTGGAGCAATACGAAGAGAAGACCGGTACCTCACAGAACAGAGTAGAATAGTACCCCCCACTGAACCAGTTGTCGTAAAAGGCAACTAAGGTACCAGAACCGACAGATGGCGTTACATTCATCGTAAATAGTGCAGCTCAAATGCAAAGGCTGTTCAGTAGCATCCCCCTCAAGAAAGCCGTGCTCGGCGATAGCTAACAAGCTTGTCCAGCGACACAACAGCTTGGCAATTATGGGTAAAATCCTCCTTTCTTGAAGGCTTGTGTTCAACAGTAGACTTCCGATGGCTGGTATGATGATGATGATGAAAGAGAAGTCTAAGTGGATGAAAACATTAGTGGAAACCTATTTAATAAATATTTATTTCTACGATCTGAACTTAGACTCGCTTCATCATGGCGCAATCAATTTTATTATTTTATGGAATAAACTAGTAATTATATACAAAATAATTAATTTAATCGCTTATGTAGGTGAAAACACTCTTCATTAAACAGGTTTGCTTAAACATTTTTTCACAATCGGACTGACATTGCTCGTATGATATCAACTTGGTAATTAGACTAGTTTCTGTTGATAATGTTTTATTCAATCACGACTCATTTTATTATCTGCTTTTTTTGTCTTGTTACTGTTTTGCGGTTTGAAGTGTGAGTAAGGCAGTAAAATTACTAGCTAACATAAAAGATATTATATTTTTAATTCAAATGGTTAGCAAAGCGCTTATGATAATACGAGCGTCCATAGGACGTCTATCTATATATCTATGAAGGTGACGCTTTCTACCAAATGTGCACTTGTTTTTGTTTTCTTGAAAATGGTTTTATATATTTATATAAATATTTATACAAAGTAGTTTAAGATAATTTTATGCAAAGGTTCTTTTTGTATTAAATGGCACTCTTAGGTAATATAATAGCAATAATAATGGAAATGTAAAATAACATTCAGTAATATTACATATCTAATTAACAAAATACTTTGTTGGTGTTATCAAATATAATACTTTAATTATTCATCTCTCAGCACGGACATGAGCTCAAGCAATCCCTCGCCTTCTGGACAACCTTTGTAGATGAAAGCGCAGTCAAACATCTGTCGGCCTGCAATGGCTGCGTCATTATATGGTGACATTGTAGCCTCGTAGTCGGGATCGTCTGGGTCATCAGGGTCGAAAGCAGTCCGCCCGTAATCAGGCCTGAAAAATAAAATTGTTATAAATACCAAGTACTACTTGTATTCTAGGGAATAAATACTACTTACATTCGATAGATGTCTTATTTGTAATAAATCAGTTAGTTATGACCGGTCTTCGTATGATTTATATTAAGGTAAATAGCGTATTGTATAAAGATCAATTAATATTTAGTGTGAAATATAAATAATCTGCAGCGGAGTAGAATAGTAGCGGCGTCTGCACCAGGTATCGTAAGAAGCGACTGAGGTACCAAAAACGACAGATGGCGGAATATTCATCCGAAACAGCTCAGCATAATACTTCAGGGTCATGATGGGCAGCAGTATCCTCGTAACGAAATTGCACTCTGCGACCGTGACTATGCCTGCCCATCGTGGCAAATATGGTAAAAAAAAACTCTGGGAGGCAATAGTAAACTTTTTATGGTCGATATAAGGATGATAAGTGCTTCATGTTTTCTAGACAAAAACAATTCTTTTTTAAATAAATAGTTCACGAATATAAAGCTTACAATTTCAACTTAGATAAAAACAAAAAAATATGCGTTGTTTTTAATAAAACAAAATTTATTTAATAGCATAGGGCAGGAACCAATGACGCGTCCGCCGCCGGTCGGTTTATTTGTTTTATCACAACCATTCACACGCGTGATTCCTGTGGGAAGTGCGATTAAGACTCGAAGGTAATGGGAAAATTAATTCCGGCCGAAATCATAATACCACTAATAACAATAATAATTATTAACAGCAAGTATATTAAACAGGAACCCGTCAGGAACGCTGCCTATTCCCGTCTTGTGCATTTGAGCTCCACTGTTACTGATTCTGATACCTCAGTCGCCTCATACGACACCTGCTACAGAGGGAGGTACTATTCTATTATGCTAGTACCTCACGGCTAACAATGTGTATACATTTCATTTGAATGGGGATGCCAACCCTAAGTATAAAAGCACTAGACAATAAAAAGTATAAAAAATATTTTTAAATGGAATTAAGTACAAGTATAAATACACCTGTGGTAAATGCTTTAAATATTTTTTTCTTATATAATTACTTATATACTTTTTTATCGTTAAATTAAATTATTTTGTGCATACATAGGGCGTACCTACTAATATAATTAACGTGAAAGTTTTAAAAATGTATTTACGAATGTTTGTTGCTCTTCTATGCAAAAACTGATGAGTGGATTGGGTTGAAACTTTATAATAATATAGTTTTACACTAGAATAATACATATGTTTTAATTTATAAAAAATATTTAAAATATAACGATGTGTTGCGATGCAAACGCTAGTCTAGTTCCATCTGCAAATTTGCTTGTCGTTGTCTTGTTTTTGATTTGTGTTGAGATGCAGACGAGCGATTTTTTTTTCTGCATTAATATATAAACAGAGATGAAATGCTTATTAAAATAGTCATATTAAAGTATGTACGCTACTTACGAAATAAACTCCGAAACGGTTGGATCAACGAACTAAGCTTTCCCATATTTTTTATTATTGGCACAGGAAGGGCTATTACGCGGGCTGAAACGCACGGTGCTATTCGTTTTTTTTAATTATTAATCAGACTAGCTGTGCCCACGACTTCGCGTGGAATAGTTTTTTTGGATACCATACCTTACCTTAACTTATATAAACTTTGAATGTCATGTTTATTTATATTGAATCAATGGCCTGAAAAATAAGTTTCAAGTTTCTATCTCTAAAAATAGCGATACTTCCATACAACTTTTCATCTCCCTTTTCGACGCCTTACAACCCTTATTTCGAATTAAAAAATAGCCTATGTCCTTTCTCAGGGTCAAAAAATTGTCTGTGTCAAATTTCATCATAATCGGCTGAGAGGTTTAAGCGGGAAAGCGTAATAGACAGACAGACAGGCAGAGTTACTTTCGCATTTATAATATTAGTAGGAATACTTAATTGCATCTATATTTCAATTCTCCCAATTATCATAACTCAGGTATCTTAAATATGCTAGACTCATATAATAAACGTCTAAAATAATCCATTAAAACCACTGCAGTGCAGGAAAAGGTACACCCACCCGAGGGAATTCTTGACACACCTCTTCCCCCATTAATCGCGTCTGGGCGGTTACGAGTGCTTCTCACGTTATCGCAACAAACTCTTATCATATATTACAGCTGTTCCAAGCACCGAATGTACCGAAATACGAATATTTTGCTGCTAGCTGCACACTATTGTGAATTATATGGGGTAATAGAATTCTTTAGGTACCTGTATTTTAGCGGTAGAAATGCGGTATTTGCAGTCTTAAGTTTCGGAGTGTCATTTTATATGTAATATTAATGTGCAACACAATACCCTAGACGCAAGCGCAGAGTAGGACGCGTACATAGATGATCTTAATAAAATCGCAGGATTACTTTGGATGCAGGCTGCATACAACCGGTCCTATTGGACGTCACTTGGGGAGGCCTATGTCCAGCAGTGGACATCCGGATATTTATTTTTTTATTTGACCAGGTCGAAAAACAGACATATTGATGGGACCGATGACGGTCATATACGCAAAAGGTCGTGGATTTAATTTCCACCCAAGACCTATATTTATATAATGTGCCTGGGTGCAAAAAATATGTGTTTATGTATTCTATTTATTTTTCTCTGTTGTCTGATGTCCGTAACAGTGCTTTAAGCGACTTAACTCGGAGTCAGGTATGAGAGCTCGGAGTCAATGTATGAAATTATGTGTAAATTTATTATTTATATATTATACCATTGTCTACTACTAGCCAACTTTGTGACTTGAAGATGTTATGTCACATTACCCAGTAATTTCACTGCCTCTTTCACCCTTCAAACCGTCTGTATGTACAAAAAAATCGTTTCTGTCTGTACCTCAAACAATGTGATAAGTGGATTTGCAGATGAAACTTGGCAGGCGTTTGGAGCGCAAACAACACTTACCATTATATTTCAGACAAATCTTTGTAAATATTATATAATCTATTTATTATTTAAATATATTAGATCTATTTATTATTTAAATATATTATTGTAAAGTTTCAATATAATCCAATTAACAGTTTTTGAGTAAAAGAATAACAAACATACATCTGTAGATTCTTACAAACTTTCGCATTCATAACATTAATAGGATTAACACAAAAATACAGTCGTAGATAGTTTAAATACTAAAAGTTATCTTTCAAAGCGATGTATTGTTTGCCAAACCAGGATCTCCCTGCCAACAAATTGCATAAAGCTTGGCCAAGCTTCCGCCATTTATGCGAAGTACTTTGATAACTTCGAGAAATATATTGCTGGAATTTCTCTTAACTACACATAGACAATTGATATTATTTAAGTTGCGACAACGTTATAAAACACGGTGCCATTATGATTTCGCTATTTATATGTTTTTTAAATCGCAGCTATGTATTTTTTTATATAACGCTATCTAGCTCGACAGACGTTGACTAGTCTTTAACTACATTTATAAATGTATCATGAAAAAAAATTTGTCACCATAAACTGAGATAAAAACTATCCTATCTCTCGAGTTTGGTTAAACTGGACAAAGGAAGAGAAAATGTATTAAAATTGATTTAATAAATAGTGAAAAAGTTAATTCGGGAGAGACATGGTGTTACGATATTTTTATATGTATATTAAGATAATCATATCAATTTATTTACTTAAGACGAAACAAAAGTTTCAAACTCAAACTATACTTAATAAAAATAATGGGCGAACCTATAATCGGTTCTATAACAAAAAATAATGTCAGATGCACAAACTACATACTTACAAATATGTATTTAAGTATTTGTGATTCCTCTGCTGTCTGATGTCCGTAACATAAGTGCATTAAGCGACTTATTTTGGAGTCAAGTCAATATGTGAGATGTCGTGTGGTTTTTTTTAACGAACCGATACCCGCATCTTTGTCCACGCATGGTTAGTACTTTAAATAACCTGTTTTATTTTCCAGGCTTCTTTAATTTGCTGCACGACTCTACGTGATAGCCCCACAGACAGACAGCGGAGATCCAAATCAAAAACTATTGTACTTTGGTGTTTAACGGTGGTAGTTCACTAAAGAAGTGGTTTTATTTATAAATAAATACTCGCTTCCCCTTTGTATCTTAAACACAATACGACAATAAATATATCATATATACGTATATGATAAGTGCCGAAAACACGAATTGTTTTTTGACGGGCCTGATGGCGCATATGTTAGTGCTCCAATCTTGTGCGCCAAAGGTCGTGAGGTCAATTCCCACACAGAGCATATATTTATATGATGATATTTGTGTTTTTTGTGTCTGGGTGCTAAATATAGGTATATATTTAAGTAGTATATTTATGATTTCTCTGTTGTCTGGCGTCCGTAACACAAGTGCTTTAAAAGACATACCACGGAGTCAGGTCAATGTAATATCATCTCAAGAATAGTCATCCATATCTATGCATGTATGTTATTACAAAATACGTGATACGAGAGTACGTGGTAGTTCCACATGTATAATGTTAATTTCAGTGCAGATGATCTTGACGACTCTACGTGTTCCTATAAGTCGCATCACAATATTCAATTAGGCACACTTTCGGCATCTAGTCTTATCGGCACTAAACCTTTCAGTAGGTTTCCTAAAAACAATAGGTTAGCAGGCTGTTGGAATTTTCCTTTTTCTTTTCCTACTATACATTTTCTATATACTAGCATCAGTAGTCCTATTAATGCCGCAACCATTGCAATATTAAAATAATTCAAGTAAAACGCGTAACTCTAGACCGACTGCACCAAATTAGATACGATGACTGGCCCCAATGGTGCAGATAGAAGATCATGTCTTGTACCTCAAAAGTTGTGGGTTCGATCCTCACACAGGACAAATATTCATATGATAATATTTATGTTTGTTATGTGTCTGGGTGGTAAATGTATTTATTAAGGTTGCATATTTGTGATTATTTTGTTGTCTTATGTCTGTTACATAAGTTCTTTAAGCGCTGAATCATGGAATCAGGTCAATGTTTGAGATGTCGTGGGATGATTATTTTTGTTTTGTTTTAATTGTCGGAATTGAAGGACCTGGTTCGTACGGGATCAACTGAATTGGAAAATTTGTTTGAAAATAGTGTTTCACCTAAAATTTGTAAGCAGAAAGGTTGTTTTTAGCTAACCTAAAGATGGAAGAACGAGATTAAAACTCCTGCGGCAAAGGGAGCAATGCAATGAAATGTTATGTACCCGGACGAAGTCAGGTGGACAGCTAAGTATAAATATAAGACTAAAATAGAAGGAAAATAACACATTGATAATATACTTTATACATGCCTTATCCTTACCTCGACTGACCCTGACACCAATTGTCATTGTTAAATTACTCACGTTAGCAGAATATGAAGGATTTCTCCAACCAAGCCTTCCTCGTTCACTGGATACTGAGCTGCCTCACAAATCGCCCTGCGAACGCATTCAACGCCATTCATGCCCTTTCTGAAAACGTAAAGGTAACTCAATATTTGCAGAGTGTACGTAGAGAGTTATCTTTATACATATACACTTTTAAAAAATGTGTCACAATTTTTGTCTAGGGTGAATTAGAATTTAGAAACTTATTGGACTAAATGTTTACTTGCTAGCAATTTATAGTCGTAATATAATTTTATGATAATCGTATGAGTATCATTAAGATAGAACAACGTCTGTCGGCTTTTCTAGAATAATAATAGGACAGAACATGACTAGTGAAAGGCCAAACACCGCATTCTAGAAGAATAGTATACCGGCATAGTAGAATAGTACCCTCTGTACCAGGTATCGTAATATCCATTCGAAATAGTGTAGCTCGATTGCGCAGGGTGGGGATGGGTTGCAGCATACCCGTTGTGAAGCTGCACTCTGCGATTGCCAACACCCTTGTCTAGCGCGGCAATTATGGGGCGAAATTCCCCCTTTTTTCGAAAGGTCTTTGTCCGGGCAGTAAACTTTCAATGACTGATATGATAATACTAACGCATCTAACAAGTCTTCACTTGCTCTATAAAACGTAAGCCTCTCATTCTTCCTGTGCATTAAGTCTGCGTCCCGGAGCTCGCGGGACACGGTGTTGATCGCGTAGTACTGGGACAGTTGCGTGATGTTCTGGAACTGGCTATACTGGTACTGGAAGTTCACGGCGAACGCGAGACTGATGTGGTCTTTGTTCGGGACAGGAGTGCTGAACCCGATGATGAACTAAAGAATGAAATATAAGAAGCTTATATAATGGCTAGTAATAAAATATTTTCCTAATAATTAAAATAATTCCTAAAAGATAGATCTCAAAAAATAAAGGAAGGTGGATATAGCTATAAATAATCTAATCGAAGAGCTGATTAAGAAGATACCAATACATAACAAACTCGCATCTTTTTATATATTTTTTTTGTCTTACAAAAAACTCCAATAAAAGTATTACAAGAACCCAGATTCAACTTATATAGAATATAGAGGTAGTAGGGGTATTGTTATATTCCTTTTGTGATAATATAAATGAAGTTCAAAAGTGCTCGTTATGTGCTGAGTAGAATATACTTTGAGTTTGAAGATACCAAATACATTAAATAAAAAAGAGAGTTCTGATGCCATTATATGAGGTAGACCTATATATAATAAAAAACGGTGGTCTACCTTAGTACCTCACTCTTCACCTATTTCTATCTACAATTAGCCGTGTTGACATTGCTGTGTTCCAGTTTGAAGGTTAAGAAAGGCAGAGTGGTAAATTAATGGGTTATATAACATATCTTCTAGTCAAAAGGTAGGCAAGCGAGCATATTTAGGCTGCAGGATTACTTTTTTACGCGGACTGTGTGCATGTTTGTCGACCTGGTATAAACAAATAGAAAAATTCCAAGCTCGTAAATACCTACAAAGTGGTACCTTTGCAGCTATAGAGCCAGGTTAAATAAAAGTTGAGGGGAAAAATATTGTAATATCACGTTGTCTTAAACGAGATAACTATCATGATCATATCGTTGTAATGATCTTAAGCAAATCAAAGCTCCGTTTTCTCAATATTATGGAACACACTCAATATTATGATTACCATGAAGCGATTGCCATGAGGTACCTCCCTCTCCATTTAGAATAGAATATTGAGGTACCAGAACCTACAGATGGCGGTATATCCATCCAAGATAGTGTCAAATGCATAGAGTGGGGATGGGCAGAAGCAACCCCGTCGCGAGTACTGCGCTCTCCAACTGCCAACACGCTTGCCTAGCGCAGCAATAATGGGCACTTTCTTGGGAAAGCCTATGTCTAGCAGTGGACTTCTAATGGCTGTAATGATGATTATAATGAAAACCATAAAAATCAAAATAATAAAAGAAGCTTATGTATATATTTATTAAACTGATTGAACACTAAAAATGGTATTAACTAACAAAAACAGCGTTATTAACTAAGCAAGCTAATAAAAGATGCACATACAATATCTGCGGCTACCACACTATATATTAAAAAAAAGGAAAAATTATACCTTGAAAGTTCCTCCGTAAGGGTAGACTAAAGGTAAACTGTTGATTTGCCTTTTCCATCTCATTTCTTGTTTATACTCTTCAGACGTAGATTCCGGTTCAGTTCTAACACATCGACAAAACAGAATCAATGAAATGATAAAAGACCTGAAAATAAAAAAAGGTATTATTACATTTGGTTTGATTGATTATTTGCAAAGAACAGCGCATATAGAGTTCTTTCTTCTTTGCCTTATTTTATAAAAATCAGATTCAACACCCAAATAAAACACAATTGAAGGCACAAGCGGAAAAAAGGGAAGTTACAGGAACATTAAAACCCTTGAATGATTTCTAAATATTGCGAAAATAATGCTGTTACATTGATGTTACTGGTGTTTGACAAAATTGACACGTATTATTATTGCGACGTTTCTTTCATGTTTTCTTCAATGACATTTTCATGTTTGTGTGTAAAATCAGTCTTCAACAAAAACTGTTACCATAGTTTATTACTAAACTATACTTAATAATATTTTAAAGCTGAAGGGCATATTTGTTTGATTAAATGCGGTAATATCAGGGATTAACGACCCATTTTGAAAAAATCTCCTACTGTCGCCTATTTATCGAGAATGTAACCCTCTATGACCAATAGAGTTGGAATATCAATAAAAACTTTGCAGAAACAGGGAAAAAATATTTCTTTGAGAACATTCGTTGCGTGCGCTGTGCAATCAGATAAAGTTTTGCAAAAAACATGTATGACAGTTATTTCCCATTTCAAAGTTCTGAAAAAACATCCTGCATATGTTCTAACTTTTAAAGATGACTCAATATAGCCATTTTTTTGATAATATATTTTTTCTCATCACCATCATTTAAAGACCAAGAAAGGGGGTCCATAACTGCCGCGCTGGGGGAGCGTTCTTTCAAACGCAGAGCGCAGCTTCCACAATGAGGATGCTGCTGCCCATCACCGCCCTGTGCATTTTATATACTGTATCGGATGGTTAGTCCGGATACCTTAGTCGCCTCTTACAATACCTGGTTCAGAAGAAAATACTATTTTATACTGCCGGTACCTCTTGGCATACCCTGCTTATTGTTATAAAATAATGCATTATTTACTAAGGTATATAAATCCAAACGCTGAGATATTATTCGCACGAAAACCTAAATGCTACTCTATCCTATCTTTCTGAGAAATCAAAACAAAAAATGTTGTAACATAGAAATACGTTCCGATATTGCTTTTTCGAATTACTGCTACGTACAAAAATACTGCAAAATTTTTGTTATTGTCACCTACTGATAAATTATATATATATTTATATCATATGCATTATACAAATATGTATGCCACGTTTATCTATTTTGTATATAGGTATATTGTCTGCACCACTATATATATATTATTTTCTGTTTTGTGTAATGGTTGACTGGGAGATAATGCCATCTGGCATTAAGTCCACCATTTGTACATTTTGTAACATTTTGTGCAATAAAGTTAAATAAATAAATAAAAAAAAAAGTATAACTAAAATCATTTTTTTTCTAGAGGTAACAACCTTATACAAAGGTTGTCTGCATTTGTATCTTACTCTCATCTATTTCTACCGCCAAACAGCAGTGTTTGCATTACCTTGCTCCAATTAGAAGGGTAAGAGAGACTGTAAAATAACTGGCTAATTACATATCTTTAATTCTTACAGAACGATGAGTTTCTTTAGACTGTGAAAATTATTTTTATTACGAGGAGCGTAAGTTTGTTTATAACTTTAAAAAAAGGCTTAGGCTGGGATTATTAAAGTGGTAAATATAAGTGTTAGCGAATTGGGAAGCCGGATGTTGCGAACTTTGAAAAAGAGAAGATTTACTGAGGAGTTTTTATTTTTTTTTCGTGGATAACTCCGCGACCACTGCCTGACTAGCTATATATGTGTTAACTTTTCATATTTTAGAGCAATGTGAGAAATTGTAAGCACGGCACAGATTATGGAATATAAATTTGGACGAAAAGAACTTGTTAATCGATTTTCTATGTAGCACCTTAGATGACCAAATGGTCTCAAATTTTTTTAACAATAATTAATAATATTTTTAATTGTATGCTTCAGTCCTATTAGAATTATTACAGGCTGAATATTGCCGCCACTGGATTATAGCTACATAGTCCTTTTTTTGTTCATAATTATAAACTTCTAACCTTCATAGTTTACGCCTTTGTTACGTTAATATGTCAGTCAGTCAGGTTCTCCTTTTATATATACAGATTAAAATAACCGACTTAAAAAAAAGACAAATACAGTTTATTGGCATTTAATTATTTTTTCGTGCCAGTTGCTGTTGAAACCACTGGTTGTATGGAATAAAGAAGGAAGCTGCTTTATCAAAGAATTAGGAAGGCGTTTGGTGGACCGGGGATTAGACTACCGCTCCGGGGCTTTTCTGATGCAGAGGATCTCGCTTGCTGTGTACCGCGGAAATGCTGCAAGCATTCTGGGGACCTTTGCAGTGGACACATCTATTTTATGGAATACATATTTTTTTAGAATAACAAATAATATGTATTTATATTGTCATGAATTCCTCCAATATGATTTTAAAATAACCGATAATATGCAGTTCCAATAACCAATCACGTTCGTAAATCGGTTGGTCGTTGCTGAGCAAGCGTATATTTTGTAGTGCATAATCTCATGACTGTCCCATAATTTACATTGTATGCTTTTAATGGCCGAATTAATTTTGGTATTTTTATATACATTTTATATTTTGGTATAACGACTTTGGTGGTTTAAGTTTAAATTTAATAAGCAAATAACGCTTTGTAATAACTGATTAATAAATTAATACTTAAATACGTTATTTAATATATATTGATTGACATTTTTAATTCTTAAAGACCATCCACCTAGAAAGAAGAAAGAAATATAAATTAATAAATTGACAAAACATCTCATCACCTTGACCTAACTCCGTGATAATTAGCTTAAAACATTTTCATCGGTATTGCATATTCTACCTAAGTTCTTGTAATGGTGCGCAGTTTTGTGGTAACATAGCATCGGAATACACAGACTTCTTGGTTAAGTACATCAGTGGATTTTATTTTAATTTTTATAACGCACCTTATATTATATAATTAAGAAAAAATTGCTTATGTACTTATCATCAAATTTACATACTTTACTGCCCTAGTAAAGTAGAGAGAACAGGTATGTATACTCGTAGTTTTGCTTTTATAATACGGCTATGGATACAGAGTAAGAAAAATAGAGATAGTTTATATTATCTGTAGAATATAGGCGATGAGTATAAAAACATCCTTTTTGCTGCAATTCTAGGCGGATATCGACTGACTTCAAAATATTTCTCATATTTTTTAACATATTTTTGTGGCTGTACTTGAGATTTTGTTTTTAAAAAATCTAGCCTGCGTACAACTTCAGAATTTAAACTAAGTTTTGCCGTTCTAGTGCGTAATTGAGTAATAAACATGCAACAACACTTTATATATAATATAATCCGAAAATTTAAAGAAGCTATTTAAAACCAAGTCAACAATAACATATAATTTACAAAATGAGTATATTAATGACGCACAAACGTCCGGGTTCAATAATCTTTAAGAAATTTACCGTTGAAGATTTGACACGAACTAACTAATTCGCTGTATCGATTATGATCTCGTTGATAAGGTAGCAATCGGGACAAATAGGTTTTTAAATATAAAGAAGAAAACTAAGATAAATTTATTTTTGCAAAAAGTATTTCAGTTTCAGTGTGCCTGTTGTGGAAAGGAATTTTATTGTGCACCCACACAATGAAATTCCTTCTTTTTCCACCCACTCACTCCGTAAAATTGTTCTTGGCTCCGATTCTCTAATTACAAGCCTTACTAAACTAGTGTAAATAAGTAAAATGGTACCGTAAACATTCATGCATATTCTTAAAAAAGGTTGCGGTGCGTATTTTATAAGACTCTCAACCATTAGAATTATATAAAAGTATTAAGATATAGAATAGTACCTCACTTTGTACCAGGTCGTGGGACTAAGGTACCGAAAGCGATAGTTGAAGGTATATCCATCCCAAACAGCGCACCTAAAATACTACAGGCTGAGGATGGGTGGATGGGTGGATGGATAAGGACGCTAATGTGACGTCAACCCTATAAACCAAAGTTACTACATCACATTTACCCAGTAATTTCACTGCCTGTCTAATCCTTCAAACCTGCTCTTTGGCATTAGAAATAGGTTAGGTACCAATGCAGACTGCTTTTGTCTACCTCATGTAATATACTCTGTTGCTCCCCAGTCGATATTATAATCACAGTTTAAGTAGGAGTTCGTTCTAAAATATAAATAATACTTTACCAGTATCAAATCTCTACTAGTGTTATGAACAGGCGATGCGAACCAACTGTTCCTCCAGAAATGTATATGGAGCAATACAATTTATCTTTAGAAATGTGAACAGCAAGGAAATAGAACTATCTGGCAGAGAGCGTTTCGTAGATGCACATAATAGCGGAATCTATATATATAAGAATTCACAACAACAACATACCAATACTTTGGTATCAGAGTTATTCTGTATGAACCCAATACAAATTATTAGATAATCGCTATATAAGGAAATGTTGTAGAATACCAAACCTTCAAAATTTTATCAAAGAAACCAAAATCTCGAACTTAAAATGTAAAGAATAAAATAAAAAACATTTTAAAGCTGTTAAGATTCATCTTAACTACAGTTTCATTACATGATGAAAGACTATGTCTTAATGTCTTTCTATCTCTGTATTATAGTACTTTTAACTCACTTTAAGGACGATGTTATAGGTGTAGTTCCTACATTTTTTATCCTTTTCACATACATGAATATATGACAGGAAATAACAAGATCATATTAGAAAATAAATTAAAATAATCAAATAAGTTAATATTAATGATAAAAATTAAGCTTTAGATGTATTTAAACCTGTAAAAACAACTCAATGGAATATGAACACAATGTCTCACTACAATATATATAAAACAAAGTCACTTTCCGCTGTCTGTCTGTCCCTATGTATGCTTAGATCTTTAGAAAACTACGCAACGGATTTTGTTGAGGTTTTTTCATTATTACAAATTTTTGGATTAATTTAAGAGGTAAGTTTATTTATTTAATACACGCATAATACCGTAAAGTAAGACTGATAATTTTAGAGGTTTCCAATGTGATGTCGTAAAAAGACACATGTTATGGCAATTACATTGCAAACCCTGTCAAAATAATGTACTATAATATTTATTATACATCTAAAGAAATGCTACAAAAAAGTTTGCGATCGTCTATGACTTCTTCTTCGAGATAACCCATAATAACAATTTTATGCTCATTCCACCCTTGCGAAGCCGAGACAGGTCGCTATTTTGGTGAAAGGAGAAAAGTCGCTATAGATTTTTATCATATTTATATAAACTTACCACATAATTGTAAATCCAAGTATCACTTTTATTACGGCGACTCGTCGTTACTCCAAATTCGGGATCAACGTTCCACTGATTTTCTCGAAATATTTTTGCTTGTTAACACGGACATGCTAAGCCTAATTCTGGTAACGGGTTAAAATCACACACAAGTCCGCCTCAAGTTACCGTCTGAGCTGTAATGGCTGTTTCACATTGATATAGAGATATGACACTAAATTATGATGTTGTATACTTCGAAGCCTTGTACCGTGAGGTACAGGTAGAATAGAATAGTACCTTCTACTGTACCAGGGGTCGAAAGAGGTGACTAAGGTACTAGAACCGACAGAAGGCGGTATATCCATGGGCAGCAGCATCCCCGTCGCCATAGCTGCGATTGCCAACACGCTAGCCCAGCGCGGCAATTATGGGCAAAAAGCCGCCTTTATTGGAGAGGCTTATGTCCAACAGTAGACTTCTAAAGGCTGGTATGATGATACTTAGAAGCCTGGAAAATAATCTTTGGCTAGGCCTATGACCATCAGTGGATGTTCTAGAACTGCTGTGATGATGATGATAATACTTGGTACAACATAGAGCTAATTACTATATCCATTCAATATTCGAGTAAATGTCATAAAATTATATCTGGTCTTAGGATATTTGCAATATGTAAATGGACTTCAATGCTGCATACAGCCTTCCCAAGAAAGGAGTGATGTTTCCCATAAGAGCCGCGCTCGATAAGCATAGTTACTCATAACTTTGATACAAATATGTTGCTGCCCATCTCCACACCGAGCATTTAAGCTGAGCTTTTTTGGTTAGGTATACTGCCATCTGTCGGCTTCGATATCACAGCCGCCTCCTACGACACCTGGTACTGGGGGAGATACAAATCTACTCTGCCTGCACTCCATATCTAAATTATGTCAATTGTTTTCTAATGCTTGATTACTGCGTATAGATATTACACTAGGCCAAAAGGACCATGAGTCATTATATCAGCTATTGGAACTTCACTGTTGAAAATAGACATCCACAAGATAGGGGGAATTTTGTCTTTAATTGCCGCCTGGGCAAGTGTGTGGGCAATTGACCATAAGTAAATCTATATACCTTTTAAAATATACATGCTGCAACTGTCATGCACAAACGCTTACGTATTGTAAACCTAAAACGACGCCAACTCCTCTAATTTGTTGCGTACACGATGACACGATTTATGTCGATGTTCGGAAACTGGCTTATTACGTATGGGAATGTCATGTTCTTACACGCATTTATTTAAATTATATTGTAAGTATGTTTGTGATCTTAAAACACAATTTTGAAGCAGATATCTTTAGCTGAAAGCTGAAGTTCAGTACATATATACATTATTGTATGTGGTTGTCAATACATGGTTTGTTGTCACTACAAACTGTTCACTTGTTTTTGGACATTAAAGTACAAGCTTGTTTTTAAGAAAGGCTTTTAATTTTTATTTTATTTTTTGACAAAACAGAACTTGGACGATACGCTAAAACCGTAACCAATTTTAAAAGTAGGTCACACAGAATTTCTGTATTACGAGAACGCTAGATAATTTTGCAATTATCTGGAAACCAATTTAGTACTTGAATATTTTACCATTTTTCTTTGTAACTTTTGTAACACTCTGAAACGAATATTAATTTAATTAATAAATTCTCACAATATCTCACGCATTGACCTGACTCCTTGACAAGTCACTTAAAGCATAAGTGTAATACAGAATAAACACAAATATCATCAAATAAATATTGGTCCTGGCTGGGGATTTAACTGACTAACCTTGGCGCACAAGATAGGCTAACTGCCATCTGCGCCACAGGGACTATCGAATAATCTTAGAATTTGCTTGTAATTGCTCAACAGAAACAAAATAAATTCAATGCTTCAGATTTATAGGTAATTCACTCAAAATAAGCACCAAGCAAATTAAAAGTTTGTAGAAACATAAACGGGAAGCCTGCGCATTTCTCAGTAAATAATGCGTTGTTACGAAAACCAACAGTGATTTACCGGTGGAATAGAATAATAATACCTCTCCTCGTGCCAGGGGTTGCAAAAGGCTATTAAGGTACCGAAACCAACAGATGGAGGTATATCTATCCGAAGCAGCGCTGTTTAAATACTCCAGGGTGAGAATGATCAGCAGCATCCTTGTCGCGAAGATGCGCTTTGCACCATCACGCCTTTCCAGCGCATCATTTAGGGGCAAAATCCCCCTATCTTGGGAAAGCCTGATTGTAAAAAAACTTTAAGTTTTTAAGGCAAGCAAAAAGATGTAATAGCGAAGTCAATTGACATCTGATAGCAATAGAGATTGCCTAAAGCTAAAGAAAAAAATATTACATATCACTACGCTAAATGCTCTATTTGACTAAGTCAAATCACATTTACATACGTGATCCGGATTAGGCAGCATGTCGAGGAGAATATTTTTTTTAATTTTGTCCTGTTTTTATTATTTGCATACTGTTAATGGAACAATTCATAGTGACACAACACATAGGAACAAAAGACAGCTTTTGTTTCCGAACTCCACTGTGCTTCAGGTAATTTTTTTATTCTATGTATTAGTGCTCTAAAGGTAAGGAAACATATAAATGCCAGTATTGATTTCAATCTATAAGAATAAGTAACTTGCCAGTGAAATAAACCTTTGATGCGTCAATTCGTCTTACTAAATTTCTATGAAACACAATCCCACATTCTTATCAATCTTAAAATATATTGAATATCAGCTTGAATAAATACTTTCATAACCTTTTCTTACTAAAATTTCTTATTTCAAGTCTTTCATTAAAGCCAGTAACCAATTTCATAAGTTTATTTAGAATTCCTAAATAATTAAACATTTCGTAACACGCTAACAGCGAATATGTGTGTTATCTCCAAAGAAGGGATGACATTATCAGAATTAAAACGATGATTTAAGCACACATTTAATAAATATAATTAAATAAATTCCCACAGCATATCATACATTGACCTGATTACGTGATACGTTGCTTGTACTACTTTTGTTACAGAAATCAGATAATCAACTAATCACAAATAAGCTACTTAAATATATGTAATATTTAACGCCCAGACATAGAACAAACATAAATATCACAATACAAATATTTGTCTTGGGTGGTGATCAAACCCACGCTCTGTTGCGCAGTATAAGGCTATAATGTTTCACAGCGGAGTTCCTTTCATATTTAGAGCTACAAAGTGTAACGTTGTTTTTATCAACCCCATATTACACACCCCCAGACGATCGTGTTGTTGATTTAATTCCGTTTGTGGTTGTTGAAAGTTAAATCAATAAAATCATTATTTAACTATTTCTATGAATGAGATTGCTTTACAGTAGTCTTAGGTAAATTTATTGAGGGGACAAATGGCGGATTGGGTAGTATTTCTATATTAAGAGCCACAGAACGTGGGATTGATCCCTCCCCAAAACAAACATTTATATAGTAACTATTTGTGTCAATCGATGTGTCTGAGTAGTAAATACCTATATATTTAGTTATTATATTTTTAAATTTCTATGTCTGATATCCGTAACATAAAAGCTTGAAATAACTGATTTCGGAGTTAGATCGAACATCATATCTGCTATAGTAGATTTTTGCCCATAATTGCCACAATGGGCAGGCAGGTGGCAATTGCAGAGCGTTGCTTTGTGACGAGAATGCTGTTGCCCATCACTTTACTGCCATCTGTCGGTTCCGGTACCTTAGTTGCCGTAGTTGTAATTAATTAAATATATTCATGTCCTGCAGTATATTTATATCCCATAAATTCACACATCTTATCTCACAGCGAAGCAGTTAATTACAATTGGTTTGCAGATTAATCGTAATTAACTACTACATTGAAGAAATAGCGTTGACTCTGAGCGTGAAAGGGGATTAGGTAAATTTTGCCGTGTCTAACAAGGTTTCGGTATTGAAAGTATGTTATTTATAAGGAAAAAAGTGCCTTACTCGTACTTAAAAAACAAGACATGTCAAATATTTCTAGAAAAAAATGTAAACTTCAATAAAACTTAGTATTTTTAATGCATAAAAAAATATAAAATAAAAGGATACCGATTCAGATTGTTCAAAATGGCGGCTAAGATACGAGATAAAATTTGGAAAATGTGCACCGAACATTTTATATTCTATTTTTGAAACTCATAAAACTTAACACGTTTAGCTCCATGTAACTCTAAGCCTTTTTGTATCAGAGTGCTGCATTAATCCACACAAATTTTATACAGATAAAAGAAATTGATTGTAAAAAAATAATCACAAATAGAATACCTCGTTCTACTAGTGTAACATGATCTTTTTGTAAATAGTCCCCGTTTTACGCAATTTTTTTTTAAGTTTCTACTATTATGAGGTACCAGCAGTGTATAAAACAAGCCTAGCTGTGAAATACAGGCAAAGTAGAATAGTGCCTGCCTCTATACTAGGTGTCGAAAGAGGTGACTAGGGTACCAGAACCGACAGATGGCGGTATGTCTATTCGGAACAGTGTAGCTCATATGCGCAGGGCGGGGATGGGTAGCAGCGTTACCCTTCGCGAAAGCTGCGCTCTGCGAATGCCAACTTGCTTGCCCTGTGCGGAAATTATGGACAATTTCCCATTTCACGGGGAGGGCTATTTCAAGCAATAGACTTGACTAATGGATGATATGATGATAACTGTTTGATGTCCGCGCGCAAAAGCTGTTATTATTTTATTTACTTCATGTTGGAACATTTTTCACTTGACAATTATACGTATACAGACCGTATTATTAAAAATGACGTCATACAAAATTACAAACAATTCATTAGAATCTATGAAAAAAAGCAAATGCACTATTTGGAGCGTAAACTGATAATGATGATGAGAGAGGTAGAGACGCGTACTGTACACTTATTTGCCGGCCAAGTCTAATAAAGAAAGAGGACAAGATTAATACTATTTAGTTGTGAAAGACTTAATCGTTGAACTGAAACATTATTCACCGATGAAGAGGATCAGATTCCTAAGATTATTTAGTCTCTGGTTATATTTAAAATATATTTTATAGCACAATATAGATATTATATATATACATATATATATATATATATAAAATTGAACTCCGATTTACGCGAATTAGTCAAAATCGGTTCAAGCTCAGTCTCGCCTATTGCGTAGTTCCGAAGTATTTGTATTTTTTTACGTTTCTAATATTTTAATATAAAAAATACATCACCGATTTCAAAAACTACATTATTAGCAGATAAGACGAGTTATACTTTAACCCCATATGTCGGAAATACGCGGGTAAAACCGCAAGACGCTAGTAATTATTTTTATTTCACCATGCACGTTACCAGAGTAAGTTAACTAAGACGTATCACGTACCCTTAAAAACTAATTAGGGTACCTCAGAAGCACCACAAAGTATAACGGTATAATTTAAGGAGGAAAAAAATAATTTGTGTTTTTGTACCTCATTTCCGCACACTTGTGATCCGCTTTCTTCCAGACGGAATAATAACTGTTTTGTTCCTCGACTGCACCAGACTAATTAGCTATTTAGGGACTGTATCTTGTAAAAGAAACTTTAAAACTACAACAAGCGTTCCAACGTAAGAGGTTGCCTTTAAGTACGTTACGCTAAATGACGACAAATTTGTTTTACCATCTTTATTGTCACGAGACCAATGACAAATAATTGACGATAACAAGGCTTCTCGAGTTAGATGACTTACCCTGTGCTGATCGGGTTTCTAAAATACAGTTGGCCGTTGATATACCTTTACGCGAAGTTCAACCTTATTGCATGGGGTACTGGCACAGTACATTAGTTCTTTCCTCCCCCTTCCTCTTACCTTCCTGTCATGTTAGGTAAACTTCATACAAATTCGGCTGCATTGGTACCTCACTCTCACCTATTCCTACCGCCAAATAGTTTGATAGATCGCATTGCTTTGTTCCGGTTTGAAGGGTCTTTAATTCAGAAAGTTGGCAAGGTGCTAGTGATAACATTGTGTGATTATGTCGTCTATAGATTGCAGTGTGTATATATATGCGTACCATAATGCGGACTTTGTCTGTCGACCTGGTTAAAAAAAATCAGGGTATCGTTAGAAGCGACTAAGGCACCGGATCTGACAGATGCTGGATAGATACCCGAAGCAGCTTTGCTTAAATTAATCAGAACCTTCATGGCCGAGAGCATATAATTGAGAATTTAACAATATTATTATGCTATGTGAAGACATTTGTATTATATCAAATTTACATATCTTCTAAGATTCTAAAAACATCGCTATTTATTCGCAAATATATACAAACTGTCGATTTTATCTAAAAAAAAATAAAAGATCACGTTCAGAAAAAAATATCCGAATAAGTAAACAGGTCATGAACTCTTATTTACGTAAATTTGATCATTCTTTTTATATAAATTAGATTTATTACATTAAAGCTAATGTAATATGGCTACTTTGATTATGATTCTTCTTTTACACCACAATGGTAGCAAACATGCTTGTTTGGTTCTTGAATAGTAAAAGGTTACCGTAGCTTATGAATGCTTACAACATAAGTGGTGCCAGATATACATTGCCGGTCCTTTACAAAACTTAAGTACGTTTATTAGGCAGGACATGCTTAAGAAATTAAATACTTATCAAACAAAGATAAACACACACAAATACGCACACGCATACACGCATATAAGTCGGTCTATATCTTGTTTGCTTATCGTATATAGTGGATGCACATACTAATACTTCTACTATTCTTATCTTACCTTAGATTCTTAGTAATTGCATACATGGCTGTTTTCTTTTTTTTACATTACTGCACAACAGTATTGCACAGGTATTGCTACATGTAACTCCTAAATGTAATATTTAACCAGCTAAGTTGTGTTTAAAATGATTTATATGAAATTAGTCGTAAATTTTAGATTAAATTAGTATGGTAAACTTGTTTGTGGTCTCAATAAATTAAAAAAAAAGATTTCTGGCGTCATCTAGGATAGTTAGAAAAATTATGTACTCATAATGAGAGATATCATAAATTAATTGAGGCCGTCCAGAAATAGTTTTTATATCATTTTATATATCAAGGACTGTCATTATGTCGTTCATTTTAGTATTTACATTCAACGATGATACTGCTGACATATCTATTTTTTTAAATCAAATGTTATAATTGATAACACTACTGAACAAGAAACTGTAGCAGGAAAACTGCCTTTAGAAAAATATTTGACAAAAAATAATAATATTTATATTTTAAATTCAGCGATACATATTTACGGTTATCAAAGTAATTATGTAATGATTACTTTGATTATATTTCAAATTTGAATTTGTGAATTATTCGTGAGTCCGTTGTTTTTGAAGAAAGTCGATATAACTTTATCTAACCTAAAGATATACTTATTATTGTTAACTACCAGTAATTTTTCATAGTGTGGGTCTTCGGTGGTCTTTATTTTATGTTTAAAAAAACTGTATTAAAAAGACCCCTCCCTACATAGATAGATGCTTATATGCTCATAAAGCTTAAAGTTTAATGTAATTTAACCATACGATAACTATATGTTCCCTATATATTTAATATTACAACATATATATATATATATAATAAATTAATAGTTGTAATTTATTTTCAAGATAAATATATAGATATGATATTTTCAAGATAGATATATAGATATGATAAGATAACGTCTGTCAGGTTAGGTAGTAAATAAATAAAATAATATCTATGTACTCGCAAAACTGAAGAACAACTGCAGCAAAATAAATTAATCTTTTTTTCTTGTTTGTAATTATTGTATAGAAAAGAAATATTACCTATCGTTTGTATGCAGGTTAGTATATAGATTAGAATGCTAAGATTAGAATTTATACAGAACGGGATAATTTTTTGTATAGAAAAATTTGTCATGGCAAATTGCTCTAAATCAAAGGAAATAAGGCAAAATAATTTATTTACTCGTAACCCTCATATAAGATTTACGGTTTTGTAATCTGTTTATAATTAACTTGGACTAGTTTAAACAAGCCTAGCCTAGATACCGGCAAAGTAGAATAGTACCTCCCTCTGTACCAGGTATCGAAAGGGCGAGTTGGATATTAGATCCATCAAAACGCGCTATATCCATTCGAAACAGCGTAAATAAAATGCAAGGGTCGGGGATAAGCAGCAGTATTGCCTCGCGATAGCAGCGCTCTGGGGTAGCCAATACACTCGCTTAGCGTAGCAATTATGGGCAAAATTCCCCTTTTCTTGAGGAGGCTTATATCCAGCAGTGGACTTCCAATGGCTGTAACCAGAAAAAAAAGAAAACAAAACATAACGTTTTCCGTTACGTATTGGTTTTAGTAGAGACGTTCGACATTAGCGCAATCGCGTTCCTGACATTGTCTCTAAGCTACTTGCACCTGTCTAACTCAAAAAACAAATACAGCAAGCTTATACACTCACTCCTCTTGACTCGACTCACTTATAGCTTGCCACTAATAACATCATGTCGTCCATCTCGTATTCATTTGTTTTGTCAATTTATCTCTTTTGTGTATGTTTACTAAATACAACTGTGATGTCTAGTGAGTCTCCAATAAGAAGCAAACGGCAACTTTTATACCCAAATTCAACACTGTTTCAGGTAAATTGATAGATTGCAAGTCTAGATTTATAGTCAAAAAAAGGGAGTAAATCTACCTTCAATCTATACAAATTTCATCATCATCACCTTCATATAAACTATAGAAAGTCCACTATTAGACACAAGCCTCCCCATTCAAGGGTTTGTGATAGATACACCGCCATCTATCTGTTCCAGTACCTCGGTCTTCTCTAGAGTCTGGTACAGAAAGAGGTAATATCATACTCCGCCGAGCCACAGCTAAATAAAAAATAATTATAAATATTTTCACGTAAAACGATTTGGAACATTTTCTTTTTCGTTCTAATAGACATTGCTTTAATCAAATTATTATCTTATAAACTCATACAAATTGATTAATAAATTTTATCGAATTATGAATCTTTTTCCAATTGCTTTCACTGGATACAAATAATACATTTTATTTATATTTATTATTTTCTTTATCACTTTAATTTTATAGTCTTTTTGCACAAATCTATGTTGTGGTATTGTTATTTTTCTGCCGATGAGATCGTCTATCTATGCAGCATGGGAGGGCCTAATAGTTTGAAAAGTCCTTCGGGCTTGCATGTGCTGATCCGTGCATCGTTTGTGTTGCACAAAAATATATGTTATCAAAATAATACTAACTAAGCCCGGCCGCACTAGCGCAATCCTTTCAAGCATGTATTTGTGCAAAGGGCAGATATGGCACGTGTTCGCCGCCGAACACAGCTTTGTGAAAATAATGTGGGTGAACCGTGTGTTATTGTGGAGTGACAGTGAGGGAGGCATTAGTAGAGATTTTGCTCAGAAGTGGGTCTCCCATCATAAGAGAACCATGCGCCAATGCTGGCGCCTACCGCTATAGAATAGTGACTTTGGGCAGCATATTCTCCTCAAAACGTATTCGCCACATTCTTGATCAATACTCCGCTTCTATTTATCGTAGCGAGATAATATATAGCCTAATTAACTCCTTGTTATATCATCTATTTGTCAGTGGAAGTGTCATCAAAATCGGTCTAGCCGTTTCAGATATTACCTCAAACAAATAGACAGACAAACAGTGTATACATCCTATATGCATTTAGTAAAATGCATTTCTTTTAATAATACAAATACACACTCTAATTTAATTAATATGTATACTTGATGTCTAACTTGGCCTGAGGGCGCAGATGCTAGTGTTTCTAACTTGTGCGCCAAAGGTTGTGGGTTCAATCCCCATTGAGAGCAAATATTTATATGATGATATTTATGTTTGTTGTGTGAATATATGTATTTAAGCATAATATTTGTGATTCCTCTGTTGTCTGAGTTCCGTAACACACGGAGTCAGGTCAATTATTTAGTAGTCAGATGTGAATTATTTATTTAACCCTTTTCAGCACATTGGAAAACGTAAATAACCCGGCGACAGACAATTACGTGAATAAGTCAGTCACATGACACGTTATTTTGTTTCGGAATATTACCATACAGTATTAAGTAGCCCACACAAAATCAATGTTCTCTGACGTCACTAATCTAATAAGCGTTACGGTAGACCATCACATGACTAGAACAGACGTAGTAAACAAATAAACATTTGATAAATTAGCATATCCGTGTCTAAATGACGCCTACACCTTTGTAATTGGTATAAATCCTGAACTTAAGCATAAGTATACCTACTTCAACTAGCCATTAATGTGCATGCATATGTGTGTGTGTGTGTGTGTATTAGACAATACTGTGTGAATCCCAAACCCAACTAAAATCATAAATACGAAATTAAGTCTGTATGTTTATTTGTATTTGTACAATTTAAGTGATTGTCGGGATGTTTTTATAGACCTTATTTTATATCGCTCCCCAAAAAATTATTAGTGCCATGGGAAATTCAGTTACCTGTCAGTATTAATAAGGCTCAAAACTGTGTTTTATAATCATCATCATATTAGCCGCAAGTCATCCACTGCTGGACATAAGCCTCTCCAAGTGTTTTCCAATAAGACCGATCTTATGCGGCCTGCGTCCAACGCAATCCCGTGATTTTAGTCAAATCATCTGTCTGATGTATTATAATATCAAATTATTAAACGGACATTGTTTTTAGTATAGTAATTTTTGTTCTGACTTCTCTGAACAAACATTTACTTTTATACCTATGAAAAATATATGTTATACGTAGTATAGGTTTCACCAGTTTTCAGGACAACGTCTGTCAAAAAAAAAATGTTCTTTCCTAAAAAATAGTAGGTATACAAGTATCACATCGCCGATCACGTAAAAACGAGACTATAACCAATCCATCACAATCAATCACAATAAAAGATTGAGATATATTTCTTACCAGCTAACCCAACAGACTTTGTCATTTCTTACCTATATTTATATATTTATTATGACAAAATATTGAGACTATAAATTAAAATAATAAATAAAAAATCCCACAACATCGTTATACATTGACCTGATACTTGACCTTCAGTGGTAAGGCGCTTAAAGCATTTATGTAACGCCAGACAACAGGGAAATCACAAAAATACTACTTAAATACATATGATTAACACCTAGATACAGAACAAACACAAATATCATCGTATAAATGATGACAAGATGGGATCACTACCACACTCACACACATACAAACACATACGCAAACACACATAAATACAAAGACTATTATCATTGGGAATATCTTATTTAGGAAAAGCGAAGTCTCCTGGCACCGACTTCATTAAGTTTAAAAGGGGGCACTAGTCTATTATGTTACTTACCATGTTTACGCTAAACAAATATTTTTTTTCAGTACCATCTGCTCCATCGTGCCAGTGAAAAGATATTAGATAATATTAATAACACTAGGATATTAAATATAAAAGATAGGATCTTTCAAATTAGATCAGGCTGTACACAGTAAACAACAATTGATGAAAATCGGTGCAGGAGTTTAGAAGTTCATCCTTATTAATTAATTCCGACCGTGACACGAAGTATACGAGTATATATAACGATATAAAATTTTAAGTATGTAGATAACAATTATAATACAGATGATTTTATTTTTATTCCAGTTCAATCTCGGTATTGGAACTCCTACGCCAGCAGCACTTATAAATATAAATTGGGCGTTCCAAGCGAACTTCCAACTGCCCTGGAACAGGTCGCAGATTCCAGTGGACATACTACACGCAAACAGTGGATACGATGGTGACACAAGAAAGAAAAGAAATGTGGGCACTGAAGAAAGCGAAAATGTAAATACTCTCTCAGAAAACAGAGTAGGAGATTACGAGAACGATTCGAGATTGTATCACTTCTACAAATATCTAGAGGGTGTGCTGACTGGGTAAGTTATCAATGTACTTTTTTATTATATCATCATGTCAGCGGTATCCGTCTAGCGATAATTCCAAGGAGGCCTATATCCATTCACTGCTGGATATAGGGCTTCTTGGAATTATCGCTTCTAGGGTTAGGGGGGCCTGGCCCCTGACATGCTACGCCCTACCTCACGCAGTCGATACTCAATATAGGTACAAAATTTCGAGTCACTAGACCAATCAAAATCCTGAGGACAAGACCATTCTAGAGTGGGTCGCCACCTCCCAGCACCCGCTCTTTATACATTTATATCATTACACGTCGATACTTCTTTAACTGATTTCCAATAGAACCTGGATCAATAGAAACTATCTATTATCACACATACTCTATGCAAATTATAACTGTGCCAATGTCAGATTTGAAGTAAGAGCAGATTTTTTGTGATCAATTTAAAATTAAACATACTGGAATTACCTAAAATTAAAAGCATAGTCAAACAAACACAAGATATCATAGTGAATTATTTTTGTAGAAATATATAAAACATCTTGTATTGATTATACGCTTAAATATTTGTTAATATAAAAACAATATTAAAAGAAGTCATAAATATTGTTTTTTATAGAAAAAAATAACGAGAATTCCTATCATAGTTAAAATAACCCAAACATAATGTTGAGTAATAAACAAACAAATTATAAACTTACATAAATAAAAATGACTCGTTAAAATGTATGTACACGCTGCTATATTGCTCTGAAGAATCGCCAATAAAATAATAAGATTTTTAATAATCTACTAAATGGGAAAACGGTAAATATTACGCAGTAGACATCACATTTTTCATTATGGCCACCGTATCACATATCACTTGTAAGACATATCTATATCATTATGATATACTTGACATCAAATAGTCACCAAGTGACCTAGTCGCCCATGACAGTTAATAAGCACGTTAAGTTATTTGTTATATTAATAAACAAAATATTGAAACATCATTCTAATTCTAAACGTGTTTACAGAGTAGAAAGAACTACTGCTAGGTTAGCGTCGAAATCGGTTATTGTTTATTATCCAATTATGAGTAATTTAATACACACAATCTTAAAAAGATACATAAAATTTTAGTTAGACCTCACACATAGGTCTTCTGCATTTGTACGTCACTCTCACCTATTTCTAACGCAAAATAGTATTGATACATAGCTGTGTTCCGGTTTGATGGGTGAGAGAAGCATCTTCAAGTCACAAGGTTAGCAACGCGCTAGTGATATCCTTGTGATATTAAAAGCGAATATAGGCTGCGGTATATATGCTCATTTATCAACACGGTATAATAAAAAAAAGTCTTAACATTATAACGTCTGAACCTTTTTATAGGAAAGCTTCTGTATTTTTAAATGGGTTCTGGTTAAGTGTATTTTATGTCCAGGCATCATCTATCCTGTTAAAGGTAGCTCACATTTTTCACAACTTAGAGCGGTGATCTCATCGAATTTACTTAGTAATGTGACAAAATATTCCCAGGCCATTGTCTTCGCTTGTATACAAGCATCTATTTCATGTCGTGATCACCTACCATCATGAGATCCTAATAGTATGTGAGAATCAGAAAAAAAATCATATCATGTGATTTCAAAATATAATC
>JACJUM010003129.1:3828256-3847184 GCA_020976665.1 Heortia vitessoides
CCCGTGAAATATATTTTGCCGGCAACATATTTTTGCTATCTACATTTTTTTTCATGTCAAGTACCTTAAACTTAAAGGAAATGTTATGTTCTCGAAATTATAAAATTTGATTTTGCGTGCTGACTAAGCAAGGTTTTAGTTAAACGTTAGCTATACTATATGTATTTTGTACTTATTTATACATAACTTAGGTAATTTATATTACATAATACCTAAGTTACAAACAAATATTTTCAAATACACAAGTAATATGTACTATTATTACGTTAAAGGTATAATGCATGGAATTGAAAAAAATACAAAACAGTGAAAAGTTCATAGTTTCTCTTTTCTTACATTAAGTATTTGAATTAAAATATCACTAACCACTGCGCTGTATACTGCGTGGTGTAAGAGTTTTCTCATTAACCGATGTAGAGCATGTTTAAGATAATATTTATAAAAAAAAAGACAGGACCTTTTAAGGCCTGAGAAAAGTTGATTCTTTTGTAGTAAACGAATTTTCCACCGATTTTGTATGAACAGTAAACTATAGCTTTTGTTTTTGTTATTTATTGTACTTGCGGGAAACTCGCAGCACTTCTGTAAAACTTTTGTTTGTGGAGCAGTAGATTTTCTATTCACTCATACGACTTATTCGTAGAGTTAACGATACAAGTTATATGTATTGTATGAGAACAGTTACTTTCCTGGAGTGTAATAGGGTATAATAAAATATATTTTCAGTGTACATTCAGGCTGATATCATTGCTACATTAAGTAGAAACAATGAAGCCATATCGGGTATTAAAAAGAAAAAATATTAGAAGACTATAGAGCCGTGGGGTACGTGGGGGGATAGAGTACAATAGTACGTTCGACTGTATCAGGTTTTTTAAGAGGCAACACCTAAATACTACAGAGTGCAAATGAGTAACAGCATCCTCTTCGCGAAGTTACGCTTTGCTCAAGCCACTGTGGCTGACCAGGCGGCATTTACATGCAATAATCCTCCTATCTTAAGCCTATGTCCACCAGTACTCTTACTGCGGCTGATTCAATAATAATGGTGTAAACGCTATATAGACCATACACCCAACTATATATGTATACTAAAACACAAAAATACAATGCAAATATGGCGACTTACTAGTCTCATTATTTACCCAAAAACCATCGGGCAAACAGAAAAATAGATAACGCTATGCAATACACATTAAACATAAAACAATAATACAAATATGTATACAATACATATATATACTAATCATCGTCATATTAGTCATTGGAAGTCCCCACTGCTGGACATAAGCCTCCTCAAGAAAAAGGGATTTATTGGGCAATCGTGTTGACAATCGCAGAGCGCAGCTTTCGATTCGAGGGATGCTGCTGCCCGTCACCGCTCTGTGCATATCAACTACATTGTTTCAGATGCATATACCGCCATCTGCCGGTTCTGGTACTTTAATCACTTTTTACTGGTACAAGAGGAGGTACTATTCTACTATGCCAGTACCTCACGATTTGATACACACAGATACTCTTATAATACCTGATATAGACGCGTACTATATAACCTTTATTTAAAGTTTAACATTAGTATAAACACTAAAAGAATATTTATCCAAATAGAAAGAAACATAAACGAAGACAATAAAACTAGTTAATATTTACGTTCACCGTTATCCACCCGTTTGCAGTGTTACCACATAACAGAAGTACGTTTCTATTTTCAGTCCAAAAAACGACGCAGAACACATCGTCTATAAAGGAGAGATATGGCCGTACATACAAGCTTACGAGCGGGGCGAGAAACTGCAAGACTGCAAGCGCCTGTACCAGGAATGCACAATATCTCTCTTAGATTTCTTCACCCAGCCGCATAGTTTGCCTTCGCAGTAATTTCGTTTGTATTGCACATTGTATTTTTTTTAGATTCGAGATTTTTCAACAGTCTAATGATACTAAGAATGATCAGCACTCATCTATTTCAAACAAATAATATAATATTCTAATTAGAAATAATAATAAATATGGTCTCAATTAGTAGATTACATAGTTTTTTTAATGGATGAAACTCGAGCCTTTGTTTCTAGAAGTCAGCAAATGTGTTATTAATAATTCCGAAAAATTATTGTCTCATGTTAAATTTATTATAATATTTTGGAAATGTGTTTGTATTTTGCATAACCTCAGGTTTTAAATGATAATATTTTAAAAATATTGAAAAATATGAAATAATATATGTTAAGTTATTAAATATAAGACTATAGCAAATAACTGCCGGCTTCAATGTTTTACTAAATAAATGAGAAAAAACATCACCCCAAGCTGATGTGAAAATGTGTTTTGAAATTTAATGGGAAACTACAATAAAGGTTCTAGTTTGTAGTTTTTTTTACACGTCTATAACTCCTACTTATACTCGTATATTAGACGAGCCTGATGTCGGAGACGGCAGTGACCCTATCTTGTGCGCTAAAGGTCGTGGGTTCGATCCCCACCTAGAATAAATATTTACATAATGATATTTGTGTTTTATCTGTATTTGGGTGTTAAGTAAAAACATAACTTTAAGTACTTTATTTGTGATTCCTCTGTTGTCTGTTTTCTGTTCATAACACAAGTGTTTTAAGCGGCTTTTTTTAAAGTCAAGTCAATGTATCAGATGTAGTGTGAATTTATTTATTTTTGTATTTAATATAATAATAAAAATTAACAAAATATATCATCATAGTCGCCGTAAAATTTCAACTGCTAGACACAAGCTCCCTAAGAAAAGGGGGATTTGCCAATAATTGCCGCGTTGGACAAGCGTGGTGGCAGACAAAAAATATAATACAATATTTAATACATATTGGATATCAGGCAACAGAGGAATTACAAATACATACATATTTATCATTTAGACATAGAAAAAATACAAAATTTGAATAGAAAAAAATACTGCATGCTCCAAGGCTCACCTCTTGATCGGTTCGATCCCCACCCAGGACAAACATTATTTTGTGTTTGTTCCGTGTATGGATGTTATAAATATATTAAGGAAATATCTACATGTGTTCGTAACGTGACGTGGTGTCGATCGCAGAGCGTAGTCTCCCGGCGGGTACACTACCTGTGGGTACCAAGTATCGTAAGAGGCTACTAAGATACCGGAACCGACAGATGGCGGTATATCCACCCAGAACAGTGCAGCTCAAAAACACAGGGCGGGATGGGGATCAGCATCATCACGAAAGCTGCGCTCTGCTATTGCTAACTCGTTTGCCGAGCGCGGCAAATATGAGTAAAATTCCCCATTTCTTGGGGAGGCCTATGTCCAGCAATCGACTTCCAATGGCTGGTACGATGATGATAATACTAAAAAGCTGTGGGGTACTGGCAGAGTAGAATGGTAGCTCCCCTTGTAACGGGTGTCGTAAGAGGCGACTGAGTTACCGGGGCGGGGATGGGCAGCAGCATTCCCGTCGCAAAGCTACGCTCTGCGATTGCCATAACGCTTGCCCAGCGTGGCTTTTGAGCTACACTGTTTCGGAAAGATATACCGCCATAAAAAAGGATTTTGCGACTGTAAATTGAGATAAAAATTACCCTATCTCTCAAGTTTGATCGGACCTCGAACACAATAAGCAAAATTTTATATAAATGGGTTCAGTTTATTAGAAGTTCATCCCTGCTAAACAGAGTGACTTGACATTTTTAAGTAACATGGCAGACGTTGTCCTATCTGCACTATACTCATAAGTACTTACTTAACATTAAAAAAAATACTGCGATTATAATTGAGATATAAATTATCCTGCCTCTCAAGTTGGATCAAACTATACACAGTAAGTAGATAATCATCTAAATCAGTTCATCACTTTAGGAATTCATTCTCGACAAACACCATCCCATGTTATTGTATAAATAAATATAAAGATTAAAGATGTATAAAATTTCTATGTTTAATATATATGTTTAAATATGATGTGTAAATATATATGTTTTTTTATAGTATAAAATCAGCAAACCAGCGTACGGTCCCCTTGATGGATAACGTAACCGCAGCCTATAGATGCTCGTCACAAAGATATCTCTAGCGTGTCGCTAACCACGTGAACTGATGATGCTATGTCATATTTAGCTAATTTAATTTTACTGCCTCACTCACCCTTTAAACTAAAATACAACAATGCGAACACTGCGATTTGGCGGTAGAAATGCAGAAGACGACCTTTGTAAGAGGTTTACTTAACCACCATTTCGTTTCAGTCGATCATAATAGACTGAAATGGCACGCCGTCTATATTCCTATAACTTAATTGCTTCCTAAAATAAAAAGTGATCATATGAGGTACCAGCAGCGGCACGCGTTTTAACTCGCAGAGAATCTCAGACTCTCATTCCTGTCAGAGTATAGACATAAAATATAGGTTTTGTTATTTCCTAATTAATTATTTGTTATTTTCTGATAAAGTAATTGTTATTTCCTGATTAAGTATTTATTATTTCTGATATTTTTTGAGTATATATGCAACAAAGGTACAAAAATACAAATCTTGCTCAAATTGTTCAATTCTAACTCTATTTTATTTGAAAATATTGTATAGCTTACTTTTTTCTTATAATTATTGTAGAGGAAATATTAATATCGGTCTAGTTATTTATGAAATAAATTGTACCAAACAAATAAGCAAATGAAAAATCGGTTCATCACTCTTTATAATACAATTCAAATAATACCCCCTAACAACTGTTACAAGACACAACACAAGAGGCTGTCTGCCGTGACATTCTTTTGACAGTGGTTTGCATTATTAAATGAAAATAACCAAGTATAAACGAAATTCATTACGAAACTAATTAATTTTCTCCATAAGCGGTCGGTTAAAATTAGCCACTAAATCATTCAGCTGGTAGCCGACGGCAACGCAAAGTTAGCGACTCCCACGAGCACCGTTATTGTCGTTGTATCCAAATGTTTGTTCTGGTATTCGTGTGTAATGTGTTTGTGGACATTCAAGACGAAGCCTGGAATAATAGTTGCCACTTCTCCGATTTGGTGACCCACAAACATAAAAATATACGCAACTATAGCTATAGCGTTTGTTACACTGACTTGGACCCCGATCACGTTAAATCTTAACAACACACAAGTGTAACTCAACATTAATACACTCACTTTGTATTACCCTTTGTTTTAGTTAAGCTGAAATTGTTCTTATGATGTTATTCATAAGATTCATAGTAAAGAAAGTAATAACAATAGTCTATAATAATAACAATAATATACCTACCGTAATAAAACAAAAAAAAAACGCAGTGATTTGGTTCTTAGGATTTTTTCAGGAAGTGGAAAATCAGTCTAGAAGAAGTCCCCCAGAGAAATTGATGGCCCTGTGTGAAATAAACTTTCCAGTGTTTATGAATTGGCAGTGTTTGCTTTAAAGGTGTTTTAAATCTAAACATACAATTTCAAATTAAAGGTTAATTTTGATGTTTACATTTATGGTAAAATTGTTATTTCTTTATACAGAAAATCAATTTTATTATAATCTTTAAGTGAACCTATAGACACTCATAATATCACTCCAGCGTTACCTAACTTAAAAATTAAAGATATTACGTCGCATTACCCAGGAATGTCTCTGTCACTTTCATCCTAGAAACCGGAACACAGCATTGGGAGCTACGAGTATATTTGCCGATAGAAATAGGTAAAGTACCAATAACCTTTGTATGAGGTCTATCTAATGTAGTTTCATAAAGCTTGTGATTTTGTAATGTGCTGCCAATTTTACCTTCTAAGCACAAAGTTAATCTCTATGTTTGCATCGATAGCACAATATTTCTTACAAAACTTAGCTTCGGCCGATGTCGGTGAAAGTGGCCGAGATCTCACGGCTCAGTCAATTCACAGCCTCATATCATATTCGTGTATACTTGTATAGTTAGAAGTATTTGATATCAACATTGTCAATCTGTAACTGATCTTTATTATTAACTGAAAATAGCCAAGATTCTTTTATTTTTTTAGATTTACTAACTCTTGACTATAATTCACAAAATGAAGACCAAATAATGCTGTATTACTCAGAAATAAAATTAGTATACCTTTATTTATTTGTCAGGTGTAAATGAAACAAAAAATAGGTAGATCTAGTACTATTCAGTAGGTTATCAATACAATCCAAACTTATGCAGCGTAGCTTCACCAATATCAGTGAATGTATCCAGTATTGAGCTCTCACACTCCGGGAACATAGTCTCACAGTCCACTCCGATCTCCCGTCCCAACCTCTCTGCAGCATGGTACTCGTTATCTGTATGGTGAGATATTTCGTCCTTTGTCGTCGATGGCCTGTAAAAAGAATATATATATTTTACTTTTTCATTAGAACACATAAACAAACTAGTATACGGTCCGCGTGATATGAATTGTTACTGCAACCTTATGACTTGGAGATATTATGTCACATTACCCAGTAATTTTACTGCCACTCTCAGCTGGACTACAGCAACGCGCACGCTATTGCTTGGTGGTAGAAATAGGTGAGTGAGAGGTACCAATACAAACAACCTTTATATGAGGTCTGTCTTTAGTCAGATTAATAATTTCAAAGATTTTGTGCTACTAACAAACATGAATACAGACGTAAACTATTATAAGTTGTTGTAAGCATGTTTTAAGTCTAGTTTGTTTGGACAACAATACGAGAATAAATATGAATGGATTACTTAATATAAATTTTATGGAAGTAAATTGAAGACGTCAAGGTCAATTGGTGCAAAAAGTTTGGAAGACGGGGAGAAGTTAACTCATAATATGAAGTCGCCTAAGAGAAAACAAAACAACAGTTTTTATCTTTTACGCCACCCACTTACTGCTGTAGCTTCACCAAAAGAGAAACCGATTTTGTTGTGAATATATTTAAAACTATTTTATTTCACAATTTTTCTACGGTCCTTTCCTTATGAAGCCAAATTATTTTTTTCCAAAAAAATCGATTATCGATACATGTTTTTCATTTCTCTTTAATTTTTTTTTTTAAAACTACATAAGTTTAAATATAAAATAAGCCTACGTGACCTCTTGTAATATGACCTATCTTCTAGAGACAATATCGCCAAAATCAGAACAGAGGTACCGCAGATAAGATGAAACAAATACAAACACAGAAAACCAGTCAATAATTTAAAATGTATTAATATTATTATAAATACATTTTTAAATGAGGTAGACGTTTTACAATACCAGTAGAGGCAGTGAAATTACTGGTAAAATGTGACGTAGTATCTTTAGTTCACAGGGTTGGCGACACGCTAGTGATATCCTTGTAATGACGCTAACGTCTATAGGCGGGGGTCATGTTTACCATCAAGCAAACCGTATTCTTGTTAGGTGGTTTGGTGAAAAAAATCCCGTCCCTACTTTCATAGATTTCAATAGAAAGCTGTTTTTATATCCTGAATGAACGGTAGCAGCCATTATTCATTTATATGTTTAAATGGCAAACATATAGATCTAAATCCACATCGTGCAAATAATTTAAATGATACAATTTGTACAAACGCTTTGCACTATTGTAATTGTACTCATTTAAATAATTAATCACCAAGCATTACCGTTGTGCCTTGAAACGTAAATATCAATTATTCCAGTATGCATTACACAACCCGCCCACAACTTCTGAATAAAATAAAATTATAGGTTGGAATTAATCAATTATATATGAACGGTATAATACCTAGTTCGGCGTCAAATGCGTGATTTAAAAGATAGGATTAGTCCTAAATTTTAGCTCCAGAATTGTTATTATATATGTGCAAGACCAATAAAGTATTATCATTATTTATCATTATTATCTTTATTGTTCATTTCCTCGGTCATTGCCGGTTTACTAATATGCAAGGGTAGGTCAAGTACACATCAGGGTTTGTATTGGTCAGTTTTTATGTTGAAGGTTAAGTGCTAAGTATGAGTGTTTCTTTGGGTAAACTGCGTATTGGATTGTGTTATCGTTAATATAGGGCCTTCATGTTCTCTCTGCAAAAATTTCGTAAATAGCCTACACGTGTTCAGTATTGCAGGTTTTTGTAGTAGTTTGTAGGTGTTAGGTAGTAGGTTCGGAGTTTTGGTAGATTCGTGTATTTGCTTCGGTGTCATGCCTGTCGGAGAGACCACTATAGCGACTATTGTAAAATTATTATTTGTATTATTATTAAAATTGACAAAATATGTCTGTAATTTTGTAATTTTCTAAGAAATTACGATTTTTTGGTTTAATTGGTCCTATATTTCTGAATATTCCTCTGATAAATTGAATAATAACAATCAATTTATTTTAATTCAATCCATTTAAGAATTGATGCTTGAAATTAAATGTATATTAAAAACGTTACGAGGACAGTGGTTTTACATATTGGTTATTGGTGCTGTTAAATTTTTGTCAGTATATCGCACATAAGTGAGCGCAGTATTGTTTCATCATACCAGCCATTGGAAGTCCACTGCTGGACATAGGCCTCCCCAAGAAAGGGGGAACTTTACCCATAATTGCCGCGCTAAGTAAGCGGGTTTACAAAAGGGACGCTGCTGCCCATCCCGCCGTGTGCATGTGAGCTGCACTGTTCTGAATGGATATACCGCCATCTGTCGGTACTTTAGTCGCCTCTTGCGACACCTGGTACAGGGGGAGTACTATTCTACTCTGCCGGTACCTCATGGCTAAGTAATGCTTAATAAACGTTGGTTTTTCTAATATTTATCCAAAAACTTAATAAAATTTGCAGAATTTCCCACGGATAAAACTGCATTCATTATCTTTCCGTGTCGTCAAAACCGGTCGCCTGCTAAAATTGTTGTCGTGCACGCAGACGACGTCGCACCAACCAGTAACAAAATATAGCCTCTGAATACCATAGCATGAAACTCTATTAATCCCAAAGTTTAATCCACCGGAACAACAACTACACCAAGTCCTTATTCAACAGAGACATCAATTTTAAATCCGTGACACACTGCAAAATAAGGTCTAAGTAACTTACGTGAATAGAATATGTCCAATCTCTGCCAGTAAACCGTTTTCGTGGGTAAAAGGCACTTCGGCCGCCTCGCAGATTGTACGAAGTAAGCACGGCCGACCCGTGTAACCATACCTATAACATTTTCAAAGTATTTTCAACTAAAGCATTCAAAATTCTAATCCTATACAAACTTGGAGCATTACGTTTGCAAATTAATGCTGCTCTGCATGAGAACTGGAGGCGACGCACTGCGGGGAGTTATCATATGCTTTACATTAATTTGATTATGTCATTCGTACTCGTATAATTTATATCATGAGAATTTTACTCGTATATTTTTAATAAATTTACACAACATTAAATACGTTGACCTGACACCGAGGTACAGCTTAAAGCACTTATCTTATGGATACTAAACAACAGTGAATTTACAAATTGAATACTTGATACTAAAAAATAACACCCAGACACAGAACAAATACAAATATTCATCATATCAATATATGATTTGGGCATCGAACCCACGACCTTTTGCGATCAAGATAGGATCACTATCATCTGTGCCTTCATGCTCGTCATTATTATTATTAACATTAATATCAAGTCATACAAACACTATAAAACTACATTTTTTATATGAATACATATTTCAATATTATTATGGGGTAGAAGTTCTGTCACTATTTATCTGCAATTGAATACATAAATGATCAAAGAATTGCCAAATGACTAGAGAATCGTTAATTGTGCGTATTACTTTAAAATATACACCCTTGTCTAGAACAGCTACATCCCATATTTTATTCAAGAATTATTAATTAACATTTGTACCATCAGTCTCAGAAACTTTTCGTAACATCAATTATACTTATTTAGCTTAAGGGGCGATATGTAAATCTTTAAACAATGCTAAGTACAAATTTCAAAAATACGGGAATTTGTCCAAATGGAAATTAAGCTATGCTAATAATCACTCATTTATATATACATTATATATATATACATACATATATATAAATGAGTGTGTATTAGCATCGCTTAATTTGTTGTCAGTAAAATTCTGCACAGGCGTTCCAGTAACGTTTGCGTTACTGGAACGCACTAAGAAAGGATTTTTGAAAATGCTCCTATTAAAGGGGTAAAACGTGGCTGTTTTTCAATTTTTTTAAATTTCTTAAGAGGCATAAGAGGAGGTTCAAAGTAAATATGACGCGAGCGAAACCGAGGGGCCAACTTAGTAGACAAATATATATAATTTAATAGTTACCTCTCAACCATATGCTCCAATATTTTATAAAAGTCCCATCGATTCATTCTCTGCGGCTCTTGTTCTTGTAAATAATTCCTATCAATTTCTTCCTGGCGTTTTATTGCTTCTTGTAAGGGCAATTCGGTATTTATTTCAATGTCATTCAAAGAACCTCCTTCAGCATAAACTAAGGATCTCCGCCGTCTTCTATCGTTGAAGGTTATATCAACTAGCGTATTATTTTCATTGTCATCATCTACTAAATTTTCTCCGTTACTTATATTCCTGGAAACATCTTCATCTCCATCGAGTTCATTCTCAGCTTTTTCTGTATCGGTATCGGCTACCATATCTCTGCTTGATACTGTATTCGCAAAACCATAAATTCTGCTCGTGTATTCCGAACTGTTCGTTGGCAGGTCATATTGAAATTTAATTACAGTGCCAACCGTCACAGAAGCCTCCTTCAAATCTACTGGTATACCCAAACCAATGATAAACTGTAAAAATGTATGTTAAATGAGCTGACTGCACCCCGAATACTCGGAAATGTAAACTACATATTTATTTCAGTCCTGAAAAGATATCCTAAAGCAGGATATGCAGGGTCTATCTAAATCTTGCGCCACGAGAATCGTAGAGATGCTATCTGATTTTTAAATTCCGTCGTATTTCAACAGAAGCACAGGGATAAGTTTGTACTTTTCGTTGCGAATAATAAATCCGACGGTTTGAATCATTCATACGCTTTGAATGTGAAATTTACTTTCACAGACGACATTAATTTAGTTGAGCAGGAATATATTACAAGATCACAAAGTCCCATCAAACTCATCGCAACGACGTACGCACCTCGTATGTAATTAGCTTTAATTTTAAAAAGTTACAACAAACTGGATTACACCAAACAACATTCTAATTAGCGTAGGTTATTCCGCTCTAGACATGTCTGAACATGTCTATTCACAAAATGAAGAAAACGAAATGGAAATCTTTCAGAACGCTCTAAAAGGCGGGCTAAAGCGTACAACTTAATTGCATTTAAATTCTCGAACAAAAAAATAGTACGCTTCGTTAAGCCCGATCCGGAGTGCAAAGAAAACATCATTTACTTAACTTAAATCAGCTAGGTTATGTAAATTTGCATTGAGTCTTTTGTAATGAGGAAATATGTATGTACCTGGGCTCGAGCGGGTCCTCCATCGGGATACACGAGGTACCTTTTGTGTCGCACGGTAGCTGCTACTTGTGTAAGAAAATTAAGTAGAATTATCGTCAGAAATATTACTTTTTCTTCTTGGCCAACGCGCATCTCGTCGTCTTTTGAATACGCTTCAAGATAAAATGTTAAATGTTTGCGGAGCGCCTACGGCAGTCTCAAACTAATGAACCGTTATGTTTTCCCAGTGATTTGGATGTACCGAACGGCCTAGTTGCTCGTGTTGCTCACATAACTGTAGGTATGTATAATACAGTGTACATGGCGAAACTAGAGCGAGTTATGAAGCACTATTTTCCCTTTAAATAACGGAATGTCGATGCGAAATCACGCAGGGCGGATTCGGGATGAAATTACGCTGGAACGGTAAATGATTCAGAGTGCGCTTTCCCCTTGATGTTGAGCCATAAAAAATATCGTTTACTTTTGAATTGTGGCCGAAAACCGCAATGAATTCCAATGTGATCCCATTATTTGCTGTGAATCTTTCGCGCGTTTAAATATTTACAACGTATGTGACTCGGAGTTTTTCGCAGATTTTATCGGCACGATCTCATTTTTATTTTATGGATTTGCTAGGTACGCCGATAAAGTTTACATTTCATTGTTATCTCGATTAAAGACTACATTGGGATACCTCTACAAAATAAATATCTTATTATATTCTTACACACATCACAAGCAGCGCTCTGCGGATTTACTCATGTACATAGTTGTTATTCCGTTAATATTAAGGAATGAAATACAACTTTAGTCACTCGTTGATAATATAACCTTCTATTGGAGGTAAAGTTTTTTAAACTGATTTAGTAATGTTTTTAGTTTATCTATTGCAAACCTACAAAAATAGAAATCCGTTTACACGTTTCCATTTTAAATAAATATTATATTGTCTGTTATCCAAAGGAATTTATATTTTTGTTAGAGAAAGATATTATAAATTCAGTTGTTATTGGGTTTATATTACAAACAAAAGTATTTATTTTATTCTCTTAAAATATTAGCGCAGATCTCTCTGTCCCACTATGATCTTTCAGTTTTTTTATTAGTAATCGTTACCAGTAATTAGATTTGAGCTATTTGGATTTATTTAATGTTTACTTAAGAACTGGGGATTAAATTTTCAGTTATTAATTACAATTAAATACGTACCAATAACACATTCCTGTTCTTTATATAGCATGTTAATATAACTGGATTTATTTTTTCCAGAAGTTATAACCACGTTAAGTTGTAGAACTGTCATACAAACTTTACACCCCCTTTTAAAGAGATGACTTCAAATTATTTCACAGAAATACGAAATTATTTTACACGTGTTTCGTGATTTTCAATAAAGAACCTTTTTACTGAATTTGATTCGCTTAACTTCCAAAGTAGCAAAATTTAGGTTTGCACCCCTGTTCTATCCCTTTAGAGGGAGGGGGGTGGAGTATACTTTTGTAGTGCTTCCCTATGATCATTCCCTTTTTAGTTTAGACCATGCTTTGATAAGTCAGTCAGTCAGGCTTCTTAATATATATATATATACATTCCGTGTTACGTTGTTTGTCCGCGATGAACGTTAAAACTACCGAACCGATTTGTTCACTGGTTGCAGTTTGGTCTATCTTGAAAGATAGGATAAGAATATTTATATCTAAATTTATAGTCACAATATTTTTTGTTTCAATTTATATGTTTATTATATGATAAAAAGTTATAATGTCTAAAACTGCTGTAAGATTAGCAGATTTAAGTCTTCATAGTCATCATGATACAAGCCATTGGAAGTACACTGATGGACATAGGCCGCTCCAAGAAAGGAGATTTTTTTGCCCATAATTGCCACGCTGCGCAAGCGTATTGGCAATTGCAGATCGCAGCTTTTGCGATGGTGATGCCTCTGCCCATGCCCACCCTGTGCATTTGAGCTGCACCGTTTCGGATAGATATACCGCCATCTGTCGGTTCTGGTACCTAAGTCACATGTTACTTCACTACATGAGGTACCATTCTACGCCGGTACCTCACGGTAAGCATTTTTGTCTTACTCTTACAGTATTGGTCAATTTAATTATTAATTAATCTAAATTAGCCGCAGAATCGCTTGAGGCGTACTTTTTCAATATTTACTGCGGCCTCGGTCGCCCCTCACCATTACAACGCTATATATACATAAGGTCCGCTCGACCCACTGACCGCCTCTATTCAGTAAGCGAACGCAGACTCACGAATGTTGAGCTAAATGCACTTTTTGTATGAAATAATATTCAAATTTGATTTCAGGAAAACATACATCGATAAATCACAAAATAAAGACTTTCGAGTGCGAATCGATTAAAAAATAACGTTTGATAGTATTTCTTGAAATTGGAGTTCGTACATTTATTTTCATATTAATCATGCTCCTGTTATATTCTCAGATGCTATTGTGTATAATAAAATACAAAAAATAGTGCTTTAACTATTGAATAAATAAATTATGCCGTGAGGTACCGGTAGAGTAGATTAGTTCCTCCCTTTGTACCAGGTGTCGTAAGAAGCGACTTAGGTACCGGAACCGACAGGTGGCAGTATTTCCGAGACAGTGTAGCTTAATTGCATAGGGCGGGGATAGAGTGGGAATAATGAAATAAATTTTAAATAAAATAATATATGTTCTGAAAACTCATCTTAATGATTACAAATGCGCTAAATGTTAACTTATAAATAGCATTCATATTTTATGTCCGCCCGCAAAGATAAGTTATTAATTAGCAAAATAATAAAAGATGTGAAATACACAAACACTGACAGTTCGCTATGCTTATGTGAAACGATAACTATCTATTCTTATAGATTTCTTAGACTTATTACTTCTTCTACTAGTGACTACGTATTACGAATAGGTTATTACAATTGAATTATTCAATATAAACGAATTAAGTCACTTATTATTACTAAACAGAGAAATTTAGTAATTATATAATAGATATAATATTAATTTCATATGCATTATCAATTCATATAAATATAAAATACAATCAAACAAGAAGTGATCGTCGGCAGCTGTGTTAGTATTAAATTGTATTACAGCTACTTGCGTTATCCGTCATGTTCCTTATATATTTCATAGCAGATCGCGTTAATTTCAGAAAAAAAATCCAATAATCTCCAGTTGTCACAGTCAGTGGTTGCACGCGAAGGAAAAGAGAAGTCTAAACACGGAAGAGGTCGTCAGTTTGCTCAATTTTTTAATGTGTCAGCCAGTTCCTGAAAAAGTAAATATTTAGAGTTTTATTGCCACTGTGCTGTACTAAATATATTGTCAAATTAATAAACATCCCTAAGACTATAGGGAAAAATTACTCTTAGTTGCCATGCTCGACTGGAGTGGTGGATGCTGCTGCCCATCCCTTTCCGACAGCAATTGCGATAAGCTGCTTAAAATGGACATATGCTATCATTTGCCGTTTTGATGTAACGTTTTTTAGTCAGGGATCTTTCTTTTATTATAAAATTCCTACGGCTGGCGTGGCGTAGCAAGCAAGGATTTTACAAACAATGCTCGCAGAAACCTCAATCTGAATTCAATAATAGTAATTACAACTTCAAAATCGTAGTCACATCAACTTGAAAACCGCGCCTACAGTTCTTTTTTATCACTAGTGCTAGTTTTACGTTTAGAAATCAATTGAAAATCTAATCATACAAATATTGAACACTGGTGAATATTATTATTATTTAATATTATTATTTAAATATTGACATCGTCAAATATATTATTTTCGTCATGTACGACCGAGCATTACTTTAGGACTGCACGACCTGTTTTGTCCCGAATAATTTATTGGCGAGTTCACAATAGTAAGTGAAGTTTTTAAAACAAAAAAATAGAAAATCCACCTAAAGTCACATCTCAAAACATTATCAATAAGAACATAAGTATTATTCTTTTAGATATACGAAAGCCACTATAATAAATGCTTGTCTTTTAAACGTAGTTTGTTAACTAAATTAGTCGAAGGTAATGTAAGCCCTCAGTTTTTTCTAAAGAGGATGTAACATTTACTTAAAGAATTAAATGCAAATACGAATAGTGTACAGTCACAGTACTCTCGGCAGAGTAATGTCTACGTCAAAGAGTAGTTAATACTAATATATAGCCGGCACTCATAAAACACTGTAAGTCTCCTTTCAATATGGATTGGACTATTAAGGCAAGTAGTAACATTACCATTTTAGATTCACTAAATCCTTAAAAAAATTATAATACACGATGACAAAGCTTATCACACAATACATTCTACAAAATAATTTAAACGAAATTTTTATAAAATTTTTGCCTTCTCTCAAAAACTAGTCCTGAAGATTAAAAAGATGTGATTTTTATTTATAATGTTGTATATAGGGCGCTGGCCCTGCCTTTTCACTTACCCTACATTAAGTAGTAAAATTTTAATACAAACTTTTCACCCCCTTTTTACCACCTTAAGATATTATTTTTGAAGAAATATTTTACTAATGTTTTCATGAATTCCCTTGAAATAACCTTTATACTGAATTTAATTCTCATAACTTCAAAAACGTTCCATACTTATTACATTTCCTTTAGAAAAACATCTCCTTTTAGATATTTATATATCTATAGATTTGTTTTAATTTTTCGATTTCAATTAATCAATCTACCGGGTACCGGTACAGCAAAATAGTACCCTTCCCCTGCACCAGGTATCATCATAAGAGAACCTATAGATGGCGGTAAATCCACCCAAAACGGAAGCTCGTATGCAACAAGGCTAGATTCCACAACAGAATTCGCGTCGCGAAGCTACACACTGCGATTACTACTACACTTGGCCAGTACAGTAATTTTGGGTAAATTTCCACCTTTTCTTGGGGGGGGGGGGCTGTGGATATTTATTTTTCTAGCAGTGGATAGCTGCTTTGATGATGATAATAAAATTAATGTATTCCCTAGACGTTGCGTCCTATGTAACTAAACTAACATAACTAAAACCAGTTCACATACATAAAGTTATAATGAAGAAAGAATGAAAGAAGAAAAATATTAAAAGAGAAAGAATGGTACAATATACATACAAGAAATAATATTTGAAAAATAGAAGCAAATCAATTCACACAAGTTTTTTATACATTGACTTGAATCCGAGATAAGTAGCTCACTCAAAGCACTTGTGTGTTATTCTTTTAGATATATCACATCAGACAGCAAAGGAATAAGAAATACAATCCATAAATACTGATTCATATTAATGTTTGTTTGAGTGGGGATCAAACTCACAGCCGTTGGCGGACAAGATGGTAACATTATCAAATTCGCCGTCGAGACAAAATTTCGCGATTCATTAACATCGAGGTATAGTAAAAACATCAGCGGAACATATTGACTTCGTGTTTAGAACCGCAGAATCCTATTTTATTCCTTCATTTCAATAAATTGGCTCGAGAACGGAACAGTGCGCCTTTGATGCGGTGCGGTATTCGCGGTTGCAATACTCTGGAAGTGGAACGCTATTTCCCTCAATGCTTTTCAACTTAATTTTAATATCAGCAATGGTATTCGTTTAGCCGTCGAACACCAGCAATATATAATAGTACCTTGCCCTGTACCAGATGTAGTAAAGTGACTAAGGAACCAGTGCCGACAGATGGCGAAATCCACCCAAGCCAGCATAGCTCAAATAGCGGGCATATGCAGCAGCATCCTTGTTGCGATGTGGCGCTCTGCGTTTGCCACTACGTCTACCCAGCGCGGCGGCTATGGGCTGAATTCCCTCTTATTGGGTAGGTAGGAATATTTAAGGATATCACTAGCGCGTTGCCAACCTTGACTTCAACATATTATGGCACATTACTAAGTAATTTCACTGTATCTCTCACCCTTCAAAACGGAATTTAGCGAACATTGCTGTTTGGTGATAGAAATAGGTGAGACTAAGGTACCAATGCAGATGATTTTTGTATGAAGTCTACCTTATATAGACTAAGTATTTACTTCACTTATGTATATCCTCCATGAGGTTTTCTTAGCACTGTGATAAATATATCTTCTTTTTTAAACTTACGTCTATATTTTTTTCTGTATGTCATAATTAGTTTCTTTTCTAACGTATTTTATAAATAAAACTTTTACGAGCCTAATATAAATACGTCGATTTTAGCTAATGCTTTTGTGAACACATATCCTGGATTACAAATTATCATTATAACAACTCTGTATTGTGATAATCTGTTGTATCTTCCTATAAATAAATAAGTGTCATCTGTCAGTGCTATGCATTTATATGCATCTAAAGCAGTGTAGCTCATATGCAACAGGACGGCTATGGGCAGCAGCATTCCCGACGTAAAGCTGCGCTGTGCGACTTTCACAACGCTTGGCTAGTGCAGAAATTATGGGCAGTCTCCCTTCCTTAGGGAGGCCTTTATCTAGCAGTGGACTTTTACGGCTGCTGAAATGATGATGATGATGTATCCTATAATATAGACGCTGGCAAAGATCACCAACTATTATTAACACATCACCAACTTTGTAACTTTTATACTAGACTGAATAGAATAGACTGAATAGAGCCGTGAGGTACCGACAGAGTAGACTACCAGCACCGACTGATGGCGGTATATCCATTCGAAACAGTGAAGCTCAAATGCACAGGGCGGGGATAGGCAGCAGCATCCCCGTCGCGAAAACTGCACTCTGCGATTGCTAACACGCTTGCCCAGCGCGGTAATTATGGGCAAAATTCTCTAATTCTTGGGGAGGTCTATGTCCAGCAGTAGACTTCCAATGGCAGTAGACTTCAAATGATAATGATCAGAATAGACTGAAATATAGACATAGATAATAAAATAATAAGTAACAAAGTAAACGACTTTATAGAATTGTAACTTATTTAAATTAAATGAGGCATGATAATTTTCATTATCATAATAGCCATAAAAAGTCCACTCCCTGGATATAGGCCTCCTTAAAACATACTCAAAATATACGGTATAATTGAGAAACCTCCCCCGTATTAAAAGTCGTTTAAAACAAAATTAATTCACTCGACACCTCATACGTCGATCTGACTCCGATCAGTAGCACCAGTTAAAGCACGTGAGTTTCGGATATCAGACAATAGAGGAATTGAAAATAAAATATTTAGACAACAAAAACAACAACTTATAACAATTATGAACATTGTTACATTGCTACCTAATCAAGTCTTACCCTTAGCGAACAAGAAAAACATTTATTCTAATTATATTTATTATTTGTTTATAATCTATCATTGTTTGATAAGGAAAGATATATTTTAAAGCGTGTAAAGCCTTCTTAATTTGCGTGCTTCTATTTACAAAGGTACTACCAAAAAAAATTAAACGAAAAGCCCATTTGAAACCCCGCAAAGCTACCAAGTTACAGAATCTAAATAAGACTTAAATTGACTTTGTAAGATGACGGTGTAATAATTAAATTTCCATTTAATTTTTCTTGTTCC
>JACJUM010003129.1:3847284-4001742 GCA_020976665.1 Heortia vitessoides
TATATATATATATATATATATATATATATATATATATATTTTCTTATTTTATTTATTTAACTTTATTGCACAAAATGTTACAAAATGTAAAAATGGCGGACTTAATGCCAGATGGATTATCCCCAGTCAACCATTACAAAAAAGAAAAATATATATATATATATATAGTGGTGCAGGCAATATATATACAAAATAGATAAACGTGGCATACATATTTGTATAAATAAATGCAATAAATGCATACGATATAAATATATATATATATAAATACAAAACAACGTACATCAGAAATAGGGAATACAGAGAAGCAGCATCAGTAAATAAAGTACGGAGACAGCGTTTCAGGATAAATTTGTTTGGGGATTGCTTAATATTCAACGGAAGCTCTCTATGCATCTATCGTTGCATACTGTTTTAATTACACTTCATTTCAACAATATTATTTCTTTACATCATCAACGCATGCATCCCTAAGATTTTTTATTAGACCAGGGTGACAAACTAGCATATACTCGTATTTCACGTGAGAGTAAGCATCCCGCAGCCAATACGCTCGAAATATCGTAAGAGTTTTACTAGCGCGATACCAACCTTATGACTTAAAGGTAAAATGTCACATTACCCAGTAATTGTACTGCCTCCTTCACCCTTCAAACCGGAACAGAGTAATGCAAACTTTGTCTCGTGGTAAAAATAGGTGAGAATACGACCAATGCAGATAACCTTTGTAGGAGGTTAAATCCATGTATAGATTGAAGAAAGAAGGGCAAATCTCCACCAAAATCTATTTACCACAGAGCGTAGTAGCTTTGAGAAAGGATGGCGCCCACCCCGTCCTTTTTGAATTTTTAACGTAATTCGAAACATTTAACGTAACACAAACAAACACAAAAATTTCGAAAATTTTAAGTTTTATTTTTAATGGAACGTTATTATTCGAATTAAATGTATTAAATTGGAAGAGAAAGTGGGAAATTTGCCTATAATTGCCACATTGGGAATGCTGGGTGTACCATCGCTATCAGAAGTCAGCTGCCTATTCCCATCTTTTCCGCTATACTTATAGCATAATACACCTATTTGTCGGTTCCAGCCGCCTCTTATGGCAAGGGGGAGGTACTTTTCCAATAAATCGCGATTAAATTACACATAGGTTTGGCAATTTTTAAATAAACAAATAGCTTGAAAACTTAAAAATGAGCTGGCCTTATTTACAAAACATCTCATACCACAACCTGATTTCGTAAGAAATCGCTTAAAGCGCTTGTGTTACGGATATCAGACAGTAGAAAAAGCTAAAATATAATACTTAAATGCATATATTGAACACCCAAAAATAACAAACACAAATATTTATGATATGAATGTTTGTCTAGAATGGAAATTGAACCCATAGCCTTCAGCGCAAAAGATAGATGCTACTCAATACGCTTTCGGGACCGTCTTTCCATGTAGTGAATTAAAGACCTTATTGAAAGTACAAGGCTTACATCAAAGATATTCTGCCCTCACCCGATCGTTCTGGAGCAAAGTTTCGTGATCTAGTTAAGATATCATCAATTAACACGCGTCCGGACGAATGCCAGTTTGCTACGTCCAAAACTCGTGTTCGTACACACTTACCCATTCCGCAATCACGTGAACTTTACTAGTATGGTATATAGGGACGATTTCGTTAATTCTTCCGTGTGTGTACAAGCACAGCCGATGGTCCGGTAAATTTCTTCGGTAAATACAGTGCTGTCATGCCTTCGTTAAGCGACTCCGCACATATTTGCTGGGTGCCTTGCTTATATGTGGTAATTTCATGGGGAGTGGACGTAGTTGAAATGTTTCGCCAATAACATTGACATGTGGATCATATTTTGTGTAGTGTTGTGCGTATTATTTAACCTTTATTGCTTAATTGCAAGTGCTGTCTTGTAACCGTAGATTATAGTTAAAGAATAAGAAGTAGTTAGAACGAATATGGTGCTGTCTTCATTGAAGTGTAATAAGACGAACATTTAATAATAGACGTTGTTTTATACGGATATTAATATTCAAAGTATAATGATTAATCAATACTTAAGTAAAAGAATAAGATTGTAATAATTGCCTGTAATAAAGTGTAATTATAAGAGGAACTGTTAATAATAGACGTTGTTTTAATGCAGATTTTAATATAAAACTAAACTAAATTTCCAACGTAACAATCAGAACTTAATACTGAAATCTACTGTTCTGGTTATACACCGTTATGTCATTTAAAAATGTAGTCAAATAAAATAACAGTCAGTTTATCATTATTTCCAGGTCACTTCTGGTTTTAGCAGTATCAAACGACCGCATTGAAACTCATAAAAGACAAAAGCGATATCTACTGTTCACGCCGTCAACACAATGGGGGGTAAGTTTTACAAATATCACTATTTGTGTTCATAACATTTCCGTAGTAGAGGATTTTATTTAAAAACAACATTGAGCGAATCCACGATTTTTGTTCAGAATTTTTTGAGTTGAAAATAGAACGTGGATTGTTATGCTTTACAAACACAATGGAATTACTGGCTTAAACTAATTACTACAATCATTGATGGAAGCATAAATATGTTATTATCAAAGCAGCCGTAAAACATCCACAGCTGCACATAGGCCTCCCAAAAAGGAAGCCATAATTGCCGAACTGGTCAAGGCTGGCTTCGCGATGGGAATGATGCTGCCTATTCCCGCCCTGTTGCATTAGAGCTTTACAGCTTGAGGTGAATATACCGCCATCTGTTGGTTCCGTTATGTCAGTCACTTCTTACGACACCTACAGGTACAAGGGATGGTACTCCTCTATTCTACTGGTACCACACGACTTATATGTGCTCACAAATATGTAATAAACACGGATAATATTACAGTACTGTACAATTTAGTAAGTGCAGAATAAAAATATTCCGTACAGGTCAATGAACTGCATGCTGAGGTCTCATAGGCTGTCATGTTTTTAAAAAGTAATAACGATAACCTAAACGCGTGCCAAACGATAAAAAGTTAGAAAAATAGAGACTGTCAAATACACAGACCTCGTAAATAATGCAACATAATATTTTACAGGTGTTTGTGACAGTATCCATCCCTCTTCACCCAGAGGCCACTGTCAGTGTGGCGTGGTTCTTTGAAGCCAACTATTATAACGTTGCTAATGCTACCTACTTCGAACCTCTTCTCGGAGATATAGAAGTAAGTTAATTGATTGAAAAAACATAAAGGCATAATGTAAAAATACAAGTTGTATGCATTCTAAATGAATGACTTAAATTTATATACTACAAATTTTTGTTAATGCGTCTAAAATGTCAACCAAAAACACAACGTGGTATAATTTATATGACTATTATCACTGATTTTCACATTTATATTTGATTCTAGAATCTACGAGTGACTGACTGACTGACACGAAGGGCCTAAACTATCATCATCATCATATCGGCCATTAAATGTCCACTGCTGGACATAGGGCTCTTCAAGAAAAGAAGTTATTTGCCCATAATTGTCACGCTGGGCAAGCGTGTTGGCAATTGCAGAGTAAAGTTTTCGCGACGGGGATGCTGCTGCCCATCCCCGCCCTGTGCGTTTGAGCTTCACTATTTCAGATGGATATACCGCCATCTGTCGGTTCTGGCACCTTAGTCGCCTCTTACGACACCTGGTGCAGTATGATACTGTTCTACTATGCCAGTACCTCATGGCACTAAATTCTAAGAGTGAGAAACTTAAAATTTTGCATTTGTTTCTTATATAACGTAGAGGAGCAATAAGTATGTTTAATAAATAATTAATTCCTAAAAGAGAAAAACGGGGGTGCAAAGTTAGTATGAAACATTGCTATTTTTATTCAAATTAAATTCAGTAAAAAGGAACTATATTAAAAGACGTATAAAATATTTTTTCAGAAATGATCCCCTAAAGTTAGTATGAAATTTCAACATCTTAACGCGGGTGAAACCGCGGTGCGCTACAAATCTTTTATAAAGGAGGCAAGAACACGTTAAATGCTATTGCCAATGAAAATTAAATATTACATTTTTATTCCATTCCCTGATGTATCGAAATAATACTCGTACCAAAATATAGTCACATTAATACATTTCCAATACGACCAAATATCTCTTGGTAAGGTCGAGAGCAGAGCAAACGTTTATTCAAAGCGCCCGAATCAAAGAGACGTGATTGGTCCCTGTGATTGGCTTGCTCCAAAAATTGGAACGTTTCATAAAGACGGTTCAACCTTTTATTGACTAGAAAATGTTACATTTCCTTCTATCTATTTATAGTGGTTATTGATATATATACAATTATAATAAAAAATTAGTGCATCGCGTTTTCATCCGCTTTTAATTGTGAAACTTAAGGAATGATTTTCGAAAAATATTTTACACGTGTTTCATGATTTTTAATGAAGAACTTTTATCCTGAATTTTAATTTGGATAACTACTAAAACAGAAAAAATGTAGCAAAGTAAATTTGCAACCCCGTTTTACCCTGTTAGGGGGTTAGTTGCTAAAAGTTATTTCTTAGGGCTTCCCTACGTTATAAAAGGAACTCTTAAGGCAATATTTTAATATTCTACTCCTTATAGTTTAGGCCCTGCGTTTAAATGTCAGTCAGTAATAATAAAATAATAATTTAACACAACATTTCATACATTGACTTGACTCCGGGATAAGTCGCTCAAAGCACTTGTGAGACAACAGAGGAATTGAACATATAATACTTAAATACGTATATTTAACACACAGAACAAATATGTCCTGCGTGGGGATCGAACGCACGACCTTTGACGCACAAGATATCAAGATCACTACCATCTGCGCCATCGGGCCCGTAATTTTTTCAACCATTATGATTTTTATTTTAAATAGGCTTTATATGATTACAGATTGATGGGCGAAAAACTAGAAGCGTTCCAGGAGATGGCAGACCGCTGCAGTGGTTCACCAGAGCATACCTTTATACATTTATCGAGTCTATGTTGGAGAGGTAATTATTACAATAGATTTACTTTGAAGTTAAACCTTCAAAGGAATTGATAGGATAGAAACGTAAAAATCTGGCCACGACGGTAAAGGCACGTACATTTGAATAGCATATTTAAACTTAAGATGTCAATGAAAACAATATTAATGCTTCTGACAACCTTTTATATGAAGCTAGCGGCATACACTGGCTTCGCACGGGTATTATGAGGATACAAAATGGTTATTGTGGGACATCTCTACGAAATAGATACATCGTAGACTTTCTTGAAGACTTTTTAAAGTGTACAATACTATCGTACATTATTTTGATCTATATCGTCAGGTTCAGTCCGCGTTTGCAATGTAATTGAAAAAAGAATCATTTATGACATAACATTGGAATCCTCAAAAATTATTTGTATTTCTCTTCGTAATTATGCATTATGTATATATATATATATATATATATATATATTTATATATAAACCTAAATATACGTTGGAACAGACACAGCGGAGAGTGACTTTGTTTTATACTATTAATTGAAAATACGCCTCTATTCTAATAACGCTATTATCATAGACAATGAACAACCTCAATAAATTATCTATGAATAAGTTAATTACTTACAGTTCCATTATTTATGAGAACAATCCGATATTGTATCGCAAAACTATGTTCTGGATAGGTGATTTATAATCTTTGTTACATTCAGTGCGTGATAAATCTCTATTTTTATATTATAAAATAAGCAAACAAGTATACGGTCCGCTTGATGATAAACGTCACCGCAGAATATAGACGTTTGTATCAACACAAGGGTTCTACATTCTATCACTAGAATGTCAAGAACCCTGTGAACTAAGGATACTATGTCACATTTATCCAGTAATTTTAATGCCTTTTTTCTGAAATAAATAATCATGTAAAATAACGAAATATCATATCAGCTATTGAAAGTCCACTATTAGATATAAGCCTCCCTAAGTAAGAGGGAATTGCGTACATAATTGCTGCGCATGGCCAACGTGTTGGGAATCGCAGAGCGTAGCTTCGCAATGATGATGTTGTTACCCATCCCCACTCTGAACATTTAAGCTGCACTGTTACGAATGGTTATACCGCCATCTATCAGTTATGGTACCTAAGTCTAGTACTATCCTACACTGCCGGTACCGCATGGCACAATAACAAATATAATCAATTGCCTTTCTATAATAAGTTCAACATTTTATAAAGGTTAACAATAAATAAATATTAATTGACAAAATAACGTGATCCCGACAGCTATTTACAATCAAAAGATCCTAATAGACTGCACTCAATAACTAGCAATCCATTGACAAAAGAACATAAAAATGTATCGACAAATAAGTCCAACATTTTTCTGTAAGCCGCAACTAACTGGATTGGACTGGAATTAATGGGAAATCGGAAACACGGTCGCATTGCAATCAAATCCCGTTCGAAATCAGTAAAAGCATTCAGTGATCAGGAATTTAATTTCATAAATCGTCATCGCCGCATTTCAACTATTTGAATAGCATATTTGGAATTTTTGAGTGGGCCGTTGATACGATGTTGAGTTCCCAGCCGTGGGCACCCATCGTTAAACTGCTCTTTGCTCTTTTACAAGAAATAACTTAATTTTACACTCTTCAAAAACGATTGGATGAATCTTTATACTTTGAAAATAATCCGGGCAACACAGGGTAACCATTTTAGAGTACCAGAGTAATTTAAGAAAACAAATGCCGTCTGCATTGGTACATCACTCTCACCTATTTCTAACGCCAAACAGCAGTGTCCGCATTGCAGTGTTTCGGTTCGAAGGGTAGGGAAGCATGGAAGAGGCAGTCAAATTACTAGGTAATGTAATATAATATTGGCACATCACAAGACTGGCAACGCGCTAGTGATATCCTTGTGATATTACGGACGTCCATAGGTAACAGTGACGCTTAATACCACGTGGACAGTAGGCTCGCAAGTCGATCAGATCTAATAGAAATAAAAGACCGTCAAATCAATTTCATTGGGGATTTAACACATCAAGCATTGTGTTAACTCTAAAGACGTCATAATTAAACGTGAATTGTGTAGAATAATACAAAAGTGTCATAAAAGGTGTTGAAGATAAACACAAATAAAGAGTCACGATGACCGTATAAAATTTTCACGTTGCCAACTGTTAGGATAACATTATTAAGATGTTGCTAAAAGACGTCTATTATATTTTATTTCAAGACGTTCTCTTCATTCTTAATCTACGGGAAAAATATTAAAGTGTTGGCAAACATATTTATTTTACGCCACAAATACAATTATAAAAACATTAGTAATTCTATATCGCATGGAACCTCTGAAGTAACTATGTGATGATTTATTTTTTATTTAAGTTGACTAGTTTTTTCTAATAAAATATTATTTTAAAGACAAGGAATATTAACTAAGATAATTATTTCTTGATTCCTTTATAGCGATGATATTGAGATTTGAAATTCTCCGGTTTGTATTTATATATCAATATATATAGTCAAAGATTTTCTGCATAGGTACCTAACTTTCATCTTTTTCTACCATCAAACAGCAGTATTCTTGTCATGGTGTGTATGCATTCTATTTTGATGGGTGAGAAATTGTTGGCTCACTTAGTAATATCTTTACGATGACATGAGCCTAAGGTGTCAGTTACCATTACTGGTTAAGAAATGCGGACAGCTTGTATGCCAATTGAACGAAAAAAAATGAAATTTGGGAAAACACTAGACCCACGAAAATTGGTTCTTCTTCAAAAATTATTTATTGCCTTATGTAAGCGAAACCACTTGGTCGCCATAATTTAAATTAATAATTTAATAACAAAATTACTTTTTAAATGATTCCTGAACACGATCCATTTCACTTTATATTTATACTCGGCGATTTATTTATTTGCTTATTTAAATTTTCACATCAACTCATACATTGACCTGATTTTGTGAGAAGTCGTTGAATCACTTTTGTTGCGGACATCGGACAATAGAGGGATCACAAAAATATACTTCTTAAATACATTAACACCCTGACACAGAACAAACATAAATACCATCATACAATTATTTGTTCTGGGTGGAGATCGAACCAAAAGACAGGATCACTACCATCTGCGCCATTGGCCCCGTCAAATTTGTATTAGGTACGCTGACAGATTGGTTTATATATAAACTCAATAGAATATCGCAATGTATACATTTCTACATCGAAAAAAAAACTACATTTATGATACACATAATAAACACAAATAAAGAGCTATAATTATTTATTTTAATTAATTTATTTCATTTCCATTACTTTACAGTGACTGTTCCCTCGAGTGACAAAAATGTTATAATATTTGAATTTTTAAAGTATATAACTACTGTTTTCCTCAAATCTAACGTTTTTTATCATGTTTGAATGTTCGTTCACGTTTCCAATCTATAAAGAAAATAGAAATGTCTTTAATATTTCTATATATAAAAATAGGTGTTCGTCCGGGATGAACTTTCAAACTACTGAACATATTTTAATATTTTTTGCTCAGAGCCTACATTTCGATCCAACTTGAGAGATAGGGTAGTTTATGTCTTTATTCAATATCGCAATATTTTTTTTAATGTTCAATATATGTATGTACATAGTGAAGACAGTCGTCTGTCGTAGTAGTAGTTTTTCAATTTTAGTAAATATATGCTTGCGTGTAAAAATATTCATTTATAAATTTATTATATCTTTCTATGAGAAAAGTTTATACTTTTCTAATCGCACACTATTACAGGCACGGGTACCCTGGCCGGTCGTGTCTCCTGAGGAGCATATGCGATAATACCAACACATCATCTCTTCATAATGGAGTTTTGGGTGACGTTCTTCATTTGACACTGTCGTAAGTATTTTTACATATTCAACATTTTCACTACATTGAAGTTTTTTCAAAAGCGACTTATAAATTGTATTGAGAACCAGAAGCTACGAACTTCTGACGAATTTTTTATATCGTCTATTTTAAAACTAGTCTCTCGGCACGAGGCTGGACCTTTTCAGCTTTTTTTAAACGTACTGTAAACTTAGATAAGAGGTTTTTAACACTGTCCAGCGTTCAGTGTCTAGATCAGGAGTTCCCAATCAGGGGGGCGTGTCCCCCATGGGGGGCGTTGTGATCCCAAACAGGGGGGGGGGGCGTAATCGGTCCAACTCTTCGTTTTTAATTTTAATTTAAATAAATAATATAGTTATAAAAAAATTAGTGTTTTTAATGTTTTTGGTACCTTAGTCGCCTCTTACGACACCTGATGCAATAGAAAAAGAAGAAGAAGAAGTACTATTCTACTCCGGCGTAATTTGTAGTTCTCCAAATATATGAAAAAATCAATAAATAAAATTAAAGTCCAACTGAGACCGAATTATATGTGGGCATTTAAAAAATAATCTTATTTTTATTAAAGATTCAAAAACTATGGTCCGCAATCTAATTGAAATCTCGTAATCAAAATGTTTTTCAAAAGGTAGGGCTTATTAATTGACCAAGTTTGTAATTAATTATCAAAGAGAAGACACTTTGACAGACAAGAAATATTAGAAAAATTAGTTTCTTCAAACATCTTAATGGATATTAGTAATAATAATTGATGGATCTTTTATATTTTTGTCTGAAGATAAAAAAAGCGCGTAATAAGACATATCTAAAAAAAATTCTTAGTGTACATAGATTATAAATGTTTGCAGTAAAACGGTTTGCCTGCCAGTTAACTAATATATAGAGCTAAATATCATGAAGTCTCTATATAGTATTTCGAATTCTCTATGTCATAAAACATAAATAAATAAAATTAATAACGATATCATTATAAACACATATAGGACCATTTTGTATAAATTATAATTATCACTATATTAAGCCGTGAGGAATCGTCAGAGTAAAATAGTATCTCCCACTGTACCAGGTGTCGTAAGACATGTACCAAAACCGACAGATAGCGGTATATCTATCTGAAACAGTGTAGCTAAAATCTAGGGTGTGGGGGTTGGGCAGCAGCAAATTTCCCCCTCTTATAGATGCCTTAGATTAGATAGATGTTCAGCAGAGGACTCACAATGAGTTATTTATATGACGACTATAATTAGCTTGGTATATAAACTCTCTCTCTCTCTCTTCTTAATGCTCTTAATAATGCATAATAGTTTTTATTAATAATAATTTCACCTCTGTAACATAGGCGATACGCCTAATATAGGGATCAAGGACTTCATTACAACTATGTACTATTTTTTATGTAACAATAAATATTATTAGTGTTATGTAATGCGATTTTTAGGTTTTAGTTAATTTTTAGTTACTTTACGTTTTTATTTTATTCTTCTAAACTATTATTTTACTGTTACAAACAAAGCTGGAGAAATTAATGAAAATATACAATATTTTGTTCATAGAGTTTAAATTCGGTTGCTTTGTTATGTTTCTTGAAAATTTGCGAGCGGAATGATTATTAACAATAAATCAATCAATAGTTTTATTTTGTGTTGCAGACCTTCAACATCGATGTCCGAAGACGATATAGAAGATTATTATTATGAAGCAGAATATCGCGGGATAGAAGAAGAATGTGACACATACTATTCTGACTGCCCAGAGAGTCCACTCGATCTGCTATCAGTTTTAGTAGAAAATATAACATAGCTTAAAAGAATTGTGACTGTTTACTATTTGGACTACCCAGTGGGTTCTCTCAATCTACTATCAGTTTTTGTAGAAAATATAATTAGAAGAATTGTCTTGTCTGAATTCTTAATGATCCAATCTTAAAATTGTTTGGGGCTGAGTAGAATAGTACCTCCCTCTGTACTAGGTATTTTCATCCGAAATAGTGTAGCACAATGTACAGGTTAGGGTGGACAGCAGCATTCTCGCGAAACTACGATCTGTGGTTGTCACCACGCTTGCTCAATGTGGCGATTAAAGGCAAAACTCCCACTTTATTGGGGGAAGCCTAGTGGATGATCAATTATATGGCCCCACTGTTGGAATTTATCGCCTTTGTTATTGAATTTATAAGTGAAACACATTAAAAAAAATTGAAAAAATAGCGAAATAACTCACCGATGAATAATAGAGTGTGGACATGTTTTGACGTATGTTATCAAAAATAGAGATGCCTCAAACCTCACCTACGACCAATATTTATATGATGAAAATTTGTATTTGTTCTGTGTCTGGGTGTTATTTATATATTTGATTTTATATTTTTTATTTTTCTCTTATATCTCTACCACAAATGCTTTTTAAGTAAGACTTAGGCCATGCATGCTCAGAACGAAAACATTGATCTGTTCGCTGATAGTGTACGTTGATTGCTTGATAATGGCTGCAACATCCCAATAAAAACATTATCTGCTTCTAAAATAAGCGCGTACACGAAACGATGTGGCTCCGTCAATCACTAATCCAAATCTGCACGCCGTCTGTAAGCCAGATTCGACCGAAACAGAGAGTAACCAGTTTCCAATTGACCGCGTGATGTCACCGCGCGCCGTCGCGCCGATAAATACAGTCAGCTAAGCACACACCATTTGTGCAGTGTTCCATCGGAAATCGGTTGTTTTTGGTCGTTATTATACGCTCGGCACTAGTTGTAATGTGACCAAATAACAATTCTATCTCTAATATGAGCAGATTCACTTTACTTAAGCTGCAGTTATAGACCTTCGGGTTATTGTTGTTTATGCAATATTACATTAGAAGCCATTAGTTTCGTACAATTCTGTTCTAATGTAGAACTATTATTACAAGACTACAAATGTAAATCTTTTAAAATACTTAACATAAGACTTTTGCTGTGAGGTACCGGTAGAGTAGAATAGTACCTCCCACTGCACCAGGTGTCGTAAGAGGCCACTAAGGTACCAGAACCGACAGATGGCGGTATATCCATCCGGAACAGGCAGTTCAAATAGGCGGGGATAGGCAGCAGAATCCCCGTCGCAAAAGCTTGCGCTCTGCGATTGCCAACACGCATTTTCGCAATTATGGGCAAAAAACTCCTTTCTTTGAGAGGCCTATGTCCAGCAGTGGTCTTTCAAAGGCTGGTATGATGAAGGCTTTTTCATACATATATTCCTCTATTGTCTGATGTCTGAAACACAAGTTTTTTAAGCGACTTACCTCGAAGGTCAATATGTGAGATGCTATGAGAATATTACTATGAATATACAATTGATATTTATTGCATTCACAATGAGCTTTATCATCATCACCATCATCACACGTTGAACATAGATAACACTAAACCTAAATATATCTTCAATTTGATCAGTGTTCTACCTTCGAGGTCCACTACCAGGTGCTCTAATAAGCTCTGACTGAATTACCTAAGAATAAATACTAGTTTCTATAGAAAAAACTGCCAACTACAAACCTTAGTTGCATAAATACACAGCACCGTGCTCGGGAATAATCAGCACACAACAAAGCGTAATGATAAAAAAGAATCTCCCGCTTTCCAGATTGCAATTGCATACTTAATATTTACAATAAAACAAATATACATAACAAATAAAATCACTAAAATGTCACTATTGAATGTTTTTCCAATATTCGAAGAGCGAATTGATTGCGGATTTTAAACAAAAACGACAACAAAGTATAAGAACGGAAGAGCTCTCCAATGAAACGGCTTGAGATTCAAATCATACTTATTTCCTCTACCACCTTTACACTTATATTTATCTCTTTTTACTTACACAGTACAACTACGAGTTTCCGAGTCAAAATCACTCGCCATATTGTTTTCCTTCAGTTAGTAGTCCCAGGTTTTTACAACTTATCGTATGAGTCAATTAAATTAATTTAAATTAACTGTTTAAATGCAGAATTAAATTTAGTCGTAATAAATTAAACCTTACAAACGAACAGTACAGTAGAGCAGAAAGAGAATGAAATTGATATTGTCTCTTTAATCATATCTTTCCTAAGGTGCCAAATTACTTATCGAAAAATACGATGTAGCACATAAAAACAGATTATGCTGATTAATCAATCATCATATAAAGCCATATAAATTCCACTTTTGGACGTAATCCTCCCTATAATAGGGGATTTTCCCCTTAAATAATTCCCAATCGTAGAGCGCAATTTCGCGACAAGGACGCTGCTGTCATTCCCACCCTGTAGTATTTACGCTGTGCTGTTTCGGATAGATGTACCGCCATATGTCCATTCCGGTACCAAAATCGTCTCTTGCGACACCTAATATAGAGGGAGGTACTATTCTACTCTGCCGGTACCCTATAGCATTCCCATCCCATTGATAAATAGAACATGATTTTATTTAAACACGATGATATGTAGACACAGATGTAAAACACTTTGGTTACTGCATATCATTATCTAATTGAGAAAACGACCGGCTGGACCGATTTTACTAAAGGCTTATTCATCTGAAAGGTTCTTCAGAAAGAAAACATGAAAGTGCAATAGATATGATAGTGAAAGCATTAATAAAAGTAGAAAACCTACGTTGTTGTGTACGTTATAAATTATGGATTTGACGTTTGACATAATGTTCACGCATTTGACAGTTGGTGCCATAGACAAATAGCGTGCTCTAATATAAATAAAATAGATCTGCTGGCATTTTATTTCATTTTTATGAATTATACCGATTCGAATTTAATATTCAATGTAGTTAAAACAGGACAATCTTTGGTTTATCTAGTTCTATATCGTCACTGCCAGACATATGATTCGCTAACAAAGTGGAAAATTTGCCCAAAATAGCTACGCTGATGATCGGCAATCGAAGAGCGTAGCTTCATGACGTGAATGCTGCCGCACATTCCCACTCCGTTTCATTTTATGAACACTATTGTACCTGAATATCGCCATTTATGAATTCATATCTGAATATATCAGCTCTTACGACACCTGGTACAAGTTAAAATGCTATTTTAGTCTTCTGGTAATGCACGGCTGAGTTCTACATACAATACTATAATTTAGTGCAATCACCGATGTTAACATTACAAATTCGTGCTCAGGCCCCATGGACGTCGCGGTCAAATTGAAAACATGATAGCAGGCTCGATGTGAGCGCGGTAGTAAGTGTTTGTTTGGAACGATTCGGCTTGCTACTATTGCGTGGTGATCATTTGTTGGATAATCAACCTTGTCCCTATAGATATTATAGTCAAAATCACGTTACTTTCCTATGTTGCAGAAATATGGTGTATTTAAGTAACGACTATACTTATAGTAGTTGAAGGTAGTACGAGATCTTGGAATATACATTTAGACATACATACTTCTATTGTTAGCAAAACTAATGAGCATATAAGATGTGGCAGCCGTGTGTTACCGGCAGAGTAGAAAAGTACCTCCCCCTGTACCAGGTATCGTAAGAGGCGACGGAAGTACCGGTACAGGGCGGGAACAGGCAGCCGCGTTTCTAACGCGAGCTACGCTCTGTGATTGCCACCACGCTTGCCCAGAGCGGTAATTATGGGTAAATTCTTCCTTTCTTAGAGAGGCTGCTGTGATGAGGATAATGATTTAAAGTCTTGCTGTTGCTCTTAAGCTTTACCTGTACCAAACATTAAGACTTCTATTATTATCAGAACTAACAATCACAAAAGGTATCAGACCTTTTATGAGGGCCGTCACTATCATATTATCCGTAGGACGTCCATCATTGGACAATGTCCCCATGGGATTTACAATATCTGGTAGTTGCTATCGATTTGTAGCTATTTATAACTGCTGTACCACCACCTAGTATAGAAGTAGGTACTATGCTACTCTGATGGTACCGAATGTCTGAACAATATTATCATACATACAATTTTACCTCTTCCACTAGTAGTCTAGAAAAGTCAAAATTTTGTAAATTTGATACACAATTTCTTTTTCTATCCACCTAAAGCTAGCATACCCTTGACACTGATTTATGTGGCTGGTATCAGTGACATATTTGGTAATACCTAAACTGGAATAACGTCAATACAACAGAAGTATTGGCAAAACAGTACTACAATAAATAACCACCAAATTTATTCGCAAAATGTCTATCAACAAATACGAATCCAACTCAGTCCGCACAATTGGTCCGATGCCGCTATCTAGTTTTCAATTTAACCACGATGTCAATAGTGACAGTAGGAAAAATAGGATTTTATGACATCAGTTATTGTATTGGATTGCCCGGCGTTCAGAATATGTTTTGTTCATTTAGGAAGTATAGTACGTTTACTGGCGATAGGCTTAATAGGTAAGTTTGCCTGTTCAATAAAACCCACATTACAAATAACGTGATTTTTTTAGTGAATTGATAAATGCAATATGTTATAATATGCCCGTTCCCCGTTGCGAAAGATACGCTGTGCGATTACCAACACGCTTACCCAGCGTGGCAAGTATGATTATAATTCCCCCATTCCTGGGGAAGACTATGTTACTCCAAAGGCTGATATGACAATGAATGTTGACCATAATTTTTCATTCAAACTCAATGCTTCATTGCACTTGAGAACGTGCCTATAAGAACAGGCTAGAACCAGTTTAGGTACTTAAGTATCAAAATGTATTTTAGTTTAAGTTTCCTTTTGTTGTTAAATAAAGTTATTATTATTATTACTTACACTCTACAAGGTTCTCATGTAAAGGTCACCTGAGTCTAACGCCAAGCATGTTTACATTGCTGTATTCCGGTGAGAGTGAGAAAGGCATTGAACCTACTGGGTAAAATGAAATAAAAAGAAATACTTGGGGAGGTCTTTGTCCAGCAGTAGATGTCTTATTGCTGGTATGATGATGATAAAATAATCATAATATCTTCAAGTAAAAAATTTGGCAACCCGCTAGTGATTTTCTTGTAATGATACAGTTCAACAATCATACGGCTTGCGTGATAGAAAGCACCATCTATCACGCAAACTGTATGATTGTTTTAGTGATATAAAAATATATTAAAAGTTAAACCAGAAGCAGGTGTAATAATTATATTAGAAAACAAATTTTCCGCCTGCAACTTTGACCGCAGTGTATTTTCTGCGTATACTAAGCCTAAGGGACTCTTGTTATTGCGGGAAGAAATCTTTGTCGCTCTGTGATTGTTAAACAAATACCTAAATAAAAAAATCCTTAGAACAAAAAAACAGAATTTTCTGATGAGACCATGTTTTCGGGATATTAGAGTAGCCTACGTCTAGTAGCCTAGTAGACTTTAGATAATCCCGTTGCTAAATTTATGTAAAACTTTCAGGTTTATAATTTCAGTAGGACAATATTGACAATATAGACTTTGTCGAGACGATATTCAGACGAACACGAAGAGTATATTTGTAATATAGAAATTGGAAAAGTCCACTCAGAAACCACTAGGTTAAGCTTTTCTAATAAATTGGAAGGAGTAAATGTCACAACACATGAAAGGGATGCAGACAATAATAAATGACGAACGCCATAACGTAAAGTAGGCAAAGTAATATGGCGTATCTACTCATTATTCAATATATATCTACGAGTACATCACATTCCTAGTCAATACAATATTTGTGAGAAAACATTTTTCCGGATATGTTACACCTGGAATATTTAAAAATATGATTATATTAGCGGATAAATAGTTATATTTCTTTTGTTGTCCAAAACATATATCTGAAATAATATTATTCATATCGATGTGTAATTCAATTTTGAGGGTATCAAAATTTTACAACAACTTATTTTTTTTTGTCTTTCAAAAATTTAGTGCATGCAGCGGCAATCTTAATGCTTTCTATATTTATGAAAATTTTCACAACGTGATAGTACTAATGGAAAAAGAATTTCTCCAACATGCACATAAAATTATAAGAACACCTAAAAGTGATAAAAATGTAAGGTCACTTTCAGTCCGAGGCCACTTAGCGCCTAAAGTGGACCGCGGGCCGTATGACAACTCTGTTGTCACATAACGGGACCACTTGATGCAAATACGACTAGACACAGTGCGATTTTTGTGGTTTTCGAACTAAAAAAAATAATGTGTTCCTCTTAGGAACGGTTTGATCTGAACATTTTAAAGTCGGTCTTGAACTACCTTTCCTATGTACTCATTGAGTTACTATATGTTTCTCCATAAACCTGAAGTAGATCTACTTAGATAACGGCTTCAACCTTAACGGGAGGAAGAAGTCAGGCCGTTTAATTATTGTTCCATACTAAGTTTGCTTCTCATCACCCTGCGGGAATCGTGGACTGTGGTTGTTTGTTGAAACTGTCTTTTTAAAATTATTATTTATTAATTTTCCCTAAGGTAGACCTCATACAAAGGTCGCCTACATTAGTACCATACTTCCATTTATTTCTACCGCTAAATAACAGTGTTTGCATTGCTGCGTTCCTGTTTGAAGGATAAGTGAGGCAGTGAAATTACTGGGTAATGTGACAATATCTTTAACTCACAAGGTTGGTAACGTGTTAGTGGTATCCTTGTGATATTACAAGCACTTATAGGCTTCGGTGACGCTTACTATCACGTGGACTGTACGCTTGATTGTCAACCTGATCCTATATAAAAAAAATGTTGCGCCTGGTATACACTATGCGGGAGGGCATTTTAAGCAGATGCCAGAGATTTTGGCGTGCAGCTCTAGAATTGGTCTGTGAGATTTAGGTGTTGTATTTTACAAACGCTAGATATAATGTCATCGACCGAGTCCGACACCTTAAGTGTAGTCAGAAAATCAAATTAATGTTTCGTAATAATCTATACTAATATTATAAAGCGGTAGAGTTTGTTTGTTAGTTTAAACGCGCTAATCTCAGGATCTACTGGTCCGATTTGAATAATTCTTTTTTTGTTGGATAGTCCATTTATAGAGGAAGGCTTTAGGCTATATAACATTACGCTGAGACCAATAGGAGCGAAGCGTCAGTGAGAAATGTTGCAAAAACGGGGAAAATTATTCACATTTTAGGTCTTTCGTCGCATACGCTGTTTAAACGGTTTAAGTTATTTAAAAACTATGTATGAAAGAATTATTCCTATTTAATAATAAAAAAAAAAGTTTGCGACAGTATATGTCTATCTCTCAAGATTTACTCATAATAACATTATTTGTCGAAGAAGGCTTGCTACCATTATAATTTGCAAGCAGGTCGCGCGCCGGCGGGTGAGGGGGAGGTGGGCCCCGCCCCACCGCCGTGCTTGCCACTACCACTCGCGAGTGTATCTTTGCGTGGTACCATGCCGCGCGGCTCAGACGCGAGGTCGGCTCCCTACGGAACGGTTGAATACAGCGTGCTTTATTTTAAACAAAAGTAAAAATATAATTTATGCCGAAGTATTACGATTATACAATAACATAAACCAACGTGAGCAATCAAAAAATAGTCTCGATAGAGTTTCAGACAACCACGCAAACGAAGTCACGGGCACAGCTAGTATGTTATAATATAGCCCATTGTGATAAAATATCTTTCTAATTTAACTTAATAATAATCTGATTACATGAATTGATCTGGCTCTGAGATAAATTGCTTAAAACGCTTTTGTATCGGACATCCGGCAACAAAGGAAATACACAACAATTAATCCTTAATTCATCATACCAGCTATTGAAGGTTCAATGCTGGGCATAGACCTCTCCAAGGAAGTGGGAATTTTGCCCAAAATAGCCGCACTGCCAAGCCTGTTGGCTATCGCCACCCTATTCATTTGAGCTACACTATCTCGAATGGATCGCCATGTGTCGGTTCTGGTCCCTTAGTTGCCTCTTACGACACTTGCTACAGGGGGAGGTAATGGTCTACTCTACCGATACTTCACGGCTCAGAATCAAATACGCAAATATATATATTTAACACCCAAACACAGAACAAACACAAATATCATCATACAAATATTTGTCCTGGGTGCCCGCCCCATCCGTTCTACATGTCCAAACCGCCTTAACTTTACTTTCTCCATTATTGTCATAACATCATCTTTTACACCGCATCGATCTTTTAGATACATATGAATAACACCCAGACACAGAAAAAACACGAATATTTATCATATAAATATTTACTCTGGGTGGAGATCGAATCCGCACTTTTGGCGCACAAAATAGGATGACTACCATCTACGCCATCGGAGCCGTCATACAATTATAAAGATAATATCAATTAAATATACGTAGACGATATAATATTCACTGTTACAAATTTATTACTTCACACGATAACTGCGTGCGAATGTCGAGATAATAATTTATATTCTGTTAACGTATTCATTCACAGTTTTAAAATGGATTCGTTTCTGCGTTATATCCATGTTATCATTTTCCAAGCTCGTAACTTCATAAACACCTCGCGTGTATTTTATTCACATAAGCTGATATTTACCTCGGTGGCAGCACTGATGGTAATTTATATCTTTATTCTAGATACTGGCGAAGGACATTTTGAAGTTTATAAACGAGTGGTTATTAAGATTATTTTGTTAAGGATTAAGGTGGCGTGAATTAGCGTGAGGTTGATTCTCTCTATTTACACCAGAAGGTGAATGAGGAGCCGCAAATCTTCATATGGAAGAGGAGTCAGAAATACTTCTGTGTGGCAATTATAAAACAAAAATAAGAAAACGGGTGCATATGGTAGTGATCGTATCTTGTGCAGCAAGAGCTTGTCAGAGCAAATATTTATATAATGAATAATTAGTTTGTTCTGTGTCTGGGTGTTATTCTTATGTATCGAAGAGATCGATGTGATGTAAAAGATGATGTTGTAACAATAATAGAGAAAGGAATGTTAAGATGGTTTGGACATATGGAGAGGATGGATGGATGGATGGATGGATGGATGTAGGATGGCAGCACAAATATATAGAGCGGAAATGAATGGAAGAGTTGGTATAAGACGACTGAGGCGAACATATCTTAACTAGGTAGAAAAGGTATTAAAAAGGGCCAGGTCAGAAGTACTAAGAATAAACGAGCGCGTATGCAAGGACTAATATAAGTAAGGGAAGCATGTGAGGTATATCAAGATCGTAACAAGTGGAGATCCATAGTCTCTGCCTATCCCGATGGGACACAAGCTTGATGTATGTATGTGTATGTGTATGTACGTTTATGTCTAAGTATTATATTTTTAATTCCTCTTTTGTCTAATGTTTGTAACACAAATGCTTTAAACGACATACCTCGAATTCAGGTCAAATTATTATCACCACCAACCAGAGTTTAAATTGTATAGCAAGTTCGTATATATGTAACCTATAAAAATAATTAATCATGTATCAATTTCCGTAACTGATAGTAGATAATACAAGAGACGATCCAATGATTGAATAACGAGTTTTCGAGACTATACATATTTGTGAATTTATTTTTAATGTTACGGAGTCGATCAACAAGTATACGGTCCGCGTTTTGGCAATCATAAATGCAGCCCATAAACGTCGATACCACAAGAATATCACTAGCGCATTGCCAACCTTGTGACGTGAAGACATTATGTCACATTACCCAGTAATTTCACTGCCTCTCCTACCATTTCATTTTAAATTCAACGAAAAACAGCAAGGCGTACACTGCTGTTTGGCGGTAAATAGGTGAGAGTGTGATACCAACGCAGATGATCTCTCTATAAGGGCTACCTCTAGTGATAAACGACCGTGTAAACTCACACACCAAATATTTCCTAAAAACACATATACAAACAATAAATTCACACATGAAAGCGAATTGGAAAACGTCGCACCCATGTTTAGCGAACAGCCAATACCGCGAAGAGCGAATGAAGGCTCTACAGAAGACAAGCTTCAGTAAGACATTACTGTTTTGTTCGCTGTGTACTTAGTTATCATATCACCCGTCGGACATAGTTACAGTGAATTTGTTTTGTTTCACATTTGTGCACAATGAAGTGTTTAAAAGTTGTGGTTCTACTGTAAGTATATATTTATACATATATATATTACATTAAAAACAAACATAATTTTGTTCCAAATTCAACTGATGGGAATCCAACTGCAGTAAATCTCATTCGGAGTAACCTCCAATCCGCTTTTCTGTACATGTTTAAGATACCTATTAATGCTTGATCAGCCTCTATGCAAAGTCTGGTCAACACGTGGACTACGCTTTATTTTGCATCCCACAGGAATATTTCCGGGATCAAAGTCAATAGTCTATAAGATTTACTAGGGGTCAAGTCATTAATATGCTGAGTTTAATAAAAATTGGTTCACATGTTCAACTGTGAAAATGTAACAAAAAGACCGATACTCTTTATAGAAAAATATGGTGACTTGTGATGGTTGTGTTAATGTGTTTTGCATTTAATATTTTCAGGGGTCTAATGTTGTCAAGCAATCCAGGGAAATGTGAGCGAGCCAAAAGAGGACTCATATTCCCTCCCACCAGTCTTTACGGAGTAAGTAAACTTTCGAAGTCTAACCATAATGATACCAAGTTACGATCGATACCTATGAAACAATGTACTTAAAAAGTTCGATTGCATACCTTAAACATCATTTAGTCAAGAAAATAATAATTTATTTATAGAAGCTTACTAGTGAAATTGAATTCATTATCATCATCATACCAGCCATTGGATGTCCACTGCTGGACATAGGCCTCCTCAAGAGGGAATTGCAAATTGATATACAGCCATCAGTCGGTTCCGGTATATAGTCGCCTCTTACGACACCTGGCACAGGGGGAGGTACTATTCGACTCTGCCGGTACTTCACGGAAGAAAATAAATTAAAACGAATAAATATAAGTGGAAATAACGATTTATCGTATTGGGAATCATTTAGGTATACCTGTGCCCAGCCGTGGACTTCTAGCGGCTGAGGTGATGATTGCAAAGGATCTATTAAAATATTATTATATTAGATATAAACTGAGAACTACTTGTGAGCCTATTAAATAAAAGATATATATGCATAGTTTACATACGTGTAGATGTTGTAGTACTTCACATCATCATATCAGCCATTGGAAGTCGACTGCTGGGCATGGCGTCCCCAAGAAAGCAAGAATTTTGCCCATAATTTACTTGGCCGGTATTTTACGGCTGGTATTTGTCAACTGCCAAGTAAAGTTTGTGTTCAACAGGATAATATTTGTTTACTTTAATTTTTTTTTGTTTACTTTTAATTGTATTTTTTATATTATATTAAAAAAAACACTTCTCGACTGAGTGAGATAGTGTGATAGAATTTCTGTTAAGGAATTTTATTGTTTCTGTTTAGTTATTTAAGATTTTTAAATTGTACATTCCCCATCAAGTCAACCGTTTACTGCTGGACATATGACTCCCTAAACAGTTTCAGTCTAGTCTGATACTGGCTACCTAATGGGTGGATATCCTACGCTATGTTTGCCGGTGCGTGGTATCCATTCCGAAACCTTCACCATAACAAAATCAGTCACTGCTGAATATAAGCTTGTATATATATACAAGTGATCTACAATAGGGAAGGTTGTATGCGACCTGAGTCCAGCGCGATCATGCAGTATGAGTCAGACCGTCTATCCACTTTGTACGCACAAGTACTAACCCACCTATATCAGTAACTTTCAGCCTCAAACTTACAGCCTCATTAATATGTCAGCCTCATTAGTATACTAAATGAAAAATCTAACTTATCATTTTCAGACTTTCCTGGCCATAGCGGTACCTATTGACATACCGGACAAGAACGTATTCGTCTCATACAACTTCGAGTCTAACTACAGTGTTATTACCAATATTACCCAAATTGATGAAGTTATATTCCCAAATTTACCGGTAAGCCTAAAACTAGAATTTGCCATATTATACGCTTCAGCGAGGATGGGAAAATTAGAAAGTTTTAAGAAAAATAATACATAGTCGAGCCCTATGATGCAAAAGGCAGTGATCCTATCATGTGCGACATAGGTCGAACATCTCAATCAGAACAAATATTTATATGCTAATATTTGTATTTGTTCTGTGTCTGGGTGTTAAAACTGTCTATTTAGGTAATATATTTGTGATTCTTTTGTTGTCTGTCTTCCATAACAAAAGTGTTTTAAGGGACTTCCCACGGAGTCAGGTCAATAGAAGAGATTTTGTGGGAATGTATTATTATACACATTTAAACAATAATATAATCAGCCAGTAATTGCTTTCGGAAGTTTATATTTTTTTATGTTGATCCTTGATCAAACGATTAATTACAATTTGTTCCTTGACAATATAAGTTGTAATTATCAACATTTGTCTCAATGCTCGAAATATAGCACAATATGCACTAAAGAAACTAATAGGAACTAGGGTTTCGCCGACGCAACACCATTTTCTTTTGTACCAACAAAATTAGCGTCGTAATGGGTCCTCAAAACTGCTTACAAGTCAACAAGCATTATTTATTCGACTCAATGTTTTATTTAAAACCTAAACAGTCATCTAACATCGAACGAGCCAAGCAGAACTAGCCATTAAAACATGTATAGCATAACGCACACAATCGTTTGAATCTTTAAACTCGAATAACTTCCACAGGTTATCAGCTCGCGGCACAGTCGAAGCATCACCCGAGAGCTCGCATACACCGTGTTGGAAAATAGATTTCAGGAGTAAGTACCCGCTTTATACCGCTGAAATAACTCTGCAGCCAGTATGGCTGTGAATCTGCTATAAAAGTTATGTCGAACTGTTTGTGCTTGTTAAGTTTTGTGCTATAGAGGTTTAAGTTTTTACGAGATTTCTTTTATATGAGTTTAGTGTTATTTTTATGTTGTATTTTTTTAATTTTGCCCACAGCTATGTCATTCTACAGACTACCTCGTTTTATAGTCTATAGTCGACAATGACTGCGCTTTGTGATTAACACCACGTTCACTCAACATGGCTAATATATTAACTATGGCTCATTTGAGGATATGATGAATTATGTAGTTTATACATACATTCATGCTTGCATACATATATACATCGCGCCTCAGTCCCATTGAGGTAAACAGAAATTATAGATCTCCATTTGTTACGATCTTGGCATACGTCTCTCCCTTTTTTTACTCGTATTAGTCTTTTTATAGACGCTAGTTTATTCTTGGTACTTCTGACCTGTCCCTCCCGCCTCGGTCGATCTATACCAAATATTCCATTAATCTCCGCTATATATATTTGTGCAGGCGTTTTACTTTCATCTATCCTTTCTATATGTCCAAACCATCTCAACATTCCTTTCTCTATTGCTATAGATATTCTTAAATGTTACAATTAATACTAGTTTTTAGATAGAATGAAATAAAAATAGAAAAATAATATATTAACAGTTGAATTGAACTCTTTTTTCTAGTCAGAGTTCAATTCAACTGTTAATATATTATTTTTCAGTACTTGCACTCGCCGGCTGCTGCCATAGCACGTTCCCTGTGGTCGCAGTTCTAACCTAACCTGACCAATATATCGGTTCAGTTGATATATTATTTTGTAACTGATATACGATTTGGGCATCAGTTAATTCTAGTATTAACAAAGGCATACATTAAAAACTAGATCTAAGAAAAATGCGCTCTATTCTATATTTCGTAAAACTTAAGTTTGAACTGTAACATATACTGTACATGAGGTAGACCTTTTACAAAGGTCGTCTGCATTGGTACCTCATTCTCACCTTTTTTTACCGCCAAATAGCAATGTTTGAATTTTGACGGTTTGAATGGTGAGAAGCAGTAAAATTAGTGGGTAAATGTGGCAGAGCGTCTTTAATTCACAGGGTTGGCGACACGCTAGTGATATCTTTGTGATATCATGTTTATGATGACATCAGCGTCTCGTTTCCCATCAAATGAAACGTATGCTTGTTTGATGACGTCATTACATAAATATATATATTTACACACACCTAACCTTTATCTTCTCAGGAATGGTATGCGCGGTCGGGAGTGCATGCTAAGAAACATCTGCGAAGCGGCTGAAACACCGCTTCATCATAACGGTCTGCTTGGTCACATCATGCACATTATATTCACGTAAGTAATGCTTAATCCGACATACCTCAGTGCCTCAAGTCAAAAGTGCTCGACCAATGTGTGTTATCAGCGATGACCTATAGCAGCGAAACGTAGTCTCTTACCATTTGCCTTCTTAACCAACTGGAAATATCTCAACTAGCAATTTAGAGGACAATGCTCGGAGTCTCTGCACGATCGAATTAGGAATGAGGAGATTCGTAATAGAAACAAAGTTACCGATATTGCCCGGCGGAATAGTAAGTTGAAGTGGCCGTGGGCAGGTGAGTCGTAAGGTTCTAGAATTAAGGCCAGATACCGGCAAGCGCAGCCTAGGATATATATACGAGCGGCTACGGGCAGTGGCAACGTATATTATTCATCGTATGCCTGTTTGTCGACTTAAAAAAATCAATGACCATCCATGCAAAAATAATTAATTCTTAGATTCATTGTCACCTTTTTTGGTTAATTTTTATTTATCCTTTTCATATATTTCAGTGGTGTTTGTCTGGGATAAACGTCTAAAATACTGAACCCATTTTAATATTTCTTTACTTACTTTACAATTTGATCCTACTTGAAAAATAATGTTGCTTACATTTTAATTCATATTTGCAATACTATTTTTATGATAAAGATAGATATATAGTTAAAACAAGACCATGCCTGTTGAGTCAACTAGTATAAATATAATTATACCTATTAAATGAAATTTAGAAATATTATCTGAGATAAATGAATTATGATCCCACCTCATATTCATTCATGCCTTTCCATGCACATTACATTTTCCAGTTCTCAATATGTGAATTGAATTCTAATATTTTTGTCTCCAGGCCATCATCATCTCGCGAGGAAGGTCTACACGAGGAATACTATGAAGCAGAACTAGAAGGTCAGCGAGGCAATTGTGACCGCTACCTGGACGACTGTCCCTTCAGCCTTTTTGACATTATCACGAGGCTCGTGGAGATCAAACACTGACCTTGCTTCTAAATATATGGACACAAACTTCTATAACACACTCTTTTATTTTTATACCTTTAAAAGTGTTGGGAGAAGGTACCTAATGCTCGAAGTCCTTGCGTATGTATCAGAGAGGAGATGCTAAAGAATTAAAGTTTCTGATATAACCTGGCGGTATAGTAAGTTATAGTAGCCGTAGCAGGGCATATAGTACACAGAATCGATGGACGATGGATGGAGCTATAAGATTCTGGAACGAAGACCACGTACCGGCAAGCGCAGCGTTGGACAACAGGACATACGATCTGGCTAAAACCGCAGGATCATGCTCAACGCAGGTCGCATACAACCGGTTCTATTGGAGATCAATTAAGGAGATCTGTATCTAGCAGTGGATGCCCTACGGCTGATATACGTATTCACACTAAGTAATAATAGTACTTACTATAAAACAAACAAACAGCAAAGTCGAATGCTGCATTTTGAAACCATGAACTGACACTAGGCCCTTGTGAACGTATTCATCCAGATTCATTTAAAATATCTCTACGACCTACGACCTGCTCAATCAGCCTTTAACTTTGAAATGACATGAAATTTTCATTAATAAACTCTATGTGTCCTTACCTTCTTTGATATTCCTCTTACAAATTAATGATAATATCATCTTCTAAAGAGTAAAATAATACCTCTCATTTAAGGTATTGTAAAAAGTGACTGAGGTACCAGAACCCACAGATGACAGTTAGTCCACCCGAATTTGGTAGAGACGGACAACAGGATTCCAATACGCACTGATGGCTTAATAGAGCAGATGGTAGTGATCCTATTTTGTGCACCAAACGTCGTGGGTTCAAGCCCTACCCAAATCTTTATATGGTGAATATATGGTGCTGAGTAGAATAGTATGTCCCTCTATATCAGGTGTCGTAAGAGGCGACTATAGGCGGATATACATCCGAATCAGTGTAGCTTAAATACATAGGACGGGAGCAAAGCTGCGCTCTGCGATTGCCATCACGCTTGCCCAGGGCGGCACTTTTGGGAAAAAATTCATACCTTCTTGGGGAGGACCATTACCAAACAGTAGACTTCCATTGGCTGATATGATGATACAATTATAAAAAAAAAATACACGATATTTCATATGTTGACCTGACCCCGATATAAAGGCAATGTGTTACGGATATCAGACAACAAAGGAATAACAATAAATGAATAACACTCAGACACAGAAAAAATACAAATATTAATCATATTATTATTTGCAGTTTTGGGATCAAACCCACAACCTTTAGCGCACAAAATTGGATCCCCATCTGCGCCATCGGGTCAGTCATTGTTATTGAGAACATTAAAAATGTCACCGCCAGATAAATACATAATTGTTCTGAAGATGTCATGACCAAATCTAGGAACCATGTCGCTGAAAATAGTAGGGGGCAATAAAACAATAGTATTGTATCATTAAATTTATTGTGCACAAATTGAGTTACAACAAATCCTACGTTAGTACACTTGCATCTTATATTAAATTCATTAAAACTTAAATTCACAGCCGATACTTTAAAGATATTTTATACGATACGAGAACTTATCCAAATTGTATCTATAACATAGTTATTATTTGTTCCTTATATAATTACAATAAAAATTACAATTGTAATTCGTTTTAAATATTAAATTCCTATAGTTTCGCTAGAGAGCTAAAATAATTTGGCATGAGTGATCATGATTGATTACCGCCATAAATTAAATGCGTTAATCGTTTAAAATCTAAAAATGTTTCTTATATTTCATAAATCCCATTTATTATATATTATTACTTATATGTACAATATATTTATTTTTATATCATTACTACATAACAACTATAAATTGCATATAAACTGATATTCTTTTATTTTGTTAACATTCATATTTAAGTAAAACTTAAACTAAAAAAGTTGGTTTACTTGCTTATTTTTTTTAATGAAGCGCAGAGTAGGACATCCATCCAAAAGGTATACATACTCGCAAAAATCGCACTGGACATACAAGCAGCGCATTTTTTAAGTTCACATAATATAAAAAAAATTAGAGAAATTTGTATAGCAGTATATGCATTAAAAAATAAATAGGCCAATTTGAATATAGTTTGACGACCATATTTATATTTGCATCTACAATTAAAATTATTTAATAATCGCACTATACTTTTTCATAATTAAATAAAGTGAAAAGAAACGAATATTATTACGAATAAACTAAAATAAATAAAATACTTATAATCTGTAACTATAAATTTATATTACATTTAATCAAAATTATATATAATCATTCCTTGATATATTTTTTACATTAATAAGTAATATTCATTTTGTTATTACAATTAAAAATAAAAGATATATTTAAGAACAATATAAGCAATATAAGGAAATCAATATAATATTGAATTTAAGTTAAGTTTCTCTTCAATAGCAACATTATTTATTCTGCCAATTAGCTACAAATATAACTAGACTATAGACTACATATCTTTGATATCTTTGACTACCAGATGAAAAAAAAAACTGATAAAATTTTACATTTCTAGATTTTAATGAAAATCTATTTACATTTTCATTCAAATTGCACTTTTTAATTATAAAACCATCCATTTTATTCCTTAACATATTTTAGTTTAACTTACAATACCAATAGTCTCAATATCCTTGGGATAGAAGAAGTTGTTCTTCCTCATAGGTATGGACGAGATCTGCTGATCTACCGGAACCCTGGTATCATAGAGTGAAGGCGACTGAAAGATAATCCAGAATGTGCCCACAAAACAAGCGATGGTGAACAACCACAGGAAGAAGCGATCCAGGACCATAGACATAAACTTCCAGTCTTCGACCACCTGCGAACAAAACATTTCCTTTATCAAATAAGTTAAAATTTGCAATCAAAACATAATCTTCTTATTTTTTTATTTATGACAAAAAGTGTACAGTACTGCAGCCTTTAGATGCAAGTAATATCACAAGGATATCACTAGCGCGTTTCCAACCTTGTAACTTGTAAGATATTATGTATCCTAGTAATGTGTGTTCTATATACAGTAACAGTTAAATATATATTTAACACCCAGATACATAACAAGCACAAATTTTCATCATACAAAGGTATCTCTTCCACCTGCGCCGCCAGTGTTTGTACAGAATAACAATATTGAGATTATAGTAAATAAAATATAAACATGTTTTATTATAATATAGTAGATTTTTTATGGCTTGTCTGTCACACACTCCGAGCGAGGGTACGGATAAAAGTAAACCATCAAGATGAAAAGCTGTTATAACCCCATTCTATATAATGAGTGTATTTTTTCTTTATTGTGAATGTATTGCTAATAAATAAGTTAACATATGATGGGACAGAATGCCTTAATAAAGAAAAAAATACCCAAGCAATGTCAAACCCAAAACCAGATTAAGTACCTACTTATCTTGATACCGATCTTGGTAGTAAGTCCAACTATTTGAGTACCTCAGTATTGTTTCGTTTCCGGCATACATACAACAAAGTTTTTAATTGTTTCAGGATTTTAGCAGAATAAAATTAAAAATAAATATATCGTAATCTTAGATTTTACATCATATCAAGAAATATAATTTCATATAGGTATGTATATCTTTATAAATAGACAATTCATGTCATGATAAATGTCCGGGGTGGACTTCTAAACACCTGAACCAATTTTATAAAATAAATAAATCCCACAACATCTCATACATTGATCTGATCCCGTGATAAGTCGGTCATAGCACTTGTGTTACAGACATCAGACGACAACAGAGGAATTATAAATATATGTAATTTTTTTATATATATTTTCTACATACATTAAATATCTAACTGCCCTATCAAATTTTATTTGTTTATGTCCATCCAAAGGTTGCCTGTAAGAGATCGCTCTGAGCGATAAGGCCGCCGTATTTTTCTGTGTACAATAAAGGGTTTATTATTATCCCTATCACAAGTGCTTTAAGCGACTTATCTAGTAGTCAGATCAATCAATGAGATGTGTGAATTTATAATTATTATTATTTGACGCCCAGACACAAAACAAATACAAATATCATCATATAAATATTTGTGCTAAAAGCGACTTATCTCGGAGTCAGGTCAATAAATGAGATGTTGTGTGAATTTATAATTATTATTATTTGACGCCCAGACACAGAACAAATACAAATATCATTATATAAATATTTGTGCTAAAAGCGACTTATCTCGGAGTCAGGTCAAGTCAGTGCCCGAGATGTCGTATGAATTCGTCGAATGAAAAAATCTATATAAAAGTGATCAAGAAAACCTTGTGATTTGTTCAACTGCGGCATTTTACACAATGCCGTTCGGAAATAGACCGTTAACACGAGATCGGTCCCGATTGCGGTGTTCGGTCGCGGGTTGTGGGGCCGTTAACAGTGGCGCCTCCTGCGCTGCGATATTACACGATCGAACTTATATTCCAAATTAATTGTTTTAATTAAATCTGTCTGAATAACCTGGCTTCACCAATAACATTATCACTATAAACGCTGTTCTGCCATATCAATTATTGTTGTATATAAAAATAATATTTCACATCGGCCATTGGAAGTCAACTGGTGGACATAGGCCTCCCAAAGAAAGGTGGAATTTTGCCCATAATTGCCACGCTGGGCAAGCGTGTTGGCAATCGCAGATCGCAGCTTTCACGACGAGGATGCTGCTTCCCATCCCTGCCCTATGCACTGTATCGGATGGATATACCGCCACCTATCGGTTCTGGTACCTTAGTCGCCTCTTACGACACCTGGTACAAGGGGAGTTACCATTCTACTCTGCCGGTACCTCACGGCCAATTTAAACAATATATACTGTCATAAAACTATTGTCACTATAAATTGAGATATATTACCTACATATATATATACCTATACTATCTCTGAAGTTGAATTTAATCTAAATTTGCTTCGTTTAATAAGTTATTTATATTTACCGCTATCCAAAAAATATAACAAATTACATCGTGTGGGGCAAAAATCTTAAAATTGAAATAAAAAATAACGGATACGAATTAAAATAACAAATTCACTAAAATATCTTATCTATTACACATGATACAGTCATTATACACATTATCAAAACTGTCTTAACAATGTGATAAATTAATCACTTTGTATTAAATAAAAATGATATTTAATGTGTCACAAAAGATAATTTTACAAAGATCATTTAAAAACCTAATAATTTGACCATTTATGATTTCGCAAACAGTAATTTTAATAGACCAATTGACCTTATACAGGATTCGCAGACTTTTCGGCACTGACATTGTGATTGCAGTTCTCACTTAACCTAACCACTGTTTCGTTTCATTTGATCTACACATTTTATTTTGAGAAATCATATTTTGGCATTGTAATTAGTTCTGTATCATTTATCACTTTGTAAAAAAATAACTAATTGAGTTAACATTATGGATGGTAATAATAATAGTTATTCCCACAACATCTCATACATTGACCTGATTCCATGGTGGGTCGATTAAAGCACGCGTGTTACGGACGTCAGCCAACAGAGGAATCACAAATATACTATGTACTTAAATATATATTTAACACCCGGACAGAACAGAATCAAACATCATTTTAATATTTGTCCTGGGTGGGAATCGAACCAATGACCCTTGGCGCACAAGATATCAAGGGCCCGATGGCGCAGATGCTAATTGATCACTATCAATCAATCAATTTTGACTGATAACCGTCAATGATGGTTGGATATTTCATTTAATATCCGTTGTAACATTTGTACCAATACACTTTTTTTATTCATTTATGTAATTTTTATGTAATGGTGGTTTCACCCGCGTTAAGTTTACACCCCTGTTTTACCACCTTAGGGGGTAAATTAAAAAAAAAATATTTCTTATTGTTCTTCTGCGTTATTAAAGGCACCAAAGTGCTAAATTTCAAGTTTCTAAAATGTTGAATTTAAGCTCTACGTAGATTTGTCAGTCAGTCAGTCAGTCAGTGAGCTTCTTCTTTTATATATATAAACGAATTTAACTATATATTTATCACCAAATATGCTATGCACCAAATAAGCCGCGATATATCCATCTGAAATAGTGCAGAAACATCTCAAATGCACAGGGCAGGGATGGGCAGCAGCATCCTCTTCTCGAAAGCTGCGCTCTGCGATTTCCAACACGCTTGCTCAGCGCGCCAATTTTGAGTAAAATACCTCCTTTTTTGGAGAGACCTATGTACAGCAGTGGACCTTAAATGACTGTTATGATGAATTATTCTACAAATAACACTGTCGAATAAAAATAATGAATGGTTCCGTAAAATAGCTCAAGTTATCCGCCAAGATTGCCATCAAACCCAAGCACAATACAAGGATTGTTTCGTCGCTTATCCTAAAACCGATTAATCCTAATACGTTTATCTGAGATTGGGGCTAAATCTAATTACGCAGACTCATTACAACGATCGAAGAAATCAGCACATTTAAATTGCAATCGATCGTGTCCCTGAGGAGGTACTATCTGATACCCTCCGATAGAGAAAGCCCGGGGGGGTAGTTTAAAACCGCGAGTGTTGGAATCTCGAACGATTTAGAGTCTCGCTCGGAATTAAAGATTAGGGGCAATTTGCGCTTGTTTTTCAGGGAGTCGTGTTCAGGGAGTAGGTGGGTAGATAATAATGGATTGGGTGTCTATAGTGTGGTTGCAGGTTTGTTCAATGAAGTTCGTTCAAGTGGTTCGTTAAGAATTATAATGTGAATGGAGATGATTATCTATTTTTCGGGACGACGGATAAAGACGTCGACGACGTAAAGAAGCGAGGGGGGAGGGGTGATCGTGAAGTGCGACATGTTATGACACGAAGGAGTGCGTTCAATGTCGGTGGACTGAAAATGATAAAGCTTTTTCTTCATATTTTTAATTATGATAAATATGTTTTGTTTACTTTTTTCAAATATTTGATTGATCAAATTAAAATAGAACTAATTTCGGAAGAGCTGGGTTAATTTGAAAATCTTATATATAAAATTACGCTTTTATTATGTACACTAATTTGATTTATGAAATTTGGGTGACGTAGCTTATGAATTACATAAATTACCGGTTGTAGTTGATTTTTCCTCCTGTTAAGTTAAATTGTACAAAAGTACAAAGTATAATGTACAATGTTGTCAGGCCATGAAAATAAGTTATTATGGCTTTATGCGTAGAAGAAGGCTTTTTTATTTGAAATTTATAACTAAATTCTCACATCTTATATATTAGACTGATTTCGTTATTAGTTAGTATAGTTAGTAGATAAATACATATTTAACACTCAGATCTAGAACAAACACCAATATTCATTGTATAAATGTTTATCCTGGGTGAGAACAAACCCGCGACCCTTGACGCACAAACCCTTACATAATGTTGTACGCAACTCATGCTACAATATGTTATGGTTTGGAAAAACTAGAAACTGGATACATTGTTTATTTTCTGAATTCAGATATATGTTGTCATCGTTGCCAACTGTGCCAACGTCTCTATACACGTGCGATCGTCAGAGATAATTCCTAAAGGAAATTTAATATCTCCAAGGAAATGATATCTTAAATTGCTTGAAATTAATTTATCTTCTTGTTAATTAAATCTTCAGTTCTAGTAAGAATCGCCTAATTGTTTCAAACAAACAAACATATTTCATCGCATCGATTATATTTCGCTATTATGATTTATTACTAACTTCTGCCAATTTCTATAAGTAATTGTACAATATCAAATTCGACCTTCCATTTCCTAACATTCACACGTTTATACTCAGGGTTTTAAAATGCGGTTTATTTGACTTTTAAATTTATCGTTTCGGTTACCTTTCGGCAACAGTTTTCAACAATAATAATAATAACTTTATTCAACTGTTATTATTATTATTGTTGAAAACTTGAAACTTAAACTAAAATACATTTTGATACTTAAATACTTAAACTATGTCTAGCCTGCTCTTATAGGCACCTATGCTCTGTAGTGTGCCTGTAGGTGTGGATGTGTGTATATATGGTCTAATGTAATACAAGGTTTGTTAATACAAAACATTATTTACGCATACATTACATAAATACACAGAATATGAAGCTATACAGTGTATATACAGTATACACAAACAATAATAGTAACAATAAAAATAGCCCAGTCTAGCATAATATTGTTAGCAATTCCTCTGTCTTGTTGTAGTCCAATGTCAAAAGCCATTCCCTTACTGTTGTTTTGCAAGTGTATTTATTCATGTCATGAATTTCTATTTCATGGTTCATTTTATTATAAACAAATGGTCCTGTAAAATTTTGAAATCGCTGTGCGAACCGTGTACGACTTTTTTTGTAGCAAATTTGTCTTATATTTCTAAAACTGCAGTTAATATCCGAATTCTTTGCGTTAAAATATTTATCTGTATTTTAAAAGTTAATAAGGAATTTAATGTTATGCTAAGATATTTATATATTGAAACATTTTCTAATTTTGGACAAACACAAGTTCTATTTTTAAATTTACAATTTATCTGGTGGGCGAAGAGATGCAAAGAATTTGTAGGTGGTTGAGATTTTTTAGTAATCTAAAAAGTTAAAAATTTTGTTTTATCTGCATTTAAAGTTAGAAGGCTTCCATTCAATTTTTGTTGTATGTCAGTAAAGCCAATTTGGGCATTTGCAATGACATCTTTCCAGTCACTACCACTAAACACTAGAGCAGTATCATCTGCAAATGCAATTATTCTACCATTTTCAGGGTAGTATGAATTATGTCGTTAATGTAAGTATTAATTAACGTAGGTCCCAACACACTCCCTTGAGGTGCTCCATATTATACTTCACAGGGTTCACTAATAAAGCTACTTTTTTAACTGTGTGTTGTCTATGGCTCAGATAACTTTGAGAACAATAAAATTTTAGGTAACTAAATGTCGAGTAGAGTTACAAGAACTGTATTTTAGTTTCGTAATAAAGTAGTTTTATTATCTAATCCTATCAGATCCAAAATTCTAGAATCTAAATTTGGCTAAACAAAGAAAATATACTGTTTAAATTTAGTGACTATGAAAACAGCATTCACTTGCCCTAAGAAACCGCAAACAAACTCCGTTATTACACAATTTATAGACTCCCCGGGCCCTGTATCACGAACTGTTTTAAATTCAACGCACGGTATCCGACATTTTTACCCGTGTACAATAAGTTGCTCGCTTATCTCCGCGCGCAAGCCCCACACAGTAGCATAAACCCGCGATGTATATGTAGTAAAGGAAGAAATCCCTCGCAAATAAGGTTACCTAGTGCATTGGGGTAGGGTTGTGAAAAATGTTGACGACTGAATTTTGTAAGTTTATAAAAATTTGGTTGAAATGATTTTAAAATCAATTTTCTGAATCAGGAATGTCTTTGGTATCATATGAAGTTTATACTGATAGCGAAACTGAAATGGCAGTATTTCTAACTGACAATCATGGCAAATGCACCAAGTCATCCAAATGTGTATTTGCCAGACCAGGTGGGTATTGATGAAGGAAGGGTAGCAAACTCCCAAAAGGACTTTCTTCCATCACAGTGGGTCTCTCTGGCAGATTCAATACGTGAATCATTGTCTATTTTTTTTTTCTACTCATAGTTAACACGTATTAAATATAATTTAGTGTTACCCACAAGTTATTGTGTAATTTGATTACATAACAGACATAATGATAAATATAATGCAATAAAAATTATTTAAGCCGATAATATTAACTTGAAAAAAAATTGATTTATCTTCAAATGTCTTTTGGCAAAGGAAAAATGCAGGTCCGAGTCCATTAGTAACTTTAAATATTATCTTTGATTTAAAATTCAGTTGTTTGAAATGCATAAATTCTTTAAACTATGTTATATGTGAAGTCACATGAGTATACAATAAAATACGTTCTTTAAATTCAAAAACAGAAAAAGGTATGGTTAAGGCATAATAAGAAAAAAAGGAGAGGATATAGCTAGCTGACCAGTAGGAAAACACGAAGTTTTAAGAACTAATCAGCTATTGCAATAGCGCGAAAGAGATAATTGACATAAGTCAGTCGACGATAGGAGGCTTAATTAAATGTATTAATTTAATAATAATTAACTATATGTGAAAGTTCATCACTTCGCTCGTCGTGCGTGCTAAACAACTTCCTCTACGGTCATTATTAGAATGGGATGGCCCAATATTACTTCAGAAGGCATACTAAATCGTTGCTCCTGATAACATGGGCTAGTGCTGCGACTTTTTAATTAAATTTTAATTTAAAGCCTTCGCCAATAGCAGTGTTTACATTGCTGTGTTTAACTGGAAACTTCTGTGTATGTGTTTCTATTCATAAAGGATAAGAGAGCCAGAGAAATGACTAGGTAAATGTGACATAGTATCTTCAGTTCAAAGGGCTGGCGACACGCCCCGATATCTTTGTGATGACACGAGCGTCTATAGGCTGCGGTCACGTTTACCATCAAATATACCGTATGCTTGATTGCTGACTTCATCTTAGGTTCAAGTATTCAGTAGTTAAACTCTTCATATGAGGCCCACATTGAGTGTTATGAATAACTATAACTTATAAATATACCTAATCCATCATTTTGTGCCGATGGGCATCTTGGACCAATGTTCATCTAACACTCCGGACTAATCAACTTTTAACTTTAAAAAAATCAAAGCTGGGTTCATTCGTTTGGAAGCTGATGCCACAGACTGGAACAAAGCACTCGCAATACATTTACAATCCACTTAAACCACACTCACAACACACTTATAAAACACTCAAAATAGACCTATGGGTCTACACACTCACCCAGACTTGTCAAACTTATAGCACCCAGTCGTTTTTGCTTTCAAAAACAGTGTTCAAGGGATAAGGGTTTCAGGATTTAAAAAAAACCGATAATATAGACAATGTCCGTCTTCTTTATTTGTATTTTTATTTGATGGCAGCCCTAATCTGGGGGTGTCGGGAGTATATCCCCGTTTACATTGATACAGACGGAGCTCTTGAGACGCTCTATTCATTCTTGCATGCTTTCAAAGCAGCTGCTATATGTGTACTCTACTGGAATCGTTACAACTCGTTTTTTTTTTATTCACATTACTAAATGCAATAGCATCTTTAGGTTTAATCTAAATATATTCTAACTTGTACAAAATCAGAAAAAAAACTGTTTAAAAGATTCAATGGCATATATCCGATCCAATACCCTTTTAGAGTTGCAGGTCAGTTTTTTTGTGTTGGTGCTCTTTCGAACGGCACGCCCCATTTTTTTATGTATATGGAAAATTTGGTACTTCCCCATGTACCAGGTGTCGTAAGAGGCGACTAATGTGCTGGAACCGACAGATGGCGGTATATCCTCCTAAAATGGCATGGCTTAAACACAACAGAATAAGGTTGGTAGCAGCATTTTCATCGCAAATCTCTACAATTGCCACCACGCCTGCCAAGCGCGATAATTATAGGTAAAATTTTCGTTTTCCTGTGGAGGCCTTTGTCCAACAGTGGACTTCCAAGTGGCTGTAATAAAAAACCGGGGGGTATTATATCACATTACCTATTAAATTCATTATCCCTCTCGCTTATCAATTGACTGATTGACTTGATCTTAAACAAACTATTTCAGTGAATGTCAAATCTACTGTTGGACCAAGATCTTCACAAGAAAGGGTAAAGGAAAGATTTTTTCATGATATGACTATGTTATATAGATCGGCGTGAGTATCTCTGTGATGGGAATGCTGTTGCTGCACATCCCCGATCAGTTCCATAAATGCTGTTAATGCTATGTCAACTAATAGCTAAGTAAAAAGATGTAAAGCTACAGTAGCCTGAGCCGTTGGATACCATTATGGGCTCAGAGACTATTTAAGATGGAGTCTATGTAGACGAAGTCGAAAGATGGAATCCCTGGTGACACTGGATCTGACGTAAAAGTCAGCCAGCATATGATAATAATTGCTTATAGTTATTATTTCCGAACATTCCCATGTTCACCTATTCTAAAACCAATCATTTAACCAAGTAGCAACCGTTTTCAAGATTAACAACGGCAGCTGCAAGTTATTCGCAATATCGATTCGACGTTTAAAATTGGAAGAAGTTAAAAAAAACAGGTTCTAAAGCCGTTAATAGAGCAGTGTTATTATTGCTATCGGCGCTCTTTACGAAAGTATTATCAAGTTAAAAAGGCAAATATAATACAATATTAATATCTGACATTTTTTTTAGTGTCGAAAGGGCCGGTACCTATCGTAACAACGCTCATTCGCATTCAAAACTTGGCGCCCAAGATAACGCCGTGAGCCATTAATTTTGCCAACGGCAAACAAAATGAGTGCCCCATTTTTAACCCGTCAGCAAGTCGTATGGTTGTATAGGCCAGGGGTACCCAACCTAAAGCCGTTTTTTTAAACATTTTTTACGGGCCCAAGGGTGCAGATGGTAGTGATCCTATCTTGTATGCCAAAGGTCTTGGATTCGCTCTCCACCCAGAGCAAGTGATTATATGATGAGATTTGAATTTTATCTGTGTTTAGGTGTTATTAATATGTATCTAATTATCATATTTGTAATTTCTCTATAACACATGTCCTTAAAACAACGTATATCGAAGTCAGGTCAATGTATGAGATGTCGAATAAAATTATTTATTTAATTTATACAAAATAATATTTTTTTTATCTATTGTCAAGAGGACAATATGTGCGCTTGTTACAAACTCTATTAATAATTGTTAAATTGACATAAAGACACATTGTCTCTGATTAATTCTGTTGGAATATGTTTTCAAACTTTTCGATAAAATGTGCTTAAAAAGTGTTTAGAAAGACAATCAAGAATACAAATTGTAACATTTATATTTAGAAGTTAGAGCTGTAATTGAGGGGCTAAATGTATAAACAAACTTTCATAAATCTCTCACCGAAACGTCTGGTATATTTTGCCTGACTGCACAACTTGGAATATTTTTCATATTTAACATAATAATTTGAATACTAAAATATATTTAAAATGTTACATATCACGTAAAACTTTAGTTTTTAAAGTTAAAACTGATTTGAAATCGTATTCTCTAAACAAGCTTTGCATTAGCATAACAAAAATGCATTCAACACAATGACCTGTTAAAACCTGATCAGAATGATTATTCTCATACTGGCATCTATATTCATGATTTTCTCAATATTTTCTAACTCACTCCTGTGCCTGCACAGGCACAACAAGGTGTCATTTCTACGCGTCCTTGGGTGATCATCGTTTCTCTTATTCAGTTCTTATGACACCTGAGAGTATCCACGTTCAACGAGGATGCCTTTCAAATCAAAAAGAAAGCAGGCATATGAGTTAAGGGCTAGCAAAGAAGATAGGCTTTGAATTAAGCGACCATTCTTGCCCTGTTACATTTGGGCCATGCCCATGCATGTATCACGGATGCCAGACAATAGAGGAAACACAAATATACTACTTAAATACATATATTCAACACCCATACATAGAAAAATACGAATATCATTATATAAATATTTGCCCTAGATGGGAATCGAACTCACGACCGCGACGTCGCTTAAGACAGGAGTTGTACTATTTCACCCTGCCGGTAGCATATACATGTATACACAACTTTAGTGTCTACTGAGAGTGAACCGACACAGAAAAAGGTTCTCGATCTCTGCCAGACCGTTGATAGCTGATCTCGCTGTCAGAATAGCCGAGTTATAGCCAAAAATACGGCAATAGATAAAGATTATTCCGACCATCCCGCGTGTTCGCGATGAATGATTGACGGGGGCTTAGGCATATCTTTTATTAACGATCACCGCGACAAACAGCCGGCTGGCACTCATGTCAAGTGCAGTGATACATCAATGTGTTTTATATGTTCGAAATACTTCATCCGAATTCTGATGCAACGCGCCTGTTTTAAGGCGGTTCGATCTATAGATTGTACTGGATACCAAATAAAATTAGATTGAAGCTAAAATGACTTGTTATTTATCATCATATTGACGGGCCCGATGGCGCAGATGGTAGTGTTCCTGTCTTGTGCGCCAAAGGTCGTAGGTTCGAAAAATGTATATATGATTATATTTATGTTTTTTCTGTGTCTGGGTGTTGCATATATGTATTTAAGTAGTATATTTGTAATTACTCTGTTGTCTGATGCCCGTAACCCTTTTTCTTTAAGCGACTTATCAAGGAATCATGGACGAGATGTTGTCGGAATTATATTGATTGGATTTTATATTCAATATTTGCCAGGAGCAGGCATGGTAGCAATCGCAGAGCGTAGCTTCGCAACGGGAATGCTGCTTCCCATGTCCCCTCTGTTGTATTTGAGTGGCGCTGTCTTGGATGGATGATGATGGAGACAGCCAGCTGTCGGTTTTGGTATTACTTTGGTATTGGTATTTGGTATAGTGGATATTACTATTCTAGTTTACCGATGCCTCACGGCATCATTGTAAATATAAAAAAAAAGTGTAATTAAAGACACTGAAAACTAAATCACTTCATGACACATATTTAGCGTATAATAAAACATATTTACACCTGACATCAGTTTACATTACAGGCGATTCGTTATACTCTTATTTAAAACCAAACCTGTCCTACAAATATATATTTTGTAATGTAAAAAGTTAACCGATCAATAAACTTCACGCTATGTCGTTTGAGATAAAAATAATCCTTGAGACCGCCAGTTACATTTACTTACTTCTATCGTCTATATTCTGTAACCTGAAAATACATCTGAGACTCAAGAAATTACAACATCACCATCATCATATCAGCCATTAGAAGTCCACTGCTGGACATAGGCCTCTTCAAGAAAGTGAGAATTTTGGCCCATAATTATCGTGCTGGGAAAGCGTGTTGGTAAGCGCAGTTTTCGCGGCAGGGATGCTGCTGCCCAACCCGCCCTGTGCATTTGAGCTTCTCTATTGCGGATAGATATACCACCTTCAATTGATTCTGGTACCTAAGACGCCTCTTACGACACCTGGTACTGTTATATTCTGCCGGAACCTAACGGCTTTTACGACATAAACTGAATCTATGATAATATCGAACTACAGCCAGCCGTCAAAACAATATAACAAAATTAACTGTTATTTTTCGCAAGAGTTTCACCGCGAGCAATCAAGTCTACAAAATAGCCTTCAATATACCTTCTAAGGGAAACTTAATAACTTAATCTACGCCTTTAAAACAATAAACGGTCACCGCTGGCTGAATACTAATAAAAATTCGAGGGCAGAAAAAAAAGATTAATGCCGCAAAAGCGAAAAAGTATCGTCTGTTTAATCCGATGTGATGGCTTTAAAATTTATTTGACCTAAGGGTGCTATTTATACCGTCGTTTCAAAAATGAAGTGCGGTTATCTCTAAGACGTAGGGACGTGTTTGGAATAACAATTCGCGGGATTCGGCGCTCTTCGCCTTTTAAGTGAGTGTGCGAGGGTTATACGTGAGTCGAGACACGGCCTTAAAAGAAATGTAACCGTAGACACCTAATATAAAGGTTGATTTGGCACTAACGTAATCAGCGTCTCGTGATTGCATTACTATCTTAACTATAAATTGACATTTGATCTTTTCTTACTAGTTGCTTAGGGCTTATATGGAATTGAAATGAACTAAGTCTCCACTATTAGAAATTCTATGATCCCGAAGGTGACTTGAGCAAAAAAAAAATATCAGCACAAATGCTCATTATTATTTTAATAATTACTAATATAAAGCGTATTAGTTAATTCTATATGGAATTATTTCAATGAATTGTAGAATATTTATCTTTATTTCGTTCTCATCTCTTCCACAGAGAAAACAAATCGATCTAAAAAATATAAAGTGTTTTAAACACAATTTCATTAAAACACTGGCCACGCCCAATCAGATGATTCTTAACTCATATATATGTTCTGTGGACTGAATAAACCTCCATTAGGGAATGGTTACCTTGAGAAAAATCTGATATTTATTTATGACTGTCTATCTGTCCATCTATCAATAAAATAACTAAACAAACCATAAGAAAATAGGTAGATAGATTAATAAGGGTCAACAAAAAAATTTGACGAATTAAAAAATCATGCATCCATGCTGATACTTTTATTTATAAATGCATAAGATTGTCTGTTGTATCAACATGTCTGAATGTTCGTATGCTACGCTTTCACTGCTTAACTGGTGAACTGATTTTGATTATATTCGGACGATTTATTTTAGGAGATTGCTTGGATTTCAGTAAAATGCTTTTTTTCATAACACTGTTATTTAAATAGAGCTAAATACCATAGAAAGATCATCTGCATTATGCAAAGACGAAGCCATAGCGAATCATTAGTAAAATTATAAAAATAATAGTATCTTCGATGGTACATTATTCTAAATAAATAAAAATCACAAACAGATTCCAAATTCAGCGCGCCATTATAAATATTGACAATATCTTCGTTATTCAAATTTCAATCATTAAAGATTTCTTGAGGAGTTCCATAGACTTGCAACATCAAACAATTAAATTCGTCGAACGTGCCTTGGTATCACTTAGAGCAAAGATATTACGTAGACAGTATCAACAAATTTATTCATGGACAAATAAAAGCAATGTAACATGTTTTAATGCATTGACAAAATCTATATCTTTGTATATATAACTCTACCTAAGCTGCTGGACTGATTTGAATGAATTTTTTTGTATTCGGTTGGATGGCGTCCTTAATAGTTTAGGTTCACAGATGAGCCAGGCAGATGGCGCTGCAGTCGGAATCTAAATTATTAATCTTTACTGCAACTAATCCATTGCAGAGATCTCAAAACAAAGTCATTAAAGGCTTATTTCAATATCCCTTCCACACGCCAACTATTCGTATATATGAAAAAAATAAAATATTTATCTATCTCAATTATACAAGTTCAATACATGCATGTTAGTTAAAAAGATCAGTTACAAATTATGTCAAAAGTAATGTAAGACTGTTTCTAAAAGACAACCCCCACAATCTCCGAACTAATAATAAAGTATATCTATAGCAAATATCAGCACCTAGAACTCTTTGTGAAAAGAAGACTGTACTGTTTAGAGAAGCACAGCTGTTCAATGAGCTGTATATAAAACATAAAGGAGTGTGAGAGTATAAATATGTTTCGGAATAGACTAAAATTGTTTTTGTAGTCGAGTTCCGGCTAATTTGTATATTGTTTGTTATAACTGTAACATCTCATTGTAAATAAATGTAGATTCGTATATAAAGATCTTGAAACACAACTGAAATGTTAGTAGGGTTACTAACATTTCAATAATGTAAGCCAGAATATAGCCTATGTTACCTAGGAATAATGTAGCATTCTGAAAAAATTATAAAATTCTTGTCTTGAAAATATTTTTAGTATATTCGTGCCAATCATTCAAAAATACAAAAATGCATTGTATCCTCTTTAGAATATTAATATAAATATTGCCGTGGGGTACAGGCAGAGTAGAATAGTACCTCCCCTGTACCAGGTGTCGTAAGAGGCGACTAAGATATCATAACCGACAGATGGTGGTATCTCAATCTGAAAAGGTGTAGTTAAAATGCACAGGGCGGGGATGGGCAGCAGCATCCCCGTCCAGCACCTATGTTCAGCAGCGGACTTCCAACGGCTAATATGGATATAAAAGTGTAGATATAGGTTATAAAACTGAGTCTTTACCAACACTAACAAAGTATTACAAAGATACAACAATATTGGCATAATCTCCTAAACAGCAAAAGTCACATTTTGAAAAGAAGCCAGCCGTATCGTAAAATAAAACACTTCACAACTTAATACGGTCGTTTGGATTCGCTTACTTAGTAAAGCGGCTCAGTATCTCAAGATAGTCGATGTGCTTCGGAGCTGTTAACCGTATCGCAATACCGAGCTAAACACCGCTGCATCGGAGGTATAAAACCGCGGATGGCATAAAATAGTGTCAATACCCCGATACCCGGCTCGTACCCGGGTAGTGAGGTCACTACCCGGTTATGTAGCCGAAGGCGACGCAGACGGAAATCGGCTTTCAATTTAGCCAGAATATTGGTACACTGTTGCGCGGATTTTAAAACATATTTGTGATTATAGCCGCGTTGGCGGTCGCTAGCATATTGTGGTTCTGACTTTAGTGCAAAGTGCTAGTTCTTCGTTGCAACGGTCACATCTTGTGAATGTTTCTCTTGGATGAGTTTTGCATTTCGAATATGGAGAGCTGATACTTGAGAAATATAAAATACTCCGTTGCCATCGCTCCGCCACTTTAAAAAAATGATTTCAGCTATATTTAGAACTTGGTACTAACATATATCCGTCGTGTTGGTGACTTAAATAGATTTCGAAATGGAGAGTAGAAAAGTACGAGTAGTTAACCCGAAAAACGTTTTTCTAACTATATATATATGATGAGCCCGATGGCCCAGATGGTAGTGAACCTTTCTTGAGCACCTAGGATCGAGGGTTCGATTCCCACCCAGGACAAATATTTATATAATGATAGTTGAGTTTTTTCTATGCCTAGACATAGAACAAACACATATATTTAAGTAGTATATTTGTGATTCCTCAGTTGTCTGGCGTCTGTAACACAAGTGCTTTAAGCCACTTACCACGGAGTTAGGTCAATGTATGAGATGTTGTGGGAATTTGATTTTAATTTAATATGTTTATTATATAAAGTTATTATTATAAAAAGGTGACTATAAAATGAAATATAAACTATCTTATGTCTTGAGTGCGATAAAACTGTACGCAGTAAGCAAATATTTATTTATATCGTTTAAGTTACTCCGTAGAAGTTCAACCTTGTTGTTCAATTCTAATTCTAAATGACTTATAGTCATTGAGAAGTTTCATGAAAATCCATCAGATACTTAGTTAAATAGTAACAAATGTCTAAAGAATTCGATATTTAAAAATATTTTAGACTTAGTTACATTGCTAAGCTTAATGACTGATAAATAATAATATCACATAGAGTAAAATTTTTTAATTTGTATATTAAAATTTATCTTAAAAACTGCGTGATCCATTTTTATATTTTTTATTTCATTATCAACAAGTAATATAAGTTATATTTTATTCCCATAATTATAGACGAACAGAAACCATGTAAATAAAGTTTCGTGGCGATACTGGTAACTGATAAGAATAACGTTTATAAATATATATTTACTTTATAAGGGTACGATATTTTTAAACAAGTCATTACACAGACTATTGACGTATCCAGGTTTATTTTTCAGGGAGGGCCGGCCCCTGACCTGCCATGGCCGATGCGATGAGGTATTCACTCACGTAGTCGACACTTAATAGAGAATTTTTCGAGTTGGTAGCTCGACTTCCTGGAGTGGGCACTAGACCATTCTGGATGGACACGGCTTCGCCTCTATATAGCCTATGACACCGACAATCAATCGGTTAATTTTCTGGCTCCATTTATATTTTGCGTCGTGTTCCTGTTTTTCACTCATAACTTTTATAAGTTGAAGTACGTTCTTCTGTAAGGCATTGGAGTATAAAAAACATTTGAAAGGCATCAAATTTTCGAAATACTACATACCGTTTGGTTTCAAAGTACCGGTAGTGTGTTTAAATCTCACGGGGACAAACGTTTTGTGAGTTGCTATTTCTTGTAGGACAATAAAATTATCCAACAAGAAATAGAAGTAATTTAATTCTGTCTGACTTTTTGTTAAATTGTTCATTCTGATTTACTGTCTGGGTCTACTTACTTGACGAAGTCATTAATATTGTGGTGTTCAAACCTCAGGTCCAAAGTTTAATTTTAGTTCAGTAAATAAAAGTAAAGTAAATATTTTTTTTATATTTCTAAGACTTAAGTGTTTTTATAATCCGCTCAAGTATCGTACACTTTTAAATACCAAGACCAAGTTTGAGACAAATAACAACTGTGTTCTTAGAAAATTTTATTTAATTAAAACAATTATATCAATGCACATGCTTACCTGGTAATATTTATTTGATACTAGCAGGAACCTATGAATTGATCAATGAAACTATACGATCTACTACTTTAACATAAGGACTATGGATTACTTCATCGTAATAGAAAATAAGTACTCACTTGTCTATGCGAGCTGTTGCAAATACTTACAATCTAGTTCTTTAACGTATTAATAGATGTCACTATGCCCACTTAGATCGCGGTTACGGTTATTTTTTTCCTAACACCAAAGGTGTCAATGATTGCAAAGTTGACATTTATTATAAAACAACTAAGCTTTCCCTTAACTAGACTGTCTCTTCCCTCAACTGAATCTATCCTTTCCTAGGCTTGTTTAGAAACAAATCTATTATAGGTTATCTTTTAAACTCCGTTAATGTTAACACACAAAACCGCAGCCGTACCTTTTACAAGAGTTAGACCTTATACAAAGGTAGTCTGCATTGTTACCGCACTTTCACCTATTTCTACCGCAAAATAGCAATGTTCGCATAGCCTGTGGTCTGTTTGAAAGGCCGAAAGAGGCAGTGACATTTCTAGGTAATGTGACATCTTGAAGACAAAAGTTTGTCAACGCATTATGATATCCTTGTGATATCACGAGCGTCTATAGGCCGCAGTGACGCTTACTATCACACGGACTGTATGCTTGTTTGTCGTCTTGGTGTAATATAAAACAAAACCTGGAACTGGAAAAAAGCCTTCGCAAGTAGGCATTTATAAAGCAGAGAATAACTTCGTGACATGAATACTACTGCCCATCTTACCCTATTTATTATTTGAACTATAGTTTTTCAAATAGATATATCGCCATCTATCGGATCAGATTCCTCAGCTGCGTATCTTTATTTTATAAACACATCTTCGCAAATACAAACTATATATTATTTTATTCGGAGGCCCCATTACGAGTTGTCATTTCGAATACCATTTCTTCGATCTAGTACTGTCACGGGTAAGAAGCAAATATGAAAGATTATTTTGCTTTTTCCAAAGGAGACTCCCTCTGTGATTGCTGCGAAGTTTTGACAGGTCTTGTCACAAGTATTATAATGTTCTGTGAAGTTATATGTATAGGACGAGGGAAATTGAGTGTAATGAAAATGACAAGGATATGTCTTTTAGAATCTTCTGAATTATAGGTTATAAACATTTCTCGCAATAATTGTGCTGTTCCTTACTGGCAACTAATTAAAAATCATTGCTGCTAAGTTTGCAAAAAGGGAAGATTTTTCTAAAAAAATATATTTGAAAACACTGCTTGATTAACATTAAAACACAACAGAAACCATGAAATATATATTAATAAATATAAAATGAAGTAAACAGCTTTTTAGGGCATTGAAAACAACTAGTTTTATTTTCAATTGTGACGTGTAAATGTAAGAAAATATAAAGATTACATAATTGATTACTGCAGTACAAAAAAAATTATATATTCTGTGGACATAAAAAAAAGAAATCAACATTGTCTTTGAGCCTCTTTATAATAATTCAAAACGAGTCTGCGGCACACGTTTTGTATTTCTGGGTCCCCGGCAGTAATATATTTCGAGCACGCTAATCGGATGTCTAAATATATCACCAAAAGGAAAGAGAGACAAAAAATTAGGATCTCGTGGCGAATTCACAAACGCAAGTCTACGTTTAAGCATGTCGGAAAATTGCATGCATTTTTCAAAGTGCCCTGGCATAATACGGGTTCGCCCGGAACGGATGGCCGGAAGCTATTTATTTTAGGCACAATTTGTGTGGAAATCTTTGTAAGTTTTACTAATAGATTTCATAGTTGAATAGCACAGACGCGAGCTTCGTAACGGTATTGACTTGAATTCAAATAACAAACCCTGACTTTATATACTGACTATCAATAATTTAATTAAATTAATTCTATATTTTTATTCAATAAAGCATGGATTCTTAAAGTCAAAGTAAAATATATTTTTATTTAAATAGGAGTATCATAGGCACTTTTATATCGTCAAAAAATAAAAATCTTTGAATATAGATTTGCTAATTACAATGTTACACAAATGACCGATGACCTTGACAACTAGTGTTATAAGAGTCATTTGAACAAATAGGTCATGAAGTTTCCTACTTTAATACTAGTCTGCCGGCACCAGACAGGTCTTATAACTAAGTTTATAGCAGGTTCATTACGCGAGCCACAAGAAAAGAAAAAAACCCGCAAGATGGTGATATGTGAACCTATTCTAATAATTATTTAAAAATATAATATATATATGTACATTTTAAAATATTATGTTTGTGGTACGAATCTTGTTTTTATTTGTAGGCATATATTTCTTTAAATAAGAATATAAACAATTATACTACTTTATTAACAAACTAGCATATTTTGATACTATTAGTAAATTAGATTTTTTTTAATATGTCAAGTAAGTTTTAAGTTTTTTCCGTTAGAAACGCATAATAATATAAATAGTGCCTCATTATATTTATTTCTTGATTTTATGAAATATAATATAGCATTACTCGGCGAAGGTCTAGCTTTCTAATAGTGAAAGAATCATTTAAATTGGTCGATCAGAGTTAAATCTTATTACAAACAAACAATCAAATGTTATTATGTATAATATTAGTATAGATATTATCTGAATATTCATTATTTATCTTATTAATTTTGACTACTTAGTTTACTTACTTATTTTTAGTATTATTTATGTGTTGTCTTAAATTTAAATATTTTCATGTATACTTGTGTGATCGGTTTAATTTTGTTGTTCATTCAAAACTTAACACTACTCTACCAAACCCTTGCTTGCATATTGCCTTATATTGCGACGTACGGTGACGATTTGGACGAGAAAACACATAATATTATTGCGTTATTTCTTTTATAAAAAGGCTCAATGTAAAGTTGATAACCAAAATATCACATTGTCTAGCTATACGCGATCAATTGATACGTCTTCATTCTAAAAATTAATGTGTCTTTAAATGTTTTCCTGAACGTTAAATTTAAATTAAACTAAGAACTGTTCTTACGCAATACACAATATAATAGTTAATAAATATGAGATAGTGGTGTGTTGTCCTGGAAACCACGTCAATTTCTCCTATAATACGGAGACCAGAAAAAAAAAAGATATTCTATATTATTCTCAAGTCTATAAACACCTGAACCGTTCGAGTTATTGAGAATCAATTTGCTTCCCAGCATCTACCACGGCGGAAACCTTATTACCGGAAAATATCCGGTGTCTTCACGCAGATATGATCTAGAGTACCTTAAGAGTATCTAAGATATTTCCACTTAGATTGTATTCTGAGACATGCTTAGAAGGAAGGTATATTAGTGCTCGTTTATTATCTAGGAAATATATGAGCATGCTAATATTAGCACTAGATATCAATTCAATTCGAAAACTTTTGCATATAAAGATTTATAATAATATATATTTTATACAATAAAAAGTATTTATTTCAAGTGAAACTTTTCAATTTCTTTTCAATTAGTTGCCTGGGCTACCCAAAAAGTAGTCATAAGACACCAGTGTAGGGAAAGCCTCGTTTTTCATACGTAAACATTACTGGTTTAATATACATTAAATATATAAAATAAGCGGATCTTTAAAAACTTTTTTAAAATTTTCATTTGGAGAGACAATATGGTAATAGCAGGATTTATCATTCTTACACTTCTGATTTTGATACGCATTTTTTTTTTTTTATTATTTATTTAACTTTATTGCACAAAATGTTACAAAATGTACAAATGGCGTACTTAATGCCAGATGGCATTATCTTCCAGTCAACCATTACACAAAACTGAAAAATATATATAGTGGTGCAGGCAATATATATACAAAATAAATAAACGTGGCATACATATTTGTATAAATAAACGCAATAAATGCATATGATATAAATATATATATATATATATATGTATGTATATATATACATAATAACGTAAATTTATAACATTATCGCACACGTGTGATATCACATGTCTGTCTCTTTATCTGTAATATCACTCTTTTAAGGAGATTCTATCTCAATTGTCATTCTTATTTTAAAACAAAACTTTTATTTTGTATTTAAATAAAAAAGTTTAATAAAGCATGCTTCATGCGATTGTTTTTATAGAAAATAAATAAAGAATATTCCGATTAATGTCGTATCCGGCATATTTTTCCGCCGCCGTGAGCTAAACAGAATTCGCCACAAATTGTTTCAAGTGGAACGTACTTAGATGCGACGCCTTAATCTTAAAAGGGAAATTGTTGCACGATACGCTTTCTGATATTCTTTGACATGGCTCCGAGAGGACGGATATAATAAAAAAAATGTCCTTTAAAAGTTTTTATTGTCTGCTAAAAGGGTTCAATTATGATACCGGCTTTGTGAGCAAGCACAGTCAAATTGGCTCTTTTGCATAATTGGATAGGATTTGTTAAGAAACTTTAAACTATAGGGGATAAAGGGAGGAGTGGAAAATCAAAGCTTGGTCGAGAGGAAAATTTGCTGTTCATTTTTCCGAAGTATTACAGCTCTTATAAAACAGAGATTTTTAGAAAATACTGGATAAGCAGTTCTGAGGGCCTCATTAATGGTGAGGTTCGATTCCTACTCAGAATGGGCCAAAAATTACTGTATCAATATTTCTTAGAGTCTCTTCTACAGGGTCACTAAGTTGTTATTAGTAAATAGGTTTTCATAGCCGTTTCAAAATGTATCCGAAACAGCTAAGCGTGTCTCTCTGAGAACGAAGAAATTCGACGAAAACTGCTTAACTTTTACGATCCTACGGCTAGTCCGTCAAACAGTGTGTATTCGCTGCCAAATAAACTCTTTACTTCCATCTTTTTGTTATTGCTAATTGATATTACCAGTTTATACAAATAACAGGACTTATTAATAGATACAAAGATTTCATTGACGTTACTCGGAGACCAAATATCACTAAAGTTAAGAAATTATTCTTTTTAATCTTTTTATAGCCACTGTGAAAGAAACTACGTGATCCAAAAGTAATGTAGTTTGAGAATTTGAACAGTGTCAGCGTGCTTCAAGAAAACCAGCAATTTTCTTGGTTAAAATAATTAAAAAGAGCTTCATTAGACCAGAGTGATGTCAATCCCCACAAGAAGTATAAAAGGGACTTTTTAAACGCCAAAACAAATAAACGTGTTATATGTGGATAAATCCATGGGCAAAGGCTATACTATAAATAATAATAATATAATAATAATAATAATAAATTCCCACAACATCTCATACATTGACCTGACTCCGTGTGTTACGAATGCCAGACAACAGAGGAATCACAAATATACTACTTAAATACATATATTTTACACCCATACACAGAGCAAACACAAATATCATCATATAAATATTTGCTCTGGGTGGGAATCGAACCCACGACCCCTGGTGCACAAGACAGGATCACTACCATCTGCGCCATCGGGCCCGTCGCCCCCATCGAAAAAATATCTTATTATCTCATTTAATTTTTATTTTTCCCTAATACAAAGAGAATAATAGAATATATACATTACTAGCGACCCGAAAGACTTCCTTTCTTAACGATGGCTATTTAATTAGAATTGATATAATTAAGATTAAGTAATTTTCATTATTGATAACAAAAATGTATTTATTATTGTATTATTTTTTCTTTTATAAGAACCATCTCCTGACGATACCAAAAACATAACCGAAAAACTTGTGAAATCGGTCTAGCCGTGGATCCTTATTAAGGAAAATAAGAATTCATTTATATATATCAAGACTATAGTATATAGTTGCTATAGAAGAGGGTTCTTTTTAGAATTTATTTTATAGAAAATTTAAGATTCGCGTTGATGTTTTTACAAAACAGCAAATGTATTAGTGGCACCAAAATACGTTATTTCTCAAATATAGTTTATTTCTCTGACATAATATGGGAGGAATGTGAAGTTTCGTACAATGTATGAATACCTATATAACAATGGATTCCAACAAACACACCCACTTTGCACTTATAAAGTCTCTGACATATGGCCATTCCAACAAACCTTAACGCGCAGAGTTACGGCTACCACTGCGCGCACTCTCTTGAATCCCTGCAATATATTTCTAAGTCATTGGACGATCAATCACTTGCGCGTCGCCAACCTTGTGACCTGAATATATGAAATCGCATTACCCAGTAATTTCACTGCTTATCTAACCTTTAAAAACGAAAACTGCATGGGTACTTCAATTAATCAGCAAACTGAGGCGATATACGTAAGACATATATCTGAAATATTGTCTTTTTGTCCTTTACAAAAAAAAACTCTATATCCATCGAAGAATCACATCTAGACCGAGTGATACCGACAAATTAGAATAGTACCTCTCACTGTATCAGGTGTCGCAAAAGGCGACTGACACCGACAGATGGCGGTATATGCATCTGAAGCAGCGTAGCTCAAATACAACCGGGCGGAGATGGGCAGCAGCATTCCCGTCTTAAAGTTATGCTCTGCAATTACTACCACGATTCCCCTTCGCGGCAATTATGGGCAAATGCCCCCGCTTTGGGGAGGTCTATGTCCAGGAGTGGACGTTTTACGGCTGCCGCGATGATATTGATGGAGTAATTTAAAACCATTGTGTATGTCTGCACAGACTTGATACACCGGCATATTATATATTTGTTAATTGCCACTTAAACTTTTTAAATCGGTAGACTATGCCAGTAACTTTGATTCATTTACTTATCTCTTCATTTCTAATTTAGTTACGCAAAGCGACACCGAAAAATGTATAGGCTGTATTTTTGTTAAGTCCATTATAATCCGTTGATTACTTTGACTTAACAATTAAAAAAACTCACATTCAAAATCATGAAACTAAAAAGTTAAAAATAATTAAACAGTTTAATTTTGCAGTAACTTAGGTAGACGGTACGCATGCGTAGGGTCGCATTTGCTTTTACACAGAGGAATTTCTTTGACTCTGAAAATCCTGATCAGGACAATGAGATAATTGAAATATTGTATTGGCACCAATTCTTGATATGTGCACAAAGTTTTAATTAAATCAGCCCGTCTAAAATAGGTCCAAATCGATAGTCATATAGGTCAAACATACACACATACATACAACTGAAGCTAATATAAAGCGTGTAAAAAAAACCGACAACGAACTTACTCGTTTATAACATTTATTAGTTCGGATGTAATTGTTCTTGTGCTTGGATTCTTGCGTTTAGTCACATCTATGCTTTGCTACACGAAAAGCATAGATGTAAACTGTTTAGAGTGTCGGTACGTGGACACCGCTTTGTGTGAGTAGGTTGAACCACCTCCCCTAACAGGTTTTAATACACTAATTTCTTAACATTAATATCTGAAATACATCAGACTGCGACTGATGCCAACAATACACATACACACCACACGAACACACACACCACACACACACACACACATTCATGGTAATTGTCTCAGAGAAATGCTATTGATCCGGATCTCCTCATTATCACGTATTTTGTGTATTCCGTGTAAATCAAAACAATAAATTATGATTGAAAAGCAAGGCATTCCCTACACAAGTGTCTTATGACTACTATGCATGATTTGCAGTTATCGTTAACTTAAATTGCTCGTTTTATCATAAAAATATTATTAGCGCGTTGCCAATATTGTGATTTACAGACAATATGTCACATTACCCAATAATTTCACTGACTCTCTAACCCTTGGAACCAGAACATATCTATTTTGGCATAGGTGAAGGTGAGGTACCAACACAGACGGCGGCTCTAGTAAATCTGATATTACTCTGAGAAATAGTAAATGTAGTAACTATCAGCAACTATAAAACGGGTCGACATCCACAACTTCTAAGTAGCAATAAACTAGTAAGAGTTTATGGGATACAGTTTGCGGCAGAGAAATTACGAGCGACCATTCCCTGAGCTACATTGTTGCACCTATGGCTGTTAAGTGAATTAAAACGGTAATTGTTTCTTAATTAAGTACAGAATTGTTAGTTACTCGTAAATTGAAATTAACTCTTAGAGTTCTAAAAAGTGTTATATTAGTACGAGCTGTCTGCCGTGCTGGGCAGGCGTGGTGGCAATCACAGAGTGAAGCCCAGTTTATTGAACCACGCTGTTTCGGCTGAAAATACCGCCAACAGTCGGTTACTCTATTTCAGTCACCTCTTACGACACTTTACCTTGAAATAAACTATAATTTATGAAGACTAGACCACTTCAGAAGTCAAATATTAAGAGGTAATCTCTTATAATATCTAATAGGCACACCTCGTATTTTCTTCGGAATGTTCAAGTCTTTTTAATTTGTACTGGTCACAAGGAACTCTCACTAAAAAAAACTAATCCTAGTCGCGCGTCTAATATCCCTGGTATTACAGGTATCCATTGACTGTGTGCCTGTTTGCCACCATCATGGTATAAATAACGACCATTTGTATTGTTTTAACTAGTTTGACAAACCTGTATACAGTTAGCACGATAGTAAACATTACCGCAGCCTATAGACGATCGTAATATCACAAGGATATGACTAGCGCGTTGCCAACCTTGTGATTTGAAGATCTTATGTCACATTACTCAGTAATTTCACTGCCTTTCTCACCCTTCAAACCGGGATGCAGCAATGCGAACACTGCTATTTGGCGGTAAAAATAAGTAAGAGTGACCAATGCAGATGACCTTTGTATAAGGTCTACCTCAAGTTGTATTATGCGATGTATGACATTTGACTTAAGTGGCAAACTGAATTAGAATATTTATTTTGTATGGTATCAATGCTAATTGAACACGCACAAACATAGTTACGTAAAATATATTTTTTTTATTCAATATCAGACTTCTTTACACAGTTCATATATTGTTTATGTTATACATTTTCTTAGAAAGTTCACTGGTGTTTAATAACGTACTTTCATTGACAGGCTCATTGGCGCAGATGGTAGAAATGTCTTGTGCGCCATAGGCGTAACATTTTCTTCCTACTAAAATCAAAACCCTTCTTATTCAGTTTTACCCATAATTGACTATGATAACGTGTGCTGCATTAATATCTCTCAAGAACTACTTAATAAATTGGATCGTCTATTAAACAACTGTCTTCGTTTCATTTTCGGTTTGCGTAAATACGATCATATTTCCTATTGCCGTTCTCTTCTCGACTGGCTTCCTATTCGTTAACGTCGCAATATTCGAATTCTAACCCTATTATTTTCAATACTTTTTGATCCGCACGCACCAACTTACTTAAAGGACAGATTCCAATGCCTATCTTCCTCTCACGAACGTAATCTCCGTTCTTCTAATACTCTCTCGCTCTTAACTCCTTCTCATCACTCTAGCCTTTTACAGTGACAGCTATATGACTCTAGAATGAGCTTCCGTTGAATATTAAACAATCCCCAAACAAATTTATCCTTTATCCGCTTTCTCCGTACTTTATTTACTGATGCTGCGTCTCTAACTTTATAACCTGACTGTGTGTATTTCTGACTGTACTGTACTGTACATTTTGTAATACTTTGTGCTGATATTTATGTTTGTTCTATGTCTGGGTGTTAAATATATATATATTTAAGTAGTATATTTGTGATTCCTTTGTTGTCTAATGTCCGTAACACCAATACATATTACGATTTAACATGGAATCAGGTCACAATGTATGAGATGTTGTGTGAATTTAATTATGTACTTATTTTAATAAGCTGTTTTGATATTTTATACGGACACTTACATTTTATTATACGTATATATATCTTAATAATATGCACGACCAATAATGTTGCTAAATAAAGTATAACGGAATATATTAAATTGCACATTTGCATGAAACCTAAATAAATAGCTAAAAACTCGGGTGGTTTAGAAACGATTGCGGTAAATTACGCAATTTATTTGAAAATAAATCTATAGCCTCAATGATCAACAGTAAAATTCCAGTTTTCTATAACGATGGATCAACAATTATTAATGCAGGTATTAAGAGATAAATACCGTAGCAGAATTCGACATTGTGTCAAAGAACGAATGACTCCCGCGGGGCGAGAACGAGTGAATGAATGTAAATTGCTAAATTCCAAAAGCGCCCTGGTGAGGCGGAGTCGCCAAATACCACCGTAGAGTAAAAAACGTATAAGAATGAAGAATGTCTGGCAGGTGCAAGGTCACAGCTAATGGCTTTTCAATTTTCAATTAAAAGAGATGAAAGAATTTTTAATTTAAGTACACGCCGGTTTTGTGATCTGGAATTTTCGCTCTTAATTTTGTACAGTTTGAATGTGAGGAGAGTTTTTATATGGATAAAAATCTACGCAGGCAGTAACAATTTTTAACTTAGTTACGGGCGCTCACTACACTCACGTTAAATACGAGTATATTTAAAAAAGCTATCTGTAAGTTTTTTTAAAAATGCATATTCACGGTTCTTATAACAAAAAATTGCTATTAAATTTTTTTGTCTGGCTATCTGATCTAGTCGTCATCATTTCAGCCATTGGAAGTCCACTGCTAGACATAGGCCTCTCCAAGAAAATGCAAAATTTTGCCCATAATTGCAGCGCTGGGCAAGCGTGTTGGGAATCGAAACTTGCGAATGGGATGCTGCTGCCCATCTGCGCCCTGTATATTTGACCTGCACTATTTCGGATGGATATACCACCGACTATCGGTTCGGTTTTGGGTACTAAAGTCGCTTCTTACGACATCTGGTACAGGGGGAGTCACTATTCTACTCTGCCGGTACTTTATGGCCTGATCTAGTATTTAGGGTAAACTCCGAAACGGCTGGATTGATTTTAACGGAACTTCCACTGGCAGATAGCTGATGTAATAAGGAATAACATATGCTACTATTACTATTTATCATTCGCACACCGGGAACTACTAGAGTAAAACCGCGGGGTGCTATTAGGTTGAACATGAAACTTAAATGCCTTACAAATTCCCTATAGTATTAACTACTACGGCAGGAGTTTGCACTAACCTAATGCATCTTCTAACAAGATTAGTCCGAAGCCTTAGCAGTTCCAATTGATCTAGCTAACTTCCTCCAATTATCATAGAAATAGGGTGGCTAATGAACTTCAAATACTATGCACCTAATTCGGTAACTTAATGTTTGCATAATATTACATTAATTCTATGAACATGTTTATATGTATATAAAAATTATGTGTCGCGTTGTTTGTCCGGGATAAACTTCTAAACTACTTAACCGAAAAAAATACTCTTTTGACGGCTTTCAAACCGGATTTCTCAAGATGACCGTAAGGCAGCCGAAAGTCGAACAAAAAATTCCTCCCCCTCCTCAAGTAATCTCCAATAGGACCGATTGCATGCGGCCTGTGTCCAGCGTGATCCTGCGGCTTTAGTCAGATCGTCTGACCATCTTGCGGGTGGACGCCCTACGTAAATATTAAAAAATATCAAACCTATCCGATTTTAATAATTGTTTGATTTCTATGTACTGGTGGATACAATTTGAGATATAGGATTGATATCATTTATATTCATAATATTGTTTTCATGACAAACAGGTACACATATATTATTAATAATTTATTTTTTTATAGTGCAATTTACAACACTATATTTTTAAAATTGAATCTACCAAACATTAAAGGAGAATACGGCATGCAAAAAAAAACATAAATCATATAAATTTAACTAAAGTACTAAAAAGAAATAGGTGAAACGGGTCGGGTCAGGTAATTCTCTACTTACGTATTTATGTGTAGCAACACTTGTATAGAATTGCTACATAGCAACACTAGAACTGAATTATTATTTTTTGAAAAGACATTCCTTGCAAGACAAAAATATTTTTACTTAGGATAATTAAGACGTAGCAACTTAAGTCATCCGTGAGGTACCGGCAGAGTAGAATAGTACCTCCCTATAACCAGATGTTGTATGAGGCGACTAAGGTACGGGACCTGACAGATGGCGGTATATCCATAAAAAACAGCGTAGTTATACAAGGCGGAAATGGGTACGGTGGACTTTCTGCGGTTGCTATGATGAACAATGTCTTCCCGTCCTGGCCCACCCCATCTTCGTCCGGGTATATATAAAAATTATATCCCGCTTTGGAAATTTTATGGCTTTTCTAATCTATATACCAACGGTCATACAACCTAAAATGACTTGATATTTTTTTTTGTATAAAAGATTTCGATCTCGCAACTAGGTCCTGATAATTACAAGCACAATAAAAGAAGAATCGTCCAATTCGGTGCAGTCGTTCTAGAGTTGTGCGCGTTCAATTCGCATTTAAGGATTCATTATTATTCGCGATGCATTTAATATGTATGTATAGTGAGGTACATACACAAAATCTCATACATTAACCTGTTTACATGATAAATCGCTTAAATTAGAACATACATATGGATATTTACCAGACAACAGAAGAATCACAAACATACAGCTTAAATACATATATCTAACACCCAGACACAGAACAAACATAAATATCATCATATAAATATTTGTCCTGGGTGGGGATCGAACCCATGACTTTTGGCGTACAAGACAGGATCACTACCATCTATGCCATCGGGTCAAATTATTTAGACTAAATATAATCATCATCTATTTATTTACACAATATCTCATATATTTACCTGACTTCGGATAAGTCGCTTTAAGCTCTTGTTTTATGATCATCAGATATCACAAGGAATCATAAATATTATACTTTATTTAACACCCAGACACAAAACAAACACAAATATCGTCATAAAAATATTTGTCCTGGGGGGAGAATGAACCCACGACCTTTGGCGCATAAAAGGATTACTACATCATCATAATTATGTCAATAAACGTTTATCATAAAGAGTCTTCAGCAAACAAAAGTAAGCAAACAACTTCGTAACCCCTATAATTAATTACACGAAGTCAGTCGGAGCATTATCAGCATCAAATTAATATTTATCTACCGTCGCAACACGCACCTGCCGTGTCTGGCTATAAAACATTCATTCGTTCACCACTCCCGGTCCTCGGAGACCATTCGTTCATTCCGCGCGAAGTGGTTTTCGGTTATTAGCTACGTCGCATTTTTTCACCAAAGCAAATTGCAGGTTATTATTAATTTACTCTGTTATTTCTTACTCATAACACGATTTTCGCTTCGAATCTATCTGTTGTCAGGATTATATGGTGTTAGCATTTTATCCTTGTTGGACGATTATTAATGATGTAATCATTTGGTTTATTTCCATTATTTTCATCTGTACAGATATTGTAGAACCGAAAGTATATCGAGGTTTCATTAGCGCCAGCGTTAACTACTACATAGGCGGTGTTGGTAGAACCTTTATCCACCACCAGTTTTTCCGTCCCTTTCTGGCGGATCGCGTAATGAACATGCAGTAAACTTAGTTTATGACTCGTCTGGTACCGGCAGACTAGTTTAAGGTAGGCCCAATTAAATTATCCAAGTGTTAGATAACTTTAATGATCCTTTGGATCATCAGAGTCGTCTGTAATATGCATATACTTATAATTTTGCATATAATAATATTTGCTTATTGGAAATACTAACGTTATTTTATTATTATTGTTTTATTGGTGATTTAAAAGTGCTTGTAACGGGCCTACATTAATAAAGTAACTTTGAGTTTGGCTATCTGTCATACATTCACAGCTTAACTGGTGAACCTTGAGATATATTAAGCCCTAGAAATAGATGTAGTCAAGTATTTATCCAAAGAAAGATTTCGAGATGATCTAATTGTAATAAAAGCATAAACCTACAAATGTGAGGTTTTAGTGCACGTAGAAGTCACAAATTTCTTATGAGAAACCGTTGATATGTGGTCTTCAGAGATATTTTTATCAATCCAACTTCGCAATCGATAAAAATCTATAATAGTGAGCCATTGAGTTCAAAATTGATAGTAAATATTTGACAGACTTGGTACATACATGTAAGAAAAAAAATTAAAGAGTTCAAATCAAATACTTCTTTGTTAATCTTTATGTCGCTTAATACTTTGCGAAATATACCAGATTTTCCACGATTATAATTTTTCGTTTACACTATCAACCATTTTCTTGCAATATTCTAAAACATTCATTTTAATTGAGTTCATCGCTATTAAACTTGTAAATCGATTTCACAACACCTTTCAAGCAAATTTCTACAACGGACTATAAAATTATAACATTCCCAAACATTATTACATTAGCATCGATTAAAAAGGCGTCTGGCAATCAATGGAGACATAATATTTTAATGCCCCATCTGCTAAGCCCTCTTGAATATTTAAATTGGAATTAAGACTTCGTAGACGCTTTGTAAGTGGTGTTTTGGACGAGGATTTCATCGACTTTTTCGGCTTCAAGTGTCAAGCGGAGACGGCGTCGAGTTTAATTATTCCTTGAAGTACAAAACGATGGACAGTGAACTGATGCTGAATTAATTATACTAGTAGTTAACGAGAACTTAAGTTGCATATCATCATTATATCAGCCATTAGAAGAAGATAGATTTTTTCCCATAATTACCGCACTGGGCAAGCATGTTGGCGATCGCAGAGCGCAGTTTTATAGACGGGAATGCTGTTGACCATCCCCGTCCTGTGCATTTGAACTACACTTTTTTGGATATACCACCATATGTCGGTTCCGGAACTTTAGTCGCCTCTTACCACACCTAGTAAAGAGGGAGGAGGTACTGGTCTAATCTGCCACTGTTAAGTGATAATAATTTTTTTACAGAAAATACCGTCTGCAGCGAATGTTTTCCAAATTGCTATGACATCTACAAAATATGTACAAAAGTCAAAATAAATGCAATTTATTTATATTTGAAAAAATCTCTATCATTGCAACACTTTTCAAACAAAAAGCCAGTAGTTGAGCAACACCAAATAGATAAGCAACCTTCGCCGAACAAAATCGTTAATTAACCCAGCTAAAAATCAACAATTCATCGAAGGCCGTTAAACTGACGGGGTAGTTAAAATTTGTCCAAATATTTGCTCAAGCTAATTTTCCCAGCGTTGGATCAAGCGGCCAACATACTATAGGTACTCTCGGTAAAGGTAAGTTAACTAAAGTTTGCATATGCTTTTCATTATGTATCCTGACAATAAACACATTATTATAATATTATATAATATAATAATATGATATATTGATCTCACCACATCGACTACATATCTTTTGCAAGAAGCGTCAGGATAGTGAACCTGACTTTCAACGAATTCTGCTGCCAAATATACTAGTACTGGTATTTTGATTTAAAGTGAGAGGTAGCGAAGTTAGAGGGTAATATGACTTATTATCGTGAGGTTGTCGTCACGCTAGTTCAAATATATATATTATATGTATAGGTACTGGCAGAGTAGAATAGTACCTCCGCATGTACCCTAAGATGCGACTAAGGTACCAGAACCGGCAATTATGGGCAACATTCCCCCTTTCTTAGGGAGGCCTATATCCAGCAGTGGACTCTCAATGGCTGATATGATGATGATGATATATATTCTTAATAAAATAGTTTTAAACGCAGTTTATTATCTTTTATTTTTTTTGTTTGACCTTTATTACGATACAGAACGATTGCGACAAGGTAACCGAAATAAACCGCTTTTTAAAGCCGTTAAAAGATTAGTTTTATTATGAGTAGTGAACACGTATATATATTAGTTTTTTTTTGTTAGCTAAGGTTTTTCATTACATTTAAAGATGCATTTGAGGCAGGTAAAGTTTTTATCTTACCATTCAATATCATTATTATTAAATAAGATTTCAGAAATCTGCTATCTACTTTTTTATAGAGATACTATTATTGCATCAGCCATATTTGTATCATATGTGTAATATAATTACGATTACTAAATTAATTTAGGTGCCTATAAGAACAGGCTAGACCTAGTTTAGGTACCTAAGTATCAAAATGTATTTTAGTTTAAGTTACCTTTTGTTGTTGAATAAAGTTATTATTATTATTATTATTATTATTTTCATACCACTCTGACAGCATATACATTTTTTCATGCGAGGCTGGGGACAACACGCTAGTAATATTTAAAACAATATGCGTATGGAATGCCTATATGATAGCAAAGAATATTGTCAGTATCCTCATATCATCTTCAGTCGGATGTCTACTGTCACTGCTGGACCATTACTTTCCTTTCCTTTGATTTACTTTCCTGCCCTAGAGATTTCCAATAAGACCGGTTGTATCCATATGCCTGTATCCAGTAAGATCTTGCGGTTCTAGTCAGATAGTCTTTACATATATACATCACGCCTGTGTCCCATCGGGAAAGCAGGGATTATAGATCTCCTATTGCTACAATATTGGCAGACCTCTCTCGCTTCCTTTACTCGCATCAGTCTTTTCATACACGCTCATTTATTTTTGGTACCTCTGACCTGGCCCTTCTTTGATGTCTCTTCTATTCTACCTGCTTAGGTATTATAGGCATTGCCATACCATAAATTACCATAGGCAGAGTACGGATCTCCATTTGCTACGATCTCGGCAAACCTCCTCGCTTTCTTTACTCGCATTAGTTCTCCCATAAACGGTCGTTTATTCTTGGTACTTCTTACCTAGCTCTTCTTAAGTTAAGATATGTTGACTAGGTCGTTCTATACCAACTCTTCCATTCCTTCCGTTCTATATATTTGTGCAGTCATTCTACTTTCATCCATCCTTTCTATATGTCGAAACCATCTCAACATTTATTTCCCTTTTGTTGTCATAACATCATCTTTTACATCACATTGATCTCTTATTACGCTATTATTTAATCTATCTCTCACACTCATGCTATATATACTTCCAAGTGCTCTCATTTAATAATAATCATGATTCACACAACATCTCCGCACTTATATAGCTATATTATGTGTCACTACTTTCAGTCAACAGAGGAATCAATATTGCCCTTAAATACATATTTAATATCCGGATAATTAGAAATGTCATCATATAAATAGCACTACCATCTGCGCCATTGGCCCTTTGTAGGTGGAATACCTTTCATCCTATGCGACAAATATATTACTATAATAAAACATTATTTAATTACCATAACAATCCTAAATAATTTTGTTTGATGAAATCAAATCAAAAACAATTACATGAAAATGCCAGCGGCGCTATAAAAAATGAAGGAATAGTCGTTGATTCCGCAATCAATTGAAACATCTCTAAGCTGCGAATTCCAATTCAATTAGTCTCCAATCGAGTGCTAGATTAATCGAGTGGTATTAATTCCGACTCAACACAGCGATCCATCGCAATTACAATCGAGACTTGCACTCGGTGTTTTTGATTACTTTAATTTTGTTTCCAAATGTTATCTGATTTAAAAGAAGACAAATTAATGTTCTAAATAATACGTTAGTCCCGCCTGATGTCTTAATTAAACGAATAAACGACTTTTTTATTTATTTAACGAAATACTATAACCGTATATCAAATAAGTACAGATATGTATATAATTTAATGCTAGTCAGTCAAGTGAAGGCTGTTACGTCACTGCGGCAGAAAAATATGCTACGCCAAGGTAGGCTACCAAAGCAGTACTAATACAATATTATCAATATTGTAAGTCGTGGGGTACCGGCAAAGTAGAATAGTATCTCCCGCTATACCGGATGTCGTAAGCGGCGATTAAGGTACCGCATTCACTCGAAACAACGTAGCTTAAATGCAACAGGATGGGCAGCAGCATTCCGCTGATGTTTCGCATTGCCACCACGCCTGCTCGGAGCAGCTATTGTGGGCAGCCAAAATTCCCCGTATCTTGGGGAGATCTACGTCCATCAGTAGATATTTAACGGCTGCTATGATGACAATGATAATTTATCAATATATATCAAATGTGCGTCAAAATATAAAAAAGCCTAAAATTAAACTAATTGTTTAGTCCCTACTCTTAGAGAGATTCTACTCAATAAGGATAGAAAATATATGGAAGTTTAAATAAATTTGATTCAAGTTTTAGTGTCACTGATGCAAAAATGTCAGTCATAATATTGGTATTAAATTTATTGCATATCTTACTCGATTCAATTGAACAAAACACGATCGAGAAGTAATACATCTAAATTGTGGTTCTTTATAATTTAGTAAATTCTCATCATACATGATAGTCGGATTCAGGAATGATGAGTAGGTATACTCGTATACAGGTCTGCTAAAGATCGGCCCTGAGCTGCACACGAAATGAGCGGCCAAATTGAAATGTAGCAACAAGACCAGTTTAACACAATTTACTCAAAAGGAAACGACGCCCGTTTCCTTCTCCGATTCTATTATTTCCCGATCCCCACTAATCGAGTATAAATACATCAATAACACTGCAGTACAGATTGCACTCGGAAACTGAATTTTCCGTTCACTGTTCTTGAAACTTTTGTGTTTCTACATTTTTATTATTCGACCGATCGCACGCGATAGTGCAATGAAATAGATTAGATACTTTGTTGTGTCTGGAGTTGTAGGAATTTGTAATATTACTTTTGAGTCAAATCTGCACTATAAAGGAAATGCACACACAGCTGCTGGTAAGGGTTCAGCGAGATTGCTTAAATTTTTACAAAGTTTTGTAATAGAGTTTAGCGAATGAATAAACTTATGATATTATGTTGCATTTAATTAAAACTCTTACAAGCTTGTAGGCATTAGGGAACACGATGTGTAGTTGGTCTAATTCTACTCGAACATAGCTGAAATTTCAAAGAACTGTGTTGAATTGGTATCTATAAGTTCATACGTTCGTACTTCATAAATATTTAAGCAATATTTTTTAGATAAATACAATACTAATGAATTTTCAAATTTAAAAAAAGAATCTCCATACAATAAAAGAATTAAAGATAGGTCAAGGCATTTTTTATTCGCATAAAAAGGCTAAAGAATGCTTTATCTTTATTGAGATAAAATCCATTGATAGATAGTCCCGGAATTCACGCATTCGCTCGTCTATGCCATAGTATAGGTATAGCTGTGCTTCATGGCTCAAAAATGTTCATCCACCTTTATCACATCTCTTCTATATTATTCAAATTTGTTTAATTCGGTACATATAGTAGTAATGCTATAATGTAGGTAGTAAATGTTGGGTATGACGTAAAAAGCAAGCGAGTATAATAAATGCTATTAAAATGGCAGCACTTCTTAGAATGTATGGTGTAAGTTTGAGAGATAAATTAAAGAATAGTGTGTGTAAAAAAGATGATATTGTGACAACAATAGTGAAAGGAATTTTGAGATGGTTTGTACACGTAGAAAGGATGGATGAAAGTAGAATGACTGCACAGAAGTAAATGAAAGAGTTGGTATAGTACCTAACAAATCATAACTTAAGAAAAACTAGGTCAGAAGTACCAAGAATAAACGATAGGGTATGAAAGGACTAATGCGAGTAAAGGAAGCGAGAGAGGTATGCCAAGATCGCAGCAAATTGAGATCCATAGTCACTGCCTACCCCGATAGGACACAAGCGTGACGTATGTATGTAAATTGATTGCATACGTACAGACGAAATGAACCAAGAGTCTGGATACCAATTTCGTCAACGGAGGACTACCATTCCCGCCCAAATAATTAGAACAACATTCCATAACAATCCATAGCACATTCGGCCTACGCCCTCCCCACCATTACTCTACCCCACCTATTACAATTCCGACACCAGTACATGAATATTTAAACCAACCCCGTGAATATAAAAGTAATGTTTTTCCGTTTTTTATTATTATTCGACGATAATTAAGACCGTGGCACCGTGTTACTTTTTGTAAAAAGCCACTTGAAAATTCATAAATATTCAGCTTACTTAGTGTAACATCCAATTTATTCGTGACGTAGAACCTTCTGGAATTACACTGGAATTGTAAAATTCTCTTCGCGGTGTGTAATTTAAGAGCTAAATTTATTTAACTCTTAGCGCTAAAGCACTTTCGCGTCGGAATTAGTTGGTACTGAAACTCCAAGTATGTTCATGTTTATTTGTTAGTATTTCAGATATTTTCTTGGGTGTGGTATTATTTAAAATAAATTACCAAGGTAATAAAGTTTGTTCTGAATAGTCTTAAGTGGAAACGAAGGCAGCGGTTCGAACTTCTAAAAACAACTATTTAAAATAAAGACTAAGTAGGTTATGAAACTATTTAATAATAGCTAATCGGACAGACGTTGTCATATCTTAACTATACTTATATGTTTATCATGGAAGAAATATTGCGACTATAAATTGAGATATAACTATCATTTTAATGTCTTAAGTTGCACCAAACTGTAACACACATTAAACAAAAATTTATTAAAAATCTAGACGTTCATCTCGGATACACACCGTGAAACGTAATTTTTATATGTAAAGATTACTTCTGCTGTCGGCCATTCGCCCATTATTATTAGTCATTCGGGTAACCTATGTTCCTCTTTAAGCTCTAACATAAATCAGCATGTGGCAAAACAGACAGATGCTAATTACTAACTGTTTCATTTGAGAACGGCTATACAACTTAGGTGTTACTCGGTGAGAATGCAATAGGTAGGTAGGTAATAGAAACGATTTTATAAAACCTTCTTACCTGTCTGCATTTCGTACACGACACGACGATAAGCAGATTTGCGGTTACGACTTGGCAGGCGTTTTGGGGGGTAACACAACACTGATGATTTATTTTTTTGATAAGCTATACTTCTGTAACGTTTTATCAAAATTAATTCAGTGTTTTTTGCTCGAATGAGTAACAAACATGCATTCACATATCTACACAATTTTTCTAGTTGTCGCAGCCTTGTTTGTTTACTTTACCTTATTTAAGTAAGTTCTGTGTCATTTAAAAGAGTACTGTGTATAACGTTTATTTTGAATTCAAATATAACGTTCATCCATTCGCACAATTTTCTTAAAACGGAGGACAAAGTTTTTACGTATGTATTGTACACTCCAAATATTAACATACGGCAAAGAATATGGATCTCCACTTGCTACGATTTTGACATAGCTCTCTCGCTTCCCTCGCATATACCGTTTCATACACGCTCGTATTCAATTACACAATTAATAAAAAACTCATATTTTAAATAAAACAATTGGCGCCCCAAAGAAAGAATTTATTATATATATTAAATATATTAAAGAAAAATAAGGAATATATAATTAATAAGCAGAGCCCCACGGTTTCGCTTGCGTTTTTACTAAGTTTGCTATTTTACTAAGTAAATATTGGTAACACAAACCTTTTACGCTTGTACACAAACTAAATGGCAATCCTTCTAAAATAGGATTGTTTAAATAAGTTCAATGATATTAAGCTGATGTTTCCATTTACATGTCTTTTCCTACATTCGGATTCCTATTTAACCACAACACAAATATAGCTTGCAGTCATATTATATACCAGCAAATATGCAAGTTTCAGGTAATATTGCCATAAATTATAACATCATCTATGTTCAACCAACTCACTAAATCTATATATATATATATATATATATATATATATATATATATATATATAAATAACACTCACCTCGTTGTCTTTGTCGGCGTCTTTGATGTGTTGTGCGATGAATCTGACGCTCTGAAGTGCAGCCGCTACTTCTGGCGATAGATGCCGAGGCAGCATGTTCTCTGATTCAGTGACTGCATAAAAGAAAACTTTATTGGTATATATTTTTTTATCACATTAATTGGCTGTGAGGTAAGAATAGTACCTCTATCTGTACTATATGTCGTAAGGAGCGACTAAGCTGATAGATGGCGGTATATCCATCTGAAACAGCGAAGCTCAAATTCACAAGGTGGGGATGGGCAGCAGCATCCTCCAGCTAATATATTTGTGATTCCTCCGTTTTCTGATCTCCGTAACACAAGTGCTTTAAGCGACTTATCACGGAATTGGGTCAATGGATGAGATGCTGTGGGAATTTTTATTTATTTATTTATTCTAATTGTAGTCATTAGAAACGTACAAAAATACAAATCCTGCTTTCCTAGTTTAATTTATTTCCTTTAATTTTTTTCGAACATATAGTATACCCTATTTTACTAAATTGAGAAGTACCTCTTCAATGGTGAAAATGTTGAGAAGTTTATGATATTAACGTAAATTATATTTAGAGCAAAGAGGATTTGACCCACCAGACGGTCTCTGGTGTCCACTGGCCGAATGAATGTCATCTTCTGGTGCCGGAGATTTGCGGTAGTCACCGTTGTCTCCGCCCTTCGCGTCTCCGAATGCGTCGGTTAAGCTGTCTCGGCTGCAAACATAGCTACACGTCAAGGTCGAGCTGAGACAAGGGCATGACTTACTTAAGTAGAACGGTAAAATGAAATAATAGAAGGAAATAGGAATTTTAGTTTTCATTCGGAAAAGTTTTCATGCAATTTTGTGGAAAATGTTCCGTGATCAGAAAGCATCAAATTTATACACATTTGGATCTTATAACAAGGATACCTATAAAATAAGCGGAATTATTCTATTAATCTTATTGACACCTCTTACTACCTCTTTGTTTAATTCACTGCCACCCATTGTACTTTATAATTACTGTTCTTTTTTCATGTATTTTTATGTCTATTGTTATTATTATTAAAATGAAACAATGGAAGAAATTTAAATTATAGTTTTTATTCGGAAAGTTTTCATAGAAAATGTTCTTTGATCAGAAAGCATTCTATTTGTACTCATTTGGATCTTATAACTAGGATAATTATAACATTAGCGGCATTGACCTGCCTCGGAGATAAGCCGGTTAAACCACTTGTGTTTCGAACATCAGACAACAGAGGAATCACAAATATAATACTTAAATGAGTATATACCACTAGACAGAAAAAACACATTATGTTTATCATATATTTAGGACGTCCCCGATGGCACATTGGTGCTATTCACATTTTATGTTCCAAAGGTCGTGGGTTCGGTATTTGACATGATTGACATTTATGTATGTTTTGTAGCTATATTTATGAGTACATTAATCAGTAGTCCGAATTCCGTAACACAGTGTTTTAAGCGACTTTATGTTTCAGGTGTATGTTAATTTATTGGCCCTGGGTGGGGACGGTAACCACGACCCGCGCATTAGAGAGAAACACTACTTCGCTATCAGGCCCGCCAAATTAATGAAACAAAGCATTTCAGACGTAACACAGACGGCAAACCCATTTTTGCTAACGGAAATCCAACCAGCCTTCCACAACGCAAACATAAAGGCCATCATTCCACCTTTACACTTAACGTAATTTCTAAATAGATTCTTGTTATAATAATCCAAAATTCAACAGAAAGTGGTCTACGACATCACTGCCGGGACCAAGGGAAATTAGTATTTAAAACAACGAGATCTAAATACTAGTTTCCCTTGGCCGCTACATGTCGTCTGGCGCCAGAATTATGTGCCATTAACCGCGCATTGTGCTCCGTCACATGTGCTTGATAATATCTTGGCCGAATTTTATCCGACTAATGGCCAAATTTCAAAATAAATTCTCTTTAAGCATTTGGAGAAAAAACAATGTTTTCATATCAAAAGAAGATGGGTGCCATTATACAAAATATTTCATTTTCAAATCTGTATATATAAAGGGAAAAGCTTACTGTCTGACACAGGGCTTAAACTACAAAGGTTAGAATCTTGAAATATTGCACAAGGGTTTCGTTTAAAAGATGAGCACTAAGATAGGATTTTTGAAAATTCACGCTCGAATGGGGTTCATTAGAGGTCGGACCTACTAGTAAAGTCTACGGCACATGAGGTTATTGCAATACATGGAATTTACTAGCTATCAGAAACACTAAACCAAGGGTTCCGTAAAGACAGATCATTTACTACAAAATAAAGAACTTTCGATATGCTACTAAAAACCAAAACTCAATCAATTTAAATTAAGTCGAGCGAAAGAAAACATTCCGCTGTAATCGCATACAGCAGCCAACGGTGTTGTGGGTTTGTTGATTTTTCAACCCAAAATATTTTCCGCTTCATAAAATGACATGCTTTGAAAAACGAGAACCATAATTAATATCAGGAATATTTACAGCAAAACATTGAAAATCTAAAAAGATTTAAAGACTTGGATCTATGTAAATGATCTCATACTGGTTGTAACCAGATTATGTCGGAAAAATTCCACATTTACACCGTATATGCGAAAGTTTATTAGTTTTTTTTCCTACGTATACACAACTTAACGGCAGGAAAAATCTCAATATGACGAGAAAATATAACAATAATGTGTGTTGGATTGGATAGTAAATACTAATTGACTAAGAAAATAATATTTAAAAGGTTAAAATATGAGAAAAAATGTTGACCGGTCCGATGACGCAGATAGTAATGATCCTATTTTGTGCGTCAAAGATCGTGGGGTCGATCCCTATCCAGGACAAATATTTATTTGATTGATGTTTGTGTTTGTTCTGTGTCTGGGTGTTATATATGTATAAGTATGATATTAAAGTATGATATCCGTAATTTTTCTGTTGTCTAACGTCCGTAACACAAGTTACTTAGGTGATTTAAATCGGAGTTAAGTTAATGTATGCGATTTGTGAATTTATTTTTGTATTTTAATTAATCTTTGATCACTACTCGAAGTAACGTATTTTTTTACTTAGAAATGTGAACTATTAATACGGCCGATCAGAAATACTTCATATAAAATAAAATTCTAACTATATTGCTACGCGAAACTAAGAAATAATTTATAATTTCATCGATTAAATTCGACAAAAGATTACCAATATTCTAGCCACATCTATAAAACACGTCAATGGGATACAACAAAACGAACTCGCCGTATTGATGAAAGATATGATCGAATCAAGAACAATTCCATTTCCATCGCGAATTCCGTAGCAACGGAACAAATTCGTCAAATGTCCCGTCGGAATCAAAAATCCCTGTCACGCCACCAATACCGGATACCCGGTATGAAGTCCCGACAAATTAATGGCTTTCTGGCATTATCCGGATTTAACCGGATCTGGCCGGACTAGTGCAAGGTTGGCTTTGTTCGGATATTGATGGGTATACCAATGAAACGGTTTAATACCTTTGATTGCGTATGCGTTGTACTGTAACGTATTAGCTAATGGAAAATGTGAGCGTTCTTTTGGAGTATCGTTTGCAATTTAACTATGATTGATATTAATGCTGGAGGCATTTTTTTATTATCCAAGGACGACAAACAAGCGTACAATTCGCGTGATAGTAAGCGTCACCGCAGCCTGTAGACGCTCGTAATATCACAAGGATATCACTTACGCGTTACCAACGTTGTGACTTAGATATATCATGCCACATTATCTTGTAATTACCCAGCCTCTCTCACTTTTCATAACAAGATACATTAATGCGAATAAACTGCAATAACATCTAATAGCTACTGCTCGATGTCAGATGCAAGATAAAAAATATTGTTCCTGTAATTAAGAACATAACACATATGTGGTGTTTATATCGCATTCAGTAGTGTCCCTTTCTTGTGGTCGCGGGTCGTGGGTTCGACCCTAGACCATTTATGTGATGAACATTTATTTTTTTCTATCTGATTAAGGTATTATATCTATAATTCATATGATGTCTGATAGCCTTAACATAAGAGCTTTAGCCTACTTACCTTGAAGCTAGTTTAATTAACCTAAGTGATTTTGTATTGATAAGGGTGGAAATAAATGTATAATTGAAATATACTTTTAGTGTGTAAAAATAAATACCCGTACTATCTATCGTTATATTTAATCAAATATTTAAGTGGAGGAAAATGAACATCTACTACATCATCTACCGTTAAAGTACTAAATATTTGATAATGACTCCTCACTACGTGATATCTGTGATGAACCGCTATTATTGAGAAATATTGGTAAATAAAGCCACGCAGAAAGTATAGCTTAACTTCAGATCAACTATCATCTGCAGAATAAAAAACAAAAGAAAACACTCACCTCATTTCCAACTCGTTGGTATACCCGTTGGAGACGAAGGTATCATCGTAATCGGGCAGGGAGTACTTGGTCCTCCTCATCATCAGGAGTTTGGGCATCAGCTGCAGGAACAGCTTCTTCATCCAGGGTGACATGGTGTGGGTTGACGGAGACCTAGTAGTTGTGTAACGTTAGTATATGAATACGGGATGTGTCTAGATCGGTAAGATTCGGGATCGCTCTACAGATAACCAAATTCAATGGCATAATAAAACCTTATCCACTGAATAAAGTTTTTCTTACAATTGGTCATCAACAAGAACTGATAAAATGTTTTTTTATTACACCAGGTCGACAAACAAGCTACAGTCCGCGTGATAGTAAGCGTCACTGCAGCCTATAGACGCTCATAATATCACAAGGATAGATATCACTAGCGCCAACCTTGTCTTGAAGATATTGTCACATTACCCAGTAATTATACCGCCTTACTCACACTTCAAACCGGAACACAGCAATACGAACACTGCTATTTGGCAGTAGAAATAGGTGAAAGTAAGGTACCAATGCACACGACCTTTAAATGAGGTCTAATTCATGTGAAATAAGATTTTTTTTTTATTTACTTATTCTTGAGATTCTTCACAATTTATTTATGTATTTTTTAATTTATATATCATTCTGATTCAGTGTAAATGTTCTCTGAGACACTTCAAGAAAATGACGATTGAGATACCAACCTAGACACATTAAATGTAACAAACCAAAACTTTCAATGAATATTTTATTTAAAGACGCTATCAAACTGATCATAACTCTTTACGACAGTTGCTAGCATCGTCCATTTAAGCTAAGCAGGTGATTTACAGGTTATCAAATGGTTAGACGCGTCTATAAATGAAAAGCAAAGCCATTTTTCTTATCAATTTATTATTTTATACCTAACAAAAGTGTGTGAAAGGGTTGATCCTTACAACAAATCAAGATGTACCTGTAATTATTAAACTGGGAATGTTTCCCGGTTACATCAGACCGACTACAATCCATTATCGCTGCCCACTTACTCGTAAGACTTTTTGGAGATTGTAAGGTAAAAAGATTAAGTTGTGCTCCTTTCATGTACGAGATCGTCGTGAACCGCAAGGCTATCAGTTGTCCCTACTTATGCTTACTCAGGTAACATCATATCAGCAATTTAGTTCCACTGTTGGACATAGGCCTCCCACAGAAAAGAGAAATTTAGCCCATAATTGCCATGCTAGGCAAGCGTGTTGGCGATTGCAGTGCGTAGCTTCACGACGGAGATGCTGCTGTCCATCCGCGCCCTGTGAATTTAATTAAGCTACCTTGTTTTGGATGGATATACCGCCGTCTGTCTGTACAGGTACCTTAGTTGTCTCTTACGATACCTTATACAGAAGGTACTCTACTTATGGCACGGCATATATAAAAATTAATTCAGCGTTATAAAACCTAACCTCAAAAGTCTGGTAAAGTAACCACGACCGAAAGTAATACGCCCGACCTCCATTAATCATAAGAGCGACAATAAGTGCGACAAGCGGTAATACACGCCTAATGATTATGTTTAAAACAAGGTTTTGACAGTGAAAGTTACATTGACATATCACAACGCCAGTACCTACACTATCGCTATCATCTCAGCGATACGTCAAGTCAAGCGCCACAAGAACATACTCCTTATAAATTACGGTACACTTTCAAATAACTTGTTATTCAGTGCTAATAGCGTATATCACTATCTGGGGCTATAACTCACGACGTTCTATTACGTTAATGACAAAATAACAATGAGGAGGATGATTTACGCCGCCATTAAAGTGGAATTTGTGCTGCAGTTTAATTCGAGCTGTGCGTTAATTTTCGGATGTGCTGATAGGACGTCACTGTTGCGTTAGGACAAAGTTGGGCTGTATATTTATTATTTTGTATAATTAATTTTTATTTCTTTTCTTTTTTTTTACAATCTCAATCATTGACCTGATTCCGAGATAAAACGCTTACCGCGGTCTTCAGACAACAAAGGAATCACAAATATTATACTTAAACAGATATGTTTAATACCCAGGTACAATAAAAATACAAATATCATCATATCAATATTTGTCTTAAGTAGGGGATTGAACCCACGATCTTTAGCACGCAAGACTAGCATCTGCACAATGGGAGCCGTCTATACTGTACTTTACACGATTTATTTTAAAATAAGATTAATTGATTGTCTTATAAAATTAATTATAAACTCACAAAAAGTGACGTAACTCTACGTCACTTTTTTATATGAACATTTGTTTTTGGCCTGTAAAAAATTGAGCTTGATTGGTAGACGTAATAGAAGCCTATGGAACAATTATCCCTTTTTAATTTTATTAAAAAATTGTCCGCCATAACTTGCTTCATCGGTAAATGTTCCAAAACAAGATTGCGTACTTAAGTATAAGAAAACACAAATAGGTAATATAGAATAAAAATTTCAGTTTTTCTGAATTTTAAGTGGGCTATCAAACATAAAACCTTATTTTATTTAAAAAAATTCACAATCTCATACATTGACCTGTCTTTGGAATAAGCCGCTTTCAGCACTTTTACTACAGATATTAAACAATAGAGGAATTACAAATATAAACAATTAATATATATTTTACACTCTGCCATGGCATAAACACAATACAAAGCCACGATCCTTGGCGCTCAATATAGGATCACAACCATCTGTGCCATAGGGTCTGTTTTTTTTGCACAGTTATTTAATATATAAAAAGTTCTTCCATTCATAATGTAGGTTGTAATTTTATTCAAATTCGTATATTGAGCAGCGTAGACGGTATGCATATTCAATAACCGTTTTAAATTTTTTATTATCTTTCTCGTACGATGCATTCAGAAAAGAGCCCATGCCGAAACTTCGGCTATATATCATACTATTGTAATATTATCCACTGACAAAGTAACAATGGACGAGTGATTTACGCGCGAGCCAGTGTTTCTTGGCGCATTTTGCACCTCATATATTTCTTGAGTTTCGGTAATATCAATACATCTCAATTGTGCAAGCAACAGTATATTTCTGAATAAAATTTCATGAAATATCCTTATCCTGTTATTTTGCCAAACATACGGCTAAAATATGTTTAACACTTCAATTTAATTTAATTTTACGGTCACCTTAGACATCTCTCCTCTATATGTTAAAATTTACCTATTTTTTTACTCCGATAATTCGAACTCTAAAAACTCTGTTCTTACTTTTTTCATTCTCACAATTCCTTTGTTTTTATTTTTAAATTCCGAGCATTATGTAAGTTTATTATATTTTTTCAAAATAATCGTCGTTTACACTATTATTCAAAGTAGTATTCTTTATGTTACTAATTCGATAAACAATCAAATAACATCACAAGAACATTACTGGCCCGTTGACAACTTTGTGATTTGAAGATATATAGATAGATATATGTTACCTACTCAAAGATTTCACTGCCTCTCTCACCCTTCAAATCGGAACACCGCTTTGTGGAATTTGAATTTGGCGATATGTTTTCGATTATATATATTTAGATTTGCATATATTCTAGACTCGATTAGGTTAGTGAGGAGAGAAACGTCTAGCGGGTTAAGTGACTTTGAAACGTGAGAAGTCACATTATTATATATCACTTTACATTTGTCTAAAAACCCAGATCAATAGCTAGTAGTAAATAAATAAAGATAGAAGCGTTCTGAAATTTTACAGAAGCAATTTAAATATATTTACACTAGCTGATGGCCGCGACTTCCTCTGTGCATGACTAGTACTTCGAGTTGCCTATTCTCTAATCCATCTATATTTATACATACCAAAATTCATCAAAATGGGGTAGTTTAATCTATCAAAATTTAATTATGAAGTTTATTTATATAATTTCTATCATAAGAAATACGAGTATGACGCTATTTGGTTATATAAATATCCGGTTTATTTGTAATTTTCTAAATAAAATTGTAATGTATATCACGTGACCAAAAATGCTAGATGCCATACTTTTTTCGTGAGTGACGTCAAATAAGTAGCAACAAATACGTAAACATCAAAACAGAGAAAACTCTTTTATTAGATTTTTTTTTATAAGAATTTGTTATATTTTTGCACGTTTAATACGTTATTATTTACAATGGAGGACGGTTACTAACGGTCCTATTGCCCTTAAAATACACATTAATACAAAGGTTTTATATGCAACATAATCTGTATGTCTAAGTTAAATCATATATCAGTATCAATTACTTTTCACAATTAATACTTCGGGCAAGACAAAAATTACATACATTTAAATGTTCCTCACACAGGTGTAGAAGTGACTGTGTAGGTAGAGTTATATTGGATCTCATCCCGATAGTTCTATTCAAACATTTTTCATATTAATGTCGTTTGGAACTCCATTTAGTAGTTTTTGTGTGAAAGAGTAACTTTTATAATTTATAATATTTGTAAGGAATAGATATATTATTCATTATATTTTTCGGAAACATGAGCGTTATGAACACCGTTGGTAGTACTTTAAAAGCTAATAAAAATTTTAGGTTGAGTAATTTACTTAATTTATTTTTAATTCGTGTGAAGACTTTAGGTTAGCTAATTTGGACCCCGACTCTTCTTTCAGGAGAAGTCCAGAGAAACACTTGTATGCAGTTTATTTTATTACATCTTTACATTTTTATATAGCAAATTACAACAAGTTTACTTAAATTTTGGTATGTATGCGTCCTCTACTTAGCTTCGCCTGATTGTATGATATTGTAATAATAGTAATAATATTTAAACAAGTGGAATTTTTAAGCAATAATGAATGCATAACTTTATGTTTATTTATGTGTTATTCGAAATAAAGAAACAAGTGTTTTTAATTTCTTTATTTCAATCATGTATTATTTCATAAAATGCATAACGATTTTTAAATCTATTCCAAGATCATTTGTAAAGTCATTGTCATTTACCTTCTAGTCTTCCATTTATCTGCACAAGAGTTACCTCTGAGTGCCGTTCTTCATTATAATTTGATCACATGCATATAAAAAATATGTACTTACCTAAAATGTACGTTGAGCACGCAGACCGTCATCCAAACGCTTAACGACACCAAAACCATTGTGAACAGCAAATACTTCCCTAGCAGAGGTATCGCCAAAGAGGTAGGAGGAATTATCTCAGCAAGCAGCAGGAAAAACACCGTCAGTGACACCAATATTGAGATGCTTAATGATATCTACGAGAGAACAGACATATTACCTGAAATGGACGTTTACAATGCAAACTGTGACCCAAACGCTCAGGGACACGAGGATCATTGTGAATAGCAGGTATTTCCCTAGCAAAGGGATCGCCAGGGACGTTGGCGGGATGATCTCGGCCAGACCAAGGAAGAACACTGTGAGGGACACCAGGATTGAGATGCAGAGCGATATCTAGAGGAAAGAAGTCCTTTTTGAGTACACGATAAAGCATATGATTGTCTTTCCACTTTGTTCAAGCTGTGTCAATGGAAAAATAATGTTGGAAGCTTGTGAACTCATGTACAAACACGAGCGTGTGAATGATGGCTTACAACTGTCTCGATTGCGGAGCTTAAGAGAAAATGTTTAATAATCTCCAGTATGTTAATGCAGTGATAGTTCATTGTGTTATATTTTCTACTGTTACTACTATTTTATCTGTATACATGTGATGTCAATAAATGTTGCTTATTTGAACATACAGTTTATGTTTAGTTATTCTAATGTAATAATATAATATATTAATTGCAAATTACACTATTAGGTTTTATTTAGTCTAGTCTATTATTATACGTGTAGTAATCTATAAATTAAAACATGATATGGAATGCAAAAATACTTGCTACAATATTAAGTATTTCACATTAAGTATTCTTAGTAATAAGGATAGTTTTCGGATAATCCCAATACAATCTACACTAAAAAGCAATTTCATGTCACTCAGTCTATCACTGATCATCCACATCTAAGCATCTATGATCTCAAGGGAAACAGTTGTAAATAGAGATACATCACAAACAAAAATCATTCTTTTGCTAATTAGTTTCAGCGCAAATAATAATGAAGATTGAAAATCAATTAATTCACAAGGAAAAAGAAATATGTCAAGTCTCGTTTATCTAGAAGGAATCTCGTCATTTGAAATATTATAAGAATTGTGAACTCTACAATATGAAATTGCAAAAGGCATTTTTCCTAGTGAATAAAAAGATCGAAATAACTTTGCTAAATGTTATTGAGATAAAAATAAAGAACCAGCATCATAAAATAGTTGAATCTGAAATAAATTCAGTGATATATTTCATACAGCCAGCAATGTTATTTCGATATATCCATAGTGGAAAGACAATAATGATAATATTTGTCTTAATGATACTAACACACTCACACATCTAACTAATGATTCAAAAAAGACTATAACCGGTTATGGGTGAGCAATAGGCAAATTACGGAAGATGGATAATGGTTACATGGATTGAAGGATGGAAATAACATGCCCCTAAATTCTATCCCATTTCGATAAACACTTGAAAGTAATCTGCTTTAGGTATAGAATGAGATTTAATTTCTTCAGGTCTTTCTTGGTGTTTTCTATCACAAGCTTTGTTTAAATTATATTAAAGTGGCAGATTAATTTCATTGTCTTTATCACCAATTACTTACATAACATCAAGTCCAACTATCTGTACATTAATTTACTTTACTAATTCTTGCGATCCGTAAAATGGGTTTTAAAAAGTCAATAGCATTACAACAATGAGTTTTGGATGGATGTATTAGGAGTGCGTAGTATAAGTAAAAGTGTATATTTGGTTAGGTAATTTGTTGTTAGGAGTGTAAAAACATTCATATTTATTTACTAGAAACAAGTTTTTTTAGTAATTGTTCCAAAAAACTTGAACTAAATAAATTGTATTAGAGAGAGAAAAATATTTGTTAGTTTCACAATATTGATGTCTTATAATATTATAAGGAAAACAAGACATCATTAATTATGTCCATAAGTAGACAAAGATTTTGAAATCGGTCATTCATGCTCGTGTAACAAAAATGAAAGTATTATTTTTATATAAATTAAGAAATCTGGTTAGATGATCCGAATCTGGTAGATATGTGTATAAATGTGAATATGATACTCCAAATTGGTATTGAATAGTAAACTTATAAAAAATATTATTATCTGAGTATAAATACGAAAAAAAACGTGCTTCTCGTAAAAGATCAAAAAAATGTACAGTTTCATGTCAGTAAATGTATATGCATTCAGCTTATATTAAAAAACAGAATTAGAAAAAATCCACATTACGGATCGTTATAAATAATATACTCCAATAGCAAGATAAAAAGGCTGTAAATATTCTAAATACTCATCGAATAAAATTGACAATCGCTATATAGGTACGACTTTTATACGTCTTCATTACACTTTTTTATAACCTTACCTGTAAAATTGCCAGTCAATATAATTATTCCAACCAAAAAAATAGTTTTGTATAAAACATATGCTTAAAGCAAAATGTTTTACCGATTTTAGATATGCTAGTAAAAAAGTTCAAAAACATAATTTAATTGAAACAATTAATTCTAAATATCGGTAGTTGATTAAAAATGTTTTTAAATATTACCATATAATAAAATATATGTTAATAAATAAAAATACAAAAAGAAATTAGCAATTTGGTGGCCTAAGAAAATTTAAAAAAAAATCTCGACGAAGCCGCCAAATACATACAAAGAGACATTTCGCGAATCTTTACTCATCATGAATAGTCGAACAAGTATTTTGAGATTCTCTCCGTCCATTACATGTAACATAGATATTACAATACTACAGTAGGAAAAATATCTTTTCGTTGGAATAGAATCACCAGAATCACGTCTTGCAATTGGAGATAGTCAGCATTTATTTCTAGACTTACCTTTTCTCCAGAATCTGAAGGTAGGTAAAACACAAGAACCGTCAGAAACGTGAGACCTACGCAAGGGATGATCAGGTTGACGGTGTAGAACAGGGTCTTGCGGCGCATCGTCAGCTTAAATGTTATGTCTGCAACAAAATTCAATGTTAAAAGCTCAACACAGATTCCCTTTTCAGGGAAGAGGGTTGGTTTGGCTTTTCGTATCGATTCAGAATTAATTAATAAATAATTAAAAATAATAATAAATGGAAATAGTTTATTATTTATTTGCATTCTAATTGTTCTGAGGTTAGCTTTATTTTATTTTTTTTTTTCATTACTTACGCAATCTCAGAGAAATTTCTAAAGGTTCAAAAGTTTTTATTTTCTATATTCTTGTGATCGTTACCTATTATTGTGTGCAATAAAAATTACTGCGGTACTTAACTATTTGACGAAATTTGAACCCCAAGCGACTTATGATCAGAAGCTACGAAAAGGTTCAAAAGTTCGAGTTAATTTTATTTTTCTAATAATTTTTAATATTTTCCCTTTGTAAAGTGATATCAGTATAAGTAGATATAAAAAAGCAAGGGATAAAATGGAATGATATTATTTCATTTCATTCAACAGAGGTTGAGACTCTTATTTTCTATGGAGCTATATTCTATGGAGTCGAATTTAACGTTTCTTACCAGAAAACGGCTCTGGACAGCAGGGATAGTACTCTTCATTCCTCGTGGCTGGCACTTCGAGGATATCCCACTCCACAGATAAGTAGAACTCGCTAAGGTCTATTCCAACGTGTACCAGGCTGCTGCCTGGCGATTGGTCCATATGCTTCAGGTCCACCTAATAATAAGTATTATTGAAATTTGGATTCTATGTGTCATAATTATGACTGAGTTTGAAAACACAAGGATGAACTAACTTTGTGACTTAAAGATTAATATCTTAGTTAATTGTCAGATAACCCAGTAGTTTTACTGGCTCTCTCACCTTTCGATCCGGAACATGTGAACACTGCTAATACACTGGCAGTGGAAATAGGTGAGAGTCAGGTACCAATGCAGACGAATTTTATATAAGATCTACCTCATACTATTTTATTAGTGAGACATGCTTGGTTTACAACTTTTATTTCTTTTGTTATCATTGTGTTCCATGTTTTGGGCAAATAAACGATTTATTTTTATTATTAATGTAATGAAATATATTTAAAACTATATGAATCAAATTGGTCTACAACAATTTATAAAGTATCAGCTACAAAACCAAGTCATGATCAAGCGAGTTTGTGCGCCAGGTTTAAATACTCGAATTATTCATTAAACAGAAGCTTTTCTGACACTAGGAGGTCTTCATTTTATATACCGTTACTGTTAAACTCTTGTTATTCCGGGATGTCGCTTTTTGACAGGCAAATCAAACCGTTTTTTTGAGAAAAATAAAAAGCCAAATCTATCTTACGGAGACATAATATCTTTGCGATAATCGGTATACCTAATTTATTCAGATTTGTTCAACTTTTCTAGCGTGAAGCCCTAGTTCGCGTGTCCCACTCAACAGACATTCGCATTTAAAAATTTGTATACGAAACATTCATACATACATTCATACGAAAGTTCTATTGACAATTATAAGGAACAAATATGTTGTTATGAGACCTTATCTAATATCTAGCCTGTACTTTGATTTTCATAAACGTTGTCTATGGTAAACCTTGATTCAATTTAAATGTCGTATATAAACGGTATCGCAAGAACAAAGCCTTTCGCACGAGAAAACGATTAATTATATATATATTATTATAATATATCAAACCGGTGGGGTACCGACAAAATAAAATAGTACCTCCCTCTGTACCAGATGTCATAACTAGCGACTGAGCCATTAAAAATAATAGATGGTGCGGCAATTATAGATAATATTTACCCTTTCTTGGGCCTTTTTCATTGGCCTACTCAGGCCTATATCCAACTGTATGTACTACGACTGTAATGGTGATATGATATGGTAGACCTCTTACAAAGGTACCTCACTGCCAAATAGCAGTGTTCGCATTCCTGTATTCTGATTTGAAGGGTGAGAGAGGCAGAGAAATTACTGGGTAAATGTAATATAGCATCTTTAGTTCACAGGGTTGCCGTCTACAGGCTGCGGTCAGGTTTACCATTAAACAGACCGTATATTAGTTTGCTGACTTCAACATATAAAAAAATAACGTAATATATTACCTGAGCACCGTTGTAAGTCCAAGAACCAAACTTCATGAAGCAGGTCTGCTCATCAAACGGGAAATACTCGACGTTAATCTCACAGGAGGACTTGTAGATGGCTGGAGGTTTCCAATTCACTTCCCCTGTATACTTGAGTGTCGCCTTCGTCATTAAGGTTACCTAGAAGATTAACATCACTTGGTGCTTAGTCCATGGTCTATCCTTAGCCTAGACTAAGATCGCTTTGCTTAAAATGCATCCTAAGAATAATCTAATATTGCCTACACCGATATATTGAAACCTACTACTCGCTAATGTCTTAAAAGTACAATGAGATTTATGACGGACCTGCTGGCGCAGATATTAATGTTCCTATCTTGTGCGCCAGAGGTCGTGAGTTCGATCCCCATCCAGGATAAATCATCATATCAACCATAAGAAGTCTACTGCTGGACATAGGCCTCTCCAATAGGACCAGGATGAATACTTATATGATCATATCTGTGTTATACCGGTGTCTGACTGTTAAATATATGTTTATATGTTTCATATTTGTGATTCTTATAATGTCTGATAACACAAGAGCTTAAATAGGCTGATCTTTCGTGAATTTATTATATTTTATTAGTTTTATATATTCCTACTGAAAATAATTCAGGTCGGCGTGACAATGAAAAGTTAAAAAGAATAAAACCTCGAGTGGAAAATCAATGTTTACCTCGTAATTTCCATCCCAGTTGTTATACAAAACAATGTCTGGTAGCCAGATGTGTTCTGAAGGTACGTACAACATCTCAAGACCTCCATAGTCATCTGGGTTCCACGTCAATTTGTAGTCGAACCATTTCTGAAAATAAGAATTAAAATCATTTATACTTAACTATTCGAATAATTGATACATTTAAATTGAATTCATATTACAAAAGCCAAGACGGATACACGCTTGTCCCGAAACGGGAATGGAAATCTCTTGCTTTTTGTAAATAAATACGCTTTTAAAACATTTATTCCGTATAAAATTTCAAAAGACATTTTTGTTTAATACACTCATTAGAAAAAAAACAGGGCGTTTTAATTATAATTCTTCTTTAAAAAAATACGCTAAGTGTGAGTCGCTTGACCGTTCAAAGGATCTGACAGCGGTATCAAGACACCGGTTCTGTCGAGAGAAGGCCTGGTTCTGGAAGAAAACCATGTACCCAACCACGGGATGATCGTTTTCTTGTGAGTCACGCATTAAGAAATCGCAAGTCTTCGTATGTGGATCTTAAGAACAACCTCGAAGAAGTAAGAAATGTGCCTATTAGTCTATGGACGGTCAGGAGGAGGTTTCTCGCGGCCAATATACGCAGTCATCGCCCGGCCCGCGGCCCTAAGTTACTCCGTGAGCTCAGAGTTGCCAGGCTTAGGTTTGCTCGAAATTGTGAGTCACGGGCTCAATAAGACTGGAAAAGGGTATTGTTCTCCGATGAAGCCAGGATATCTCTGTTCGGTGAAGATCGACGTAGACGAGTGCTACGAAGACGAGGAGAACGCATTGCAGAGCCTTGTTTTGAAGAAATCACACCTTATGGTGGGGGCTCTGTTATGTTTTGGGCAGGAATAAATTCAATGGATCGTACAGAGTTATATGGAGTCTTCATTAAAAACGGCTCACAGACTGGACATCGATACATAACTTTGTTAACTTTTACTTCACGAGCATATGCACTACTAGCGAGCATACACTACTCGTGAACTTTAGCATTAAAACCCACAAATTTTATCAAAATTTTATGATAATACTGTCGAAAACGATTATTTGCTTATTAATTTACAAAATTGTGAAGTAAAACTACCTATAATTATCAAACAAACCAATAGTAACATTGCTTAGGTGCCCGTTTTTTTTGCAAATGTGTGTATAAAAAATTGTGCCATTTGTTTACTTCTGTGGAATATATCTAATACTAATTAAATTTCCTGAACTTTAATTTTATAGAACTGTACATCTGTTGTAGAATAACAAAATATTTACAAGCATACCTGCTCTACCCAAAGGTTCGTAGTCATAACTTGATTCTTCAGATTTACTTCCATCAACTGGGACAGCTTCAAGCCGAGCCTCACTGTTAGGATATCACTGACATTGGTCACCGGTCTAATCAAACGATTGTAGTTACTTAACAGGTCGTCATAAAGTCGTTTTACGTCTGGATTCGCTTCAAGAAGTTTAACACCTGAAAATTTACAATAACCTAGTTACTGTTAACACGTATACTTGAGAACAGACAGAGACTTCAACCTTAATAAACAATTTATAGGGTTCACTGTTAATTGAGAGATTTTGACAGATATGCCTTGGTTGTTCAGTGGCTCAGGTTACCTGCCTAATAACGTACACATTTTAATTTTAAATTAAAATATAGAGATTATTTAATATTTCAAGCGGAAAATCAATTAATTCATGAAATAAATAAACTAACATTTTTTTCCTTATTTTTGTTTATTGTCCTATTTAAATTCATATTAAAATCTAGAGGCTTAATAAGTATTGTCAAAAAACTTTTATAATTGACAGAGTAAAATGAATATAGCAAAATTAAACCATAAACTCACCCAGACAGTTTCTCGCATAGCTTAAGACGAGTAAAATCCAACCAAACCTCATTTTGAAACCGTAAAACGTTGTATTTTGTTAAATATATTTACAGCAACATGTTTACAACCTCTGATCTACGTTCTGCGAGATGAAATAACCGCGCAAGCGTAATCAATATCTGCAAAACGCCCATGTGCAGTGTTCTTAAGAGCGACACTAGCGACACGGCGGGCAAATTTGGATGGAGATTTATTGAACTAAAGACGATGCGAGCTCATTCTACCAACGCTGTTGCGCTGTTGAAATCTAATGAGCTGTGTTCATTTTACAGAATGAAGATGGCGCTGTATAAATTGTAAGATTTGTAAGCTTGCTGTGACTTGAGGAAGAATTTGAAATAATAAAAATTTTTGGTGCCTTAACAGTATTTCACTTTGCTAGATTACTACTACTAACAAGCTAAAGTTGATTATTAAATTTTATTTACTATTTAAAATGTTTGTGATAAATAAATTATACTTGTTAATATTATTTGGGTCCGCTATTTGCTAAGATTGCCGAATTAACTTATGAATTCTTCTACTGAACATAACTAACACCATTTTTCTTAATTACATAAGATGGAAATAAAACAAAATCTGATAAAAACTTTATTAAAAACTTAAAAGCTACTTATACATAATATATAGTAAGATAGTTACTGCTAATTACGTATATAATTAATTGTCCTATGTTTACGTATCAAAATAGATTAAAAACTAAGATGAAGATCGTGGCGTGTGTTCGAACATATAACATTATTGTTTACTTATTTTTCTGTTAGCTCTTTTCAGAGCAGCTTTTTATCTTTCGTTTTGTCGTAGACTCATATTTCTGATGTTGCTCCTGAAGTGGTATACATCGCGGCCGTCATCTAGAAAGTAACAATACGTTTTATTTTATTATTTATTTACTAAGTCAACAAACAAGCACACGGCTTGATGGTAAACATAACCCCAGCCTAGACGCTAGTTTAAACAAATATATATAGCATGTCGCCAACCCTGTGAACTGAAGATACCGTGTCACATTTTACGAAAACGTATACCTAATTTTAATATTATTCATTAACAATAGTGTTTTTAATATTGCTTGATTAGAATGACAGCTGTCAAACTAACGTGAATCAAATCATTTTAATTACTTTTCTGTCTTAATTTTAGTTTGACTTTATATATGATGCTTTTATTAATTTAAATATTATTAATTTATATGCGCAAAATAATAACTTATCGCTACTACATTGATATCTATCATTCTAATAAGTTATATTGAATAAAGCATTATAGTAACATCATAGTACCTATATGCTAATGATACCTTACCATGGTTATATGTGAATTATAAAAAAAATGTTGCCACCATTAATTGAAATAGAATCTATCCTATCTCTCAAATTGGATCAACATATATTAACTGAGCAAAAAAACTGACAGACACCGTGGCTCATGCGGCGGCAGGAGTTGAAAATCAGTTACCTTTGATTCCTGGAAAGCTTTTATACGCTTCACCCGGATAAAACCTCGGGCGAAAATCTAGTAATCTTTATCCTGATATAATAATAATAATAAATTCCCACAACATCTCATACATTGACCTGACTCCGTGGTAAGTCGCTTAAAGCACTTGTGTTACGAATGCCAGACATGTATTTAAGTAGTATATTTGTGATTCCTCATCACAAATATACTACTTAAATACATATATTTTACACCCAAACACAGAGCAAACACAAATAGAATCATCTTTAATTAATTTAAATACTTAAGTTAGTCGACAGACCCGATGGCGCATTAAGAACTTAAGCCTCCAGGAACGTAGGTTCAATCTCCACCGAGGACAGTTTATTTATATAAATAAAATTTTGGTTTTTTTCTGTGTTTGAATGTTAAATATGAATAAACACAATATTTGGATTTCCGTTTCCTGATATCCATAGCATGTGCTGTGCGATATTACAAGTGCATATGAGCTACGTTGACTATTACTATCGCGCGGAATGAATGAAGGCGTGTGTGTCTATTAAAACAGCTATTAGAAAAAAACATTACACAGAAATCATTGAAAACTGGAAAAGGGAAAGTTGGATAATTTTACCAGAAAAAGTATTAAATTTACCTCTTGGTGGATACTTCGGCACAGGCCATAGACTGAAGGGATAGAAATACGCTATTGGTATTCTTTTCACAACTATCGACTTTTCTTGCTGCACCATTTTCGCTTCTGAAAATAAAATTAATTACATCAAAAACATAAATTTTATAACTTCATCATCATCATTATTATCCAATCTTAAATGCTCTATTTCTAACGTACTGGCCTTCCGAATGGGTCAATACCCACTCCCAACTCAGGCCATTACCCATCACGCGGGCTGATTGCGTATTAGTGGGGAATTAAGAATTGTAAATTCACATTATATCGTATAAGTTTAGATATTTATTGAAATTAATAAATTTAATTATTGAACTTGTCGCACATATACAAAACCATGTACAAAAAACGAACGTAATGCCAAGTGGTATTATCTACCAGCAAAGCAGAAAGGGTCCAAAGCGAAGCGAAAAAAAAGTACTTAGACTTATAAATATTTAAACAAAACGAATATACAGCGTAGCGTGTGGTACCGACAGAGTAAAAAAGTACCTTCCTCTGTACCAGGTGTCGTAAGAGCGTATTATCAAAATGCACAGAGTGGGAATGGGCAGCAGCATCTCCGTCGCGAAAGCTGCGCTCTGCAACTACCGACACGCTTGCCCAGCGCCGCAATTATGGGCAAATTTCCCTTTCTTGAGAGGCCTATGCCCACCAGTGGATTTCCAATGGCTGGTATGATGAATATAGTACAAAACATAATATGATCATACCTAATATGAGTGAGTTAGAAAAGAGGGGACAATTTAAGTGGAGACAATAGAACTAAAGAGCATGTAAGGCTCTCTGAAGCACCAATTTATTAGATGATTTTTTTATTATTAAGAAAAGGCGCATTTCAGAGTGGTATTGACATATTAATTAGGTTTTTTCTTTCACTCTTTTTCATGATCTCTCAAGTATAATGATTTAACTATATGCAACTTAGATAAAAGAAAAAGCTTATCAAATCAGCTGTAAGAAGTCCATATTCTGATATAGACCACCCCCTAGAAAGGTGGATTTGCCAAGAATTCCTGGGCAAGCGTGCAAGCAAGATGCGGTACCTCGATTCTTTCGACACCTGGTAGAAAGGTACTAGGTGTCGTAAGAATTGAGTACCTGGTACATCACTCTGCCGGTACCCCACGACAAGATCTAAGTTGTAGAATGAGCTAAATTTTATCCATAATGATTTTTAAAATTTTAATAATGGTTTCTCTACAGTTAAAGAAATTGTAAGTGATAATATTTGTAATTGATATAAGTTGAAATGCTTTTAATTTAAATGTTTTAATTTTATTTTAGCTGTGTTAAGCGTTCTGAATGTTTTTTTTTTATGTAAGTAGCAGTTGAAATTAATTAATTTGATTGATTGTCGCTAAATTATAATTCTGTTCTTTCCCGTTGAGTTAACGGAACATTTTTAATTTAAAAAGCTTTGAATGTATATCAATAGGGAGCGCATCGGTGAGCATCACGTGTTTCAATGGCGGATTTACGTTTACATTAATTTGTGTATTTTGTTATTATATTAAAAGTATAGTAATTTGTATCCTTCATTATAAAAACTTAAAAGGAGAGAATTCGTAGTCTCTTTTTAATGCAAACATTTTAATATTAAATACTTTTGATGATATTTATCTTATTAGCAAACAAGTTTCACTTCAAATAAAACATGAAATAAACCTTTTAAAATAAAACTCTTTTAACGGTGTTAAAACGTTATTCAACATTTCACTATTTTTGATCGACGTTCAGGTTACCTTGGAACCATTCTTAAGGAAAATTTCACTCATTTAAATATTCTTTGTCAAATAGCGTAGTATACGAAATAAAAAGTAGTACTAGCATAAATACTAAGATAGGATTTTCTTAATATTTATACGAGATCGTCTAGTATTAAATACTAACAACAATTCTTAAATGGTTATATAACATTTATGTCAACGCGATAAATTACAGCCGACTGCATCCATTGTACCTGGGCAATTGGAACGAGGAAGTGTTAGGGCGTCTATAATAACCGAGCCCACATCGTCCCGGCAAGAAACTAGGAAGAGATGTCTTCAATGCCGAATTTATTAATATTTATTATATCGCAGAAAAATATCCAGCTAGTTCGTGATGTATTGTATAACAGCAATGACAAAAATGTTTTGCGTAGTTAGCCAGTGGACTGTTTTGATTAAATTTAACACGTAAAGCTTTAACCCTTGGTAAGAAATGAGGTAGCTTGTGTTCCCGAAAAATTCTCGCGGGCTGAGGGTCTGAGTCTTGATATAAAGAGAAGTGAAGTCACGCCAGTCGTGACCATTATTGCGGAAAGCTAGTAAAGCAACTCTTTATCACTAAGCAAGCTAGGAGGTGTTTTTATATCTTATATATAATATCTTTACTTCCTTATCCTTACTAATTTGGTATATGCGAAAGTTTGTAAGTATGGATGTAATGGAATATATGTATGGTACTCTATATCGTTGGAAAAGCTAAACAGATGTGGATGAAATTTTGCAATAGTCTGGAGAAACACATTGGCTACTTTTTATCTCGACAATATGTTTATGTGGAATAGATCTGGCTTTTTTTTAATTTAGCTTTTAGTGAATAATATAGACTTCTTAGCGGAATAATATGAAATCCGTATGGGTGAAATATGAGAAAAGTTAGTGTCCAATAAAAATGCGTCCCAACTAGTCAATAACATGATAGAATTCGTTATTACGGTTCTGAAATTAAAAAATATGCCAGTGTTATCCAGCCATGTGGTACCGGCAGTATACCTCCCTCTGTACCAGGTGTCGTAAGAGGCGATTGTACCAGAACCGACAGATGACGATATATATATCCACTCAAATATTATATTCACATATTATATCCTCTCAAATAATATATATATATATCCACTCAAAGCAGTACAGATCCAATGCAACAGGGCGGGAATGAGCAGCAGAATTCCTATCGCGAAGTTAAGCTCTGCGATTCTCAGCACGCTTACCTAGCGCGGCAATTGGCAGACCAAGACACGCGGTAGTGCCAGCCAAGTTCAAAAACAGAACTGGCGACGCAGTAGCTGTGTATTTTTACTCAAACCATTTGGACTCCTCAATAACTCAAAATATATTCAAAATAAATTCTAGTGCCATATGGATAAGCCAAGTTAAATCTAGATCTACTAGCTTTCCGTATATCCTAAATTATAAGCTTTGCTTTTTAAGTTTGTTTTACAATGTAGTATGTTCTTATAAATATATTTCAAGATTATCTACAGAACTTGGCCCAATTTTTCACATTTATGTTTTTGATGGGATACCCCTTATTTTGGGGAGGCCTGTGGTAGTAGACGTCTTACGGCTGCTACAATGATGATGAGTGTTACCCCCTTACTGTGATGCTGATAGTTAAATACTTCAGGATAATTGGACAAATACGGGATAGATAAACACCAAACAGGTGTTCAAGCTATTTAACTAATTATCTACATCTGAAATCCATCTTACAGTTATACCACTCGATTCTCGATCGACTCGACTCGATCTAAAGGATCATAACAAAATTAAAACAACATTTGGTGCGACCGATAGCGCTGATGGTAGTCCGAACAATAACGCTATCTTATACACACATTTCATCCCTACTAATATTATAAATGCGAAAATAATTCTGTCTGTCTGTCTGTTTAGCTTTCCCGCTTAAACGTCTTAACCGATTTTGATGAAATTTGGCATAGACAATCTTTAGACCCTGAGAAAGGAGATAGGCTATTTTTTAATTCGGAATAAGGGTTGTAAGGGGTCGAAAGAGGAGGAGGGGTGAAAAGTTGTTTCGAAGTATCGCTATTTTTAGAGTAGGAAACTTGAAACGTTTTATTAGGCCATTGATTGGATAAAAATAAACATGACATTCAAATATTTTATATAGGTTAAGGTAAACAGGTATGGTACCCCAAAAAAACTATTCCACGCGGACGAAGTCGCGGGCATAGCTAGTTAACCTATAATTCTTCGTAAGAATTACAAAATTATAAAAAGAAATCATACCGTATATGCAAAATATCTGAATAAAAAATATTCTTTATCTGTCGACCAAATTAAGAGGGTCCAACTGTATATAATTAAGATACAGTTGGACCCTCTTAATTCATTAAAGTACATAATCAAGAGCGATAGTTCTCAGCTGAGAATGAGGAAGAAGAAACAATTGACAGTCTACCATAGCCCAGTCCAGAAAAAGATCAGAAACAACCGTTTCATATCCCTTGGATGTAATTTAAAGATTAGTGAACAATGTCTACTCGCTGGAGCAGTTACGTCTGTCATAAATATGCATCACCCAACGTCATTCGATAATCAAATGTTGGCGATTGTTCTATTCTGCTGTGCACTTCCCGGTCGAGAGGGAAACCACCATTTACCACTTAAGGCGCTTTGATAAAAATGGCTTCGTTACGAAACGTATTCGCTTCACTTATGCGCTTATCAGTCATTCAGTTTATCGCGGAAATCAATGTTTATTCATCATATAATATATACAAACCCTAATAATATATTATTTACTCTCTTATACCAGCCATTGGAAGTCCACTGTTGGGCATAGGACTCGAGAAAAGGGAAATTTTGCCCATAATTGCCACGCTGGGCAAGCGTGTTGGCAATTGCAGAGCGTAACTTCGCGATGGGGATGCTACTGCCTATCCCCGCCCTGCGGATTTGAGCTACACTAATTTGTATGGATATACAGATGGCGATCTGTTGGTCCTGGAACCTTAGTCAACTCTTACGAAACCTGATACAGAGGAAGGGGCTATTCTACTCTGCCGATACCTTACAGCAAAAATGTAATTCGCCAATTAAAACCTTCTTGTCTACTGTATGCATAAACTGTATTATCATACTAGCTAGCCCTACAGATGTTATCCTGTCTGAACTATATGTTTATTGCGACTATAAATTAAGATAAAAAACTATCTACCTTTCAAGTTGGATCAAACTGTACACAGTAATCAATAACTTGATTAATAGATTCGGTATTTAAGACGTTCAACCCAGACAGATGAGTCACGTATTTTATATTATAGAAGATTAATGAAAATTTAAAGAAAATTCTGATTTATAAAAATATATTACTGGCTGCCAGCCTCGACTTTGTTTGGGTACATAGTAGAGTTTTATCACGTTGATACCGTCACCAGATTTTTTTCCGTCTTCAGTCTACAAACCACCTACTTACGTACAAACTTTCGTTTATACAAAATGTTCATACAATCTTTCTGAACCCATTTGTTATAATTAACTTAAAACAATAAAAATAGATGTCACTTAAAACAATTTGATGTTTTGTACATACCATTTTTTATATCAAAATTTCAATGTATTCATATGTCAGTTACAAAAAAATTATTCTTATAGATTCATCAAGATCTTTTTCGACACATCGAATCCGCACTAGACTAGTCCTAGCAATCATAAACATAAGTAAGTTAGAATTAACCAATTTAGTCTTTGTCTTATAAGTCCAGGTCGACTCCAGGACCACAAGAATATATTTAGCATGTGCCAACCTTGTGACTTGAAGTTATTATATCACATTACCTAATAAATATATACCTACCTATATATAATAAATACCTACCTAAATTTGACTGCCACACTCATCCTTCAAACACAACAATGCAAACACTGTTATTTGGCGGGAAAATAAGTGAGAGCTAGGTACCAATGCAAACGACCTACTTATCAAATCTACCTCATACAGAGGTCTATTGTAATAAAAACAATGGTCGTCTGGATGCCTGACAAATGCTAATACATGAATGAGGACAAGTTTCAATACAACGTATTGTGAGTCGTGGGAAAGGCAATCACACCCAGGATCGATACAAGGCACAAAGGACCTAACTACGTCCGTCATCTCATCACCTACGCACAATCACGCGAGTCGAACACACATGCCAGTAGGAAACGGCACGCAATTGACCAATGGGCCAGACGTAAACGCATAAATAAAATTTCGCACCGTGACAGTGACCCGTTTGCAAAAGTGGAGTAGGTAGTGACCAATTATCGTGCGAATGTGGTACGAATATGAACGGTCCTCTTGAGGTTTGTAGTATCGTAGATCAAATCGAATGGAAACAAATCGATTCATGCATGTGATACGAACATATTGGCGGATTAAACTTAGTCCTTGTACATGGACACGCCACACACAATTTAAATATCTAAAGAGTAGAACATTGCAGACAGACATAAGTTATCATATCTTAACTTTAGTTATATGTTCATCATAATTAAAAATATGTAGTAGGATTACGAACGGCACGTCACATCTGATGATTGATAAAGTTTATTTGAAAAACCCCTGGCTTGTATCTGGCCTATTATTTTCAAAAAATAAGATGGGTGATGAATTCTCGAGCGACGAATGCCCGTACTTAAATTTCGACAAATATAATATAAATTGAGATATAAACTATCCCTCCTATCTAGTAAGCGTACCCGTAAATTGATTGAGATCAGTTCAAGTTCATCCCCGACAAACAACTGACCAATTTTTTTTTAATTGGCCAATTTTTTTAAGAGTAGTTTAAAATTTAAATGATCATGATATGTTTTGATTTGCAAGTTTTTAGCAAGCATTTAACCGTGGATTACCGGCAGAGTAGAATATTACCTCTCTCTTTACCAGATGTGGTAAAAGGCGACAAATTGCACAGGGTGGTGATGGGCAGCAGTATCCCTGTCGCAAAAGAGGCGCTCTGCGATTACCAACACACTTGCCCATCGCGGCAATTAAGGGCAAATGGAACATCGTGGAACACACGACCTTTAGTGCAAAAAATAGGATCACTTCCACCTGCGCTATCCGACCCGCCAATAAATCACCTTGACACATAGACAGTTCTAATTTCAAAACGACCGCAAACACGTAACTTTCTTCGATTGAAGTAGCTGACTCATCAAATGGAGTCAGTTATTAAATCACTTGACAAAATTTCAGATTCGTATCTATCAAACTACATTATCTAATAAATACAAGTATAATCAAGTAATTAATTAAGTTTTTAAGATTTAACTTCATTTTATTTCTCGTAAAAAAGAAAAAGTAAAAAATCAGAAGTAAAATTTTCACATTGAAAATGACTAAAGGGACTATAATCACTTAAGCTTACAGATAAATAATGTTTACTTCATTCAATTACATACATTTTTAAGTTATTTAATGTATATCTAGTTCATTGTTTAAAAAAAACTTAAAGCTTTTGTACTCATTTAACTGTTTTCAATTTCACGTCCCTCCGTTCGCGCATTTTCCTTAAATAGGGGTAAAAAGTGTTTGCTTCAAATAATACTATTTAAATATAAGAATATACAGATGTTAAAAAGGCACAGTGATGACAATCCTAATAAGAAAGGGTAATCAATGTCAAAAGACAATTGGCATTATTATTTCGTCATCATAATTTAGAAAATCCACAAACAGTTATATTTATACATATGGTTCGCAATGCGATTAACCATTTATGCACTTGGTCACAGGTTCATCTCATTTCACCTCTGATAAATAAATAAATAAATTCACATGACCTAACTTCGCAATAAGTAGCTGAAAACACTTATATTACGAATATCAGACAACCGAGGAATAATTAAGAAATATTATACTTAGATACATATAAATAACACACAGACACAGAACAAATACATATATTTATCATATAAATATTTGCTCTGGGTGGGGATCTAACCCACGACACGGCGCACAAGATAGGACCATTCTCATCTGCGCCATCGAGCCGGTCTAAATAATAATAATAATACAATAGTTGTTAAAGCTATTTCATGAAATTGTAACATCCACATTTTCTCAGATCCAAGTATAATCTTATTAATCCATTTGTCAGCTAGCTTTCCTCGGAGAGGACCCCACAGACATAAATAACAGTTACTGGACTGCCGGGCTTCTTACTAATAATTTAACTTATTTACTACCAGAGTGAGGAGAGAATTTGCAAATTGAAAGCATTGTATTTTGAATCATCTTTAATTATTCCTTGATCTTTCTCAGCTCTATTAAGTTCAGTTATTTTTATAATAACAGCCTTTTTTCATGCAATTAAATTGGTAAGAAATATTATCTTACATGTGGTATAACTACTTAGTGGTCCACCAACAATTATAAACTCCAATCAATCATTAATTCTTTATACCCCCGCCCTTTTAGTCAACAATCTGAATTGATAAATAGTGACGCTTGAAAGACGAAGGTTTAAAGGCATAAATCATCAACATAGCAGCCATAAAACATCGAAATTTTGCACATAATTTCCACGCTGGGCAAGCGTAGAGGCAATCACAGACCATAGCTTAGCGGTGGGGCTGCCCATTACTGCCCTGTCACATATAAACTTTGTGAGTGCGTATACCGTCATCTCAGTTCCGGTACCTAAGTAACCTCTTCCGTCACCCGGTACAAAGAGAAGAGCTATTGTTCTCTGTCGCCTACGCCGATTCGCTTTGCAAATCGGCAAACTGTTGCGGAATCTGGCAGGAGTTAAAATTACGCTGGATCCCTCTGGATTTAAAGCAATGGCGAATATATTCTTGAGCTTATTAAACGTACTCAAGTAACTTTGGTCTGCTAACACTCAATTAGAGAATAATCCTTACAATAGTCAAGTAATATATATAAAACCGACAACAATAAAATTTGCTGACTAAATACGTATATGTATACGTACTTTCGCATGACGTTCGCCTCTGAAAAATGATTAAATTCCTTTAAAAAAATGCTATCCAAAATACAAACAATATCATAATTACGTAGTACCAAATCCTGGTCAATTACGACCGAAAATAGGGTGAAGCAGTTACGCGCGTCCGGCGCGGTGTTAACTGCATTACTCTTTATAGGTCAGCCTGGTGCGCGTGCGCAGATCAAACACGCCGCATGTCAACGACTTGACCGGAGTTCGCATAGATACTGAACTGGTGGCAATGATCTAAATAGCTAAATCCATTCGCAGAATTGGTGCATACTGCATGCATTAGGTGCCTTGACATAATTTTGTGACTTTCCCATGAAGTTGCTGATTTGTGAGCTCAGTGCGGATATAGTTTCACAATAAACTCTTGCAAGGGTAATAATTAGATTTATCATTATATATCAAGCTGCATACAACAGGTTCTATATGAGTCCCATAGTGGACGTTCAACAAGTGGATATCAAAATTAACAATGTGAAGATGGAATCGCTCGCCTTTCTTAAAAGTTATAGGTAGACACAAATTTGTTCCAAATGAGTGCGCTGAAATAAAAATTAAAAATAAGACAAAAACAATTTTCGCCTAATTCTTACCGGAAAACAAATCTGTAGGGGGAGCGAAACCTCGTCGACGCAGGCGCTAAATGTAAAAAAATATTTTACTGTAGATGATTGCTACCAGAAAGGTGTCTGCAAGAAAATTATTATTTTTATATGACTTAGTCGACAAACAAACATAGTAAGCGTGACCGCAGCTTACACAAGCTGGTATCATCACAAGGATATCACTAGCGCGTTGCCAACTTTGTGACTTAAAGATATTACGAACTAGCAATGCCTGCGACTTCGTCTACGTGGAATAGTGAATTTGGGGGGCATAGTAGGCTTCCTCGATAAATGGAATAGTCCAATTATTGAGAAAGGCTGCTATGCTAACACTAAAATATTTTTTCAAATCGGACGAGCGATTCCAAAGTTTAAACAAAGCGTTTAAACAAACAAATAAACTCTTCAGCTTTATAATATTATTATACATGATATTCGATATTTGTAAGAAAAAGAACTGCTACTTCATGCTTTCTTCGCAAATGTAGCCAATGTCAGAGTCGTGATTTATAAAGTTCACTTCCCTTTTGATATAAAAAGAGAACTAATTCTTAATATCATGTCCCTTTGCATGATCACATTTATCAATAAGTAAGTTCTCATGTAGAATTTCTCTGATCCTTCCACTCTCTTTCCCAACCAGTGGTGTAGCATGTTGACCAATGGCCCTGGTTCAAAAGAGATAATCTAAGAATCCAATGAAAGCATTTCAGCGACAAAAGTGACCCTAAACGTACTAACTTTTTTAATTAATGGCTTTTCTAAACTTCCTTTTAAAGAGAATTCGATACCAACTCATATTGAATCAAACAAACTATTACATATTATATTTTTCAAAATCCCGTCAATTGTAGATGGTTATATCTTGGTAAGCAGTTCAGTCTTCGAAGATCGCTTCAAGAAACCGTTGCGTTTGAAATGCCTCAGTGCTGAACCAATGACCTCATTTGCTGCCCCGTTTATTTCTATCGCATCTGACACAACGACATTGTCTTATTATGCTCGTGGCGGTGGAATTTCAATTTGTTTTACTTGTATGAAGACAAACGACGAAGCTTTATCAAAGGTTTGGGGTCATTAACATGAGATTTAAAGGTCAATGTTTTGCAACATCTGACTTTGAATTTCAATGAATATTGGCTGTAATACATATTTGTCTATATAAAAATGCGAAATTAAAATTAAATATGAATTTAAGGTTATAAAATGTAAAACAATCAGTGAGGGTGTATCAACAAGAGTGTAATTTTATCATGACTTGTATTGAAAATATAAAAACTAATATAATATTTTCTAAAATCTCACAGTACTCATAAAAAAAAAAATTTTAACGGTTTTAATGTTTCGCGATTAAGCTTTATTTCTCTTGTAGAAATTTTAAGGTTACTTTACAGCAATGTTAGTATAGATGTCAGAATTTTGAAAATTTACAATTAGTAATTAAAACAGCCGTATTATAGTACTTTATATTATTATAATATAATGTTTTAATGATCATGAAGTATCATTATTGTAACAAAAGTTCAGTTTTTTTACTGATTTAAAATGCATATTTTAATCGTTTACAATTTTGTGTCCCGGAACCATTTCCAGAAATAAAAATTTTATGTCATCAATATTAAAATAATTTTACAATTTGTAAAGCAGGGGTGAAGAAACCGTAGGGTGTCCAGTGTAAAAGATTTTCAATAAGACCGGACACAAATCGTTATAATGCAATATCATAAATATAATAATGTAATGTAATAATAATGTATTATTATATTTGCAACTACTCTTTACCAGTTTTTTTTTACATTATCAATGAAAGCCGTCATTTTTCACCCAATTTGCACAAAATGTTTGTGAATTGTGAAAGTTCGCTTAATTTTTCTTTACTATAGAAAATGATGACAGGAAACTTAATAATTAAGAAGAACGTAAAACAAATTAGCTGCGATATTTTTGTATAAGTAAAAAATTTAATCATTATTTTACCATTAGAAAGCTACACCTTCTCCAAACGTCTCTAACGAATAAACTCAAAAACTGTTCAACTTATTTTAAAAAATAATTCACTAATGGAGTTATGAAACATTATCATTAATAAGCTATATTTCATCATTAAATTTCGATGGTAATGAGAACTCAGCAGTGCCCTGCTAATATTTAATAAACAAGTTAAATATACCTTTGTGCTGAAACTTGTTCGCGGTAACAGGCGGCACAGGCTCTGGTCTCGCAGCTGCATTCGCTACAAGCGCGCACGCGCAGAAAAGGGTTGCGGCCCGCGCGTACGACATGCGTGCAGTGTCAGTAGTGACTGCGCGCGCCATTCGACGATGGGCCAGGCTAATATTACTCCTGCTTACGAAGTCATCCTGAATCCGTACTCCAAGGAATACTGCAGTACTTAGGGACATGTGAACTACATATATTTACATACAACTTGATGACGCTAATAATTAAAAAAATATTGTGAATGGAAATTTAAATAAAAACTATCCTATCACTCAAGTTGAATAGTGCAGATGGTAGTAATCCTATCTTGTGCGCTAATTATCGCGGGTTCAATCCCCACCCAAGACAAATATTTATATTATATTTGTGTTTGTTCTATGTTTGGGTGTTGAATATATATATTTTAGTATAATATTTGAGATCCTCTGTTGTTTGATGGCTGTAACACGAGTGGTTTTTACGACTTATCTCGGAGTATGATATGTTGTGTAAATATTATTATTATATCACCTAACTTTCTACCCCTATTTTAAAAAAGATGTTTATAACATTGAAATACGAAACATCTATTTTAAGTTCATTTTTACTAAAAATAATATCTAAATACAACGATTTGTAAGAAAAACAAATATCAAATAAGTTATACCACACAATATTTTTCACATTACCTATTATAAACGCGTCAGTTTGTTAGAATGTATGGATGTTGTATGGTTGTTACTCTTGCACTACCTGACTACTGAATGGACTCCAATAAAACTTAGAATAAATAGCTAATATATCTTAGTAACACAAGGACTATGCTATAAATAATAAGGATTTGCCCAAAATATAACGAATGTTATTTATGCAACTAACGCCTGCATAGTTTTATCCGCAAATCTGCTTAACATTGTGTTTGCGGTACAGACAGAATCGAAAGTTTTTCTACGTTTATAGGTGTGTCCGTATCAAAATAACAGCTTTTTTAAATGGGCACATAAAAATATAAGCTTATATAAAAATCAAGATATGTTGTCGGTCTGTTTAAGGTTTACTGCTAAAGGGCTGAACTAATTATAACGGGAATTTCACTTGCGCATAACCATAGTTAACCAAAGGTGTAACTTGGGCAACTTTTATAACTTATTTAATATTCGCAGGGGACCGCACCTAATAGAGTAAAACTGCGGGGCGTTGCTTGTTTTATATAAATGCAACGAACTTATATAATCGCTGCACTACATTCTACTGCACATCATTCAAAGAACCAGTAATGTTTTGCTATAAGTATACAACAAACCTCGTCTTTGCCGACGTTAACCCATTCTTTCATAGACTCAAAATTATTAGCTTTTGTCATTACTGACATCGACTTGTCACAAAATTACAAAGTATAAAGGTGTAAACAATAAATGAGTTAAATAAATATTTCGCCACTAAATTTCCAAGTCATAGTAATGAAAATACAAAATAGTCGTACCTTTAATCCGGTACAAAATAAAGGTTCTCCAACAAGCCTTGCGCTGAATCTGAAGAAAGTTGCCGACGAGAATATATTACTACGCATTGAACTCCAAGATGGAACAAACAAACAGCACCAAGAAATGTCTAGAGCAATAAAGCTTAAAGAAAATAATTTATTACTAAAAAAGCAAATACACAAGGCTAGAGAGAAGGCTTGCATGCTAAAAACTATCAACGACAAACTTAAAACCGTGAAAAATTACAAGAATACTGATATTAACGTGCCCTAAAATTTTAAGTCAAGAGGTCAACGATGCAAAATGTCCCTGAGAATAGAATTCAAACAATAAAATCTGAAAATGCACTCTTGAAACATAAAATAGCTTTAGCCAAGAAAAAAAGATTAGAAGCGAACTACAACGCAAAAAAAGTGGCAGAAGAAAATTTTTATCTAATAAACTGCCTAAAGGAAGCTAAATTTGAAGTAAAACGGTTGGTAAGAGAGAACGAAAAGATGAGAATACACTAAAGGTAAACTTGCCTTAGGTCGTTTTCTTATTGTATTGTAAATAATTACTGCTAAAATAGCATATTGAGTATGTATCTAAATTTCAATAAATTGTTGTTGGCAAACAATTACCTATTTTAGACGCCTGCTTTGTTTAAAAAGTAAAATTAATCATTAGTATGGTCGGAAAAACAAAACCGTAATGCATAAACCTATGTTAATGCGAATAGTTACACAGTTTTAAATCTTATCAAAAGTAGAGTGTTCATAGGAAGATTATCTCCTAAGGAACAGGGCCCGATCTACCTATTTCGCTGCTACGGGCAAAGATAATTTTCGCCGCCCTTTATATATACAAAAGCATTATAATTCATGAGCTAGTTTTGTTGGGGGATGTTAAAAATACATACCTACATACAATACGTGATAATGTTAGTATTATACCTACCTCTTTAGAAGGCCCAGCCCTATATGGACTTACGTGGATACGAGTATTCACGTATTTACATCAGTCTATTCGGCCTTTTGAAGAAGTACCTATACCTGGAATCAAGCATTAAGTTTATTGTGGTCAATCGATCGGTTCATAATATATTTAAGTTGAGGTTCATATGATTAAGACACAATAAAAGATTTGTTTTAAAATTTTATAGGTGATAAAAAAATAATTATGTTACTACAAAACAAAACAGTTATTGTTTTTTTATAATGAATTTGTAAATAAAACAGTTTTTCATTTTATTAAACTGGGTTTCAGTTTATTGTTGGTACAACACATTCGGGTTATTATGTTGTAGAAGGAAGTATTTTTTAATACACATTTTAATGCGAAAGTATTGAGTGAACGGATTTTATACTGTGTTAATGTTAATAGAATAGGATCTGGTGACTCGATATAAAAGTGGATTATTTTGTGCAAGCACAAGCTATACCGCTTGCGACGGGCATACAATGATATTATTTTAAACTTGTAAAACTTTTTTACTGTAGCTCACAAGCAAACGGCCCATATTGTACCTACGGCAAAGAAATTTAAAAAACTTCTTTTGCACTCTTTCTATAATATTTATGTGTATATGGTAAAAAGGGCTCCAAACTGGGCAGCAATATTCCAGTATACTTCTAACTAAGCCGAGAAAGAGAAGATGTGTACCTTGCGGTGATTTAATGTCTCTAGTTGCTCTTAATACAGACCTTGAAAGTATGTTACTCTTTTTTAAGATGTTTTTGAAGTGTGGTCGGAATGTCAGCTTTGTGTCAAATAACATAAGGGTCTATTTTTTAAGTAAAAGAAATAATGCAGCATATATCCACATTGAGTAATCTGAGACCACACTGAGATCGTTCTGTATCGCCTTGTGCCACTCAAAATCCTCAACACCAGTGAAGATTTTAAATCATCAGCGTACATGATAAGTCGTTTATGAACACGACAAAGAGCAGAGGATTTAAGTGAGAGCCCTGTGGGACTCTCGGGGAAACAGCAGCAGAGTCTACGAGAAACCCTTCACCGTGCCGTGTTGACTTCGTTGCCCAGGAATGACCTAATTTATCGCATTAAGCAACCGTGATTACCGTGGACATGGTGGAATTGGTTAATGGATGTTTTAAATTAATAGATAAGAAGAAGAAATGATGAGAAAAACTAACAAGACCATTCGCATATTTTGTACAATATATATTGCGGAATCGATAAGGAAATAGGAAAAAGAGAGCAGTTAGGGATAATAATGAATATGATACGTATATACAAGGAAGTAAAGGAATGTTGGAAGCGTTACTAAGTTTATTTGAAAGGGACGTGAATTGCATCACGCATCTCGAATGAAAGAACGAAGAAATGAAAGTGTTTAGAATGGCTGTAACAATTCGGTAACTATAAAAAGTATGAAAGTCGGACAGGATTATACCAGAGGCGCTAAGGCTAAATATGGAACAGTTATGTTTATATGCAAGTAGCTTATTGGTTAGACATCCAACAACAGGATTAAGACCCTCACGGTAACGGGATCAACAGAATAAAAGTTTACTTTGTACCCGGACGAAGTCGTGGTATATTCTGCTAGTGTCTTTATAAATTACAGTTACCTATATGTAATTCTTACGTATGAGCTATATTAATATGATTCCTTAAACCCAATCAGCTGTTAAGGCTTAAAAGTGTAACGAATATCTTCTGATACTTTCGCGTTTATGAATTTGTGGAATGGTAATCTCCACATAATCCGCAGTAAAACCGTCCAGTCCCTGCCCCAATGAGCGATAACCGGCTGCTTTAGCCGGGCCGGGCTCACTCCGTTCTCTTTTGCAAAAACTCAACTTTACTCCCCAACGACGGACGCCCGAGCTGAGGTCGAGCTATTCAATGCGCCCTGTGTCAATCCCGTGAGCCTTACGGGTACCACCGTAATTAAACGCGTGGTCATAGTCGCGGTTCGGCATAATGAGCGGCTCTCTCGCTAGGTAGCGCTGCAATTGACGTCTGAGACTATTGCTAGACTATAGCAATAGATTTGTCCGAGAAAAAAATATTGATAATTAAGTAATTACGTTAAACATCATTGAATAAAATCGCAGACTCACTCAGCCCAATAACTTAAACTACTCAGTTCCTAAGCCAGTGTATTAAAAAAAACATCAAGTAATCGATAATATCAACATCGTAAATGTCAATATCAATAACAAGGCGTCAGTATTTGCCGGCATTGCTCGCGGAAAGATTCTATTTCGTACTCTACGAAATTATTATTGAAAAAAATCAACTAATAAGTGCAAATTGCATTTTTATAGAATTAAAACTAGAGGTTTTGCTAATAATAAACAAGCCATGTCACGTAATGGTCACCAATCACTTATAAATTGTATTATTGAATACGATAATATACCAATAAAGTATAATATTATATTAACTTATTCGTAGGTTTAAATTCGCAATCCCGAAGTCGCTCTCGATCTCCGATTGACAACCTCACAGCTGAAAATGCAGACAGAGAAATCATTGCTCATGTGAAAATTGAAAATTTTCCATTCTACTGGACAGTGAAAGAACTACAAGATTTTATCACCATTAATAGTAATGAGCGTGTATGTAATGCTACACTGACTATACTGAACTGCTAATAATTATCCATTATTAGATGTTATCAATGTGAAATTTTCTAATATTTTCATTGATTACCTACTTTGCTATTATTCAAAATTTATCTGTAATTTAAAAACATTATTATTTTTAATACTTTTTTTAAATTGGAATGTAATTGTTCTAATCCAGGTCCATAACTGTTTGGGATTTATCACAAAAGGTTTGTGTGGGGCTATGTTTATAAAAGTAAAGGATTTTGAAGCATCTGAGATCATCATCCAAGAGTTAAATGGCTTAGACTGTAATGGCCGCAAACTGGTGGCTACACAAGGTAAGATAAAAACAAATAATTTGTTTAATATGTTAGTCATTTTAAAACATTTAATTTGCATTTCTAATATTTTTTTTTAATTTTAATATAAGAGTCATAAATAGACTAGAGGTAGACTAACAATGATCTTCTGTTTTGATACCAATCTTACTCTCACTTGTGCAGCAGTAATTGCATTGGTATGTTTGGGTTGGAAAGATAAGAGTGGCAATTAAATAACTAATGTGTGAATAAAGTTACAAAGTTGGCTATGTGCTGGTGATATCCTTTTGATGATACAAGTGCCTATAGGCTGCGGTGGCTCTTACTATCACTCACAAATGCATGTATACAACCTATCTACTAATGAATACCACCGCAAATATATGTTCTTACAAAATTTTATCCACCCACTCAGTGTGGAATAAAGTTTAACCCTACATTCACCCACTCAAACAATTACAAAACAAACAACAGTAAATTAACTAAATGTTTTATTTAATCTTCCCGAATAGGATTTCATTATCACCAGCCACAAGTCTCATTGGAGTCATCACCAGAAACATTAATTATATTTAGTTTAGAGACCTACCATTTTGAAATATTTATTTACCATGATACTTAATAATTTACTCAATCAACCACCTGTTTTTTTTATGTAGTTACCATGCAAACAGCAATCAAGACAATTTCTTTTACAAAAGAGAAATCTGAATGGGATCTGAAGGTCCTTAACTTTCCATGCAGCTGGACGTGGAAAAATGTCAGAACTTTTGTAACATCACCCAAAATTAAATCCACTGTAAGTTTTATGACTGTGTGATTTATTTAATTAATTAATTTTACTAAAACGATTCTTAATAGGTAATCTCTTTCTGAATGTTTTGGGCCTAATCTACTATGCAAACTAAAATTTATGTTCAACTCCCTTATACCTAAAAATTAAAGAAAAACAAACAGTAAATTGTGCTTTCCTGTGAAATGCTATTTTTCGAATAATGTTGATACAATACAACAGTTTTGAACATATAAGGATATACTTTTAGTGTAAGGGCTGTTTGAGAACTTTTTACTTTCAATAAATCATATTCATAAGTGATTTATTTGGTAAAGATGTCTAATTTATTTGATTTTCTGTTATAGTCATATACATATGATGATGATATTCATAGTAGGTGTCATCGCATCATCCACCCTCCCTCCCTCCCTCCCTCCCTCCCTTCGATAACTTCTATATATACTTCCCTCAGTCACCATTTCACTAGCACTTCACATACTTCACACATTCCTTTCATAGAGCAGTACACTGCGTTCGCTGGCGAAAGCATGCCATTCCGGCTTCTCGATTAATTACTAACTGCACTAGCGTGGCTGGGTTCACATAGTCCTTCTCTTTTACAAACCACGATGAACTGGTTCTGACGACGGCTACTCGAACAGAGTTCCGACCTAAGATGCACCCTCGTGTATTAACCGTCGTTCCCGCTGCGAGTCTGCGAACTCTGAGGGGCAGCCTCTCGGTAACAATATGGGATAGGGTCGTTCATCAATAAACGATCCATCTCAATTCACGGATAGGATTGTTAGAAAAAAAATCTTAAAATATTAAAGCCTATGCTTTAAGTGGAATGAACAAGAGAACAAAAGACTCGATTTAATCATTAATGAGCATTTTAATGATATATATATATCGCTTAAATGTAATGATTCATAAGCTGAATTTTTACTTTTCCTTTCAGCTGATTCAGGATCATTTAATTTATATAAAGCAGAAATCTGATAAGTCTTGGCTTTTGACTTTCGACACAAGTGCCGCATACATAAAGGCTTTGCAGGTGTTGCCGGGAGTGGAGTGCGAAGGACGCCAACTGATCGCACTGTCTAACTCGGAAGGTAAAAAACACGTTTTTCCTTATGGAAAATTTTAATTAACTTACAAATAATGTGTTAATTTTTGCACCCTTTGTGATGATATTTGAACACACATTCTGTCAATTGTATGTCAAATGTCATAATGTTGAACATTAAAAAAGTTTATATTGTCGAAATTTATTTATATACGCGCAAGAAAAAAACTAAGAATACAGTAGAAACTCGATTAATCGGATTAATTAATGTCGTTAGGCTTTCGGATACTCGAAAATCAGAATAATTAAATGTATGAAGAAAAACGGGCATGTTTTTTAATAAACACAACATTGTGTACTATAATGTTGTGTTTATTAAAAACAAAACTGAAAGTTTTTAAAGAAATTATAAAAAGATACAGTTTTCAACATGCGACATAACATTTTAAAACGTAACGAGCCAATAACTAGATTTCGGTTGCCCAGTTGTTTTTTTTTTATAAAACTTACAATACAAAGCGTCTTAAGTCAATTTTTCGATGTTTACTCCCGTGTTCATTTGCAGGTGTGGGTATAACAAAATTGTACTGTTATTCTTCTTAATATCACTTATTGTGGATGTACCTACACCATACTTATCACTTACGACCGGTTCCCCCATGTTTAATAAATTAACAATATTTATTTTTGCCTTTAAGCGAGAACACCACTCTCTTACGCTTTAATATTTTTAAATATATAGGTACTCGTATGTAGACTTGAACCGCACATCAAAATGGCGTAACAATAGGGTAGTTTCATCTATCAAAATTAAATAATATAAGTTTATAATTTATATTCTTTCTACCATAAGAAATGCTAGTATAGCACTATGTTGTTAATAAATATGCGGTTTATTTATTATTTTCAAAATAAAATTGAAATTTTATTATCTGTATATCAAGTGACCGAAAATGCCGGACGTCATACTTGTTTGTTAGTGACGTCAAATAAGCAGCAACAAACAAGTAACCTTCAACAACAGAGAAAGTTTGATCCTTTAATTCGAATTGGCGGCGGCTATTTATATTTTTGCACATTAAATACGTTATTATTTACAATGGAGGACGGTTACTAACAGTACTGTTGCCCTAAATAAAGACTTCAATACAAAGGTTTTATAGGCAACATAACCTCTATGTTTAAGTTTAATCGTATACCAGAATACGAAATACTCTTCACAATTCATACTTCAGGCATGACAAAGGTTAATTACGTACATTATAGGGATCCTCACACATATGTAGAAGTGATTTTGTAGAGAGTTTAGTTGGATCTCGTCCCGATAGTTCTAACCAAACATTTTTCATATTAATGTCGTTTGGAAGTCTGATAACAAACTTTTCTGGAGTCTTTAATGTTTTGTTACAATTTGGCACTATACACCAACGATATGTTAAATCAATAAGATATTTCTTTAAGTCCAGTTTACTCTTACTTCCAAAATTAAAATGAAAAATTATCAAATTGCACAATCTTAAAAGTCAAAATAAAGGTTATTGCATAACATGTAGGAACATGTTCCTTATATCCTAATATTTGGAATCCGTGAAAGATGACCATATTTAGGAACATATGTCCCTCTTTTTCAGATGAATCAAAGTTTATGGCGGAGAAACAGCTGAGCAAACCACAGAGGTAAATTATTTTTGTTGTTTAAGCTATTTAAAATTATATGTGTATGTATATATTTTATTATTATTAATATGTACAAATATGTGCTATGTAACTTATGCCAATAAAACAAATAAGGAAATCAATGTTGAACCATCTACTTACTTAATATTAATTTTTGCCACAAATTGGTGACAGGCTGACATCACCCACTCCGGGCCAAGACAAGAATCATACCTTCGGATTTACCCCATACTTCCTACAGTCTCTTGGAATTAAACCACCTCTTATAAATAAGGTTTTTGTGAGCAACGTAAGTAGCATGTACTTATATTTTTATACTCGTTGATATAAGTACATTTTTATACTCCTTCATACTCGTATTTTTATATTTCTTTATATACATTTTTATATTCCTTTGTATATATATATTTTAACTCCTTTATATAGGTACATTTGTATAATCCTTTATAAATATTTTTTACTCTTTTATATCATCATATCAGCCATTTATCAGTCCACTGCTGGACATAGGTCTCCTCAATATAGGGGGAATTTTGCCCATAATTGCCGCACTGGGCAAGTGTATTGGCAATCGCAGAGCGCAGCTTTTGCGACAGGGATGTTGCTGCCCATCCCCGCCCTGTGCATTTGAGCTGCACTGTTTTGAATGCATATACCGCCATCTGTCGGTTCTGCTACCTTAGTCGTCTCTTACGACACCTGGTAGAGGGGGAGGTACTATTCTACTCTGCCGGTACCTCGCGGCTCGCGACTCTTTTATATATTATACTCTTTTAAGTGCGTGCTAAAACACGGTATGTTAAATTTTGTAATTTTTTGTTTGACGTTCGGCATCCTTGCGGAAACCGTTCTCAAGAATGATAAAAAATGTCATCCTTTATATATAGCTTGATTAAAATGACAAATGTTTGCGTACACTGTCCTATTTTGCAAAACCTAACTTCACCCCCAATGACGACCATCCGAGGCTCAGAGGCGCCTTCGGCTGATCGCCAACGTCCCCGCGAGCCTTGTGGGGGCGACAATAGTTGAACGCGCGGTCACAGCAGCGGGGCACGCATGTGAAGGCGCTCAAGTAAATCATTTATGAGCTACCTTATGATACAGACACATCAACCTTGCCCCCCTCCTGCGGTAGCACTGAAAAAAGAAAGACATATGTCAATGTAGTAGGGTCGCACGAATTATTTACCTGACTAGCAAATATTTATATGTCGCGTAGTAACCATTCCTTCCTAATTTGTAAGCGCCATTGTCTCCAGGCATGCTATTGAATCTGGGAGATGTGAGATAGTTCTAGACCTGGAGGCGCATTATGTAGTACTATCTTATATGCCATGGGTTCGATACCCGACCAAGGTAAACATCTATTTGATGACCATTTGTGTTTGTTCTGTGTGTGGGTGTTAAATATGTGTTTGTAATTCCTCTGTCTGATATCCGTAACGCAAGGTTTTTAAGCTACTTACTTCCTCTATGACCTCTATATACCTCTATATATGTATGATATGTTGTGATCATTTATCGTTATTATTATAATCCCCGCGTCAAAACAGACAATAAAATGAGGAGCAAAGCAGTTTAACCGTCTTCATGTTTGGTTTATTTCTGTAGCTTGCCAGCAGTGTGGATGAACAGAAGTTGCGTAAGGTGTTCGGGTACGCGGGCCACATCACGAACGTGGTCTTCCTCCCTTCCAAGACGGGCCAGCAGTCGCGAGGAATGGCCGAGGTGGAGTACGATCACCCTGTAGAGGCTGTGCAGGTGAGACCGATAGCCACCGTCAGGTGATCTAGGTCACGTGATCACACTCCCAGGTAGGCGGGTGAGACCGATGGCCACCGTCAGATGATCTAGGTCACGTGATCACACTCCCAGGTAGGCTGGTGAGACCGATGGCCACATTCAGGTGATCTAGGTCACGTCATCACACTCCAAGGTAGGCGGGTAAGACAGATGGCCACCGTCAGGTGATCTAGGTCATGTGATCACACTCCCAGGTTGGCGGGTGAGACCGATGGCCACCGTCAGGTGATCTAGGTCACGTCATCACACTCCCAGGTAGGCGGGTGAGACCGATGGCCACCTTCAGGTGATCTAGGTCACGTCATCACACTCCCAGGTAGACGGGTGAGACCGATGGCCACCGGCAGGTGATCTAGGTCACGTCATCACACTCCCAGGTAGGCGTAGTGGTTGAAGGGCATGCTACAGTCGAGTACGACTACAGTGGTGGAAAGGAGATCAAGTATAGATGGTCAGTCACCATGGGATTCTTAGGTAAGCAGATGTCTAGGTAACCATATTCCTTAGGCGAACCAACAGTTGCAAAGCAATTCCCAGTGTGTCCCGGTCGAATGGTATGCAACTTTTACTCTCTTTTTCACCTGCATATCGTGCAATACCGCGTAAGTAGCTTTTGCAAATAAATTTGAAAATGCAATTAGAAAACATGGAAAACGGTCTTTATTAACATAAGCTACATACGCGGTATTGAAGTATCATTGACGATATACCAAATAATGGTGTACGCGGTTTTAAGGGTGAGAGGCAGTGAAATTACTGGGAATATGACATATTATCTTCAGTTCACTATGCGCTAGTGATATCTTTGTGATATTACGAGCGTCTTTAGGCTGCGGTGACGCTTACTATCACGCGGACTGTTTGGTTGTTTTTCGACCAGGTCTAATTGGGACCGCAAAATTGGGCGTTATTCTTCCAAGACTATTTATTATTGCTTAATAAACTAATGATTATCCAGTTTTTTTAGGAGTCTCTACATATATGCAAACCAACAAATAAGTGGTCTCATTATATCATCATAGCAGCCGTACGACGTCTACAGCTAAAAATAGCCCTTCCTAAAAAAAGGAACTTTGCTCATAAATGCCCTACGGGGCCGGTGACTATCGCAGGGCGTGGCTTAGCATGGGAAATGCTGTCTATCCCCACCCTATTACATTTGCGCTTCCCTGTTTCGGGTGGATATACTCTGTCAGCTCGGGTACCTCAGTCGCCTCTTACGAAACTTGGTTTTCTACTCTGATACCCCATGGCGAATAAATGGTAGGCTAGGCTGGACCTAAAATAGTCGCAAAATCTTCCTTTACAGGCTATTTCGCTGTTCCACAATCAAGAACTATTGGGCCAAAAGATGTTAGTGCAAATGGATAAATCTCCCCACGTCCACGTTGTACCTGGACCCAACGGGGAGCCACTTAAAGGTAACCTCGTGGAACTTGAGCCGTTGAAGCAACTTCTGATCCAAGAGATCGCGGAGCTAAGAGAGAACCCCGCTACCGGGCCCACACAGAGACTAGATATGCGCATCATATCAATGTTTAACAACCCACTAAACCTGCATACGCCAATGAACCCTTTTTGCATCAACACGGGTCCAAACCCATTCAACCAGTGCAGCCCGTACTCTGGCGTTAACTGCTTCGGACCACCTCGGCCCCGGCCTTGGGGGAATGACAACGGCATGGTCCCCGTAGTTGCGGCCTTGAACATGAATCCGGGTATTAACCCATGCATGATGAGAGCGCAGGGTATGGGCCAGCCTGATGTCCCGAGGCCGGGTCATATCCCGGGTGTCATAATGGGGTACGGTCTGAACGGGCCGCCGCTGCATATGCCTCGGGCTCCTACCAACAGCACCAATGGCTCTGCGAATCAAGAGATAGATGCACTAAACAACCGTGGTAAATATAAATATATTTTTTAAATAACTTTATTAAATAACAGAGTCCCCCGCCGCGACTATGTCTTCGCTATAAAACTTAAAAAATTGTAGACGGGCCCAATGGTTTGATCCCGACCCAGGACCCGGTGTTAAACATGTGTTTAGGATTATATTTGTGATTACTCTATTATCTGATGATGTGTAATATAAGTGTTTAAACGACTTATCACGGAGTCAGGTTAATGAATGAGATGTGTGAATTTATTTATTTAAGATTTTTACTTGAGTATTTCATAAGGAAAGTTTAAGTATACGATTTTCGTAAACGGTTGAAATATAATGAAAGGACAGCTTGATCTCTTTCTATATTTAGGAAAATGGAGAAGGATCATTATCTGGCACTGTAACTATATATAGAAATATATTTTTAGAAATATATTTTTTATTGTGATTTGACGTACAGCACAAAAATCATATTTGCATATTTTGAAATGTCAATTATTTGGGTACTCACCACCAAAATATCAGAAATGTGTATTTCATAGTTACATATATTTTAAAAGTTTAAAAAAAATGGTAAACATACCCTATGTACCTAGGTCAGTACTACGGTGTACCTAGGACATATTGAGAATTTGGAGATAATTTAAGTAAACTATCAAGTTTTCTTAACCAAAATTTGTTTTATTCGGTTTATTACAATATTTAACAAAACAGTTTTGAAATCCTGATCAAAATTAAAATAATATTCATAGCTTTTTTATGCTTTTCAAACAAAATCTTTAAACAAAAACAACTAACATTTAATCACTGTGTCGTTACATCACTAACTTTAAAATTAGTAGGTAGGTACATTTGAATATAATATTATCACATAATATATATAGAAAATCAATATACCTATATAATTTAATCAAATAGAAAACAAAATATTGAAACAATTAACTTTAAATAGGTATAAATAGATATTTTCCTCTTAAATTTTTAATCAGTCATTAGGACTAGCTCTTATAAGAACACTATCAACATATAATCAATATTATTCAGCCTTACAAATTTAATAGAAATCCCAATACTTCTGTATCTCTGGAACATAATAAATTTCTCTGTTCTTATTTACTTTTTGCGGGGTTTTAATTTTTTCTACAATGTCACTTATCTGGTACAGATTTAAATCCTCCTTTTTTTAGGCCATTTCCAGTTTTTAAGTGATTTTTGCATCGATTTCAGCAATACACCCTCTTCGGATATTGATTCTACCTTTCCGACAAAATAGGAACCTTCATATACAAATATAACATAGTCTTCAATATTGTAATTTTCTTTATTAACATGCTCAGGCTGCAGGTTCTCATCTTCGCTGTCATTGTCGTAGGCACCTTCAGATGTGTCACTCAGAGAATAGTTGGTAAAATCTTCACTGGTTTCTGTTTCGGATAGAATTCTTCTTTTTATCTTTTTTGCGTTATTGAATCTGGTTTTATTCCCTGTTTGATTAAATTTAGTTGAAACATTTTTTTTAGCCTTTATATTTTCAATTTCTTGCTTTTCTGGTGTATCGGTCAAGATTCTGGGTCTTCCTTTTTGTCTTCCTTTTCGTGTTTCTTTACGAGGTTCGGCTTTTGGGTGAGGGCGTATTATAGCTGGAGATATAAAAGTTGACGATTTTCTGTCTATAACTTCAGAACCTGAAGCAGTCGGCTGACTAATAGCCGTCTGATCAATTCTAGTAGGTGATTTTTTGATAAGTGGACGATCAGAATAGGATGCGGGCATAAAATCGGCGTCTATGTAGATGTTTTCATTTAAAGGATAGAAACCAGTTGAACTAAAACCTTTGCAAATATTGTTTGGTGTGAAGGCAAGAGGAAAAGCTTTTCCCACCAAGCCAGCAATATCATATATAGTTAATGGTTTTCCCACATGTCCTGGAGACATTAGTAACTCGTTAGCCGCTGTATTAAAATAAGTCTTGAAAGGCCCAAAAACTGACTTGTCTAGTGGTTGCATATGGTTACTAGTATGTGGATGTAGAGTAATAAGCTTTACACCTTTATCTTTGGCCATTTGTATTGCAGGTATGGAAATATGACTTTCATGATTGTCCATTATGAGAATGACAGGTCGTTCTTTGGTAGGCTTTGCATATTTGATAAAATGCTGGAGAAATATCACAAACATGGACTCCAATACTGCCTTCAGGAGCTCCAGTTATCATAAAATCTTTAAAGTTTACACGAGGGAATATCAGCATGGGTGGAATAAAACCACCACCTGCATTAATAGCCGCTATCATTGTAACCGTCGTCCCTCTTTCAGCACTAGTCATTGACCCAACTTGTTTTACGCCAAGAGGTGCTAATATCCTTGGAGGAACATGGACAGTGGACAATCCAGTTTCGTCTAAATTCCAGATATCAGTTGCATTTATGTCAGAGGGACATTGAGAAAGGACTTTCTTAAAATTGTCGAATGTTATTCTCCTAGCCAAAGTACAACATCCAGGTTGTACTTTGGCCACTGACCATGGCACAACTGATCGACAGTGACCGAAGTACAACACTACGTCAACTTCACTAAAACGGTGGATTTTAAGTAGTTTAGCGGTTATGTATCTCGAAAGTTTTTTATTGTGTTGAGACTTGTTAAATGAAAGAACCGATACCATATAACAGTTAAGTGACTATTATAAAACGTTTAAGACTATTAGACTTCAAAATATATTAGAAATACTTACTTTTTCGCTCAAAAAAGTTTTAACGTCGATAACACCAAACACCAGCTTAATGGCGGTATGCGACTAACTTCACATTGAATGGTTGGTAGTGACGTACCGAATACCATATATATTCGCGCGATACTAAACTCTACTGAGTTTAGTATCGCGCGAATATTTGAAACGAGCCCAATTGTTAGGTACACATAGTGCCAAGGTTCAACAGGTTCCCCTTCTTTTTTTTATAATTATTATGAACAACATATGTCCAGGTTAAGTATATTTGTGCGTAAATATGCTATTAACAATGTTTTTTTATTTATTTTCAAGACTCCCATCGCCAACCTGATGTCCGTCATCAAGAATCTGAAGACGTCGATGTCACCAACGAAAATGCTAAGGACACGTTACTCTTCAGAAATGTAAGTGTAATCTATATAATAAAAAGAGAACCTAACTGACTGATTGACTGACTGACTGACAGACATATCAACCCAGGGCCTCAACTGTACTTTTAAAATATAAGGGAGCACAAAGGGAGTAAAACGGAGGTGCAAAGTTAGTATGAAACGTGAGCTCAAACTATTTTTGAAGTTATTTAAATTAAATTCAGTATTCTTCTTATTAGAAAGGTTCTTTATTGAAAGTCATGAAATAAGTGTAAAATATTTGTCGCATGAAAGTTCTACTTGATATTTTTGGGAGGAAAAGACGTACCAGAACCGACAAATGGATCAATTAGGCCCATTACAAACACTTTCGATTCGTCAAAAACAAATTCGTCGTTAGTAAACAGAACAATTTTATTTCAAATATATGAAGTAGTAAATTGTGTAATATTCATAATACCAATAACTCTAATGACCCCACGCGATCAAAGGAGTCATCTAACATATAAATTAGGCCTACCTTATACTAGTATGCCGGCACCAGACGGAACTTAAAAAATAAGTTGTAGTATACAAGAAAAACTAGTGGTGATAAAGGTTTCATCAATACTAAATAGTTAGTGTTAATGGAACCCCTACGACGTCGGCGCTAACTAACCATTGTCTTAAAGCTAGGTTAAGGCAATTCAATCTCAGGCAGTTTAATCATGAGGTATCTACCTGAAAAACCGTAACACGAATGAAACAGGGCAGAGGTGGGCAGCCAGAATTACTCTCTGTGATGGCCACCACGCCTCTCAAAATCTATTTCCAGCTGAGGACAACTTAATTAAAAAACTAAATTTGTTTTCCCATTAAAATAAATAGGATTATTTCCACTCCATTTTTATTAAATACTGTACTTAAGCGTTAAGAAATGTTTAATCAAATATTAATTATTTTCTTAAGCTCACAAACAATTATAATCGTAGACATAAGGTGTCCACCGCTGGGATTGATCTATCTATGCTTGAGTACTTTTCGCTCACGCTACTAGACTTCTATGCGTATCTGACCTCTCTATATATGTAAGTAGTTTATCCAAAGTAATTATTAACTGCACGCGACGGGAATGCTGCTTCTCATCCCCGTTTTGTCTCGAATATACCGCCACATATTGGTTCCGGTAAATCAGTTGCTATTCTACTCTGCCGGTACCACACTGCTAAAATAAAATTTCCGCGTTCAGCTGCCGAGGACCGTGGACCTGCAAAGGTTGACAAAAAAAATGCGCCAGGTTGGAGAGGTGAAGTCTGCTGAGATCACGGGCGAGGGACGTGCTATCGTACGTTTTGCGTTTCCCTGCGAAGCAGAACGCTGCCTCAGTATCCTTTATAATCTGTTTAAATTTTTTAATATCCCGGTATCTCTAATAGCCCAAAAGCCCACGGCTACCAGACCTTCGTTATTTCATAAAAGCTGAAAATTTCTGTGTCTCTTACACAGGTAAGTATGACCAGCGACTATAGAGTTTGGGTTATGGTTAAAATTTAGAAGGAATGTCTTATGGGCAGCCAAAATCTGTCAGTAAGAGGTGTTAAAGAAGGGGCAGGTCAGAAGTACCAAGAATGAACGAGCGTGAATGAAAGGACTAATACGAGTAAAGGAAGCAAGAGGTATGCTAAGATCGTAATAAGTAGAGATCCATAGTCTCTGCCTACCCCGATGGGACACAGGCGTGATTTCTTCTCACCTATTTCTACCGCCAAATAGCAGCATTCGCATTGTTGTGTTCTGGTTGGAATAGGTAATGGAATTACTGGGTGCTATCTCTGTTACAAGGTTGGCAATGCGCTAGTAATATTCTTGTGATTGTAGTCTATTGGCTGCGGTAAAGTTTGCTTTTAAGCGGTCTGTATGCTTGTTTGTCGACCTGGTACTATATCTCTGTTTCATTGTTTATGAAATAACGAATGTCGTGCCGTCGTAGTCTCTCTCTGTACATAAATACAGCACTCCCTGCCTCTAGTGACGGGTTAGAAGTGCGCACCAACTGCCTCGTGCGACTTAGTCTGTACATATACTCGTATGTCAATCTGTCAAAATTTTGCTTACTTAATTTGATTTACTGTAACATTAATTTTTATTTGCGAGCTATTTGGGTTCAAAAGTTTATAATTTAAGTATGATAAATGTTTAATGAGAATGAAAATTGACATTTGTGTGCTCCATTTAGGTTCGTTCGAAAAAAAAAGTAAGCTCAGACTGTTACTCATTTTGGGTAAGGGCATAGTAGGACAACATAGGAAGTATATTCTTTTGACCTTAATTTATAAATTAAATTTGACATGTATTTATAAATGGAGTCTTTTAACCTATACAGCCAATAATATAAAGCTGTTTTTTAGATACTTCTGTCTATGTTTACTATCAATTGTGTACATGACAAATTTGCACAGGTTAATCTGCAGAAAGTTTTATGAAATGCAGACCACAGACAAACACCTGGCACCGACACATCAGATTATTGTGTAAATGCGATCAATACTTAACCGTAGAGGTTGCATGCTTCTTTCAGGATGCATTCTTCCCATGCATCCTTGACCTTCATTAATCCCTTCATATGTTTATCTAGTCATGCACGATATTTTTCTTAATGTAACCCGACAGACATATTTAATCGCACCAAGGTTGACGGGCAGTTGATCGATATCCAGTTCTTCTAAATGTCGGTAAGTCCATTTTATATAGTCGTTTGATATTCATTCATTTTTGAGTAGAATTTATTGTATGTGCTATTTTATCCTTTAAGTAGTATTCAACTAAAACCCAAATAATACCTATAACCAATACAGATATACTTTCAACTAAATCTATAAAAGTATTTCACATTTAGAAATTAACTAAAAAATTCTCACCAAATGCAAAATCTGACGGTTTTGATCAATGACGTGTAAAGATCGACTAACTCCTTGATGAAATACATCAATAAGTTAGTCTTTATACGTAACGGAATTTAAACAATTATCACGTTTGATTATGTTAATAAATATGTCACAATCGCATACATTTAAAGATAAATTACATAATGGCAAGAGCGATTGGCTTTTAAAAATGTGGGTATTAGTGCTATAGATTTTTTCAAAACTATATTTTAACCCCTAAATTATGTTATATATGAAGGATTAGTAGAATAATATATCGATGTGGCTTTATATTGTATTTTTTTTGGTTATTACTAGATGTTTGAGGGCTAAATCTAATTTAAATTGATATATTTACAAGGTGTGTTTTAGTGACGACAAATATTTTTAAGGCCCCTAATTATATCGGTAAAATATGAATAAAATGTATTTCTTTTACAATATTTAAGCCAACTTTCATTTTAATTTTTTTAATATATTAATCTAAAGTATTCAAAAATATTATTCTTGAAAGCTTTTTAAATATGAGAATAACCTTAATTTCCACTCAAACTAAGTTTGATTAATGACTTACTCATTCTGTTAGCTTTACTATTTCTTTCTTTGGCGCTTCCTCTGGCAGCTTGTTAAATATGCATCTAAACACAGGCGCTGGTAAAGTTATATTTGTTGCAATATATAGAATTTTTAATTACCTAACTATTATAACCAAATATATATTGCTTTTTTAAAACTATATAAAATTACCCAAAAAATATTTGTACAAAAAAATCACATTATATTGTTTGTAAATATATCAGATATATTGTTTTAATTATACACAAAGCAACATATCAACATACACACTGAAAATTTCAGTTCAAACTCATTTATTAAAGTCAATGGCACTCATTTAAATATTAGCTTAGTTGCGAATTTTCATCAAATTGGTTTGTTGCTTTGTGCACTATTAATTGAAAATTATTCATACCATTTATTGCATCCATTGTTCATTTTATAACCATAATATCATTTGATTTTGTCCACTCATTAAAACCTTCGCAGGTAAGTGTCATTTGGTATGAACGCATATCGTCGGTGCAGTACTAAACTAGTCAATCTGCAATTTTGTCAGTCTCGACATAAATATACCAACATCTTAATGTTGGTATATTAATAACTCTTGTATATTTTCAACTTGGTAAAGTCCTGTATGCACAAGTTTAATAATCAACGAGCTAAATAGCCATTTCTCTATTGCAGGTAGTACAAAAGAAAACTAATCTATATGATTTATAGTTATTTTTGTTGTGTATTTTATCTTTGTTCAAAGAGTACTTCACAGAGATTAAGATTAAATAGTTTACTCTAATTCATGCAGTAATAAATATATAAAAAAGTAAATATTGTAATAACTATGATTTTTACCTTAAGTATATTTGACTTATAAATTTATAAACTTGAATAGATACTTATAAAACCTAATTTGCAGTAACAATTTTTCTTTTCTTTTCGCTGTAACTGAAAAGTATAGTATTTGAAGATTGAAAAAATTTACTATTGGACCGACGATATATTGCATGGTTATTGCTTCCATTGTATGAGATTTTGCTACTAGCCATGAAACTTAAGACGAGAACACGTATCGAGTTTGAGGTTGGACTGCTATGCGATTTGAAATATCACTATGTCCTAAACAGGAGACCTTTGTGTCCTGAGGGAATGGTTACTTAATGCTGACCTTTAATAAATTTAATTCTTCAAACCCTTTAAATTCAATTAAGAGCCTCTTTATCTTATTGTGTTTCTAAACGAAATTGACAGACAAAATATTTTTGTAATGCTTTTTTTCCCTATTGTTTCAACTAGTTTATCACACTCCTAGATCTAACTGTATCAAATCTACCTAATACATTCCCCATAATTTAAGAAACAGCGCAAATTTATGGAATATTTCATCAGAAGTTGTACTCAAAAGTTTTCTTTACGAATAAGTATTCGAATTATGGACTTATGCGAGTATTTACGTAAATTTCGAATAGTGTACACTAAATTACCTTTATGATTAGTTGCAGTATTTTTCTAGAAGTGTAATTTTATCACTTTTCCTCCGTGGTCAGAATTTTTTGCAGGTCTCTGATTATTTTGTATGTCTTTTTTGTTATGATACAATGAGAAAGAGAGGCTACCACTTTTACTAATGTGTCATTATTATCATTAAATCATCATTAACATTCCACTTATAATTTTCCAGCGATATATATTTACAGAGACAGTTTCATCGTGGCGGCTTGTCCCATATCTTTAGAGACCACAGATATGCCGGTCGTTCTGATTTCAACAGGTTTTTTGTATCGGGTAATCTCCATTTCTTGCTTCAATTATGGTGCATCATAAAGTGATGAGTTCAATTTCATCTCTTCGAGAATTCAATAGAAAGATCAGACTTGAATGGAGTTGAAGTTCTGTTAAGGTTCAACCGACGTCTATTTTTGCTGGGTTTTCTTTCAGATCGTTTGTTTGTGTCCTCACTCGGTGTATTATCCTCGGTGTCTACTGAATATTTTGTACATTGTCTATGACAGATATATTGTACTTACGTACTCTAAGATCCGGGCTGAGGTCAATCTTCGTTCGTATGTCCCGAGGGCTTATTAACAAACATAGCCGTAAACTATGGACAGGTTAAAAATATAAGAAGTAATCTTCCCGCCCGCAGAATATATATATGTATATATAATTCAGTTTGTGAGTGATAATTGTGTTTAACAATGTTGAGTGTTGCTAGGACGAAGCAACGGGAATAATTGTTGTCTCTGTTTGTCACATATGAATTGGTAAGCAAATGTTGAACTTGATATGATTCATATGTTATAGACATATATTAAATTGATGAACTGTCGTAGTAAAATATAAGTTTAACATTTTTGACAGTTTCGTATATGTTGATTTGTCGCCAGGTGTACAAATTTCGCTATTCAATATATATTTTCCCCTTGTGTGGGAGTAGAATGTTAATATTTCGTATTTTTCGTAGAAATTGTATACCTATATGCAATTGCTTTTTACGTACTTAATAACGATTGTTTTTTATGTAATTTTAATTTTGTCTTTTGTTATAATCGTGAATTAGAACTGTATATTCTTATTTATAGATGATATATGTAATAAAACTACTCTTTTAACGGCTTTAAAACGTGGTTTTCCTGTTTTAAAGACGTTAGAAGGGTTTAAACTTTGTATATGACAATACAGGTATTTAAGATTTATATTTCTTATTATGATGATTTTTTATTTATATATTTTTGTTTTATTTCCTGAGTTTAGTTAATACGCTTATACATACTTTTGCTTGAGTATGCACTCCTATGGAGTTTTGACAGGTATTTGTGCCTACATGAGATGTCATGTCATGTCCGAAGGCAACTCAGCTATTTAAATTATGTGTTTACTGGTGTTTTAAAAACTGCAAGCTGTTAAAGCTGTTCTTAGCTCAATGAATCATTATGTATATAAGTATTTGATTGTATTTTTGTAAGTGTATATTTATATAATACTTTATATGTACGAATATTTTTACACAAATATGTATTTATGATTTTTTTGTTTTTATCTCGAAGCAATTTATCGGCGTGATTTTACTGTACGGGATTCTTATATATATTTACTCAACACCCATTTTTCTTTTCAGAGATTTTCAAAGCGACTATGAAGATTTTTAGAAAGTACATTTCAGTATTCCATTATCATATGTGTAGTTTTTCTACGTGTTTTAAGAATAGTTTTCAACAATATTTATAATACTCAAGGATCGAGAGGCGTATCATTACCATTTAATCATTTTTCATCTTATTCTCTTATATACTTCTTATAACTATTTTTATACTATTATATACATTGTACCTACATATACGGTACATTATTTTGGACATACATATATGTATACCCATTAGAATATCGTAATAAAGCATTATTCTGTACGCTGACTTTTATTTTTTTTTTATCATAATATTCTTATATTATCTGATATAAACTTAATAATAATAATATCTCTTTATTGTAAACCAAAAAAAACAACACTGGAACATCACAAAAATATGGAATAGTATATTACATTTAAATACTATAATAGTATAATTATATAGTACATTTAAATACATACAAAGATATACACAGTCACGGAACAAGGAAAGTGTCAGAATCACAGAATCAAAGAGAACGAGCAGATCTCACTTCAAGGGGAGCGCATTCCACAAACGAACGGCTTGAACTGATTTGCTATAGAAGCTTCTGGAATGTGAAGGCATTTTTAGTGATAAATTCTCTAACGATCTTAGGGATTTTTCATGGCTGTCTCCAGGGCAAAGCGACTTTTAAGTAGGAGGGAAAGGACAGAACAATAGCATGTATAACAAAGAGACGACATGAGCGTTCCTGCGAAGTCGAATAAGTAGCCATTTAAGCTTAGTACCAAAGTTAGACACATGATCAAACTTTTGTAAACCGAAAATGAATCTTACACAGAAGTCTTGAAGAGGCTCAAACTTCTCAAGTTGATCCTCTGTAAGATCTATATAAGTGGCATCGGTATAATCAAGGATTGGAAGAAATAGGGATTGAGCAAGGGCTATTTTGGTGGTAAAAGGAAGTTTCGCAAGCGCTTTAAAGAAGCCGCAGAAGCATATAGTCTTCGACGAACATCCTTTAACTGTGCAGTCCAGGACAAGCTGCTGTCCATAAGTATTCCCAAATTTTTAACTGTTCTACTTTATGGAATGGAAATACAATTAATCTGCGGTAGAGTAGAGAGAATTTTTTAACTTATCCTGGAGCTACCCACCACAATTATTTGTGTTTTACTAGGGTTATTTTAAGCCCAAATCCTTCACTCCAATCATTGATGCAAACAAGATCATTATGTATAGTACCTACTAATAGCATCATCTAAGTCCATGAGAGACGGTTGTCGATAAGTTTGTAAGTCTACGTAAAGATGGTAGGAATAATTAAGGTTGTTGGAGATGTTATTAATAAATATCCCGAAGAGTAACGGAGATAAAAATTTTAATGACTCTTATAACACTGGTTGTCAGGGTCATCTGTAATTTATGTAAAATTGTATTAGCAAATCTATACTAATAGATTTTTTGTTTTTTTTGAAGGTTTGATTTAAAAATTAATGATTGACCTATATAAATAAAGATATATCTACATTATTGACTTTGACAAATAATATTGAGCAAAAATTATCAATCACTTATTAATTTAGAAAATTCACCATATTATTTAACGTCAGTGTGTGCAGCGTTTAAAGCAATCAAATTGATTGAAGTACTTATATGCACTTAAAAAGAATAACTATCATCATCATATCAGCTATTGGCAGTCCACTGCTGTAAATAGGCCTCTCCAAGAAAGGAGGTCCTTTGCCCATAATTACCGCGGGCTAGCGTGTGGCAATCGCAGAACGCAGCTTTCGCGACGGGGATGCCGCTGCCCATTCCCGCCCTGTACATTGAAGCTGCGCTGTTTCGGAAGGATATACCGCCAACTGTCGGTTTTGGTACCTCAGTCGCCTCTTACGACACTTGGTGCAGTGGGAGGTACTACTCTGCCGGTACCTCACGGCAAATTATTATAGTATATAATACCTCGATAAATGAATTTGTTGCGGTAATCCCGTAACGTTTTGCATCGACGCGCATACTTGTCACACTACGATTCAACAATGTATTTGCGACCTCATAGATAAATTTTGAGTATCAATATTATTTTTTTACAATTGAGTACATTATTAGATAATACATTCGCATTGAAAAGTAAATGCTATTGCTTGTACACGCTTGTGACTTAAATAAATACAAAGGTTAAAAATATATATTGTTTCGACTATTTACCTCGAATATTTTTAAAATATTAGGTAAGTAATACACAATATAATATATATAATAAACATAATACCAAACTAAGTGCAAGTTACGATAAATATAACTATACCTAATAGGTTCGGTAAGAATGTTATGAATAATAAATATCGCAAATGGTAAAAACTTTTTAATAAATAAAGACACGATGGTAGTTACCATAAATTATAAACAATGTTACATGTAGTGGGTGAAATTTAAAAATAGAACAGTACTGCAAATCAACCTATCCACATTTGTCAAAATCATGGATTATGGTGTCCAAAAAGATTTCGGACAAATTTGTACAGGGAGATTTGGAGCCATGTTTACAAGCAGCAGAGCAATAAATAGTTACATTTTGAATCGCAATTTAATGCACCCATTTAAACTATACCCGACTGTTTGATTCGGAAGAAAAACTATTTCACATTTTTAGGCGTCATCGTTAGTTTACCCACTGGATTTTCCAGGAATAAAGTCGCACTCTTCGCGCCTATAGTAGTGTTAACGAATTTGCAATATGGACTTGATTTTAATTCACATTGTTTAGGTTGAGACTTAGCAACTATGATGGTTCTACCATTCAAGTCCCGCGTGTCTTTCAGTTCTGCACCATCACACCATAACGTGAATTTGATGCCATAAAGACCAAAAAGAATTACAATTTCGTTGTACAATTTATCAAGAGTTATAAATTTGTTATCATTATCTTTAAGTATTATGCTCGCCTGATTAGAAGTGACGCCGTACCTAGGCGTAATGTCCTGCAATAAAATATTAGCCCACGGGGACGCGGGTAACTCCACCTCCTTGCGCCAAGTTATAACTAGTTTCAATTGGGAACCTTTGAGCTCCTGCGTTTCTTCAATGATAACTGGTTTGGATTTCGACATTTTCTCAATGGGAATCAGAGGTGCCTTGACTGTGCTCTCAATAAATTCCCTGTGTAAATTTATAATGCGCAAAATGTCATTCGTCTTGTTGACTGAATAATATACGTCGACTTCGTCGGTTGGCACCAGGTGGGCCTTCTTTCTTAGTTTCTGTACCCTGTTGACTATCTCTCGTGAAAATCCTTCATCGAGCATATCCTGATCGGGGGTAACATTTAGGAGAATGAGCACATCATTGTCGCTATGAGCCTCATACTGATCGTTACCTTGAGCTTGGAATATAATCCTAACCTCGGAAACGTCAATGCGATGTCCGACTAGATTTATAAAACCATCAGCCACTAGTTTTTCGCATTGCTCATTATTAAGTCCTTTCAACGCTTGCGTTACTGCCTTAAAGTCGCCTTTTAGACGAAGGCCTAGGATTTTGTGATCTGGTTCCGCTCTAAGCGTAATGCCGTACTTCTCTTTGTCACTGGTCAGTTCAATTTTCTTAACATTCAACTCTTCAAGAACATAGTTTTCCAATGATTTAATATCACTCAAATACGCCTGGTCTTGGTGTATAACGATTATTTCAGGTAACGGGTATTTGATTGGAATCGTCTTACGGTCTCTCAAAACTCTGCCCAATTCAATGACAGTTTGCATTCTTGCCACAGCTCGTTCTATGTCAGTATCAACTAGGTCCATCTTCGGCTCGGGGATCATGTTAAAGTGCACACTATCAAGAGAACTGCCGGGTAGCAACTGGCGGAGAATTTTGTACATCAATTCAGTCAAGAAGGGAGTGAACGGTGCCATCACTCGAACCATATCATATAATACACCAAACAAAGTGTCTAATGCGACTTGACAATCTTTCACTCCATTTTCACCTTTGAGCCGTTTCCTGTTCATCCTCACGAACCAATTGGTGAGGTGTTCAATGAACTTGGTCAACCTTGGTACCACAGTGTAAAGCCTGTATGCAGCCATTTCTTTTTTAACAAAGCTTATTAATGACTGTGTAAACGACGTTATCCACTTATCCATAACATTCTCCCTCACAGCTTTCTCATTAAATTGATAATTAATATTATCTTCTTGAACAATCCTCTCGACATTTTGCATTAAAAATCTAAACGCGTTGTACCATGGCAGGAACACGTCTTTGATGACGTCTCTGACACCTTCTTCTTTAAACCGAAGATTTTCTGCTTTTACTACAGGAGAATTAATCAAGTATAGTCTCAAGGCATCCGCGCCATATTTGTGAACAACTTCAAGCGGGTCAGGATAGTTCTTCTTGCGTTTTGACATTTTCTGGCCATCAGCCGCCAGAACTAAACCATTTGCAATTAGGTTTTTGAATGGAGGCTTGTTGAACAAGGCTGTTGATAATACGATTAATGTGTAAAACCATCCTCTGGTCTGATCAATACCTTCGGCAATGAAGTTAGCTGGGAACACATCTTCAAATTCCTTTTTATTCTCAAACGGATAATGGCATTGTGCATACGGCATAGAGCCTGACTCAAACCAGCAATCAAAAACTTCTGTCACTCTCTTCAGAGGCGGTTGACCGGGTCGAGAAGAAGGTATTTCTAAATGGTCAATGCTTTCTCTGTGCAAATCGGTGACTTCCTTGCCAGTTAAGGCTGCCAGTTCTGCAATACTTCCCACGCATACTACTTCCTGCTTGTCACTAGAAATCCACAATGGTATAGGCGTGCCCCAGTATCTGTTTCGACTGATAGCCCAATCACGTGCATCCTTAAGCCAGTTACCGAACCGTTTTTCTTTGACATACTCAGGCACCCAGTATGTGGCTTCACTAGACTTCAAAAGATCTTTACTCATCTGTTCCACTCTCACAAACCAAGATGGTACAGCCTTATAAATAAGTGGTGTTTCAGACCGCCAGCAAAAAGGGTAGCTATGCCTTACCTGACCCAGTTGCACAAGTCGGTTACGCGTCTTCAAGTTATTAATTATATTCTTATCGGCATCTTTAACATACTGACCCAAAAAGTCAGTTACAGGATCTGTAAATCTCCCACTTGCATCAACAGGACAGATGATGTCTTGGTCCCTTGTAACGACACCTGCTGCTAAACAAACTCGGAAATCGTCTTCACCAAAGTATGGCGCTTGATGAACCACTCCTGTACCAGAATCATCGGTGACATAGTTGTCTACTAAAACGCGATAGGCATTGGGACATTGCTTCACGAAATAGTCAAAGATAGGTGTATATTTTGTGCCTTTTAATTTTTCTCCAGGGAATTTATCAACAATTTCAAAGTCATCGACATTCTTGAAGATAACAGGGAAGCGATTTTCTTGCAATACGTAACATGTCCCTGTAGACTTCTCTTTTACCTTAAAATATACCAATTTAGGATGGACACATAGTGCTAAATTACTTGGAAGTGTCCATGGAGTAGTTGTCCAAGCTAGTAAAGTAAATCCTTGTTCAGTTGGAAATGAAACCACCACTGCTGGATCTACTACATCTTTATAATTCTGTCCTGATTCAAAGTTAGAAAGTGGTGTTGAGCAGGCGGTGGAGTATGGCATGACTTTGACACCCTGGTAAACTAAACCTTTGTTGAATAACTCTTTGAACACCCACCAAATAGATTCCATAAACCAGGGATAAAGAGTCTTGTAGTCATTTTTGAAATCTGTAAATAAAGACAGGAAAAATTATGATACATTCTTAAAATACTATATAAGAAAAGTGTGTATTAATATTTGTTAGTCTTTTTAAAAACTACTAAATGGGTTTTTATGTATTTTTGCAATATGTAATATAATTAGAAATTAAGTATTAGAATAGGCTATATAATTTATAATGTGATGTATAATTATTTATATTTTATTCTCTTATTCTTACAGAAATAGAAACTATATGGAGGAAACCAAGAGGTGTTAAAAGTATTACAATAAACTTCAAACCTTCAATATCATATGATTATAAAGACCAATCATTACCTATCCATCGGCCCATTCTAGTGATAATATTTTCCCATTCATTGGCATATTTCATTACAATTTTCCGACATTCTGCATTATATTTATCAATGCCCATTTTTTCAACATCATCTGGACCCTTAATGCCCAGCGTTTTATCAATTTCAAATTCCACTGGTAGACCATGACAGTCCCAACCAAACCGTCTTTCTACATGATATCCCTGAAAGGAAATTTTGATTAAGATTATTGAGAGGAATAAATAATAAAAAAATTATATTATTTTCATTAATATATATTATCGATTTTAGCAAAATCAGCTAGCAATTCATAAAAAAAAGCCTGTTACCTGTTGGTGAGCATATCGTGTAACAACATCTTTAATTGTTCCAGCTAGGATATGTCCATAATGGGGCAGGCCAGTAGCAAATGGTGGTCCATCATAAAATGAATACCTGTCAGAAATACAAAAAAAACTTGTCACATACATAATCATCATACCAGCCATTGAAAGTTCACTGCTGGTTACAGTCTACAAGGAAGGATAAATTTTGACCATAATTGCCACACTGGGCAAGCGTGTTGGCAATAGCAGAGTGCAGCTTTCAAGACGGCGATGCTGCTGCCCATACTCGCCCTGTGAATTTGAGCTGCATTTTTTCGGATAGATATACTGCCATCTGTCGGTTCTGGTACCTTAGTCGCCTTTAACGACACTTACGGTACAGGGGGTGGTACTATTCTACTCTGCCGCTACCTCACGGCTTCAGTGGTAGAATGCTTGTTACATACAGCTATTATTTAATTACAGTATTAAGCTACACATTGTTTAACACACAAAGTTCTTTTACAATAGTTGCATATATTTCACTTTTAGAATTCTTATGATGTATATCAAGCCTTTACGGCCGTCTAGGCGTAACCGACAAAACCCAAATTTTACAGAAGAGTTTTTATAAATATTCTTACGCAATTAAATTTTAGCAATTGCTATAACTTTATAACGGCTTTATTTTTAAAGGGAACCTTCGACTAGGATATGTCCATTATGGCTTTAAATACAAGTTACGATTAAAAAAAGCATTTTCAACAAAAGTGTCGCTTACGATAATTTGTTGGTAAGGGCTTGATATCATAGCTAGGTATATTAATCATTCTAAAATCAATTTCAGTACACAAAGTATAAATAATATACATATTTTCTTTGATTTTTAATTTTTTTATAGTTATATACAAGTGATAATTAGCCAAAGCAATAAGTCGAAAGCAAAGACTTCATAACATCTATATAATTATCATCATATAAGCAGACATACACTACTGGATATGGTCTCCCCAAGAGAATTCCAATAAGATCGGATTTACTCGGCCTGCATCCAGTCAGATCCTGTTGGTGGCCTAATTAGATCATTAGTTCACATTGTCCATACTTATAACGAATTCTTTGATTGAAACATTCTTTAAGACCGGAACCTCAAATCGAAATTAAAAGCGTATGCTAACTCAAATCATTGCAGAGAAATAAAAAGTTAGTAAATACTAAATTTCTTTTTTAATTAGTTATTTCCAAAATTTATTACGGGCCTAATTAGTTACTGCAATGCATGGCAAATAATTTATAACCTTACCGGGGTTTATTTTTTGACTGCTTTAAAGCATTTTGAAAAGCGTCAATTTCCTTCCAAAATCTTAGTACTTTTTCCTCTTCTTTGGGAAAATCAATGTTTTCCGGCACCCGTTCTATTTTCATCGACATGATGAAATTTTTCTTAAATCTCACAATTCGTAACTCTCCACGACATCAGCATCGATTTTAACATGTCAAATTGTTGATGACATTGACAATTGTATCATGGATCTAATACTTCGCTCATTATTCGGCTGTATAGCTAAATCTTAAGAGTACGAAGAATTATTTGTTTAAAAAAAGGTAGTAAATAAGAAGTTGATGTCATCAAGCTGTCAATGTCATAAATACAAAATATTGTACTGTTTTAGTAACATTCCTTTTTAAATATTAGGATTTATTCTATTTATAATCATATTTTGGTTCCAATTTACCAAACCTGATCGTTATTGCATGTTAAAATGAGTCTATTGTTAAAGAAATCTCCAAGGTAAACCATATACCTATAACAATGTTTAGCGAAATATATGTAAAATTATAGTTAATGAAAATTGTATTTTTTATACCATTGCCTTGAATAAGACCAAATCTCTAATCATTCAAAGATTCCATTCATAATGTTGCTGTAATTTCCAAAACTCTTAGATAAATAAACTTGATTTTTTTTGGGACCACTAATGGTCTAAACTGTGTTGTTAATTTCGTTTTATTATATACAAATTGTCATTATTGCTAAAATTTCTATGTACATCTCGCCGTATGCCAATCTTGCATTTAAATGACAAAATGGTTGTAAGTTCTACTTACTGTAGCTTTTATTTAAACAAAAAATATATTAGTCAAAGGTTATGGTTCTTTTATATATTCTTTGACACCATATCTTGGTAAGCATAAAATCTTATTTATTGTAATATACATTTATTTTTTAGCTTAACCAAAGGGATCACAGTAATAAATAATTTGGATGAAACCAAGTTTGAACAATTTCTCCGTAGAATTGTAGCAAAGTTAAAAGTGAAAGATACAGAAATATTTACAGGTGATGAACAACAAAAGCTAATGAAAATATTTAAAGTAGATGAAGAAAATTAGTTTTGGCCATAAAAACTGTGATTTACATATTCAAGAAAATCTTGAAATTTATTTTTATGCCTGCTGATCTAAAAGCAGACTTGAAAGAAGTAGGACTCAATAATGAGAAAACAGAAGTTTTCACAAAGGTATGGTCTAATGAAACAAGAATTACTTTGGATGACCTAAGTAATGGGACAAATGATGATTCTGGAGAATCATTAAATTTTACATGGAAAGTAAATGCAGAATTAAGTTCAGACTACCACAAGAAATGTAAAATTCCTAAAGCTTATTTAACTTTAGCTACTGACAGAAATAGCACTGAATTAGAACTGACACATCCAGAAATATATTCTGTTTTTCTTCAATTTGAATCTATCCAAAATGAGTTGGATCAATTACTTTAACGTGATCTTTTACTATCTGCCTTTCTGAAAAACATAAATAAATTAAGAATATTATTAATATAAACTCAAGGGTTTCTTATTTAAGTCCTCTTCACGATATAATATAAAACGAAGTCACTTTCACCTGTCTGCCACCCCTAGATCTTTAAATTTATGTGATGGATTTTTATGCAGTTTTTTTAATAGATAGTGTAGTTCAAGATAAACGTTTAATGTTTAAAACAAGCAATCTATAGCAGAAAAACATTGATCATTTTAAAGTGTATTATGTGATAAATGTTTTGCTATTACATTATAAACACTGCTGACAAGATAGATCAAAATAATGTCCTGCAGTATTGTACACCATAAAAAGTTCTACTAAAAAGTTTGCAGTCTATGTGTTCTATAAGGTACTCTTGTTTTATTGTGAGAGCTCCTAAACCCTGTTGGTAACGATCTTCCTGTCAGGCTAATAATTTGTGAAGTGATGAGTCATAGTATACTAACCACGGTAATTTCGACCTGGCAGCCTTCAGCCCTGCACATCTCAAATCCGTATATATACATATATTTTTAAAAGTGTAAATAATATTTTAAAAAAACTTGTTGCTGTAAGCTTCTGATTACTTACAGGATGACCGTTTCCCTCAGGGCTCACGAGCTCTTAAACTATTCAAATTGGCAAATGGAAAAATATGATGTACATTATAAAATATTTACTGTAAATATTATGTTAGTACATATTATGATCCAATGGGGATCTCATTGAGATAACATTGGTATTCTATTTTGAAATAGGTTAATTCGAATATTTAATTATTTTTCATATATTACAATACTGTGCCAAATGTACAAAAAACACGAAATAGTGCCCACCATGTTTTAGTGCTATAATTTATATATTAACACATTTAATAGATTTATACGTTTAGTTTAGGTTTAATTCGGGTTTAATTCATTAAGGAAACAAAGAATAACGTTTTTATTGTTTAATTTGATAACGTTACACGAAAGTACAATTTAGGAGAATAAATCATTTATTAGACTATGAATTTAAAAAATCATTAATGTTTTTCTTTTTATAGTAACTCGTCGGGAATTAGTGATTAGTATCGAGTAGGACCTCCTCTACTCCGTATGCACTCTCGGAACCCTCTCGATCAAATGAGTGATGTTTTCGTCAGGTATTTGTTCCCAACAAAGTTTTAGGGCGTTTATAAGGTCCTGTTGACTATAAACGTGGGTGTGGGTTTTTTTGATACTTTTTCAATTGATTCCAAATCATCGCTGGCCAAGGCAAAACTGAAATATCGGCATCAGAGAGTGCCGGCAACGAGCGTTGTCCTGCTTAAACACAAAATTATCACCCGCCTCTTGTGAATATCGGATGACGTGAGGTCGGATTACATACTCGACGTAACTGGCCGCAGTGATAGTCCTATCGTTCAAGATCACCAGCTCTGTTTTGACGAACAAGCTTATGCCGCCCCATATCATGACACTTGGACCTCCAAAACGTGCAAAAAATCAGTTCCGTGCATGCACGGTTCAGTAAAACGTTCTCCTTCTCTTCTCCATACACGTACACGTCTGTCATCGCTGAAATACTTGACCTTTCACACGCCTGTAAAGAGTAATGACCTCTTAATTGTCCATGGTCCAGTCTATATGCTCACGTGCGAACCTCAAACGTGCTACCTGATGCGTCCTTTTTAATTTTAGGCGGATAGCACGTATCCTGGAACGTTGCCCGTCCTCGTAAAGTCAACTCCGAATGGTCTGATCACTAACAACTGTCCCAGTCAATTGCCTTAGTCGAAATTGCAAGGCCCGGGCGGTTATTGTGCGGTCTCCACGCGCTGTTAATCGGATGTAGCGGTCTTGCATGTGCAGTTGTGGCACGAATTCTCCCGGATCCAGATCTTCTAGCCACACTACCTGTCTCCTGGGACAGTTGCCATACGTTTTGTATAGCAAGGTAAATAGAAACGGATCTTTGCGATTATCCCTTTTGAAGCAAAACCACCTCCCTTGTTACAGTCCACATCCTTATGACGACGAGAACGTGACATCGTAATCAGGAATAATGCCGAAATAAAATAACACAGCTGCAATCTTATTTCAACGTTCTGCTATTAAACGAAGACTGAGAATACAAACAAGAAAAAAATAACAAATGGGTTATTTTAGCATTTTGCTTTTTCTATGTACACAGTTAAGAGTAATAAAAAAGTAAGTTTTTAAAAATCATGAGCTCATAAACATGTGTGCTAAATAAGTAGTACCTTATTTTGCCAATAATAAGTGTACGAGTTATTTATAAACCCGATAAGAGACAAAGTTGCGGTGGGCCCTATTTTGTTTTGAGTAGTTTATATATCAAGTCTACTAAGAACAATGTGATCATTAAGCTCAGGATGTAGAAACGTGCGTAGGTACTGCTTACTGCGAAGTGGTCTACCTACCTCTCTAACTTGTATCTTACGCACCAGCGAGCAGACGGCTCTAATGCAGCACTTGAACAGTCAACAAGGCAAGCCAGAAGTGAAAGACCTAACCTACGGGCCCCTCTGGTGTTCAATCTGGTGGGCCAGTAAATGCATGCGGAAGACGGAGGGTTTGCGTAACTTTCAGGGAAAGTCGAACCCAGTGATACCACCGTATGTATACCATATCTGGTGATATGGTGTATTAATCAATATTGATTCGTTCCGATACTCTAGCGAAACCACTGAACTAGCTCATTATAATTGAATAATCGTCTGTTCAGCTAACCGGCACATTTTTACTTTTAACCTTTTGAGCGCCGAACGTCACCTATATTTGACCAGCGTTGGCAGGCATTGAACACATTTTGTAAAATTTTACATAATTGTAGTTAATAATCCCAAGAACAATGTTAATTTTTAACTGTTGCAAATGGTATAATTTTTTTTTAGTATATTTTCATCTGGCAATATAATTGTCCACAGACAATAAGATAGGAAAGAGTGACGTCATAGACACTGCCATCCGTACGTCAGAGGTTTTGGCAGCCCGTGAGTGAACTATTTTCTTCATTGTTGACCTTTCCTAAATCTTAGGTGTAATTATTTCATCATTAGACGTACACTGGCTGTACTCTTATTATCAAGTATACATATTTCGCCCAAGTTTCAACAATGGACTCGGAGGACGACACAAAGGATGATGTGGATTCTGGAAACGAGTCCAGTGGAGACGATGTCGACTTTGCAATGGACGTTGAGACTCACAGTACAAGAGAGCGACAAACTGAACTCGAAGAATATCCATACGAAGTGTTATCTACGGAGGAAATCGTTCAGCACATGGTTGACTGTATTAAAGAAGTGAACACGGTTGTCGAGGTCAGTATGTTAGTAGTAAACAATGAACACTTGAATGAGGTTACTCGAACATTAGAATACTTCTATACAATCTTTTGTGACCCACTCGTACGTAATTCTAACTCGCTCTCTATATTTTTATCGTAACAATGTCTACCTAGGCATTCCTTAGACCCACTATAAATGAACACTATATAACTGCTGGCCTACAAACCTGATTTCGTTTTGAACAAGAAATAGTAAACACTTTTATAGTGATGTCACCACAAAGAGCACTTGAGCTGATTCATGCTTTTTATGTTTTCTATTGGCTCAAAAAACTTCCAATCTAACTATATTATGCAATGATTTAGAAATACAGATGTTATTTATAGACTCTTGGTGTGACTATTATAAATCAACTAAAGTCTTATTTTGAAACAAAATGTATAGGTTTCATTAAAAAGTAAATCATCATTTCTATTGATATATAAAATCTAAGATTTATTAAGATTTCCTTTGTTATTAAGATGTATGCTTTAGTTCATAGTTAAATGTGTAATATTATTTCATTCTGCTAATTATTTGTGTTATTGTTCTTATAGAAAGATCTTATAAGACTAATTGGGCTTATATTTTAAAATAGTGTTTTCATAAATTATATTATGATAGTTATATATGCTCTATCTACTTTACATTCAACCTGAATTTTCCAAAATTGGTGGGATGATGCAGAAAATTATTCTAATAGGAACGTACCTAATTCTATAATTATTTAAAATTTTATTAAATATGTTGTTTGATTGCACAAGATAGCTTTGTTATACTTATTGTTTCAAGACAACAAAGAACTCTTATCTTATCAACTGATTAATAATAAATAACAAAACAAATTATTTGTTTTGTTATTTATTATTATTGCTTTGTTTGTTCTATCTAACTAATATTGCACAATGCAAATGCTTATATTGTAATTATGGGTAGATCTATCAAATATTTGAGACATTGCATATGTGTGTGCATAATTGTTATATGTTCAAACAAATGACTGAATACAATTTATAAAAAAATTACAATAATATTGCTTATTTGCCTTATATTAGGGTCATTTTGCACTGTCACCTATTTGTACAGCCAAACAGGAGAGTGTTGCGTTGCTGGGTTCTATTTCGTTATGTGAGAAAGGCAGTAAATTTACTGGGTGAGACAATCTATATGAACAGAATCTTCATGCAATTGCCTCTTTGTTGACTTAGTAAAAAAAAAAAATTAAAATATGCAACATCATAATAACATGTCTTCATTTACAAGGACAAATTTAGGCCACTAGTTATTTTATAAACTGATTAAAATAAACTAATGTGACAACTATGTATGTTTGCAGTTAAAATAGAGGACTAGTTTTGTACATATAAGTTACTGTTACTACACATATGTATTTCAAGACAATTCCTAATTCTGTATAATAATTATTTCCAAGACTTTTTAAAATATTATGACTGATTTAGTATATATTATAAATAGATTTTCTTTAATCATTCTGAATATGAAATAATTTTTTTTAATTCTTACTGAAAACTAGTATGCATTATGGGTATTATTATTGCAAGTATTATGGGTTCTTTGTTTGTGGGCTGGAGAATCTTTATTAGCTTCTTTGAAAAGTACTAAAGGGATTGGTATTTTCCACAGTATTCAGAATGATATTAAGATAAATTCATTTTCTTACTAGTAAATCATATAATATGCAATCTTAGTTCATAAGACTAATTTATTTCAATTGCTTTAATTATCTTGTAAATCTAAATCTAAATCTCTAAAAATGTTTGTGCTTATTTAAATAATGTTTTATTATAAGATTTATTTGTATCACAGTTGATTAGTTAGGAAACCCTTATGTAATTAGAAAGTGAACACAAAATTAAAAAGTGGGACAGTTTCTTTAAAACTATGTGAAGGGTTAAACTGTTACTGGTTAAAAAATAGCTTTTAATATATGATTTGTTTTAAAATTATTTTATTTTTAATTTCAGATACCAACCACCACAACCCGCATATTGTTAAACCACTTCAAATGGGACAAGGAAAAACTCATGGAACGATTCTATGATGGGGACCAAGATCAGTTGTTCTCCGAGGCTAGGGTCATAAATCCATTTAGAAAACCAGTCATACAAAGACCAAAGGTAGATACTATAATTTTTTGGATTTTGACAGAATTCATTAGTAATTTGCTAAGACTTGTATCCATAGTGAGTGTTACATGTAGCAAGAATTAGTTTATTTGCTCATTAAATATAGACAATATAAATCAATATAATAATCCAGTATATGAATATTTGTTTAAATATGTGCTAGAAAATGTTATACCTTTTCTACTTTTTACAAAAATAATGTATGCTTTTTGTTTTATTTTAGTTACCAAGGAGGATATCAACATCAGGCACAGAGGAATGTGAAATTTGTTTTTCTATTCTGCCAACATCAGTAAGTTTTATTTTAATAATTAAGTATGATAAATATTCGGTTTAGTCGCTAATCCTATGGTATTATTTCCAGTTGATGACGGGTCTAGAATGTGGACACAGGTTTTGCACACAATGCTGGTGCGAATACCTAACAACTAAAATAATGGAAGAGGGCTTAGTGAGTGGATTACCCTTATTTTTTTAAATGTAACAATTTTAATTTCCCCTTCCTTTAATAATGTAACAGGCAAAAGAAAGCGTAAACTTAAATACCAATATGCTATGTTAGGTTAATTTATGTGTATTAAATAGATTGAAATATTTGTCAAATTTGTGCCTCAGGCAAACCATTAGATGAACTGTGTTTTTTACGGCTTGTTTATTTTGATTCATTTAAATGTTTAAGATTTAACAATACATTTCTCAAAATTTCGGAACATATCAAAATTTATAATTCAATGCATTTATTTATAAATCAGCGTGTATCAATCTGCCTTGTGTTAGATAATTTTTTAAAACTCTTCTCATACCTTTTTGAAATTTGGTGATTAATTTTTTTAGTGGATATGTTTTAATGTTTGATTACTAATTAATTATTAAAATACAGTAAGTATGTTAATTGTGGTTCTACTAAATTAAAACAAGTTATATAGTAGCCTTCTGGTATCACTTACATAGTACAAAAATACAAAAATCCAGCTTCTTTATGTTCCAATTTAGGTAGGGCAGCTCTATTTTTTTTAATTATTAAATTAGTTGCTGAGCTGAAATAGTCTGAATATGTAGATTTCTAATAGTTTTAATTGGTCAAGTAGTTTTTCATTTATATCATAGCAAACAAACAAATCAAAACTTTCCTCTTTATAATATTAGTTTAGATTATATTATCCCTGCTAATATTATAAATTGTTGTAACCGATTTTGATAAAATTTGTTTATTCTAAATAAGGGTTGTAAGGGGACGAAAGGGGATGAAAAGTATTATGGAAGTATCGCTATTTTTAGAGCTTGAAACTTAAAACTTATTTTTCAGGCCATTGATTCGATATAAATAAACATGACATTCATAGTTTATATAAGTTAAGGTAAATAGGTATAGTACCCAAAAAAACTAATCTAATCCACGCGGTTGAAGTCGCGGGCACAGCTAGTGTAATGCCTCCTCTATACTACTCGCGAAGTTGAACGATGTTAGCCGAATACGATAGTGTAGAGAGACACTTCGGCTTACCTCGTCAAACTTTACCTCGCCTCGGGCGACTTCCATTTGTTGTCGGTTTTTGCGCCCGAGTCAAAGGGCCCGAAGTTGCACGTAGTGCGTTCACGAAGTACCTCTCTACACTACTCGGCCGACTTCACTGCAGTACTCATTTTTTTTGCGCGGGACACAATTATGAACAATATTCAGTGGTCACAGGAGCAAATTATGTTGTTTCTGGAAGTTCTGCAAGCGGAGACCATTATTTGGTTCAAGTGCCACTTGAGCGTTCATTACAAACTCATCGCAAAGTTGAACGAGTGTGTAGTGTCGCACTTCGGACTGTTGCCAAAGTATCTCGAGTACTTCGCCGAGGAACTTCGCGAGTAGTGTAGAGGAGGGGTAACATAAATCCAAGTCTGACAGATAAACTAAGCAGAAATAATTTTGTAAATATTTTCAAATTCTCCACGTTTACCCTAGTGTTGCTTATATGTAGTCTTTTATGCTAATTGTCTTCTCTCTAAGAGTTTTCCCCTGTACATTAGAGTTATAAGGCCGTGTGTTCTAGGGTCAAACAATAGCGTGCGCGGCGCACGCGTGCGACATCCTGGTGGACGACGCCACGGTCATGCGGCTGGTGCGCGAGCCGCGCGTCAAGCTCAAGTACCAGCACATCATCACAAACAGCTTTGTTGAGGTACGCTTGTTATTTTTAGTCCGCGTCACCACCACTTTTAGACACTCGTGTCAGGCTCGTAAAGATAGCCTGAAGATATTACGTCACATTACTGATACGCCTGGTTGGATCCCCACGCAGGACAATTATTTATATGATGTCATTTGTGTTTGCCCTGTGTCTGGCTGTTAAAAATATTTATATAGTATATAAGTATTATATTTACGATTGTTCTGTTGTCTAATGTACGTAACACAAGTGCTTTAAGCGACTCACGTCGGAGTCAGGTCAATCTATTAGATTTTGTTTACATAAGCCCCAATGAGCAGATCGATAATTATTAGACCACTTGGTTTTAAGCGAATAATTAGTCGATCTGAACAATACTATAAAGTAGCCATAAGTTGGTAGAAATAAAAGAGAGTGAAGTACATCATGTACTTTCATCATTATTTCAAACCAACCATTAGAAGTCCACTACTGGACATAGGCCTCCCCAAGAGATTTTGAATGGCAAGAAGATTTTTGTATCATTATCATCGCGACGCTCCGCTGTACGCTAATAAATAAATTTAATCATAACTGACGGGCCTAGCGCAGATATCAGTGATCCTATCCTGTTCGCCGTGGGTTCGATCCCCACCCAAGACAATTACTTATATGATAATATTTGTATTTGTGCTGTGTCTGAGTGTTAAATATATGTATTTAAATGTTATATTTGTAATTCCTCTATTGTCTACCGTCCGTAACACAAGTGCTTTAAACGACTTATCACGGAATAAGATCAATATATGAGATGATGTGTGAATGTAGTGTATATGAAATATAAATATAAAATAATATGCTTGTTGTCAAGGTGTCAGTATTAATGTATAAACCGTGTTGCAGTGCAACCGACTGCTCCGGTGGTGTCCGTCGCCGGACTGTAGCAACGCCATCAAGGTGGCGTACGTGGAGGCGGCGCCCGTCACGTGCCGGTGCGCGCACACATTCTGCTTCGCGTGCGGCGAGAACTGGCACGACCCTGTGCGCTGCTGTCTGCTCAGAAAGTGGATCAAGGTTCGCTTATCCACTGTATTTTCTTTGGATCCTCGTAATGTTGGACTCGAAGGCAAGCAGAAACATGGCGAGATCAGAGCGTGAGTACCATATATTCTAAGTTGTGTATGCCGGGCCCGATGACGCATTTGGTAGTGTTCCTGTCTTACGCACCAAGGCGCGTGGGTTCGGTCCCTGTTCAGAAAAAAAAAGTATAAAATTAATATTTCTAACTTTAACTAAAATTGTTATTTCACCTACTTATACTGTTTGATTTTGTTCGACATATTGTCAAAATCATATCAGTCATTGTGAGTCCACTACTGGACGTAGACCTCCGCAAGAAAGGGGAAATATTGCCCATAATTGCCGCGCTGGGCAAGCGTGTTGGCAATAGCAGAGCGCAGCTTTCACTGGGGATGCTGGGAAGGAAAAAAAACTATTTTTTTCATAAAAGTGATATCAAGTAATAATAAATAAGTTCTTTATTTTTCTTTCCACAAGTGATTACATGTAATAAAGTCTTATAAATGTTATGTACATATAAAGATATAAATCATTCCTGGGAGACTGGTACCCGTGTACGTTATTAATTAATTATTTATTGTAATTTCACTCGTAGAAATGCGACGACGACTCTGAAACGTCCAACTGGATAGCGGCAAACACGAAAGAGTGTCCGAAGTGCAATGTGACCATAGAGAAGGACGGCGGCTGCAACCACATGGTCTGCAAGAACCAGAATTGCAAGGCCGACTTCTGCTGGGTGTGCCTTGGGCCCTGGGAACCGCATGGCAGCAGCTGGTACAATTGCAACAGGTAAGCATGCCTGCCACTTTATATCATGTCAGCCGTAAGACGTCCACTGCTCCACAAGAACTGCTGTTGGTTTCTGCGCAGTTTTGCATTTGTCCTGCACCATTTCGGATACCGATTTCTATTGCTATCGGTACCTGTGTCATCTCTTACACTTAGTACTAGCGGAGGTATTATTCTTTTGAATTAGACCATTTGATTAAAAGCAAAATTTGAGCTGTCCACTAAAAGTATTATTTTGTCAAAATTTTATGTGCAGGGTCAACGACATAACTGGTCAGGTTTAACATTAAATAAATACTTAAATTTACTTAAATTACGTTAAATTATACTAACTCTTAATACGTTTTTTGACACGTCCCTGGCTGACCCCGCCCAGGTACGACGAGGATGAAGCGAAGGCAGCTCGCGACGCGCAGGAGCGGTCCCGCGCGGCGCTGCAGCGGTACCTGTTCTATTGCAACCGGTACATGAACCACATGCAGTCCCTGCGCTTCGAGTCCAAGCTGTACGCCTCCGTCAAGGAGAAGATGGAAGAGATGCAGCAGCACAACATGAGCTGGATCGAGGTATGATGTTAAGCTAGTGATATCTCTGTGATGACACGAACGTCTATAGGCTGCGATCACGTTTACCATAAGTTAACCGTATGCTTCCTTGCTGACTTCGTAAAAAAATTAACGGCTCCCCCATTTCCAACAGGTCCAATTCCTAAAGAAGGCGGTAGACATTCTGTGCCAGTGCCGGCAGACGCTGATGTACACCTACGTGTTCGCGTACTACCTTCGCAAGAACAACCAGTCGGTGATCTTCGAGGATAACCAGCGCGACCTGGAGTCCGCCACCGAGACGCTGTCCGAGTACCTCGAGCGGGACATCACTAGTGAGAACCTGGCTGATATCAAGCAGAAGGTGCAGGACAAGTACAGGTGAGGACTTGTCGTTTAATGATGACAATTCACTTAAAGCCGAATCAGGGGATTGTGCGGTTGATTACGATGTATGCCTGTTTTGATAAGTACTATATATTACACGCCTAGGTCAACTATAGCGTCTCAAAATAAACCTTCCAGAGAGCTTTTTTAATTCTGCGTAATTTAAATGAAATGTAGATATGATTAATATTTTAACAGTTCAGAAAAGTTTTTGAACATGTACCCTAATTAGATTTTTCATTTATGTTAATTTCCAAAAGTCTAAATAAGCCTGCAGGTTTAGAGGTATGATATATTTGTATTTTAACCACGCTGATTGCACTTAAGCTCTCGGTCAACTATACGAACTATATGAACGTATAGATATAGTTTTCTATAGATAAAGATATATATATATATAAATATATATATTATGAAGGCAGCAGACAAGCATACGGCAAAAATATCACTAATGTGTCGCCAACCTTGTGATCTGAAGATGCCACATTTACGAAGTAATTTCGCTGCCTCTCACCCTTTAACCGGAACACAGCAATACGAACTGCTGTTTGGCGGTAGAAATAGGTGAGAATAAAATACCAATGCAGACGACCTTTGTAAGAAGTCTATCTCTTGTACTTCTTCTATATCTTTAAAAATTACATTTTATCTATCCATAAATAATCAGAATTTTAAATTTCTGAATAGAATTATATTTAAGACGAAATTATACTAGAAGAAAATTACTAGAAAGTAAATTAAGTAACTTTTACTTCTTTATCGATTGCTTTAAAACTTTTAAAAGTTTGACATTTGAGTGTTTGTAGGTACGTGTAAGGTACAATGTGTGTGAATTTCTCAGCACAAAGAGAACACTAGGAAAATATCGACATGGCTGCTAAGGTCTCGGTAGCATAACGGTAGTGTAGTCTTCCGGTATGGGAAAGATGCGGGTTCGAGTACTGCCTGAAACCACAGACAATTTAATTTTATTCAGGTAAATATCATCGTACCCAGAAACGATGTAATCTCATTTTTAATACGCTTTTATTGGCTTGGGTTGTATCTATGGTTGTATGTATGTGTGTATCTTGTACCAGGTGTCGTAAGAGGCGACTAAGGTACCAGGATAGCGGTATGTTTATGTAAAAAAGTCAGCTCAAATGTACAGGGCGGGGGTGGGCAGCAGCATCCCCATCGCGAAAGTTGCGTTCTGCGATTGCCAACACGCTTGCCCAGCGCGGCAATCATGGGCAACATACCCCCTTTTTCGGGGAGGCCTATGTCTAACAGTGGAATTTTTAATGGCTGGTATGATAACGTATGTGTCTTTGAGCAATTTATAGAACTCTAATTTGAAACTGCATAAGTATCAAGGACCGATGACAATGCAATAATTTGACAACATTTTCCCATTCTCCTTATTTTACATTTTGAAGGAGGCGTGTTGTTTTGTATTGTCAATTATAAACGATAACAGCTCTGAAAAGGTTAGCGTTGTCATATCTTGACCGTGTGCCGATTGTCCGCAGATACTGCGACAGCCGGCGCAAGGTTCTGCTGGAGCACGTGCACGAGGGCTACGAGAAGGACTGCTGGGACTACACTGAGTAATCGCCCCTGTCACTAGCCGAGCCTGGCCCTGGCCGCGCCTCACACACTCACACACACACTCACACATGCTGGCTGGCGAGACGCGGACTCGACGTATCAGAGCAAAAAGTCGAGTGTAAATTTATAGTCTATGACTTCACCGGATTGTTCATTATGTAGAACTGATCTCAGTGGATCGTATTATCCCATAATATATTTTTAAATAAGCTTACGTTTCCCCTTTCTTTGATAAAATTCTTCTCCTTTGAAATTGTTGTCTTGCTTTCTTATTGTATTGCCGCTTTCACATGTTGAACAAAACGGTTGTGTTTAAGACTTATCATGACAATTAGGAAATTTAATATTAAAAATGTCCGGTGTGGAGACCGCGCACCGTCAACCGCAGCGCAGCACGTCCACAAGTTCATCATCATTGCCATTGGAAGTCCATTGCTGGACATAGGCCTCCCGAAGATAGGGGGAATTTTGCCCATAATTGCCGCGCTGGGCAGTCGTATTGACAATCGCAGAGCGCAGCTTTTGCGACGGCATGATGCTGCCCATCTCCATCCTATGCATTTGATTACACTGTCTCGGATATACCGCCATCTATCTGTTCTGGTACCTGGTGGAATAGTAACAGTCAGATCTGATTAAGACTGCAGGCCGCATACAACCGGTTGTATTGTAGTACTGATACTATTAGGAACCAGGGGAGGTCCATGTGTAGTGCGGTGGACGTGCTACGGCCGATATGATGATCCCGATTTGAGCTCAGTGGACCTATCCGCAAGCTTGTGACCTTCGCAATTAAGTGAACCATCGCCTTCTCGTACTTCTACAAATCTTACATGGATAACAGGCAAGTCTTTTGTACTTTTCTTTGTATGCGCGATAAAATGCAAGAATTGATAGTTGCCTAGTTCATGATTTGCGATCTGTCCGCTTACTGATAGTCGGACCTATATAGTAATATTAGTCCATCTGCGTTGATGTTAACGTGTTAATTGTGGCATTAAAATGTAGCTTCACATGAAGTTGACCTCATACAAAGGTTGTCTGCATTGGTACCTCGCTCTCACCTATATCCGTTTCCCTGATCCGCTTTGAAGGGTGAGAGGCAGTGAAATTACTGAATACTGTGACATAATATCTGTAAGTTACAAGTTGGTAACGCGACTACTAGTTGTGATATTACAGCGGTCTATTGGCCGCAGTGACGCTTACTATCACGCGGACTATAGGCTTGTTGGTCGATTGAGTGTGACAAAATAAAAAAAAGCTTCATATCTTACACAAAATTATATGGATGAAGCTAAGATTTCCTGTCATGAATAATTGGTAAAAAGCGTAGCAAGCCATGGTTTAAACACTGACTACAAATATGTTTGATTCGTCCAATCTATTATGCAGTATAATCTGTTTTAATGCAGCAATGAGATGTCGTATGTAGACATTACGTATGTTGCGGAACATTGCAACTCTTGGACGTTGACTACTTAACACGTTAGATAGTTCGTTTGATGATGCCTTAATTAACGCGTTAAGACGCAGGCGAGGTAGGCAGACCCTCGGGCTGGCCCAAGGAAGGTGCATGTCTCGTACGTGGTCAATTTCAACTTTCATTCTCACCCCAACCACACAGTACCTACTTCGACACTTCACAAACTCGTGTACAGGTATATGTTATAGCAAGAGTAAGATCTCATTGTTGAACTATTGTTTATCCCCTTCATTAATAACTTCGTGTTAAATACTCTATATATTTAATAATATTAATTTGTGTAAACGATGCATTACTCGGTAATTGTGTGCAATATTCTGTAGTGCGGGGTTTCCTGAACTTCAAAAAGTGACCAACCAAACAAATTTAATATTCTAAAACTCCATATTAAGTTATCACAAATCGGTCTGAATTCTTATACTCACTTAGTAAAAAAGGAATAAGTTTCTCTCACCACATATATAAAGTGATATTTGTAATCGTAGGATAATTTAATAGTTGATAATAAATAAATAGGTTTTGCGGAACTCACTTTGGGAAACCCTGCTGTAGTATATTGGGATCGTTGTCATCGTATATAATTGATTTATATACTGTTCCTATTCTGTGAAAATAAGATATATAACGGGGGAGGTCAAGAAGAAAGCTATATATATATCAGTGTAGGCCGACCGAATGAAGAAAAGTTTATTGCATGAGGTAAATCTCATACAAAGATCGTCAGCTTTGGTACCTCACTCTCATCTATTTCTCGCCTAAAGGCAGTGTTCGCATTGCTGTGTTCCAGTTGAAGGGTAGGAGAGGCAGTGAAATTACTGAGTGATGACATGTAATATCTTCAAGTCACAAGGTTGGCAACGCGCTATTGATATCCTTGTGATAATACGAGCGTCTATAGGCTGCAGTGACGCTTACTATCACGCGGACTGTGTGCTTGTTTGTCGATTTGGTCTAATAAAAAAAAAGGTTTTATGAAAAGCCCTGACGGCTCAACTGAGACACATTTTCTGTAACAAATTTTGATCTCGGTTTAACAGGTCTATATGTTCATATGTTAATTACACAGATCCGTTGGTGCAGATGTTAGTGTTCTTATCTTATGTGATAAGGGTCGTGGGCTCGATCCCCACCCAGGACAAACGTTTATAAACGTCTGGGTGCTAAAAATATTTATTTTAGTACTACATTTGTGATTTCTCTGTTGTCTGATGTCCTAACAAGTTCTTTAGGCGACTTACCACGGAGTTAGGTCTTTGTATGAGGTGTTGTGAAAATATTATATTATATACTATTCTGGCCTTGCGAGCCCAGCGGGTTATTACGCTTCACAGTATAGTCTTGCAGGAGAGCTAGAACAACCGTTCAGGTCGTTTATTAATGAGCTACCTCGCCTATTTATACCGACTGAGTGGTCCAGCATTTCAAGAAACAATTGTTCACAATAGATGGATTCGATTCGTGAAAAAGTATTTTTGGCGGGTACCAAATTGCTACCGCAATCGAGTCTCCATTCCCTTGAAAATCCTTGCACCATTTTAATTAAAATTCCCTTTAAAGTTTGAAAACGTGTGTGGATTTATATTTTCGGAAATCGAACTCTGGTTGTTTTGTTCGTTCATTTTAAAAGTAATTGCTAATGTTGCCATATTTATATGTATTTATTATCGCAGAATAGGAATAAATATCTTCTGAATTAAGCAATCTTTATACAGAGCTAAATATTTGTAATGTATTTTCGTGACGACCAGTTTTCAATTCATAGTATTAATCTTGTTGTCTTAGCTTCAATACGGATGCCACGACAAAAAACTTTGCCTTATGACGATGTTTATGGAGGTGTTCGCGTTCACTGTTCCGTTAAACTGATTGAGCGGAGTGTTATTCTGCATGGGTTATCGGTGCGGTAGAGTTTTGTGTAGTGGCTGGTAACAATATTGAGCGCGCACGGGTTGTCTCGCTACAATCGCGACGCGATCTTCTTATCGTACTATAGTTTAATAGAGTCCACATTATTTTTCGACTGTAACGTTTAGAATTAATTTTACTTATCGCTGGTTTTGTTACTGTAATGTTAACGTAGCCTCTTGTAAATCGCTTAAAGTAGGACGTTTCAAATCTCTGGTGACGCTCATACGATTATTTTGTTTGTATTACTAAGACCTCATTTTCATGATGTAATGTAAAATATTGTGGTGTAATTAAGTTCGCATTGTATTTGCTTGTTGTTTGACTGTATCTCTTCTGTTTTTTTTCAAATCGAATCTTTGAGTCAAAATAGTGGCACAACATATAATAATATCGGTTAAGAGAAACGAGAAAAATATTTTTACCAAAAATCCTATTTTTGTTATTAGAGTACTGTTTAACGATATGACGATTAATTAAGCTGTTAGGATTCAGGATATAGTGTGTTTTTATTGTTCTGTGATCGACTTGGTTTAAAGCCTTGAAGGCTTCACCCGGTGTGGGTATAACTGAATTATCGATCGGTAGCGGGCACGCGACTTGTTGAACAAATAATGTTATTGTAATAAATATGTACTTCTCAATACTTATTAATGACTGGTACTGTAAAGTTGTATTACTAAGAGTTAGAGTCTGGAGTCGAATTTTAAAATCATAAGATAGTGATATGTGGCTAGTAATATTTTCGTAATATCGCGTTCACGTCTCGTAATGGAAACGTCTTTTTAACGGTTTTAAAACGTGGTTTATTTAGTTTTTCGACGTTACGGTGACCGCTCAACCGTTTTTGAAAATGGCAGATTAATAAACAACGTTTAAAAGTCGTTTAAAAGGAGTTTATTTATGCGGCTAGTAATTCTAAATTAATAAAGACGCGGTGGTGTTATTTGGGCTGTACTGGAGTCAGTATGTACAATCGGATACATGTAGATACAACTCAGCTTTATGTAAGACCATTCTCCCGCTACATATCTCTGTCACTAATAATTGTAATATAAAATAATGTGGTACGGATAGTGCATAAGTCGTTTGCACTGCCAGTAAATGTTTTAATGTAATTCGAAGCTTGCTGTATGTACGAGAATGCACATAGTGCGCGCTCGGAGTGCGGCGAGGCGCCCCGCTGTCAAACAACTGTCCATTCTTGCGTGGTAAACGCAGCACCTTAAGTCAATGGGATAAGTGTCATCTTTGGAGTACGTTTGGCACATGGAGGTTGTACGAGACCGCTCGCGGGGTACCTCTTCGGTACACACATACACGTTGTACATATAGATGCTGTATAGATATTTATATGATTACATGTATTTCACAGTACTTGTGTATTGATGAGCATCTTGTATGTGTGCCTATGCTAAGGACACAGATGTCTTTAAACTAAGACGGTAATAAAAATAGTAACATCGATGTGATTTGTTTTATCTCATTTGTCATTATTACATCCACACCCAGACGTATCCCGATTATTCCTTGATAGCGTATCCCTTTGTGTTATTGTCAAATTATAGTAAGTATATTGAAATAGAGTTATCTTTATATTTGCATCATGTAACAATCTGTAATTGTTTGAATTATGTAATAGATTTGATATTAGTTTGATTGATTAGTTATTGATATTATGTTTTTTGACGTGACAACGTCTTATAATTTGATGGAGTCGGCTGCACTCACGAAAAAACATTACTCATGCGGCGTTACCTCGCTCTGAGGCGTTCTGTTTAAGGCTTGACGTGCAAGCGAGAGCGCGGGACGAGCGACAAAGAGGCACAATAGGCCCCGCGTTCTGCAGCGTTCGACATCTGTCTCTCTCGTACTCGAGTTAGCGATACGCCCGCGTGGATAGCTGCTAAACAATAATACATTTTCATAAATTAAATTAAAACGTTCTTTTAAAAAATGCAACCATTCCATCAGTATTTTCTTATGGCGTTGTCACGTTCAACTATAGACAGTAAACCGACTTTACAGACAATCTATTTTTTTTATTAATTGAGTAACACCGTAACGATTCCATGTGACACCAGATTGATTGTCTATTTCCATTATCTTCCAGCAAAACAATGCAATGCAAATTTCATATGTAAAATATATGATTTAGATCGTGTAACGTTTCTTTCCATAACGTATAGAAAATGTTCGGAAGCCATGTTCCTATTAATTTGGTTTACTTTAAAAATTATAGGGAAAGGAAAAATTATCTCTCCCTATAATTTTTAAAGTAACCATACCGCGCATAACACGTTCAGTAACAGGTTTGCCGTATACTACCAACGATGGCCACTCAGCTCAGAGTGGCTGCCGTCAGTTTCATTTGTCCTCTTAAGGGGCCTCCACGTTTTATGTGGAAACCAAGGCGATCGAGTAGTGCGCAGACATTTTCTATGCCAATATTTAATAATTACGAGTACATTTAAGTTCGTCCCAAAACGCTTACTTCATATTTTTTTGACAATGATTCGTTACCCAGCCGCTCACTGTTCTCTATGGGGTCGCTTATTATTCGGCACGGAGTCTCTTACTTTCCGCCATTGAGTAGTAACAAACATTTAATGTTACGTTCGTGTTCGTAAAAGTTTCAATAGTGGAAGTAATGTGGCTAATAGTGGATTTAGACTTGGCTTACTCTCGTATTTCCTTAGCCTATCGATTTATTATTGTAATCGTTTAAACAATGAGGGGAGATCTTCAGCGATGTTAATTCCGCTGATCTTGTGTATTTTCAAAGAATTTAATTTATAACACGCACGTAGGCCATCTCTTTCGGGTAAATGAAATCAGCTTTTGATAAACGTTCATATCTTGCACAGAGGTGCCTTCTGTGACGTTGAAAAAGACTGCGAAGGAATTTTACAAAATTCCCGCGGGAACGGGAACGAAACCGCGGGCGGCTGCTAGTAATACAACAAATGATAATTTCCTACCACAGGGACGCACTGGCGCCATCTCCGACGAGATCCAGTAAAACCTAGTGATTGGTAAGTAAATGAATCCATTGAAATATTTTCTGACATTTACGTGTTGACTACTTATAATAAAACTACTTTTTAACGGCTTTAAAACTTCTTCAATGGTTGCCAAGGTTACCGAAAAATATTTGTTATGGCAGAAGAATACAGTTACGCTTTCGCGATGTTACTGCTATGCAGTTGTTAATGAAATGAAATGAATTAGGATTAGGACCTTAAAAAGGACTCATTCAAAAAACGAGCTTACAGTCCGCGTTATCGCAAGCGTCACGCAGGCAGCCTATAGACGCTCGTAATATAACAAGAATATTATTAGTAGGCTGCCGACCTTCTGACTTGCATATATGTATTATGTTACATCACCCTGTAATTGTGCTGCCTTTCTTAAACTATATACCGGAACACAGCAAAATGTTGACCCTGCCAAATCCTCGGGAATAAAGATGCTGGATAAAGCTAGTTGTATTTATAGGTATTGTGTAGAGGTACCTCAGATAAAATTGAATTAATGTCGCGTCGGTTTCTACAATGTTACAGGTAATTTCTAGCTTCTAAAAAGCACTAGAGTTAAAACAAAAGAAAAAATATATTGCTAGAGATAGGATATTTAAAAAAAAGTTACCTCAAGATTTTTTAGAATATTTATAATACTTTACTAACGAAAAATTCGACAACTCATTGACCACAAACCATAAAGATTAGATTAGATCATAAAGATTACCATAGAGACTAGTCTCTCATCGATATTCGTTTTAATATTCCAATTAGATTGAACTGGCATGAATAGTATAGAACTTAGATAAAAGTCATTTTAATCGATTTTATGTTACTTAAATTTACGTGTAAACACAATCATGCGTAATTAATTCTTTCTATTATTTATTTTCAGGTCTCAAAAGCTTTTATTGGAACAGAATTAAATATGAAAATTAAACAAGTGCATAAAGACTATTACGAGCTCATGTCGACATTAATTAAGGCTTATATAATTAGGTCTACCTACGGAACATTTATAATGTAACTTATAAAATGTATAGGAAAAAAAAGATATTTTAATACAAATAAAAACCTGAATAAAAATAGACAGTGATATTTTATTGACTCTAAGATGATGGTTGGCGATTTATATAGTTATGTGGGTACAGTATAGATTGCTCGCTTCTTATTTTTTTGCCGTCCTCAAGTTAAACAGCGATTATATAAAGAAACCAAGGTATAAGCTAAAAACAATATCTATATATCAGCTTTGAAAACGGGAACCAAAAATACTTTTTTATTTAATCTCTCAGGACGTCCAATAGTGACATGCTGCAGCTAACATTATGATGAGTTACATGGTTGTCACTTGTTCATTGTAATGTTAATAATAATAATAATACATAAAATGTAATGTACAAAAGTGCCGTGAGGTACCGGCAGAGTAGCATAGTGCCTCCCCCTCTACCAGGTGTCGTAAGAGGCGACTGAGGTACTGCAACAAACAGATGGTGGCATACTTATAAAGTTCAAAAGCACAGGGCTTTTGAACTACACTGTTTTACTGTGTTTGCAGGGTTCAGCATTCAAAGTTACGTTCTGCGATTGACGTGTTGCCCAACGCAGCAATATTGAGCAAAATTTCCTCGGGGAGGCCTATGTCCAGCTGTGGGCTTCCAATGGCTGATAAGATTAAAGAAATTCCCACAATATCTTATACATCGACCTGACTCCGAGATAAATCGCTGAAAGCTTTCATGTTGCAGACATCAGACAACAGAGTAATCACAAAAATCTAACTTAAATGACTATTTAACACTCATTCACAGAACAATAACAAATATTCATCACATAAATGTTTAACCTGGAGACCAAACCTACGACCCTTGGCACAAGATAGGAATACTACCGAATGCGTCATGGGGCCTTTGACGGCCCGATGGGCGATTACGATACATTTATCGTTTTATAGCATTCTCTTGCATTGACTTGCACTGCATAAGTGCAGTTATTTTAGCCGACGATTTTTGTAGGTGGTAACATTTTGACGTTTCCCAGACATGCAGAATCGTTTAATAAAGACCCTAAGCGATATTAAACGGGGACCTTTTATATATATTATTTTTTTTTTAGATATTTTCTTTAGATATTTTCATCTCGCCAGAAAACTGGTATTAATGTATTCTTCATCATATCAGCCACAAGACGTCCACTGCTGCACGGACATAGGCCTACCCAAGTAATCTCCAATAAGACCGGTTGCATGTAACCTGTGTCCAGCGTGATCCTGCGGTTTTAGTCAGATTATCTGCCCATCTTGCGGATGGACGCCCAACGCTGCGCTTGCCGGTACGTAGTCCCATTCTAGAACCTTACGACTTCATCGACCAACAGTTTTGCGTGACAAGTGCACTGCCACTTCAACTTACTGATCCGCAGGGCAATGTCGGTAAGTTTGGTTCTGTTACGATTCTCCTCGTTCCTGATTCGAGCACGCAAAAAAACTCCGAGCATTGCCCTCTCCATAGCTCGTTGAGCTATTTATGAATGTATTACCCCAATAATAACAATAACAAAGACTGTTATGTGTGACAAAATGAATAAATGGAAATATGAAATCTTCATGTCGATTTGGCTGTTTCGATTAATTTAGATATACAATTTATATAAATAAAAATTTTGATGATGAAAACGCGTGACTTGTTTGGATGTTTAGTCCGAATTGATTGCAGAATTAATCAAGTTATTATTGTGTTAGTGTATAGAATTATTCAATTTGGGTGAATTTCCTTGACCCGGTCAAAATTGCGTTGACGCTGAATGTTGATTCAGCGCTTGGCAGTAAACTATTAGCAATAAAACTAGAACATTAAAGCAGTCAAGTTCTATATTTTATCGTTTACTTAATTTATTTTGTACAAACTTCAACAATATATATAATAAATATTCAATTAAACCTCTATCACTCAGCAAACTGAACTCACTTTTTTGTCATAAGTATATTTAAACAAACAATACAATGATATCATAACTTATTGTCTAAACTTAATTAAACACAACTTCTTTGTGCAAATATGCCTAGTAGTAGGTAAAACTTTTGGTTTGACCAACAAAAGTTAAAATGGAACCACCATCTGTCACACATGTCGAAGCGGACCGAGCCCATATCGCGTCACCCAGTTATACATATACTATCCACAACTTTGTACTTATAAGTAATTTTTGTATATCTCCAATAGCATCTTAAATACTTTTAGGTAACATTTTATTCATTTTAGAAAATATATTTGTTATTATTAGTTCCTTAGAGCTTATATAATAATTTACTCTGGACTGTCGCAATAATTTTGTCGCACTAAAGGTGCGGAGAGATTTAGAGTTGTTTAATAAATAATTTCTCTTCGACGACTACTAAGCGCTTGGGGTGCCTTAATATGAGCTTGGCCCGTTTCATGGGGCTTCGATACGAGAACATAAAGGAAGTGAACACAAGGTAACGAACCGATCGGTGTCGCCGCGCGACGGCAGCGGCGGCGGCGCGGGGGGTGCGCAAGCGACGGGGAAGCTCCCTTGCACACGCCTCGCACAATTACTTTATAAAATTATCTACATAATCATTATCTGTAACCATAATTATTGCAAAATATGTGCAAAACGGTAAGCGTCTCATTTAGTTTAAATACACCGATTCTTTAAACTTTGCAACACTTAGATTGTCTTGCGTTTCATTGAATTTTTCACGTTTGTAAACGAAAACAACCGACACACAACTATTCGGTGACATGTTCCATGCGGTTATAATAGCGAAACCACTTTAACGTCATCGCTTCAAGCTTGTTATGTATCACTGCGTAACTCGATACGATAGTAGTAGACATGATAAATTATGTGTTGCGACGTGCGTTTTGGGATCTACCCGGCGGTAAGCTCTCAATATTTACAGAGTAGTAGAAAATTGACCACTTCCAAAGTTAAATTACAAAATTCAATGAATTTGTTGTGCTAGAAAAAGACAATGCCGGGCGGAGGCCGCGAGAGCCGCGCTGGCCGCGGGCCCCGCCTGCTAGAGAGATGATATCGAAAAATAAAAACACTTCAATAATATCTACCTTACTCGGTAAGGGACGTTCGATCACTTAGGTATAAATAATCTTATTGCTAAAATACGGTGATCTCTTTCATGTAGCCGAATCGGTTGTACACGTAAAAGATTGCAATCGTCACGACGTTACAATGTAATCTGCAAGAGCAATATCATCGAAGCAGTACCAGCCCGCTCGCATTTATAAGATAATAGAAGGTATGTCGCGACACGATTCTGAGGCGGCCGGCAAGTTGCTCCCTAGTCCACTGAATTATGTATTCTGCTCCGCTCAACAGAGAAGAAGTTAGTGTCAATGGAACACGACTTCAGTTGCACTGCCACAAGGAGCAATGTGTATATACTACGGTTGTATTTACGAGCTAGCGCACTAATGCAACGGACTGCCTCCTTCTGACAATGTTACTGATATGCCGTATCTATTAGAACTGCCACTTTTCAAACGAGTTTAGCCAAGAGAATATATTGAAAAATTAAGGTATTTCACAAAATAATTATAATTAATTATTATTATTATTTAGTATTTATGTCAAAATTGAAAGGTTAACACATTTGTCAATTTAAATTTACAGATTTCAAAACAATATCATGTCATGGTTTAATACAAGGACTTGATCGTATGCAGACTGCAGTCTCTGAGCCGAAAAGTTATATTAAAATGTGTGCGTTAAACATTCAAACGATCCCGTTTCAATTCAATTCTAGTGGTAGCCCTAATAGTAGAGACGGAAGTGGCCCGCCGGGCGTCGTAGAGGCGCGCGGGTCGCGGGCGCGGGCGGCGGGCCGGGGAATGCCTCGCCGCCCGCGTGCCGCAGCTAATGTAATCCAGGGGAAGGAAAATTACATTAACTAGGTACGTGGAAAGTGCGCGTTACATAAAATGGCTCGATTCCTATGATGCATACTGATTAGGACGGAAGTGAATTCTGGTACCGATTTCACAGCTGATTTGTTAAGCTTACTTAGATAACTTTGCAAAAATTTCTCTAAACTCTCTTAACTCCGAGGAAACCGACAGCGAGCCGACCTCATATAGAAAAGACGACGATGCGTCGTTGCGGTACACTGAGAGGCTTAAAATTGGAACTATTAAAAACTATACGGACAAAATTGATATGAATCGGCGCAGCCATTGCTCGTCTAAGCGTTATTAGATACGATTATACTAACATCCGAATGCGACGGATGAGTCGAAAACGTTACATGTTTAATGACTGAACAGAATGAACGAATCCCAAACGTCGAGTGCTACATTGATCTGCTGGCTGTGAGCCCCGGGGGGCGGAACTTAACAAGCTAAGGTCACTGCGTCGCTCGCACTCCGGCGCAGCGCGCGCCGAGGGCCGCCGGCCTGCCGCCGACGTGTTCACCGTCCACTTACAGAGTATTGTCCAGGCTCTAGCTTCGTTCACGCTCACCCCACGGCGGCAGGCGATCGGCCCTAACCGGCCCGCTCTAACCCCACCGGTACAATTTTATTGTTCGACACCATTTCGGGGAAGGAAAATGATATCTCACAATCGGCAATAATCAACCATCAAAGTCTTAAAAAAGTTCAGATTTAGAATTTACAGAATAGACAGTGATATTCGTCGAATACAAAAATAAGCTTTTACAGCTCCTCAATATTATCCGATACCTTACATTAAATCACTAGTGACGAAAAAAACGGCACGCACGTTGATCGGGACCGCCCGACGGATTGGCGGCCCCCGCGCCAACTCGGCGGGTGCGAACATGAACCGGGACACGATGAACGCGCGAACGTCGGTCGCAAAACAAACAGTCTCGAAAGCTCGGCCACGCGAATACGAAACACTCCGGTCGTCACCTCGAACGTCTCCGAACGCGAAGGAACAACGTCCACGAAAGAGACGGCGCGCTCGCGCAGCGGCGCGAGCCGGCGCGCGTCGCGGCGCCCGCCCGCGGCCCGCCGACACTACTTATATACAATGCGAAACGTCTAGCGTAAAAAATAATTAAGTGCGCTTGGGTGGGCTCAGGAGCTCGGGCAGCGGTGCGGGCAGCGGCAGCGGCGCGTCGTCGACCAGCGCGGGCAGCAGCGCGAGCGCCAGCGCGGGT